>CM075173.1:77369604-77969604 GCA_037576465.1 Parascaris univalens | reverse complement strand
AGATGTAGATGTTGGTTTTCGTGTTCCAAAGTGAGGCCTGCACGGATGGACAAGTAGTTAGCAGGGCTCTTTGAATGTTGACATGAGCAGATGGCTAATGTACAACTTAAAATGCCCGCTTTTTATTTCGACCATACCAAGAATAATTTCAGTAGAAACCTCTGTAGTAAGATAACTTTGATGAAGGAAGTTTCGATCGTAATATGACTACTCATTTAGTCATATTGAAAAGAACATCTTGTTGCAGCAACCAGGAGTTGAAAGTATTGATGTCTATCTTTTTTATTACAAACTTCTTCAGATTCGAGTCCGATATGAGTCAGAAGTAGGAAAGAGCAGAAAAATTGGCGCAGGTTTTTTAGGAGTCATTATACAGGATTAGGTTGCGCTGAAACGCCCAGTGATGTTTTTTTTTTTCGCAAATTATAGGATTCGGAATTTCTTGACGTTTGCAAAAGAACAGAAATTGAAAGGTTCACTGGTATGGCTGGAAGTGCTTTTGATTTGCAGCTGAAAAATAAGGCCGCGTAAGGACTGTATATATCGGACATTTGCGCAAGAGGTTGCTCTAAACTGGAGGTAGATGGCATCTGGTTTATGGAGAAACGGGGAGTCGAAAATGGTGACAACTCTCATTGGTTGCTGTAAAATTGTTCAGCAAGCAAAAGGTAGAGTAGGATTTCGATTTTGAGAATTTTGATTTCAGGTGGCAGCAACACTGGGCAAAGAAGGCTTCCATCACGTTCAAACCCAGCTGGATCATCATTTGGACATGGCATATGCTGAACGCCGAGAGGGACGTATGCACGGATTACGCGCTCAGTATGCTCTTTGCGCCTATAAAGAGCTTCTTTACACGTCAGTTTGAACTTCTTTTAAATTCTTTTTCACTGTCGCTTTCGGCCCTCGTGTAAAAACTGTTTTAAACCATTTCGATTTTTATGCACGTTGCTAAGATGACATAGTAAGATTTTCGTGTGGTTTTACATGGTTACAAAGGTAGGCTTCGTGTTGGAACGGAACTGTGTGTTGCACAGCATTCTGCTTTATTCGTTAGGGAGCAGTGTTACTTCGGATAGAGATCCTGTTACCTTGGATTCGTTCGAGCATTATTTCTCCTTTTTTGGTCATGGTAGTTGGAGTTTGGTCGAAGCTAAATGGTCTTTTGGAACATCTAATAAACCTTATTTATTGTAAATGATAGCTTTTTTCCCTGTCCATGTTGTTACTGTCCATGATATTAGTTCTTCTGTTTGATCTAGGTTTTTTCTATGGAATCTTCAGTCTGTGCTTACTTATGTTAGTTGGATATGGTGAAGCGTGTGCGTGCAACAGGGATTGTGACAGTGGATGTTATATGTAGCTGTACTTTCTTTATTGTCTCCACACTTCTTCATTATGCCATGTTGAGTCGCATTCTCTGAAATTCCTTGCATATTTCGTCATCGCATTAACAGCCTAGTATTTCTCGCTCTTGAGAGGTAGTCATGTGTATCACAACGTGAAGAAATTACGGCCGAATGATGATGTTACGCATAGCTGGTTTGGTTTAAAATATGAATGAGTGGAAGTTGTTTGTTATCTCACTATTTGTGAAACCTTCAGTTTCCATCTCCTGTATTGTTCGTCGCTGCGGAGGATTAAATAGCTGAGGAATTAGGCTGTGTTGTTACCAGCATCTGCGCTAATAAGTTTGAACAGAACGCTAGTCTGAATGATCTTGTTTATTAGCTTTCCGAAGCCTTAGTCATTTGAAAAGATTGCCAGTCAGCTTCTTATTTAATAAATGTGAACGTTAACACTCTTTTTATATATTGACATTGAACTAGTCGGGAAATCAGAGGGATGCAGCGAAGAGCCAAAGGCGAAGAATTCGTAGTTGAGGTGGTGCAGAATTTCTGCAGTTTCATTGCGCAGTTTTTTTGCATATGGGAGCTTATATTAAAGAGGATTTGATTGCACATGATGAAGCAGTTTCGATTTAACCATTTATATAACCTTCCGTTTTTTGTTGCAAATTTGGTGGTGCAGTGTTGCACGCGTTGCACTACGAATTTCCGTTGTCCTTTGTTAGCAGGCGAATACTTCCTTTTCGGGTCTTCTACACACTCTTCCAAGATATCGACTCTCTCTTTTCCCATTTTGGCCATAATATGCAGTCATTGTCATGTGAAACATGTTAGGCTGTATATGCATTGTTGCCTGTGTGTACGCATAGTACACGTTCCAGTTTATTCAAGCTGCACTTTAATTATGTAAATTCTGCTGTCCTTCCATTTCTTTCACTGAAGTATTGATGCCTAGTTGTTTACAGGGCACATAAAGGTAGAGAATTATGCTTATTTTTTGTATTTCTTTGCAGTCTTCATTGTATAGCAACTTCGGGCGTTTCAACAGGAATTTCTAGAAAATTTAGCTGCCATTCCAGGTAAGAATTCCCAGAAAATACTGCCATTCATAAAGTCTGGTCTAACCTTATCTAAACGCTCGATTATTAAAGCATTTGCCGTATATTTTTCGCTTGGTATCTTGTGCTCTTTCTTGCTCCGTTTCCTGCTCTCCTTCCTTCACCTCATTCATTTCTTTTGCCCAGCGACCATTCGTATTTGGTCGCTGCTTCATATTCAGCACAATGTTGTTGAGTTTACGTGACTGTCACATTTAATCAAAATAGAATTTTTAGATTGCGTTGTATGCTGCTAAGCGGCGGTGATGAAGAGAGAGAGGAAGCTGAAGAAGCATGTAAACATATCATTTTAATGGAGGAATATAGAGATTTACCGAGCTCACTTATTCGTCGATTCACGGTATGTTGGTTAAGTAGAATACAATGCTTGCTGTCAAGATAGTTATTGAATGGGATTGCGGCATGAGAAGGCACAGTATTTATGAACCGTCATTTGTCCATGGGAATGAAATTTCTGTTTCAAAAGCGGCCAGATTTTCCAGTTGCTGTGATTGCTTCCGTTGAGCATGGCAGCATACAAGGAGCAAACGTGAGCAGAAGTGGAACGTTTGTTGAATCTCAAATTGAAAAAAAGATCAGAAGGTTGCATGAACTTATCTTCAGCTTGTCGTGATTCACTGAAGTTGTACGAACGTAGCCGAGCTGCCAGGAGAATATTTGAGGGGTAGTGACTTTTTCATTTTCCTTTAATTTTTCAGAAGCAGGCAAGGGATTGGTAGGCAGAGTGCATGGAATACTGACATCGAATAGTAGGTTCAAGGGAGTCGAATTCGATACGTCATCGGGAGTGTGAAAATGCTTCACCTCGCCTTCTTTCGGAAGGTTTTCTCGCATATATTGCTCTAATTTCAGTTTTTTACGTTCCACAGTGTTGGTTCGTGTACCACCGCTTTTGTGAAAATTTACAGGAAAGTTCCCTGGTTGAAATTTGGGGAATATGACGGCCCTTAATATTTCTTTGCACTTTATGGTGTGCCTTTGTCGACACCTGTTAGGCCACTCTTGACTGTTCATTACTATGGCTCCAATGCTGTTCGTCGAATGTTAGCGTTAAACACTTTATGTCACTTTTTCACTATGGGAGGTCAGGATGAAAGCTGCTTTGTAACGTTAATCTGGTACGGCTCTCGAAATATTGTCTTTCAGTCGCCGTCTATCCCGCATCCTTTCTTAATCCGCGCTGAGATGATAACACCGGATTCCACTAGGTCTGAAAAGAATCCGTGTTCCATCAGACGACAGCAAGCCTTTTCCTTCTTATTTTGCGGCGCTGCTTTTTGATTTTTCATGCCATCATTGCATAGGGTTAGCAGAACACCTTCTTGCTTTGCCTGTGTTTCGCGATGTCGAGCCCACGCTGTTCCGCTTCCACAAAACGTGTGCCTGCCCAAAGCAGGCATAAGCGATCTGGTTTATTTTATGAAATTATAGGACTTGCGGCTCCGAAGCTTGCGATTCATAATTGAAACAGTTGTACCCATAGTCGTTTTAAGGCCAATTTTTTATTTCGTTGGCTGCTTTTGAGGTAGAACGTTTCCCCGAAGCAGGAAATATATTCATCCACTATGGCAGACTGCTTTTCAGCACTGACCTATATGATGAATTCTCTAATTTCCCATCATGTCGTTAAAACTTTTCCGACCACAAACTGAATTTCTTGTGCGCAAAGTTACAGCCGGCTATCTTTTCGAAGACGTTTCTGCGCACTTTGATTCTTGCAAGTCACGTGTATATCGGATTGTTGGAGAAATGTGCAACGGCAGGGAATTTATTGAAAGTAACGAAGCGCCAAAAGGTGCGCAAGAGAAGGACTAAACGACATCACAATAGAGCATGCGGTTTGTCTGTTTCGATTCGCTTTTCTCCAGCATCATGTGAGATGATTTATTCATATATGTGTTATGTAAATGGCCAGAGAGGGGGGTCGCGAACGTTTTTTATTCCTTCCGTTTCACTCTTCCCGTTTGCTGTCTTTTGCTTACACGGGGAATTTCTATCTTTATCTAGTCTTGATTTCGGCTTCTTGGTTGGAGTGGAGAAAAATCCCCATCGTCTTAACTTGCGAGCAACAGGCGAAAAAGGAAATACATTTGGGTGTAGCCCCGGTTGAAGCCAGCGGGAATATCCACTCCCACTTCTCACATTTCATTGTTCGTGAAGCAGCATCACGTGATATTGTTACAAATTTTTTTAACGTAATTTCTTATCTTCGGTCTAATTCAGTGTTATTGTTGGATAAAGTAAATTCGAATATCTTTCTGCTTGACTTGTGTCCAACTGTGAACGAATAGATTACCAAAGAAAGCAGTATTGTCGGTCATGTAATCCCCGTGGTGATATGGTGTTTTCCGTTTAGGATTCGTTGACAAAAAATTTGTCGAGTATTGCCGCAAAAAACCTTTCAGCGCTAAGTGAACAAAGTACTGAAAGATGATAAACCATAGAAGAAATCTTTCAGAAGAAAGTAATGATGATGGGGAGAACAGAATAGATATCGACAAGGTGTGGGGAAGTATTTGCGAGGAACTTTCTGAAATTGTAAATGGCTACGAGATGCCATCGGAGGATATGAGCCCGATTGATATGCGTCTACAAGTGGATGACTGCCTTCATCGGTTGGTTTTTGGTATCCTCGGGATGCTGTCGATCATTTCATTTCCCTTTCTCTTACTGCTGTTTGCGAATGTCGATGTATAATGCGGGTTCATATTTACTGTTTAGAAAATTCTTTCTGACTGCAGCTGAGAGCGCAAGATGTATTCAGAAATAGTATGCAATTTGTTGGAATTATAAGGACTTAAATAAACACAGCAGCTCGTATTCCACGCGCGCGAGGAAAAATTGAAGTAACAATTGGGCGTTGTTTTGCTCGTCGCTCATTCAGCAAAGCGCATAACCCGTTTTGCCTTCGTTTACTGAGTGCACAGACATGTGGATTATTATCCGTTAGAATATATGTCATATTGTACGTTGCTTTTTGCAGGGGCATTATTAAAAACTGATGTAAAAATACATAGCTTCGTTATTTGCTAAACGATGCTTGTTCATTCATGGTTATATTCCCTTCCATAGGTGGTATGATAGTGTCAATGACCGCGTGTTGTTTTTAAGGCAGTTCGCTTCACTAATGATTCAAGTGGCGTTGCGCGAGAGACGTGTCGCAGATGCAGTTGGCCTCTATCGCACAGCTCGTGCACTTTGGCCATTCGAGGGAACTTTCGGCTCAGACAAAATGCAGCCAGAAGAGGAGTTCATTGCTATGCGAGTGATCTACTTCAGCGACTTAACGCAGGTAACAGAATTTTGCATGTTATTAACATGACATCCCTTGCTACTGACACGCTCTGATAAGTGTGGTTGATTGATCTTAATCAGATGTGGCTAATTAAAAACTTAGATCTTTTGTCAGTAACTTCTCTAACTACATCATCCATACTCTTCCCGTCATCGAGGACGTCGACTTGTCATACTGAATATGTTGCCCTGTATTGAGGAGTCGCTCATTTAAGAATGGGACGATGTCCGTACACACTTTTTTTTTGAAAGAGACCTTTCTTATTTCGGCGGTTATTATCTCTGTGTTCTGTCAGTTGTTGTTCTCAGTCTTAGTACTGGTACTGTGGAAATGCGCCGTGAAGATGAGCCCCTCCTTAAAAGAATTCCTCAGAACATAATCTTCTGAAGGAATACCCTGTTCGATTTCTCTACAACGATCTTTTCCGTTTAGATTGGTTTGATGATGTCCTGCAACATTCATTACTGCCCTAGTTGTGATCTCGGTGGGAACGCTGCAGACCTCATTTACTAGACCTCGCTGACATGTTTAATTTCGTGATCACCATCCTCACGGCAAATAAGCGAGTTACGAACAGAGGGGCACCAGGAATCGTCAGTTCTTTACGTTTGACGGAAAAGGTAGACGATCCACTAACCATCCATTGTTATGTTGCGCGCTAAAACTGTGTTCTCAGTTGCTGATTCATAGTCTTCAAAATACTCCCATGTAGGTAGAGAATGAGTACAAATTGGCTCGCGAGAGTGTTCGAAAAGACGAAATAGAGGATGGAGAAGGGAATTTATTTGATGCTGAGTTGGAAGAGGAGGAGGAGGAGCGCGACTGTGAGGATGAGGAAGAAGAAGATGAAGGAGCGACTCGTTATGTGACGAAGGAGGTCGATTTTAGTTTCGATCAATATTTGATGAAGTTCGCACGCGCAGACGTTCTGAAGTGGTTTGTTTTTGTTTGTTTTTTTTTGTGCATTTCAAAAAATGTGAGACTGTCAGTCGATCATTTTATCTGCTATGAAATGTCTGCACGTCTTTTCCTAGCATATTTTTCGAAGCTTCTAATAGGCGTGAAAAATGTCATTGAGAATGAGCTCCGGCAATGCGTTCATTAGTCGAAAGGGATGTTTTAATCCCACGTGAATGCGTCGCCCCTCCTATTGTGTTTTGGAAAACGCGTGCGTTTTATTGTTTCCATGCAAATCCTCGTGCTCACCTTTGACGTTATGGCTCGTTATTGCTTTTATAAATTCTGGAGGGTTGCACTCCGAAGGAATTGGAAGTGTTGCGCTAAATGAGCAGTGCAGCAGCCGTTTCTTGTTGCTTTTTCTAAAAAATTCTTCCAGTTTGTGAATTATTCAGTGCTTCTCTCAAAACTCAGCGTTTGAAGTGCTTGTATACGGTTCCAGAAACTTTGAAGTTTGTGGCTAGTCCACTCCCCAGATGAGGAGATCTGTGATGAGAGACTGCTGTCTTTTAGATTCCATACAGTCTTTGGTTGAGGTGTTCTAAGAAGTGATGAGAGTACCACTTTCGTAGTGACATAATGTATCATCCAGAAAGGCATTAAAGAACAGCTTTTTGGATGTTGCGCAGTGTCATACGTGGTGTCTGCTATCTGTTTCGGTTGCTGCTTCGATTTACTGATTAATTTCAGTGGAGTGTTAGATGATTTAGGTGAGTATGAATTAGCTAATTTCGTAATAGTCATGACTGAATACCGCTTGCAGTCAATTCACGGTCATATACATATTTTCTTCTCGAAAGTCTGTTGATCTGGAAGGAGCGCTGTATTTGAATGGTTGGAAAAAAGGAACAAGATGGAATTTTGTCAGTAGAAGTGAGAGATTTACAAACTTTACATTGGTAGTTCATGTGGGTGTGAGAAAAAGCCTTAAGTGGTATCAATGGTACCGTTCGACACAGCCCTTAAGAAAGCACAGTTCGACATGAGTTGATTCCATCAAATCCACCATTCTTACTTTCAAACGCCAAAAAATGCAATTCCCACAACTAATTGATACCAATTTTCATTACTGTCTACATTACTGATGCTTGTTGACTGTTTTTAGTGCTGTTAAGTGCTCTTACTCCCGTACACTGTTGCTGTTAATGCTGCGGAGCGATCTTGCATTGCTTACTTCTACTACATATTACAGGTCTTACTGCAAAAAGTTCTGTTGGCAGTGGTAGACAATGATAGATACCTTAATAAGTGATCCTATGCAAATATTGAGCAGTGGTGGTGACAGTGAGGAGTATCGGACTCCGTAGTAGGCAATAGTAATGGTATCAGTGAGTGTAACTGTTACATAAAGGCGGCATTGGTAACATTAATAAGCAATAACGGAACTGTCTCCATAGTGATCCTTGTGCTATGAAGCGTTAAGCTGCATTTCGAATGTATATACATATATATATATATGCAGTAATGAATGGGAGAGGTGTTGAATTGAGTTTGGTCGCGTAGTATGTTGCAGGTATGTATTCTTATTGAATGACTACGAAGCAAATAGCCCGGAGTTGAATATGGCGATTGTAAAGTTGCTCCATCGAATAGTGTTTTATCTGCGTCAAGCACCGCGACTATTCCAGGTGTCATTTGCAGTTTATCTACCGTTTATCGCCCAAATGTGTGGTAGCAGCAAATTGAGTTATTGTGGTTTGTAGCGACGACGAGGTCGTTGAAGCGGTTCTCTATAAGTACAACGGAATCGAAGTAGCAGATAATGTAAGCAAATTTTGTGGTAGAGTTTTCGTGCCAAGCAAGCGGTCTCCCATCAGCGAATTGTGCCGTCACGTGTGTATTCTTGTAGTGTTATTTAGATGAAGTATTGAGACAAGTAGAAGGTGGATGTCTCATCGAATGGAGAGTGATTTTCCGCAGCAGTATTGCACATTTCCCACCCATGACCACTTCAGGCCTTTGTTTAAATCCTTTCAGAAGGAGCACTTCACCATATATTGTTTGCGTAGAAGAAGAAAGAAAGCAATTGGCTTTGGTATCTTTATCTCTTTAGGGTTTCGACGTTCTTTTTTTTTCTTTCTTTCAGTAACGTTGAAAATTTTCGCCCTACTCTCATCGCTTATTGAGGTAGAAAATATCCCTCTTTTCGTCAAGAGGATATTATTTGTTAGAGAAGCGGGCAACGGTTAGTTTGCGGATTTACGCTTTGACAGTGAAGTGAAGTAAAATATAGGCGACGTTATCCACAGCAGAATTTTGCTTACGGCCCAAATCCGAGCTGGGAATTGTTTTTCTGTTTCCTTGCGAAGGAGATATGGTGCAGGTGTAAGTTTCATTCTCTTGGCCCATTAGAGGCATAGGAGTGCACCTCGCTGCGTTAGTGCAAAACTTGGTTTTTTCGTCTATCGTTGTTTAACATTTTTTATGATCTTCAATTTCTTTTAGATATCGTTGTTCAGAATTTTCACAAGGTTAGCCGAACGCTTTCAAAATCGACCGTTAAGTGCAATAAAGGCAGATCGCTTCTTTCGTCTATATGAATTTGGCTTTCATTTACTGAGGAGATTCTTTGCGAGCTATGAAATTGTCGGGTCGAAGTTGATCCCCGAAATGCTTTTCTGGAAGGGTCCGAAGGAGTGTCATGATCTCGAATATGGATATGGATCCTACGAGTTCGTCCCTCTTTGTTTATGCGTTTTTCTGCATTTGTACTTAACAGAGGGCTTTTTGAAGCTCTCGATGCACTGATGTGCAAAAAATTCGAAAGAATTGTCTAAGAAGTTTGAGAAGCCGCGAGTTTAATTATTGGTTCTAAAGTCAGTTTTATGGATTTTGCAAATTCTTTTTCTGCAGTGAGCAAGCAAGAGCTGTATTTCTATAATTCGGATAGCCACCAGTCAAGATGCTATAAGTTATTTTGTTTATAGTTTCCTAAAGGGGGGTGGGGGGGGGGGGGTTCCTATGCAGGAAGAAGCAGCATCATTGGTCACTGTGTACTTCTTGATTTGGCGCAAGAGTGTTGCTGTCACGAGATGGTTAAGCAGTGGGTGGTCTCTGGTTGAGTTGTGCAGTGATTCTGGGTGGGCAAAGTAGATTCACTGATTAAATATGATTATTCAGAAGTCGTTTTAAGTGGTAATGAGGGATGCTCATCTTGGAAATTTCGTTAGTACTAAGTTCGTTGTTATTACGTTGCATAGGAGTGTTGGTGGGCTCTGTCTAGTCTTTATTACAACATTATTTGAGGTCCAGCTTAACAAATGCGTCGATGAAATATTTTTCTCAGCGGGTTGTTTTCTTAGGTATGAGTAGTCGACAGTCCTTAAGGTGTTCAAATGGCTCAAGCATCAGGTTAATCACAAGCTCGAGTTTCCATTACAGGCAATTATTTTTCGTTTTCTTGTATTGTGGAATGTCTACTAGAGTGCGTTATACTAAAGTCTTTGAAGTGCATTAACGAACGAAAAGAAATCGGATGCGATGCTGTGGACGGAGGAATTAGACAATGAAATGCGCTCACTCTACGATGAATACGTCGCATACGACGATAAACCTGAAGGTAAAGTGTTGATGACTGCTTGTATTGTCCACAAAATTTTCTGTAAGAGAGGGATCGCGGTGAGAGGTCTTCGAGAAGTTAATCTGAAACACTTGTTGAATGCACGTCGTCTATCCATCTTGGTTACAGACACGCGTGATTTGTCTCTCCTTCTATCGACATTTTTCTCTCCTATTCTGTTATGATTAAAACAGGCAAATTGTCGAGCTGGAAGCTTTATTAGACTTTTTTTTCTGTTGGACGAGTATGCCAAATTTTAAAATCCACTGCGATGGTGTCAGTACTGTGGAGATAGAGGTGGTCTTTCTAGCTCTTTGCAAGGTCGGGAGATATCTTGCTGGAGAGGGCCTTTCTGGCCTCACAGCTGGATCGTTTTTAGAAGTGACGAAGTGATCAAATCGTTATCCGATTTGGTCAGTGGAGTTTAGAAGTACGAATTAGGGTGCATTTTTGAAACCGTTTCACTGAAAGGTGTTTTTATTTCCATCTGATATACACCATGAAAGTGTTGATGTTAGCTGCAAACTTCAGGGATTTTGGTTCTTAATATGGAGATACTTGAAGGAAGATTCTTTTAGAATTGAAAGTTGTTCGTTTCCTCAACGGAGTTAGCGTCCTCGATCGCTCAGAGGTGGTTGTGGCCTTTGTTTTCTCTTTTTTTGTGTGTGTGTTAGCGAGGAAACCTTATGAAATAGACACATTGTGCTTTTTCATGTAGAACAAGCGTATTTTGTATGTTTTTGAAAAGGGGTTGACGTGGCTGACTGGATCCTCAAAACACTTATCGCACCAATCTTTCTCTAGACTACTTCATTGGAACAGGTGGCGCTCCTAGATTTGCAAAAGGACTTGTGCACCGGTTGTATAGTAAGTGAATGTTGAGCATCGGCGAGAATATGCAGATCCGCAAGCAGTGCACAGGGCATTGGTGTATTTATTTCTCCATCACAGCGTTGCGTCAACAGACGTGGAACAGAGAAACGAAGGCGTGGGTAAACTCACATATGACAGAGACGACTTCCATAGCGATTTCATCCTAATTCTGAGTTGTCTGAATGCAGTAGCCTGTTTTTGATGACTAGGAGCAGCTGTTTTTCGTTTTCTTCTCAGGCAGTTGGTCGATTTTGGCGAGTAACCACTCTCCATTAAATGAGCCTATTTTCTCTGAAAGAAAAATTGCGGCATCTTTTTCCTTCGTAGTATCGTCATCTTATATTTTTTCTTTTCGGCTTTAAATTGTTATATGCATTTGCAAACTTTGTTTCTAGAGCGTGTTGTCATAAGCCTCGTTTGTGTGTATGGTTCTCATACTGGAGAGTGCCGAGGGAGGAATCCTCGAAATTTTGCATGTTTTAGGCCGTGGATCCTCCACTATATCCACATTTAATTTGCTTATCAACATCGATAGGGAGTTGTTGGCACTGGAGAATTTCTTTAGTTGCAAATTTAAGCATGAGAGGGAATTCCACATCCATTTGGAGCAGTTGCAGCACAATCGGAGCAAAAACTGTGCAGCTGTTGCGCAGGAGAAACCGATCTTTTGTGGAAAGCTTTTATGGGTCTGAAGTATAAATATGCTTCGTTTTTTGTGTTTTCTTATTTTTTGGCCGTTAATAATATTGCTTATTCGATGATTGATATTGTGCGGGTGGGCAGTGTTAACGGCAGCAGTCATATAGAAGTGTTCACTTTGAACAGATCTGATGTGCTTCCACTGGCACTACTACACTCATTATAGTTAAAAATACTCACGGCTTTCCGGTATGGAATATTCTTCAAGGGGGTGCAGCGGAAGTGTTCCTTCATAACCACTTTTTTAGGAATTGATGTGGTGGAGTTTATCGAATCGAATCTGTCTCGCGAACGGACTCGGAGGCAGATCATAAGGCAATTGAAGTCACTCGGTTTGGATACTTTTGGTGCGAAAGTCAAATTGACGTCGGTTTTTCTTTGGTTTTCATGCTCTTTTTTGATTATTTCCTTTTTAAGTGTTGCACTATTAGTGGTCATATCTCAGTGTCTCGATTTAGTGAATTTTTGTGAGCAGTATTAGCGTGACATTGAATAAATCATTCTACTGCGTGACATTTTTATTGCGCTTCTCGTGAACGCGCACTCGCTCTCTGGATAAGGGCAGAATAGAGATTTTGGCCCAGTGCGACTTCTTTATCGCATAGTGCTTGTATTCTTGAGGGCAAGGTTTTTCTCTTTTACAACTACCAACGGTTATATGTGATTTTGTTTCGCGCGGGTTTGATTACACTTCCAGATAATATGGGATGTTTATTTGGAGGCCAACGTCTTGTTTCATGTCACCAATGAAAAATAAGGAAGAAAGTCGATGTGCATTTTAATGCATGTCCATGGTTGCTTGCATTAAATGCACTTATCACAGCTGCCCACAGTTAGTGGAAAATCCTCTTAACATGGATGCAACCAAGCTGTCATGTCCGCCTTCCGGAATTGCATGACCTACTCATGCCTGAACGTTTATAAAATTCGAAGCTTTTAGTGTGGCCACTGGAAGATCAAAATCAACAGTGTTTCCAGTGAGTGTTGTGGAGCAGATGAAGGTACTTGCTGTTCAGTACCGATCGCTTCTTCCCGATCAGCAGCTCGGTATCTTTTTTTCACAAAAAGCTAAAATTGTCACTCACCGCCAAATTATTTGCCTCCAGTGGTAATTGTTGCTGTCATTTCGATCGTACCGCTACATAGCGCAGAGAGGATTCTTCCTCCTTAAGAATATTCTTCATTATTTGATCACTGACGATTAAGATAGGGCTTTAATGATCTAGTTTGATGGGTGGTATGCTGACTGCGTGGCACTTCTACCAACCATTGTTTTTTGGAGTAATTACCAGCTTTGGTGGGGAAAACCGGAAATAGATTACGGAACAGTTTTTCGGTGATGAATTAAGTGATGAGGTAAAGATCGGGAGTGAGAGTTTACATGGTCGAAAAGCAGTAGTAAAACAGGAATCATATATTTCTGCGGTTCCTGTGAAATAAACGAATAGGGCGTCGGACGGTTCTGGATTAATTGGTCCTAAGTTTGTGGTTCATTCCTCAATGGTCTTTGAGTGTTATGTTGCTGTGTTTCGAATTTAAAGAGTTCGTTGTCCTAGTTTACGTGGATCGGCTTTAGGGCCTGTAATGGCGATTTTCAAAAGTTCTCTTAGTAACGTAGCAGCCGTTCAGTGGTCGATGAGATTATTAGGGGCAGACAGATTTAAACGTGCAGTGTTCACATTGGGACTGTTGGGGAGTGTTAACAATGAATAGCTTCGAGTGAAAGAATGCGCAATAGCTCTTTAGTAGAGCATTTGCACGAAAAATGACAAGCAGCTGTTTCTATTCATTCTTTAATCAGTATTTGTAGCGCTGGTGGTTATCACAGTCTGAGCTAAAATAACGTTGGGTTCTTAACGTAGGACGTTAGCTTAGCATCTGTGTAACGTAACTTAGAATGACACAGCGCTTCTTGAAGGTGCCTAATCACCATTCGCAGCAGCAAGTTATGTCGCATCAGAAGTGCACGCTTTTGACAGAGTTTTTTCTCGGGTACAACGTGAAGTCACTTCACTTGTTCCTGTCAGAAAGTTTCAGCTATTTGTGTTATTCTGAAGTTCTGCATTAAGAGTTAGGAGCGCTTATTGCACAATTGGCCCAGCGTTTGCGTAAAAGATTATTTGTATGACAGCCATATTATTTCTTATCGGCTGAGGACTTTTTTGGTAACAGATGCCACAGAATTGGCCACAAGGAGAAGCTGTTTCGGTTATGCAAGCGAACTCATTTGCAGAATTCTTTGTTAGAGGCTGTGAAGGAGTGGAATTCTCCACTGTTTTAAAAGTAGGCAAAGAGCTGGCGAAACATGATAGCTGGAAAACATCAAAACGAAATACTCTCTCAACCTCGGTGTAGGAATTCCTTCAAAGAAGTCCCCACTTTTCGGTTGCTTTGATTAAATGATTTAAGCGATAAGTCTATGCTACCGGGACATGTTTGAGCTTGCTGATAGCAAAACAGTTCATTCAAGAATATTTCACGTTGACAAGTGCTCTGCATAGTATTGAATCATCACAGTGATGCTTGAGTGCCATTCGCATCAGCTCAGGTTTCCGATCTGCCGTAATGGTCGGCGTAATATTAGTGTCTGCTCAATTTTAAGTATATTCGTAGAACTGATTCTCTTCGCATGTGTTTGGTCATTGATAAAGCTCCTACCAAAATCAGCTCCCGAATGCCGAGGTTACACCATGAGTCTGCTGCGTAATCACACGTATGGGCTTTTGGAAGAGAAATCGCGAAGGCAGGTCGAGGGAAAACGTTATCATGGGATGAAAAGTCGATCAGCAAACATGATTACTTGTGGTGGATCCTATGCGTATGAAAACATCCACCTCAACTTCTCCTCATCAATTGTTTTACTTTTGAGCGTTCACTTTGCGAGTGTCATGTTTTATTGCTGCGATAAAACTGCTTATAGGGAAATTCGAAACAACCTTAAAATGACACAGTAATGTCAGATGCGTGTTCGCTCGTGTTGCATTTTAGCCACACATCTATGTACGTAAATCTCCGTGTCTGCGTGCGTATGTTTGCGAACCATTGTATCCTCTACGTTTACGCATTTAATGGTGTTTATTTCCTTTGGTTGCTCAAGACTGTCGTGAATTTCAGTGGATATGATCGATTACATTCGGGAACGATTGCCTAAGCAGTACAGCCGGTCACAGATCATAAAGCAGCTGAGGTACGAAGGTATCGAATACGCTCCCAACACGAATGCAAGGTTACTTTTTCATGGACTCCGTAACCCCAGTGTTTTAGTAATATATTCTTGTCACGATGAATATGTGTACGTAGTAGCGGATATGAACAGCTATAAAGTTCCCCTATTTGTTTTCAGTTTTCTGTCAACAGGCGCACTTTTAGAAGTTTTCATATTGCTGTCTTGTGTGAATGAAAGGTAGTTAGTGTTTTTGTATTATATTTAGAGGGTTTTACCGATCGCATAAAGCATGGAGTGATATATTGGTAACTGAACTTCGATCCCTGGCTGAACAATACGGGGAACTCAGCGAAAAGCCGTCGTGTAAGTGCCGATTTTATCTACGATCATCTAATCATGGTATGCAAAAGAAGCGAAGAAAGTGAAGCTAAGGACTGAAAGATTCTCGGTCGTTGAGACCGTTTCATATTTCGTTCTCACATTCTTTGCTTAGCCTTTGAAACCTTTATCAATGCACCGAACATAAAGTCGTCCAGTGATTTTTTGGCAAGTATTTTTGTCGATTGCGTGCAACAGTGATAGAGAGGGTCATCTTGACGTTGAATTTCGTGGTCTTGTGCTCCACAGTGCATGAAGCTACTGTTTTCCATTTTTTGCCAAAAGGAAATAAATTTAGGGGCAACTTGACTTATTCGATTCTGTTGCATCTGTTGAGTGTTTTATGCTTTTCACGTAGAATACTGGTTTGTTTAGGTGGTTTGGTTGATTATATAAGGACTCGTTTAACAGAGAAACGCACTCGTCGAGATATTGAAGCAATGCTAGTTGAAATTAACTACGATCCAGGCAAACTTCGCACGTCCAAAAGGTTCCTTTTTTCACGTTTTATATTTAGCTGCGGGATGGCATCGAACTCTCATATCTTTTGGTACAATTTTTCTCAGTATTATTATTTTAATATGTTGTCAGTGAGAACTGCGATTTCGTAGGATAAAGGTCATCTGCGAAAAATTCGAAGCCTTGAGTATTCATTTCTTCTTTGAAGATGCTTAAGTAATCGTATTGTGAATTATTAATTTCGAAATATGTTTCAAGGAGCAGTTTTCCAACTAATAAACTTGAACTTCTGGCAGTTTTGGGTTGCTTTTCATTAAAAGTTTAGCGAGGTCAGCAAGCAGAAGAATGTATTCTGCCACGAAGAGAGTAGTCTGCTTCGAGCAGGTAGCCAATTCTGTTTCATGATTCATCAAACTGTTTATGAAGCTAAATGGGAAGCATCTCAGTACGAGGCTGAAGGATAGAAATGAGAAAAGGGGCGAGATACTCGAGCCTCATTTTTTCACTTTTTTATTTGCATTGTCGTTGCAACTTATGCTGCACGAACCACGCCTGAAATGTGGCATTGCTCAAAGCCATAACATCATATTTGACCCGAGTTAGGTTTGTTCAGTTTGGCTGCGGCAACTTCAAATCGCGCCTCTACGAAGGTGCCGAAACCCTGGTCAGAACTGCTGCTCACTGAACTGTGCTCTCTAAAGTCGCAGTACGAAGAGCTGGAAGAAGATCCACAATGTAATTTTTTTGGTTGGGATTTTTGTTTTGATAGGGGTGAGAGGAAGAGGAAGACGAGTATCACCTTTTACCGTATCGCTTTTAAACTCGATACTCTTGCTTATTATGTGTTCACTTTGTTATGGGGCACTTCTGCTACGGTCGCAGTCTAAAAAGTTTCTGCCGATCCATAATGAGTCCTTTGAGCCACACTGCAGAACTATTGCTTTATTTGTATTCACACGCTATAATGCTTTGAGGAGAGAATCACGAGAAGAGAATCAGCTTTGTCTGACATATAATATGCAGTAAATGCCTGTGGAAGTTGAGGTGCTATGCGCTGCTGAAATTCTTTTGCTAATCAGTTGTAATTGTTCTCTCGGTCGTCTGTTGTTTTATCTAGCGTTTGGATGAAGAGGGCTTCGAGAGAGCGAGGCAAAAGAGCAATAACCTATCAGTGGGACATTTTTCTCTTTCGCGCTCTTCCTCATTTTGATACTAAGTTCCGCGTCTTATGTGTTCTTTCTTTTTGAAAACAAGTGAAGACTGTAATGATGGCCGAGTGTATCCAAATTCTTGTTCGTTTCGTGCACACGTTCATATGCGCTCGCGTGTACGTGAGTGGGACTGGAAAGAGACAGTCGCTACAGATTGCATCTTCTGTCCAAAAATTTCGGACTTTTACCAGATGTGCTTTACGTCTCGTATTTTGCTTATAGAGCGTTCTGCTCATCGGACAACACAAAGTGATGCACGAAGAATGTGAATGAGCGATTTTTTCCTCTTCCTTCTGTGTGATAGATTTTTATCACTTGCAGGTGATCTCGCAGATTATGTAATAGCCCGCCTAAGTGAGAAACGATGGCGACGTGATGTTATCAATAAACTGGCAGAAATTGGAGCCGACGTATCAAATATGCAGAAGCGACGAAGGTGCGTTTTCATGGTCTTCGTAACTACTTATAAGCTATAAAGGCTTAGGCGTTTTCAGTTTTCACTTCAGTCTGAATCCTTATGCGAGTGATATTTGAATATACTGCTGTTTGGCCATTTGTAATATCACCGCGCTGCTAACTTGTTCTATCAGAAATATAGCTCATTGTTTGTTATTTCATAGTAAGTGACTTTAGCAAGTAATGGCATATCAAGCTTGGTGGCCCATCTCCCCTGCATTTTGTCACCCACTCCTGTCGCACTCCGTCATTTTTTTTCGTGCCGAAGTTCGTTCCATTTGGTTTCATCTTACTCTCGTGATGCCTTTAAGAGACGACCGAATAACGTTCCTGTTGTGGCTTTTTAGCGTCTCTTCTATAAAAATAAAGTTCGGATATTGTGTAAACGTTGAAACGATATGAAGCAGATTATGAAAAGAAAATATATGGGGATTATATGAATTTTACGAGCATACAGGAAAAGAAGGGACAGTAAATTGGTTTTATCAACAGCGAACGAAGAGGCGAGTTGGGAAGAGAGAGATCGTTCCACATCGCCGATCACTTCGGTACATTTTTTATGAGATTTTCATCTTAATTGCAACTTTAGATTAATTTTTTTCCTTAACGGGAAATTCTGCTTTCCAAAAAGGTCCTCTCTTGGCATATTTATTTTGTTTCTTTTATTCTATATTTTTATTTTGGTAAAATAAGGGTATTAGTGAAAATGCAGTTCATGCACGCGTCGCTTAGGACTGAAATTTTTTTCTTCGAAATCGCCGCTGATTCCCATATCTTATAAAATTTACTTTTAAGCGAACTTTGTTCAGACATGTTGTTCCATTAGAGAATATTTTTCAATTGGTAGGTATTAACAACTGTCGAGAAGTAATAAAATGAAATGAGTGCTTTCACAAATGTGAATAGTTTTATTCTCAGACGTGCGGAATTTTATTCAGCATCATTCAAATGCGCCAACTGAGATGCACTAGATCATACAGCAAATAGGGCCCTCTGCCTCCTTCGAAAGTTGAAAGCAAGTAGTTCTGTGTTGGACTTCGTGGTGATAGCGTGCGTAAAAGCTTGTTTGCCAATTTCTGAAGTTTGAGGGGCGCTGTCGATCTGTGGCATCAAGTGATGAGTTCGGACTAGACGACAATTTGGATGACTTCCTAATAGCACCTGAATCCGTATGTCTTTCATGACATTATTTTTTATGACCGCGTAAACCGGGGTGGTTTGCTTTTTTTATCCGACGAGAAGATATCGGCGTTTCAGTTTTGAAATATTCGTGTCTTTAGCCAAAGCAGTCCTCTCCAAATATTTTGTCGCACTCAATAAACGGTGTATTTTTTGGAAATAACATGCTTTGATTTAAAAATGCGTCACTGTACTTCTGCGAGTGTTGTCAACAAAAAGTGTTCCACCTCTTGTAAGTAGCCAATTCTAAAGCATTTCTATTTCCGAAGCGGCTGCTTCTTTCCAAACACTGACACCGAGACGTTCCGATTATTAGTCGAGAACATCCAATATTTTTCATTTTCGCCACATTACTAGTTGATGCTGATGTTTGGATGTCGTTTCATTTGCTTTCAGAAGATATTTGAGAAGTTTCAAAATGCAACCATTTACATTTGTGGTACAAGGCTGTCCGGTTTTAGGAAGCACTCGTTGTTTTATTTTCTTGGGTCGTCATAACTCGTCATGACAACAAAAATTTCCTTGAATTTTGTTCATCTACATTCCCACGCATATCCCACCCTATGAAAGCCGCACAGACGAAAGTCTGCTCCAAACACAGCTCCGTTTAGTATATTGCTAACTCATACGAACTAATTTCTTATAATTTCCGAAAAACATAAATGGACATTTTCTGGCAGTTTCGTCAAATCTGGCATTGCTTGCATCATTGAAGAACATTTTCGGGGCTGCATGCATATATGAGGCATGTTGTAAGTGGGTCACATGCCTTGCTCGGCTGTTTCCTTTCCTATTCTTCTGCAAACACCAGCTTACGTGAAAATTTTGATGTGGCGAGCAAGATCCTGTTCAGTCCAAACAATATGGATCAATCGCTTGGGCACTTATCTTGATATTAATATTTTGAAGGATGCTGAAAAGAACTTGTGTGATAGAAGAATCGGTCGCACGGAAAATGCGAGAAATGAGCAAGATCTAATTTCACAAGATTCTGTGGGCTTCGGTTCAAGTGCAGTGAGTTATTTTTCTTGCGAGTTTAAGCAAGGGTACGTTTTATGAATGAGGGAGTAACGTGCACTCCATCCACTGGCGGTTCGAAATGAGCTGGAGGGCGTTGACGCTAAGTCTTTCGTTGTATGGACTTAAATTTTATCCTCTCCGATCCCACATATCAACTTTCTGAACGCCTGTCTCTAGGAGTTCGTCACAAAAATATTTGTATGTTGTATTCAGAATGATGTAAAACTTAGAAAAAGTACAGAAGATCATTTAACTCTTCAGCTTGGTCTCTTCTGTACTTTACTTTACAGTTTATCACATTACCTTATTTAGGGTCAATATTTTTGGCACGATGTCCATTGTTGCGTCGCTTCATGTTGAGTCACTTATTTTTATTGAATGTGATCATTGACGCTGCCCTACATAAATTTTTTACTTGGCATTTCTTTTATGGACCTGTGAAAGTATTTTGTCAGGTTGAGGAACCAAGTTTGGCAGCTGAGGTGAAGGCGATGTTCGGCGATTTGTATAAAGAAGATGATGAAGAAGTTAGTTACCACTTCATTTTTTGTTGAGTATTGTCTTAATGAAGTGTCGTCATCTGTTTTAATTGCATGCCTTCAGAATTATTCTTTATTTTCTCATCGCTCGGTTAATAATAGCAAGTGGTTCAAATAAAAGCCGTAAGGCCTGGTCGTCTTGCGAAGGATGCGCCTTCTCCTTCTTTAATATGAAATAGTAAGGTGGGATGTAGCCAGCGCCTATATATCCCTATTCTTTCATTCATCTTCACTTTGGTAGAAAGATTTTTATGCCGAAGCAGCTGAGTTTGGAGGAATATCTTTTAGAACCCTGGCGAAGTGTCGCAAACCTCATTTAATGCAACGTGAGGCGATAGAATTATGCAGTAGATGTGAGAAAGTAATCAAGTCGAGTGCTGTGAGATCAATTGGCCGTGTGGGACCGAATGCCTACATTTTTGCAGATAGTAGTGCGAAGAGAGAAACGAGTGATTGAAGATGCATTATCACCACCGTTTGGAGAATATATTGAGAGATCGCCCGAGCCGAGTGCGCCATCGAGAAAGAAACGTATTGTGCTAAGCGATGATGAGGAGTGATTTTGATCGTGCTTAGTGTATTTTGAAAATTTTTGCAAGAGCTCACCTTTAAGAAAGCAAGGTGCTACTAGAGTTTTGGTATGCTGATCCATGTTCTGGTCCGAGATTGGGCACAAATGTCTTAGCACCGCGAGTCGGGTTTTATATAGTAGTGGTTTGTTTGTCAGAGCAATCCAGATTGGAATGAAGTTTAGAAAGTCATGAAAGTGTTCTTTATTTCACATGTTCCCCCGTAATGGCGTAATGGGGATGTCAGTGATGTATTTCTTTATATCCGTTTCATATATATCCAAACAGCTGTTTCGATTTTCCTAGCGAGATCTTTTTTATCTTCTTATGTGAGGTGATGCAGCATCGGTATGTTTTTGAGCACCTCCATTTATAACGAATGCATCGCTTGCTTCGATTTTGGTTTATGTGCATCTTACTTGCAAAAGCCAGCTAGTGTCATCCGGGCTATGTGCACGTTTGTTTTATTGTGTTGTCAGGTGTCGTTTCCTCGTCTTTATTGTGCTTACTCGTGCTGACGTGTATACTTACGGGCCCCTTGAATTAGCTTCTCACATGCATTGGTCAATTTACCCGCATTCATCTGTTGAATTTAACGAGTTCGATTGGACTCTTTCTATATCTCAGCTCCCGCCGTTTTTGTGTATTAGATTTCTAGTAACCTTCTAAAGAGAAATGCTTCACTCTTAATATTGTCAGCGTTTTCGACATGTGAGACTTTCGAGGGTAACATGGCGACTTTGATATAACTGTATATTGCCTATGGAGAGCATACTTTTAACTATACTTATACTACCGACTCACTACATGGGAAGTTATACCACTGGAAATTGTTTTGTTGTTTTTAAATGTATACGCATCTGTAAGTCTCAGTGACTATTGCAAGGTACGTGTCGTGGCAATCTCACTGGAACGTTTTCTCGTTTCTTTCAAGTTTATGTGTCTCGTGGTATTCAAATCGTCTTCCACGTGGTTCATTTACCAATTGTGACCCAACATTGGGCTAATTTTGTGTTTTCTTTGTCCGTTTTACGAATCCATTTTGTATTCTGTCAGTGGTGCACTCACCGTTTTTTATTTGGAGAGTTACCATCAGTGTTTTTTTCTGATGATGTGACATACTGCCAGGCCAAATATACGGGATATCGCCGAGCACAGGTCTTGTTGCATCTGGTTGCACCTCAGAGTGGGACCAGTTATGTTAACTCCCAAAGATCGCAGTAATTTGGAAGTGGGTTCCTGCGAAATGTTAGGGAATCTTCTATGCGATATGTGAGTGAATATGACAAACGTATTTTGAGATTGTGTCAGTGGATGCGCAGAAGCCCATCTATGCCGACATATTAACACATCTAGTTTCACTGAGAAGTCGGCTGTTTGCTCAGATTTGTGGCCGGAAATCTAACATAAGATTGATTCCAGGTTAGTCCGATTCGGGGCGTTTTAAGAACTAACGGTATTAAGAGTGCAGTTCATGAATGTCTAAAAAATGGGTGGTTGTGACACTGCTTCTGATGTAAACCATGTTTTTTTCAAACTTCGTCTAATCCTCCGAGTGTGATGAGTATTTCGGGGCCGTTTTATTCGATTTTGCACTGTTTTACACAAAAAGGTGGTTGTGGCTAAGCTATGCTTATATGTGTGCATTTGCGCATAGGAAGTCTTCTGTTTGCATCTGTCCAGTCGGCACTTTAAACTCATGAGCTGCATAGTGCGCGAAGGTACGATTTGCCAGGCATCATCCGTGTTATAGGTGGCTGTTAGCAACGTTTTCTTGCAGACAGATCTATTTTTTTACATCTTATGGATTTTTGCAAAGACGTGCAATACGAGCGATGCAGCTGAGTTTGCCATGGAGACGACGACCACCTACAGTTCCGGACGTTTTTTGGGCAAGAGGTCTATAAAGCAGACGGGGAAACTGCATTGTGTGTTTATGTCTGTCCACTAGCTCTGACCGATGAAGGACAAAAGTTACAGGTGTCGTGAGTGTGGCAGACTACGTGATGTCTAGTGGCCGGAGTGCGGGTTTTCGAACGTTGTTTAGAGGTGCCAAGCGCTGAATTTCCATGAGTGTTTCAGTTTAGCGGGGTTCCAGTATCAAAAACCGAACCCCAAAATCGACTTGATAACCGAGCATTGAGATAAAGAGCTGACTTCCGAGCAAAAACACCTGTCATCTGGACTTTCATCTAGAAGCTGGAATGAAAAAGTTTTGTGGGGGTTGGTGACGAGTGTGGTCGTCGAGAGCTGGATATTTACAGAGCTGGATATTTACTCGAGTTCAGTTTCGTTCACCATGACTGTTTTATTATCATATATTGATTGATGCAGTAAGTTTGTGGTCATTTCAAATTTAGAGCAGTGCTAACTAATCCAGAAATTTCGAATGCGTTCGTGGACCATCAGCGAGTATGCAACCGTGCGTTGGCAAACGGAGTTTACTGCACTTAGGGTTCCACTGTTTTAATATATGGTGGAGCGCCGTCCATCACAATTTTTTTTTGCTCGTGAAGCCTTTTGTTTGCTCTTGTTTTATTTGTCCCCAATTTTATCTTTTATCACATATCCTAACCGTGGTAGTGGTCCTTTTGTAGGGACTTTTGGCAGAGTATTTTATCATTTCACGGGGACGCTTATGTGCCACTCTAATCTTGCTTCTGCATCTTTTAACATTCATCGCTTCTATCACACACTGGTAAGTAATTCTTTGGTGACAACATGCCTTTGCATCATTGGGAATGAACACTAAGTTACTTCCCGAATAACGCGGTCTAGCGGTGAGGCGGTTATGACGAATATAAGTTTGGACTTTTTAGAATTTGATCTCAGCGAGGTTTCGTGCAGGCGTAAAAAGGTTGAGGTTGGATTTGGCCGAGAAGCCTCTGCCTTATCGGCATCTAGTGGGGTAGTTTGAGAGAGGTATATTAGGGTATTGGAGCGCAATACCATTTCTATCTTGTCATGCATAAAACACTGGACGTGTGAGTAATCGCATGTTGTGCTAAAAAGTGCGTTCAGTGAAAACGCCTTCACTGTATTAAGCGCATTTCAATTATTTCTTGTGCTCGTGCATGAACATTCCTTCGAAACTTCGGAATTCGCCTGTTATGGCTGCTTCGCTCAACGTCTTCAGGATCGAGGCGTAAATTGCTGTACACACTAAATCATTAACTCCCGATCACGATGTTGTCACTTGCTAGTAGATAACGAAGCGCAACGGCGGCCAGAATATTAGAATTCACCACGACAATGCGCTGCCTAGCGACTATATGAATATGAATAGTCAATAAAAAGAAGACATCAAAACGTGTGCTTCTGTCCTGATGCACCGTCGTGTAGCTCTTTGCCGGTGTTTCTTTTTTTTTTTTCAAATCATCTGCATAAGATTAGTTCTCATTAGTTCTCAAAAGGGCAGAAAATTAAAGATTTTATGTCTTTATTTAATGTTTAGGCCTGGTGAGCACGGGAATTGGTGTGCGATGCCATAATGGCAAGTTGTTGTTGCCAGTGAATAGCAGATCTCTTTAGAATTGAGCTTCGTTTTGTTTGTTAGCCATTTTCAGGCCAGAGGGACGAAGTGGCGGCGGAAATGGATCTGCCAAAGTTTATGGAGCAGGTATTGCTAGTAGTCCTTTTCTAGGCATCAGTAGCCAATTGGGATTTTACTCTTCAGGTCGGCTGCACTCTCAAAGTATCAAGTCTCATAATAGTCTCAGAAGGATTCCATTCACTTTAATAGGGAGTGCGCTACGTCCTAACCTTCAGACGTATAGCGAAGTTTTCTACAGCAAACAATGCATTCGTATAGTTGGTGTACACTCAATATGTAGGTCAGAAGGATAAATGGTTCTCCCTCTCCTCCCGTTCCCTCAGGATTTTCGAACAGTGGTGCTCGAAAACCCCGAGGCTAGGACTACAAATCCTAAACTGGGAAATTCCTAAAAGCCTGTTGGACCTTGCAAAACTAGATTTCAACTTGTCTCTTCAGCGATGTTCTTGCTAATAACAAACATTAAAAATTTTGCACCTCCACATAGCTTTCCTCCAAATTTTCTTCGCAGTGCCTAGTACTCAAGCGTGCGGTTAGCAAAGTTCTTTCCATTGCATGCTTTTAGTCCGATTGTGCCTTGCTTATTGGAATTCCCAGAAATTTTGGCAGCCCTGAAGGGAAGAAAAATAATAGAGCTTACTCTAAAGTGACCTCGATTTTTCCATCTAGCACATTTTAGCGGCTTGAAGTTTTTGTATTCTATTTTCGAGAAATGCAAACATTCTCTGATAGTGGTCAAAGAATGGAAAATGAAGCGTTGATTTTGAAAATGAACTCAAGTTCTCCCTCCCTTTTTTATTACAAAGTTGTTCGTACGTTGGGCGCAACATAGTATTCAGTATTCAAGCAACATTCCCCTATTCTGTTATTGCAGATCTGCAAATATGATTAGCAAAGAGGTGGATGCAGCTGTATGAAGGGTCCGTGTTTTCGGACAAGACCTAGAGTGGTCTCAGGAGAAAAGTCCAAAAAAATCGCAGAGAAATTTCTCAAGGGAATTTCATAGTGGTCAGGAAATACCATAAAATAGTGTAACATCTCAAGCGAGAATTCGAATGATCCTGTTTGCGAAAAACCAGTTCATTCATGCTGAAGAGGAGCCAGCAACAAGGAAACAATTCAACAAGTGTGCCAGATGAGTTGGCATGAAATAGGCATCTCCAGCCCTATCCAAGCAGAACAGTCAGAATCGCGAAATACTGTCAGATAGTAAAAGATATGTAAAAGCGCCCTTGCTTTTTAGCTGGAGCAGCTAGCTGCTTGTGCAGGTTTTCAACAAAAGGCTCGTTTTTTTCCAGGTCGTTGTTGTAAGACGCAAACTGAGTAGAAGCAAAGCACATGCACCTTTCTGGATCATTCAAGTGCTGAACTTTCTTTCACGCCGGAGTGTGGGCGGATCAGTTTGTGGTGTAGAAGATCGCCCAGGGTTAATAATGCCCATTCAAGTTCGCAACTGAGTCAAGAGAGTTTGAAGTATCGGACCGAAAAATATTTGCGCGTATAAACGCGTGCAGATATAACCTCTGTGTGTTATTTTGCATGTGCAAGATGACGAGATGCAGAATAAAACGAAACTTTTTGATGTTCATGACCTGGCGGTGGCAAGGACTGGAGGAGCGGAGTGGTGCCACAAAGTGGTCTCAGCTTTCTGTTTGTAGCGGCGATGTTGTTACTTACGTTTTTATGATCATTTCCTTTATAGCTAGGAAGAGTTATATGTACAACCGTAAGAGGACCGTCCCTGATTCGTTTAATTCTAGAAAGAGAAGATTCGGAAGGCACAGTCATTATACGAGCCATGGATGGATAACATGGCGATGGTTGAGGAAAGCAAGGAGTACGTAGCGCCACCACCGCGGCATCCGCATGCGAAGCACCGTAGTCAGTTCACTTTCGACAGTGAATACCTCAAAACGGACTCAAAAACTCCAACTTCAGTACTTACTACTTTCTTCGACACATGAGATAGATAGCAGGCTCATTACGACGTTTTCATATGTCATAAAAATAAGTCAAAAAACGTACAATGGTCGTGTTCGGGTTTACGCCACTTGAAAGAAGTGAACGAGCTAAAGAGAGATACCCAACACCTAACGTTGACTTCTTACGCTCTTGAGTTCCTCGTCGCAGTGACGCTACCATTTTATGGTCTGAGAATTTTGAGTACTTGATTATTTCGAAGAATAGCAGAACTATTCCACACTACAACAACAAGAGAAAAACCAATTAGCCGCTGAGACGAAACGAAATACGGTTAGGCGCAGGTGAAGTTATCCTCACTTGATCCTTTATGCTAGATGCCTGATGTTTGGAATATTTTTATATCACTGAGGGTGCTTCATGGAACCACCTGGTTTTAAACGGATGAACATCAGGTTAACCTGCTGAATTTGCAAAATTTATTAGCATCTTACCAAATTAACCGCAATTGAAATGTGCCACATTGACAAAGTTATTCTCTATCAACGATTTTAAGGCGTTCTACGAACAGTTCCGTTTTCGACGACAATTTCTATACTCTTTGTGCAATAATGCGGACGTAACTGTTTATTTTCAGCAGTGGAATATGTATTTTAAAGTTTTTTCTGTTTTCTTGTCTTTTTTCTGATATTTCTCTTCGTCGTTTGTCACTGAATTTTCCCCGACAAGAATAAAGAAGGAAATACTCGTGAAACGACAAGCTATTAGCATCTATTGCCGGAAAACAAAAAAGCATCCATGTTAGTGGGTTTGAAGGTGGA
Source organism: Parascaris univalens (assembly GCA_037576465.1). Lineage (NCBI taxonomy): Eukaryota > Metazoa > Nematoda > Chromadorea > Rhabditida > Ascarididae > Parascaris > Parascaris univalens. Next base: position 77,942,483 of record CM075173.1, on the reverse strand, counting down.
CGTTTTACAGTTATTTCCACACCTCCTTCGCGCTTTTCCTAGATATCTGTTCACCTCGTTACACATCTATCATGCAAACGAGAGTGCTACATAGTTCATAGTTAGCAGTAGCAGTGATGAGTGCAGCTTTGTCGTTTAATATATTATCATCACGGGAGCAAAGCAAATCGTTGTCTGAGAACCTGATGTGGTGGTTGTTTAATAATTTGTTTTTTTTTTTTTGAATTAGAGAGGGAGCAGTTTCAATAAAGCATTACGGGCATCCTCCTGTTCTGTCTATTCCTTCTTCACTACATTTTGGTCTCTCATACCCTACTGAGCGAAATTTATGCCGTATGTATATTTGCCAGCTTGCGAATCTTATGCGGATTTGCGCCATTTTCGATATCATGCATCAAGCTGACTACAATTCGAAGCATTAGTGCCGAGATCCTTCTTGAGTCTCGTCTCCAGAAATCGTTTACCTGACAATTTTATTTCTCGTCGTCTTGGCGACAACCAGTTTTGAAGTGAACAAAGAATTCAAATTTGTCCAGGTCGCCATCGAGCTTTGCTGCCATGCTTTTCGAGCAGAAAACTTCGGAAAGCTTGAAATTCTTGATTCCATTCATTTCGCAAATGTGTGCTGCTTATTTTCTGCTACTTAGAGCGCCTCTCAATCTGGTCCATGTGAATGACAAACTGGGGTTGCGTAAGCGTTCCTTGCAGAGTGCCGTGCCGGCGCAGTCGAGAGTAGAGGCATCAAGAAATAGCACCGTGTCGATCTACCTTCCAATGGCTAATACTCCAGAAGAACCAACTCCGCTACCTTTCGACGAAAGACGTAAAGTTTTTGTGTTAGTCGGCAATTGGATGGTGTAATCTGGATAAATGTTGATGTTTAAATATTTAATCTGTAATTAACTGATGCAGTTCAGATTTGATGTTGGCAACAAAACAGTTATTGCATTTCACACAACGATGCATCTCTGCTGGACACTAAAGGATAGCCTTTTGCCAAGGGGTCTATAGGTCGAAGTTGGTTGTGACCCTTCACAATGAATAACATTCTGACTTCATGAGCAGCGTTGTTCGCCTTTTGGTGGTTTCCTGGTCTTAGGGAGATCTTCCGTTCGGCAGCAAAAACGGTGCATAAAAGCAGGCTAGTTGTGTAGGAGGAGGATGGAAATTTCTAGCCCAATGAAAGGAAAGGATGAAAAATATAACTATAGTTACGCAAACTGCAGTTATAAGTTTATTCCAGCATTTTATGTGGCAAAGCAACAACAGAAGCCGCATGAAAGATCCATCGTTGGAGCATCTCCCAAGGAAGGTAATGCATGTTGCTCATTAACACCGATGTTCTACGAATCTTAAAAATTTCACCTCAAGCGAATAATTTGTATGCAAACTTACATTGTCCGGAGACTTTTTTGGACAACAGTCTTAACAAATACGGCGGAACTTATGGTGAGGCCCACGTCCCCATGGCCTCTGCTGTGAGAATAAGCGCTGTAATGTTGCATTTAAAAAAGTGGAGAATTTCATTGGGCACATTTTCACATGCACTTATTAATGTTAATTTTATAAATATCCGTTGTGTCAGTGAGAATATGGGAAGTTAATTTTTTCTCCGGACCATTTTACAGTCAGCGAGCCGTCGATTTTATCATCCTCAGCATTTTTTTTTTTTGAATGGTCGAAGTGCTGCTGCTAAGGACGAGTCTGATCAAATTTACGGCTATGCAGCCTCAGCATGTATGTGATTTGATGTGCTCGTATGCTTGCTATTCCTTCGGCTTGCTAAATGGTGAGGTGAGCCGGAGGAGAAGAAGTATGTGCACGACCATAAGGTTGAAAATCTGTCCAAACCAATGGAAAAATGCTCACATGAAGACCTAGCCTGGCGATGCTTGAGAACAAACCAGGGATCGAGACCATGAGATGCTGTGAACAAGCATTAGGTATTGTAAGCAAACAAAAAATAGCAGCAGCATTGTCAGCATTAATCGGATCGAGCGAATGACTTAAAGCTTTTGAATATAGTTTCATACAGGGGAACTTCTTCTTCTACCAGCGAAATCTGAACTTCCTCTCTCTTTTTTGTTCACAAAAATATTGTTTGAAGATGGCCAAAGACGATTACGCACCGCAGTCGACGTTGCGCCATCCGCAAATGCTGCAAGTGCGACCAGCAGCCAACGTATTCCGCTACGCGAACACTGCAGTTCGACTTCCACTGATGTAAGCATCTTATTTCTCATGGGATCTTTTCAAATCAGTAACCGAAGTAAAAATTTTCTGTTCACTGTAACTGTGCCTTATCATTTCAATAGAAGATCGCGCCTATGTTTTGTACTACACTTCCTTGCTATGCCTGTGGGTTGTGGTCTTGAAAAACATGTCTTCCCTTCACCGGAAGAGAGAAAGCACGTCATGCTGTATTCATAATTTCTCTACCAAGCACGCCATAGAGGCGTTTTTGCCTCCTACGGGTAATAGAAATATTTTCAGCCGTCGAAGCTTCTAATAGAAACTGACTATACCGAATTCTATGCGTGGGTTTTGAATGGAAAGGAGACGGATTTATCGACGTCAGAAATAGTTCGCCTTATCTTCGGTAAAAGCGGAACCACGAGAAGAAAATCTACACCAGAATCGGTCGATTAAACCAATAACACTTGCCTAATGAACGCCTACCCTTCTGAATTTTATACTTCTAAACTGAAATCGAGCATTTAGTGATTCGAAGGGAGAAAGTATTGTATTCGATGTATCTGTCAGTTTTTTTGCAGTACGCTGGTCGTATGAGACACGTTGTTTTTTGATTGTTCTTTATTCGTGCCAAATCGTATTTTAATGAATAAATTGCGTTTTTTGCAGCATGAATTCAGAGCCACAGTTGGAGCACCGTAATCTTTATGGAAACGCATTTATTACGTTCGAATACTATGGCGATTGCAATAGCGATTATAGCCATTTAATTGTTCTGAAACATCTAGCAAAAAGATCGGCAAATAGTGAGGGAGCTTCTGCAAGGTGGCCATAACAGAATTTCTCTGCGCGCTCTTCAGAGTGGTTTGATTGATTTTTGCTACTAACATCCGCTATTTTTTTATGTTAAATGGTCGGAATACTTGCCCTAACTATTATGTTCTTAAATGACGTTAGGAATGGGCCTAGATCGAGGCCTTGAGTGAGCAGCAGTTTAAACACTACCGTCATAATTAACTGAAAGATATAACATTTCAGATAAAATTCATCATTTATCGCTTGAAACTCATCAGCGAGATTCAGTCCTCAGACTTGAGATACCTGTGCTGAAGAAGGTTGTTGCGGGTATCCATAGACGAAAATACGGGAATGATCGAGTCGCTGATTCGGACAGTCCGTATTTGGAGCAGATAGCTGAATTGCAGAAAAAAAAGTACTCACCATGCAACAACAGCTATTCGATTGGAAGCTTGTGGGGCTACATAAAAAGATGCTAACAGAAATCGCTGCCAGTGAGTTGACGCTTCACAGCACAGGTGTACTGGGCATTACCGGAATGCATTCATAGCCTACTGCTCTTCCATTTTGGAATACCCCACTTCTATATGGTTTTGCTGTTCGGAATCCCATATCGAGTTCCTGAATAATGTTCAGCAACGCTTCACCCGCATTGCCTTCAGTAAAATTTATCGCGGTCCGTATCACCCAAGTTGCGTTGCTGAGACAAAAATCTTCGACCTGGTTTATTGGAATACGCAGGACTAATTTTTGCTTGCTTCTTTTTTATAAAATTGTGGCTGGCTTTTTCGACATGGCGCTGTCAGAAACATTTTTATATGTCTGCCCCGTAATCAGCTTCAGTTCGCCAAAAGATGCTGCGGTGCAAGTAACTTTCTGTGTAGTTTCCAGATTCATGTTCTCCGAGAACTGGAATCTGTTTCCCTCCGGTATCTTTAATGCAGCCACTCTGTCGGCTTTTAAGCTGGAGCTGCGTCGTTTCGACCCACTTATTATTGCAGCCTTTACGTACTAAATGTCTATACGCGTGAATTAAAGGTTTGCATACATTTTGCTCTTTCTTACTGTTGCTGCTCCCATATTTTTATATACTTTCCCACCTCCGGACGTTAAAATAAGTGAATAAATAAATAAATAAATTTCAGTAATGATCGAGTGCTTGCAGAGGAATAAACTGAAGGAGTTTGCATGAAATGTGCTGTTATACTTCCTTCATGTGATCAGTAGTTCGTCACTCACCAACGTATAGCACATATTCACTATAATACCACTATATTTTAACTGATCTGTTCGTTCAGATAAAGTTCTCCCTGTTTTTACTGCGAGCCCGTAACAGTGAAAAGGAAGAGTGAAATGAGTACAGTTGTTCTTTATTATTTAATCTCTGTAACTTTTATAGAATTCGTAGCAGCAGACCACGGAATTTCATTATTCCAGCTTTCGCTGTTCGCTACCTGTTGCTGTTGGAGTGGTGGTCTATGTACACACAAACGCAAACAAAAGATGCCACCATAATATGATTCTGTGAAGTAAAACGGGCGCGAGAGTGCTAAAAAACAGTTCTTGCAAACATGCCTTCTGTTTTGATGTCAATCTAATTTTCGTGATGACGGGGTACGGATCTGAATTTCTGGCTTCCTTATAGTCGATGCTCGTTGGCTTGACGGATGAAGTAAAAGTACTGGCAGCAGATGGCATCTAATTAGTATCATGTGATATCCTGTAGATGTCTATGGTGCAAACATGATCGGACCACTTTATTAGGCCCTTCTCAGGATCTCACTAATTCTAGGATTGGTGCCAAATCCATCCTTTCTTTATCACTTATTGAGACCGTCATCGCTTCTTTATGCTGAAATTCAAATCCGACAACGAATCTGCATGTCTGTCGTGCACCCGTTTTTTCCTCTACTGCGCACTGCAAATATGCTAGTCTATTGGTATATGGTAAATATAACAAGGAGCACACTCACCGTTGCGTGCACTCGTCGATGCTGAGAGAAATCAAGGCAGGTACTATGGGAAGACATTTTAGGTTGTACTGTGCGCCGTTTCTCTGCACATGGAGAACAAAGTCCACCCATCATTATATATACTTATGAATACGGTTCTGATGCTCGGTTGATTTCTCAGACGTATTGTGTGTGGTTTCTAGAAGTAGAAGTTGAGGTGGCGATGAAGAAATGATGAAGTTAAGGTAAAAGGTGATTAAGATGTGGAAGGAGGAGCGGGCGAAAAGTGGAACATTCACATCGGGTTGGAAAGTCCTTTCTGTCGTGCCCTGTACTTTTATTTTACTACAAAATCCCTAAACGGAAAAACAAAAGTATGTGGATATGAACAGTAAAGAGCGCTTTCGTAAAAATACGGTAATAGGTGGGGTGGGTGGACATTAACGACCTCGGGTGGAAGCAGATTCCATACTCGTACAACGCGAAATCAGAAATTATACAGAACACTGCTTATACTGCAACATCTTCTGCCAAGCTGAAAGTGATATGCACGTCGACTACGGGTAAAGGCAGACTGGATTATTTTTTGACGATGGAGTACCGGAAAAATAGGATATAATTTAATAACAAATAACCTAGTTAAACCTGAGTCCCCGATATTCCAACGATTCCACTTTAAAAATGTTTATCGTTTCAATATAATTTGAATGGTATGGACCACGATAAGTTTGGCGAAAACCAATACAGGTGAAGCTTTTCTCTACATTTTCTAGCAACTTGATATCAGAAATCAAATAACGAGACCATACGCGAGCGCTATATTCCAAAACGGATCGGCGGTGTGCGGTGGAGGCATTTCGATAATGGTGCGTACATCTGTGCTCCGAGGCGCGGAGAATACAGTATGAAATTTTGGTTACTTGTTAGCAAAAATAGAACACCTCAAACTTCAGTGAAGCTTAGAGTCGATTGTAATATCGAGGTCTTCTTCTTGCCATTTATACAAGTCTCATGTCCCAGACTGTATTCGATAAATTATATGTTGACAATATTTTGTATTACTTGTCTTACCTGCTTTCGCCATGTTAAGCTGTTTTTGAATGTACCATGTGTTAGAAGATTTTGAATTTTGTGGTGAGGGTCTTTATCGAGTGTCATGAAGGATCTTCATGTTGTGTTTTCCTTCATGTCGATATTTCCATCTTTTCCTGTCAGCTACACGCATATCTTAGTCCAGCAAGCACTCATTCACATCTCACATTCTGGTTTTGCAGTGATTTCCAGTGTTGTTTGCTGCTTCAATTCCCGCAGATTTCCGCTATTTAAGTGCATTTCCAAAAGGGTGTTAATTTAACGTGACCACAGCCTCCGAGTGAAAGAACCGTTCTTCAACCAAACTTTCTAAGGAAAGGAATCATTCTGCTTCATTGCCAGAAAGATGAGGGATTCGTTGAGTTTGACGAGAGAGTAGCAGAAAAGCTAACGCAATCGATAATACTTGAATAAAAGAAAGTGTTTTGATGTACCAACGTTACGTCTATTGCAAGTCGTAAGATGCTTGGCTCAGCTTTTAACCTTAAGCAGTAAATAATATAGACAACTTTCGATTACAGAGCTAATCTCTCAGGTAGATACACATAGAAGTACCTAGCAAAGGGTTGCAAAAACTAACGCTATGCATATAACAGAGGCGCGTTGGTTGTACAAGGACTACTTGATCGTCTGAGACGTGCAACTAATGCTCTTTATTGCTGGGAAATATTCAAGTGTTGCACTCTTCAACGCCGTTGAAAAATCGCTGATCCGATGAATGCAAAATTTAAGGAAAGGTGAAGAGATCGGGTCCCACATGATCTGAGTTTTTGTAGCAGCTATTGTTCCTCCCGGTGTGTTGCATCTTTGTGCTGTAGTGATAAAGGTTTGTCGTTTCCATTAGGAAGCGATATAACGATTCTGCTGTTGTAGGTATAATAGTATGTAGTACGTTATCTGAACAGGGAGTACTTATTACTGCTTTATTAGATTATACTCTATGCCTAGTTGTTTATTATGCGCTAATTTTGAAGCGTTTTAATTAGTTCGTTTAATTTATTATACGCGCAGATTTCTCACTTAATGTTGATCGGATCGCCGAAACCACTCCAAGTTTTAGAGAAACTGATATTTCAAAAGCGGTCGTGACTTTCTTTTAGACCCGTTATTATTTTCTGAAATTAACCGAATCAAATGAAGCTTTTAAGAGAAAAGTTCGAAACGCTTACTCTGTGAAAATTTGTGCAAAAAAAGTCGAATCTTTCATTTTGAAGGTGGGTAAATGGTTCAAATTTCCCATGAAAGTTTGCTAAATATTTCAATAATTAGTATCAGCTTTTGAGTAGGTTCTAACTGATCATATACTTTCGCTGAGAGTGCCCAATATTGGTGCCCTTTCCTTCTAAATACAAATTCCTTTACATTCACCGTTAAAGTTCCTCTACAATAGTGTCGTAGCAGTTACCTTACATTCTACTCAGTTGTTCATTTATTTCTGCTTTTTTATCCCCTAAAACTTCACTTTTACTCCAAATTAATTTTGCTTTCATCATATCAGTGCTAAATTGATGTTGCCATCCATTTTTATTCGTATCATTTTCTCTTAACGAGCGATCGGACTGCATCTTTCGTGTTGACAAACGAGGACAACTGCCCAATGAAGAATGATCGGATGGCTTTAATGACCGCTAAATACCGATGGTCATTGAACGTAGCATGGAAAACCGGCTATTGTCGGAAGTTTTCATCCACTGCGGGGAAACCACTCATAACACAATTCTCCAAATATTTACTTCAGTTTCTTTTACTGTAGTTTAACGCAGCTTTCTACTATTGGTTTACCTGATTCACTCAAAAACTTGAAATATGCCGATGCCATTGTTAGCGTTTCGATGAGGTGATAACTGTAAAATGCGTCAGAGTCCATCGCTCCAAGAAAACATGGGTATTTCCTTGTAGACGATCCAGCTTATTTTATTTATATATTTCATTCTCCTAATTCATCTCTTCTACTAAAATTCCGTCATATGCGAATGTGCTGTTTCGGTTGAACGTATGTCTCGCTCGACAGCATTCACTTCTATGGCTATTGTGCACCTGATGTTATGTGTATAACCAAGGTGTTCTTATTAACGACTCGGCGGCAAAATGACCATTCTCCCCACCTCTGCCGTCGTCGTTGACAATTATAAAGGCTAAGCCACCAGTACACTTTCCGCCTGCGGAATGTGCTTAAATTACGTTTCTTCTCATGAGTAGCGCTGACTGTGATCGCTGTCCTAAAAAGATTCCACTCGGTCAGTGGCATCATCAGACAGTTATTCTGAAGTAGCCTTCTTCGATATACGCAGAAAATATCGCATTTTACTATTACAATGCTTATTTTAAATTCTATCAAAATAAAATGTATGTGGCGCTCTGTTGAAGTTCGCCAAACCTTTTCAAGATTTATGAGAAATTCATCTGATATGTTAAACAATACTGTCTTCTTGGCAGTTTGCACCACACTTCATTAGGAGGTGAAAACTGTGGTGTAATATGGACTCCATCCATAAGAAGACTTTTTTGAAGGAGCTGTCGCATAGACTGAATCACTGCAGAAAAATCGTAGGTTCACTACTGTTCAGAGCGTCATCGTAGGGGAAAAGTGCTGTGATGTTTAGAACGACCTCTTTTATGTTCATTAGTTCCTTATTTCGCGTAACACAATGCGACTGAAATTGGAAACAAAATGCCTTTACCAAAATGGTGCAGAATTCTGTCGCATCCCTCAGAAACATGCGTTGCTTAGTTAAGGCATAAATTTGAAGCGACGCAATTTTCACCTCATTACGCATTCGTAATGCACATTTCGGCACCGTAGTATCTCTTTCGTTAGCCGACCTTCATGGTCTCTTTTACGAGCGCTGTCCTGCCCGACTATAGGCTGCTCGGAGCGTCTCTTATAGGTGCGCATCGCAATGGTTTAGAAAACGGAAGGATAGCAGAAATAGCGCGTTACCTATAGAGAGGATCAGGTGATAAGCGGTGTGTTTTGCGGTGAAATGCTTTTGAAGTGAGTAATCATATTTTATAATGTGGTAATTGTGAGGAGAGACGATTCCATGAGCGCAGTTAAACGTATATGCGAATAGTGGATAAATAAGAAACGCAGCGTGTGTACAAAGAAAATGCGAAGTTTGCATGTGAGGAACTAACTTGTGTGAAGTTGATGATGCATTCCGCGTAAGGATCAGCTTTAGGGGTCCTATTTGAGCAGTAACGAACGCACTCAGTAACAAACGCATCGGTACGTACATGGTCACTGTTCCTATGGCTTTCCCCATATATCTTAGAAAATGCTTAAGTTTTCGCAGGTTAGCAAATTCCGTTGAATTCTATCCCATAACAGGTTTTCGCAAATTACTCTTACTGAAGTTTTAACGTTGTCAGGGGCCGTAAGAATCTTTGATCATGAAACTTTTTTGGGTCACGAAAATTTCAGCCAAGAATCGAGGCCCTGAAAAATTCCACCTCAGTTCATTCGAGACGCCTTTTCGTTGAGGAATTTCTCAAAATCTTTATTGCACGAGGTGTACACTGTAATTTATCTGTACCTTTGAGATAGGTGGCTGTGCTGTACTGCATTATTTTCATCCATCATTTGGTGAGGGTATTAGAAGATCGTTTGCCCTTGCATGATATTCACTGCTTTATAACATTCAGTTGTTAGCTGCGCGATATGAGCTTTTTTTCCGGTTCAGACGCCATATCAGTCAACTGCACCATTATTGGAAAATCAGCAAGTCGATAAATGGGATGCATTTCTCTATCTTACAAACCCGTCTTATGCGTGAAAATTCAACTTAAAAGAATCGATTTCTGGTCCTCAGTTAACTTATAGTGGACCAAAGTCTAATTTGCAGTTTTTAGTGTACACTCACAGTAATCGTCTGGAATGAAATGAAAACAGCAAAGGACGTTGCGTGGCTAACCTTCTACCATAAGTTTTATTCTCACTGAATTTCGATGTTCGTAGGTTGAGAGACAGGAAAGGTACGCCTGGATACATGCGTAGAAAGTAAGAATTTCTCCGCAGATTACAAGAGCATGTTAGAAGTTGAAATTTTTCCACTATAGGCATTTAAAATTTGGATATTTCTTTAGTGCTCTAGAAATAAAAATATGAAAGAATGAAGGACTACAGTGATGCTTGCGTTAATATGTTATTTTTATTGTTATTACTGACATATGAATCGACGTTCTTAACGTCGCGATATCACACTCGTTGATTGAATGACAGATGTGTATTCAGCTGATATATCGCTTCTGGTGCCTTTCTTCAGCGGCATAGAGCATCGTTCATAGTATCAGCTTTGTATCGCATTATTCAGTCATGAACATAATTTATCTAAGTGAGCCTTAATGTAGTTTTATAGAAGCGCTGCACTAGATCTGTTGTCCTGGATATTATTAACTGCGTTGCGGTTGACATTCACATTGTAGTCAACGTATGTATCAAATTATTGGCCATTTGTGGGGAGAAGAGGAGGTGCAGGATCGTACTTTTACGTCTCTCTGTTACATCTATGAAGATATTTTTACGTACAATTGCTAAAAATACGAATTAGCTCATCAAATTCTGATAGTTGAATGCAAGAAAGAAACCTTATAATGAACGTAGCAGTTTGAATGAAGTCAGAAGAGCAGAAAGTGTATATAGCACTAAGGTAGTGATGACAGACTGTTAGGAAACAGTGTTTAAAACTGTCAAATAACGCATTATTTTATTACTCGCGCGTGTGGGTTGATTGTGGAAGGAGAATGTGACTCACTTGGAAGTCTTATTCGTATATTCACGTTCAGTTGACCCTATTCTGCACCCCATTTTCCACCTCTTTTCTCTCGCCTCCTCGTTACTTCCCCGACCATTTCCTTCCTACCCTCTTTCGCTCCCATCTTTTCCCTCGATCCCTCGAAAAATTGGGGATGATGAGCGTTGGGGATATATTTATCAGAAGGTGTTTCACGATGCGGTGGCGATACGGTACGCAAGCGTCGCATGAATATTTAACAGGCGCTTGATGGCTGAAGAGCACATTGATGCATCTATTTTAACAATCGCTCTTTATTCGTGCCGACTATGGTCAAAAATTCCGCTATGAGCATTATTCACATTGCTCGCACACTAATTACGCGACATATTTCCAAATAAACGTCGCCAAATAGTTCCATGAATTAAATGTGCAGTGGGATGACATTGAATAGTCCCCTCCTCCCCCCCAAAAAAGAACTCGTCTTTGTAAAGCGGAATCTTTGTTTGCGATTGTTCGTGGTGGATCATGTGTACAGGAAACACTGTACCTTAATTATTCATGAAGAAGCAGATATTGCTTTCATTTAAAGGACTTTGTTAGGACTGCCAAGTTGTGAACATTTTAATGCTTTCCAGTAGTTTCTTCACCTCAACCATTTGTAGGGTACAGAATTCCTAATGCCGATCCTCTCGTCCATCTACAACGCCTTTTTTTGCATATGACGCTGCCGTTATTTTTTATGCTAGAGAATATTTTTTCACAGAAGATTTTCAAGGGTTAATCATGTAGTTGACGACACAATGCACCTGTACCATTCATGCTGTAGGGAGGGGTGCTGTAGAGGGGGATGAGGGGGAGGGGGGCAGAAATATTTTAGTCCCCTAAGATTAGAAAGCGCTGTGGTATATGTTAGTGAATGCGAAATATACCGTGCACTAAAGACACGCATCGCAGTTAAGTGGCGTTGTCGAATGGCACTGCATTTCGTTGATAAATGAACACTTTTAATCCACTCTAGAGGTCAATTTCAGTGTAGATAGGCAACCACATACGCGACTGTATATATAACCGCTTTTACAATTTGTAGTGTGCAAAGACACTTGACTTTTAACTGTATTAAGACATGATGGCTCACTGTTCTCTGTGCCTAAAATGAAATCTAATAACCGAATATGAAGCGCCCAAGGTGCACAAAACATTTCTTTCTGTTGTTGAAAACTGCCTCGCATTAAACGAAATAGGTACATATGTTCACAAAATTTTAAGTAAAGGCGATCGCTAGAATGGTATCATTAGAATAGGAAAATATCACTGTAAAGCTATACGCAGTAAAATTACATTTAACCAGTGGTTTTCAAGCCCAAGATTATAGGTTGGCTGTTTTAGCAGCGTTTAACGAATGTTCGCCCAGTCGCTCATGGTCTTCTATAATGCATTATGTCACTGGCGCGGTTTGAGTGAACCTACAATCTAGACTTTTTGTCGCCGACGGATGCACAACAATGTGCAGCGTTTTAGGCTGTAAAACGAAGTTTACATAATAACTTTTATAATGTCGTTAAGAGGGCTCAAATAACGTATCGTTAGGCAAAATGGGAAGATATGTGCAGCACAGTAAATCAGAGGGGAAAAATCGAAGAAGCCAATGGAAGTCATTTTGGAACTGAAAAGAAAGGCCTGAAGCTGGAGTGTTCAGATGAAAATAAGTTGAAAAATAGCAATGAGCATGGATGGATTTTAAGTGCTTCGTCTCCGTTCGAGCTGTCAGCGGACTGTCTGGCGGTTTTTCCTCTCAGACAAGCGAGCGATGCATTCGACCAAAAAAGTGCTCAAAGAAACGCACATTGCAGTTCTGTTCAACGAAGACAGTGCTTCGTGCACCTGTCAGCGAGAACCACTTCTTAATATGATCCCATCTTGCAGTTTGTTTGTTCTACTTTCCGCACTCTTTACTTCGCAGTTTTAAGCCCAAAGAAAATAAATCAGATGTGATAAGTCAGAAAAAAGCAGATTAGGTAACGGAAGATATTCAACTGCGAACAATATGCAGTTTTGTACCATGGGTCCGCTCACGAAATTACTCAGTACACGCGCAATGTGTTCGCACTTCGTGGAATTTATTTTTGCGAACACAGTGCTGACTTCGAGCCATCTGTTCACCTAAAGAAAGCCGTCGCAGTCGACCGTTGCTTTAAAGTTGTGTTCTACTGAGAGGAATTCATAGATAATAGACGTGAGGACAACGTTCTACAGTGTTCAGAAGTTAACATTTCATGGGTCTGGAAATTATTTACTTCTTTCCTATCCATCGCTCCCTTCCTTTTGTCTAAAAAATATTGGCAGGTTTTGATTAAAAGGGGCAAAAACGGGTGCTAAACTTGGGTGCGTCGAGTGAGAATGCATTGCAATGAGACATAAATACAATAGGAGGTTCGATTAAGGAAATGTCTGTGATGGCGGCTGTTGTCGTATAATGCTCGCCAAGGGTGTTCCATAAATGAGAAGAGACAGCTGTAGCACTCAGCACTTTACAAACTCAAAAAGCGCACGTAATGCGTACCGTAACTTTTCACAACAAAGTGCACAACAAGTGAGTCTCTTGCATAGATGTCACTCAATGAGTGCAAAAAATATGCGCCGGTTTCATCGATCATACCGAAAAGCAAATGCGACACCGCTCAAATTCATTATCGTCTTTGCCTTATTCTAAATTGCATAGATTAGCCAGACTTTTTACGGGAAGCGTGGATCATAGGGAATTGTTGGTCGCGAGAGGAGGGAGGAAGGGGGGGCGGGGGAGGTGGGAGGGAGCAGAGTCAAACTCTCATTTTTTTGGGTAGTTGCGAAGTCAGCGGTCCTTAATTCGTGTTTTGGTTCCCACTCGTTTTCGCCGAAGTCGTTCAGGATAAACGCATTTATTAGTCGTTCAGGATAACTTTCAATTTTCACTAACAAGTCGCTCCAATAGTCTGTTAGTGACAATACTGGTGTCAGTATAAATAAAAATAACTGTGGCAATAAGTGGGAATCGCGACCAATATTTGGATGCATTTTGTGTTGGGCGCAGAAATAAATAGTCTTTGGTAACAGACATTAATGGTAGCAGCAGCAAATAGTACCAGTAGCATTACAACATGTAATTATTTAACAGCAGTAATACTAGTAGTAGGTAGAACTGCCTGTTACTCTATTGATGCAGGTATGTGACATTAGCAGTGGTAAGTAGTATATCGCCATCCACTTATAACTGCAGCAACAACTAGGTAATAATAAATCAAATTGTTACGAGGACAAACAGTACTAATAAACGATATTGGCTGCAACAGCCGATTCTCTTGAATCCAGCATCATAGACTGGCTGCTGTTAAATTGCATTATATAGCGGGAAACAGTGCTAGCAGTAGTAGCTCCAAATACCGCCAACAGTAAGCAGAACGGGTGGAAATAAGTGGCCTAGGTAGCTACAATAGGCAGTGTAAGAGCGATTACTTGTGATGCAGCTAGCGGTCTTAAGTAGTAGTGACTATAAAGCTGTAAAGCTAACTGTAGCAAATGTTGCCACTATAAGTAGATGAAGCTGCACGAAGCAATTAATGGTGGAAAAAGCGTTAACAAATTCGTTTTACTCTTATTCCAGCAAATGCAAGTTGCCAAGAAAAATCATTTCCTCACGTGGAAATTTTGCGGCTGCTAACTCGTCACTGAGATAGAAATTCCGGATAAGGGGGACTGGAATCTCGGAAGCTTCTCTAAAGTTGATGCAGCTCAATTTTTTAATTCAATTTTTTATTTTTTTGTGCCCGCAGCAGCATTCAGTGCAACAGTTTTTGTCGACGCTGCGCATCATCTGCTCTAAAATCTCTTCCAAGAGCAGTGTTTCAAAGGCAACTGGGTAAGATGTTTGAGTATGGGCAATGTGAAAGATATTGATTACTTTTAGCATCCTTGCAATATACATCAGTTGAGTTCACTTTTGGGTTCCGTCGCTGTTTAGATTCATAAAATCTGAGTCCGTTTTTCCTCTCTGAAAGCGCTTAGCGTGCCGTTGCGCGCAGGATGGCATAAAAGTGAATCACTTTCTTTGACTTTGTCACAGTGGCTTGGGTATTCCCCACTGTTGCTGGGAGATTTCAGCAGCAAGTCTTTTTGCCACCTCTTGTAATTGCAGCATCAAATTTCTCAAACGAAGCATTTCTTTTCTGGATCTTTTTTTTCGTTTTTGTCACTAAATGTATATAGGTCTTTCAGTTCTTTTTGTTTTTAAAGTTTCAGAGCTGAGCAGTTTACTTCATTTGTTGAAGAAACCAAAGCAAATAAGAGAATATTGCGCTAAGAAGTCAAACGATCAGGTCTATGCAGCAGGTTGCCACAAGAGATGATTTCTTGAAGTAAGCAAGTCAAACAATGATTTGGAGGAAGCTTGAGGGAAATGCGCTGAGAGTAATGCAACAGTTCCTCGAAGGAAATTCCTCGTCAAAGAAAGCTGGATGCATTCACTGCTAACGCTCCAATTATATCGCAGTATGCACATCAGCTCATGTACAACGTAGTGAAGTCGCCGGAGAAGCTTATTTACTGTTTTCTGCACATTTGAATGGGGTAGGTGGAAAATTCGAAATAGGTGAAAATAAGGCCGTTGCGTGAAAAACCGAAGTTTTTTACGGTTCAGTTCTCACGCTTCACATCAAAGTGCCCTTTATCACATTCCAGCATTACCAATATTTACTGCAGACCTCTTGCAATCTGTGAGGCTTTCGGTTTCCATTGTTTTTCGCTTTTATGCGTTCGTCGATGGAATACGGTAGTTGCTATCCGCAACGTGATTCATTATATAAACTGGGTAATAGATGCAGTTTAACGGTTCGTGTAAGGTTTTTTTTTTACCATGACTGGTCGATCCATTCAGAAGGAATTGCTTTTGACGCTAATGACGAAAGAATGCAAACTTAGATATGGTCTAACTTATAAGTGCACTTTTTACTGATTAGCCAAAAACAGCATGCGATATTTCGCACATTTTACTCCACAATTCGGCATTCTATGAAGCGCCCACTTTATTCGTCGCAAATCACCGTATGCTGAATGTAGATTTGTCCGTAATCAATAGTTTTATTACTTAAATTTCTGACAGTTTGAGAAGAAAGACGCTGACTTTATACAAGAATGGCTAAGGTCTTTTTCGGAGTGGGACTGGGAAAAGAAGAGGAGGCGCGGAGGAACTTAAATCCAGTTGGAGTTATTTGTCCTATAATTTTTAGCACAAAATCCTGAGATGTCACAGAGTGAAGCCCAGTACTCTGCACTTCAGTACAGCATTACCACAGATTATTAGCTGTTGCCTCCACAGCTTTTAAAATGAGATCATTTTTGTAATTGGAACGTCAACTAATTTTGAGGAGGGCGAGTGAGAGAAGTCGGTAAAACAACGTTGTTCTATAAGAATTAAGTAATATTGTGAACCAACAATCGTTCAAGACATTGAAACCAAAAATCCTCCCACTAGTAGCCACTTTTCTGAAGATAATCGCTTCCTTCACGGGAAAACAATTGGTATATTCAGGACTTCTTTCACTACCTGCTTTTCGGGGTTAGAAGAGCATATTTGCTCGAAGCAAAAGCAGCAGATCCAAAGTAGGTGATGGAAGAATCCAAATTTCTTCCAACAAGATAAAGTTTTTCATTTATGAAGGCTCCTCGTCTCTGTAAATATTTCTATTATTTTATATTATACATCTGTCATTTTGATTCACATGAGCTCATCCTTTCCTGGGAGTTGGTACTGCTGTTGCAGAAAATAAGGTGCCTACGTATGTGGTCTCCCCTAAGTTCTCTGTTCACCGCGCAGTTCGCAAAGTTTTTCGGGCAACAGATTCGCGCACAGTGAAGGAGAATATAACACGGCTTTACCGTCTATTTAAAAAATCGGACGAAAATCTTTCTCTCTTCTTCTTCTCTCTTCCCCCCCTATCCCCTCTTGCCTCAAGGTGACAGTTTAATAAAAATGCTTTCGAAATTAAGAAACTGATATTATTAACAATATGATCTACATGTTAATGATGAGCTGGTGACTACGTAGTAAGAAGGCACTAGAATTTACCCATATAAGAGTTTCGTTTTATCGTTCCAGCAGCTTTACTGGATGCTTTTAAATTCGGTCAAGTTGTATGACTCAGGAGAGTATGTCGCATTGTCTGTTCGTAAGGTTCAATAGGAAATTAACGCCAAACCTCTTCTGATCGACATTGACTGTGTTTCAAGAAACTAACTGAGGAAACGCAGTGTGAAATGAACAAGAGGAGTAAAATGAACGTGAGTGTTTCAAATCTGGCATGATTACCACGTACCCTTTAATTCGATCCAGCCAGGAAAGGAAAGGAGTCAGGTTTTTTTGATAGGGGGACATTAAACGGCAAGCTGAAAGTGAGAAGTATGGAATTTTCAGATTTCAGAAAAATCAGCTCGAAAAGTTTTCGGTGCTTGTAGCACTTTTCCACCAAACCGCTCCTTGTTGCTCTAGGCTAGACTACTGAAAACATTGAAGTGAGCTCCTAAAAAACAGGGGCATAGATTTCAAACAATTATTTAGATTTGGGTTTTTAAATTCGGACTTTCCGCATCCGCCAAAGAATTGTAGGGAGTGAAAATGAAAATGGGTCTCTTCATAAATCAACCTGTTCAGCTTTTATTGTCCATATCAGTTTGGACTTCAGAACAATCTGCGACGCCGTCTTGACTGAGGTTGAGAGTTTTGGGTTAGAGTAAGCCTTTTTTGCTCCTTTTGCTGAGCAAGATGGTAAAATTGCTTTTGCATTTGCTACGCAATGAACCGCTGATGAAGTAATCAGTGCTCATCAGTCGTTAAAACCCTTATCCGTTTGAGAAACCTGTAAAATCCCAGTTCAAGAAGAAAAACTTAAATTTCGAGAATGGCCGGAAAATATTTAATGGCAGGTTAGGATTATTACAAGTAGCCACCCACAAAATGAGGAAAAACTTAGATATTGAATAGGGGATGAGCAGTGTCCACTGGGATTCGAAAAGATCATCGGTTCTAGCGAGGATCTTGCATATATATAAAGGTTTGCAAAATGTTGTTTAAGAGCATGCTTCGGGAAACGAAGAGATTCATTGTTTATTTTTGTGCGGGCGTTGGACAAAAATAGACGTTGCCGTTACCTGTATTCGGCAAGAAGAATTTGAGAAATCCCGCACCTCATTCAATTCTTATCTGACAGAAATTTCGAGAAATGGGGCTGCACCCGTACATAAACCAAGTAAAATAATTCATTTGGCATCCCCGTAAGGAAAAACCCCTTATAGTGAGGACCGAAAAATCCTCCTCTTAATCTGCTAGCGAGATTATAGTTCACTGCCAATATCATTACAACAGCGATTTAACAGTTGTTTTATTCTCATTATAGCTTGTGATGTTGCTAATACGAACAGTGATAAGGTCTTGAATGTGTAGCTGGGGAACATCTCTATCAATAAAACGTAGCACTGCGCTTTGCTGTACACTCCATATGCGCCCTTATCAATTACTTTACATGCAGTTTTAGAAAATTTCACTTTTTAAGTGTCCATTATTGACTACAAAGCGTGCGCATTTATTTTCATGGCTATATGTCAGCCCATTAGATAGATTCACTTCAAGAACTGCTGAAGCTTAGGGTACGGGATTAAGTGAGCATAATCTTGCTCAGCTTTCAACGCGTGAACACTGAAGTCGGCCAGATTAAGTAGAAGGAGTTGGAAATATTCAGGAAGGTTTAAATCATTCTAAAAGTTCATATGAATCCAGTGTGGAGCAAGGCCATGTCGGAAAGAAATAGGGAAGGGTGCCGGAGAAGCTGGGATGACAAGCGCTTGTACATGCCGCCTACTTGACCGACTGGTTTAATAGATGAAGAACGGAAAGCAAATCAAGTTCAGGATGCTGTCCCTCTAAATAGGTAGGAGTCTTTGACGGTAGACGCGTCTTTTTTATGTGACGGGCCGGTGTAAAATGACATAAAATGTCGACCGATATTATTGCAGCGAAACTGAAAATGGGTCGCTTCACTTTTAGCACATGCAAATGTCAATAAGTTTTTTCGAATTCGGTGGGTCATTGTAAAACGTGGTAGAAAATGTCAGTCTATGGCATACCTCGAAGTTATATCTCCCGAAGTGCGAGCCTCTAATTTGACTAACGTGCGAGTTAAAATTGGCGGGCAAATAGGCAGACAAACGAGAAGGCACTTATGCAAGCCTGCGTACTTGGCACGGCCATAATGTCCCCTCGTAAACACGCTTGTAAATAAAGTCATGTTAAAAAAAATCGTACGTGCAGAATCTATGCGAGTGGTGGGCGCTGGTAAAGGATCATATAGCAACAACTGTTCTGAAATGCTTTTTTTCACAGGCTTGTCTCTTTTTCACAGACTTCAGACAACGTATTACGAGTTGACGGTCGACTAGTGAAGATGCAGTCAGTGTTCTAATATTCGACATGGTAGTGCCTTGCCAGGTGAATGATTTCAAGCGAAGTGACCATCTGAAACGTTAAGTGGGACTCATCTCATGTTTCTCGAGTTTGCAAGAAGCAGCAATAAGAAGAGTGAGGGCATTTAAAGGGAGAGAAGGGGGTCTTAAATGATGTTAAGTGCAAAATTTCGTTCGCTTGTTGAAGCCGCTTTATGTGCAAAATGTCTCTCTCCCTAATGAGCTCATTTAATCATCGCACAACGCAACCGCATTTGTTGAAAATGTTGACTGACACACAAAGGATTTATCCACAAAGATGCGGTAAACAAGTTCAGCTACCGTATGCGAGCGACGCTTTCTGGAAGTGAATAATAGCAGGAAATCCGAAATTAAATTCTCGCTTGAGTGAACAGCAGAAGCGCAAAATAATTGACGTAATGAAATTTCAAATTTATTTAATGCACTTTTCGTGAAGTAGGCCAGTTGACAAGGGCATCTGCAAGCTGGGCGATTTTATAACCTTACAGCATAATTTATGTTGAACAACTCAAGTTTGGATGTGCTGCTTCAAACTAAGAAGAAAGCATGGCGAGTTTTTGCTGGAGTCAGCCAACGTGTTAAGAATTTGAGTAGAAATAGTTCAGCGTTATGAGTGACAGATCTTTAGTGAACTTTTATGAATTTTAACCATACATGTTTCGTTCATTAAACCTAATATGCATGAACTGATTTCCATTTAAAGATGATGAATAAAGCGTCAAAAAGATGAACAAATAATGGTTTAGATGGTCATAGCTCTCGAAATGCTTCTGAAACTAACACCCGCTGGCTGCTGTTCTTCCCGTCTTTGCATTTTTTTCCCATCAACAAGGGCTCATCATCAAAAATTGTGTTTTTTTATGGTTTACATCAGCAAGCCGGCACAGTGCAGTGATTAGTTGGGTTTGTCGAATGAAGACATAATGTAAGTTTTCTGGAGCTGGCTCTCCCGCCAACGCACCGCTCGCGCTATTAATAATCCAGTTTTTTTTGCGAGCTGCGTGCTTTGCAAAGTTTAAGACCGCCTGACGAATGAATCCAGAAGTCTGGAGCGCAAAAGAAACTAGATTACGGTAAGATGGAGTTCTACTGTAGATGAGGGATGAGCCACGCTTAAGAATATGAAAGCATACTACTATGGTATGGTATTATTTTTATTATTATTCCACTATTGGAGCTCACCTCCTACCTGCATTCATGTTCACTAAACAATAACTTGTTTTCGAAAATATTTCTGCCATGTATTCATAATGTAAAAATGCCATGAAAGGTGTTCTTGCTCAGTACGACATAGCAAAGGGGTCTATGACTGATCAGATTCAACCAACTCGGCGATTCCAATTTCTCGTCTTTGGAAATTCCAGGCCTATCTGGCATGAAATTTTTGAAATGTTCTCCGCCTTTCGAGTGGTTTTTTCATCAAAACTATCTGGAAACTGCGAATTAAGAACACTCGAAAACGTTTTTTTCTCACACATTATATAAAGGTGCGTGCATAAAATTGCAGCATCAAATCCTGCTGCTTAAAATGAAAATACAATTCCTGTGATGTGTGCAAAATATGCCTCCGAAAATTGGAAAGCGGCTTCATGTGCGGTGACCACAAAGATCGTCTTGGACTCGTTCAGTAGAAGAAGGCATGTAAAGTTTTCGCTGTGAGGAAACAAAACACTGTGAAAGATGAAAAAGTTGGACTGACGGAAAGGTGAGCTACCTGCCAATATTTAACATCTATCCAATAATGTGAGAAAGCCTTATTAACTGGATCGGCTTTGCATTTATCATTGATATGCATGGTTATACAAGCGTCGTTAATCGAGATTTCTGTCTGTTGTTTTGTCATTTGATTGCCTACAGTGTTCATATTACGACAAACCTTTGGATCAGCGAATACGCAAGTACGCACTAATAAATTCAGGGGATGATTTGCTTAGGAAAGGTGGCAGGAAAATATGCGTAGAAGCACAAGCATCTGTAAGCAATTTTGAGAGCTCGTTGAGGATACCTGTGGCTGTCAATGAAGAGGAAAAATGTTCATTCTTAGTGAAGAGAATGTGAAAAGACAATCTGCACTTAGAACAGTTTGGAGCTTACTGGATTCTTCTGTCCTATCATAATGGAAAACCCTGCATTGACTGTGCGATAAAAATGGATGAAGTGCAGCATGGTATACATGCCACATGGCAAGGCCTCTCTTGCGCATGTGACGAAGGTGCTGCAAGTTGATGGCACACGTATCTGCGAAGATGTAAGGAGAGCTCGATACACGATAATGTAGTAGATTTTCTTTAAAAAAATTCAAGACGCGAATCGCCAGACGGCTCGGAACCTATGCAAATTAATAAATGTGATAACAGATTCGTCAGCACTCTGCGGAAGATTGAAAAAGCCGGTCATTTTTGATTAGACGCAGGGGTTGAAATGTCCCCCTAGTGGAGATTCGCGTTTCGCGTGTTCTCTGTGAACAGATGAGTTAAAGGTCTAGAACTGCCATTCAGTACAGCTGACTGTTAAGGTGACAACTGATTAACTTCAAGAAACTAGCTGTCTAAATTTCCAGCAAAATTCCAAGTAAGTCTTCGTTTTTCATACCATGAAAATGTGAAGGGCTAGCTGTCCATGTGCCCTCACTAGCAAAGAGAAGTACAGTTTTATGGTTTCAAGCGGTCCGCGACTTCATGTGCATTAGAACTGATCAGGTGTTGGTTGCAATAGAAAGGAAGAGCACATTTCGTAGACTACAATGTTTTTCTAATTTTTTGAGTATGGTGTTACGAGAGGTTTATAAAAAGAATGTCGACTGACCAAGATGAAGTGTGTCCTCCTGTGGGTGGACAAGCCATAAAGATACAAATTCCTGTTAAGCGAGTTTATACATGCATCACCCCATCTGCTGCTAACTTTTTTGTATGTCCAACCAAGCATACTGTTATCACATTACTGTTCTTCTTCGAATAGTGAGTCGGCTGATGCTAACTTATATTCCATTTCCATTTCCTTTGCACTAACCTCTTCAACTGTCTGGAAGAGACCATATTTACCTGTTGGTCCAAAAGATAGTTCAAGGTTGCATCAGAATCTCGATCACAACTAATCACTTTGACCAGGCTATCAATTTTCAATGAGATTTATCTGCGTTGAAGTTCAGTGAAAATATGGCAGCAGTTTGAAAATGTGGAGTGAACTATGTAATGAGTGAGGATCGCTCATCGAAAATTTCCATAATCGGATTCAGATTCAATTTTGGGAACAACGTGTAGTTTACTAAGGAACCACTCATGCACAGCTAACAGCAAAACCAAAGTGATGGCAGTAGTTCTCCTCATTTTTGCTGCATCGATAAGAAAATTATGGCACATGTACATTAGATTTCTTTCCAGATTTTCAAACACTCGAAGTACCTAAGACTTCATAGGCAGTGGTCATAACTTCTAAAACATCCCGCCTCGAAACCACCACTAAGTATGACTTCGAAAGCCTGCACACAAAAAGTAATTCTTTCCAGCATCTAACTCGCACTTACAAAGGTCCTGTTGGCTGTTCCGAAATCGACATGAGTCACATGATAGAGTTGAGAGGAATGAATGATTTTTGGATGAAGGCATTCGAAGTCATACTAACTTTCATCAAGCAACGCAAACTTCATGATCGTTGGGCGCTTCGCTCCAGTAAGGAAGGTAAAGAAACAGGACTGATGGATGTTCCTACCTACTGCTAACATTTTCAACATTCGAGGAAATGAAAACGATATGGAAGTGATACATGTAATCGTTTCTGGTCATTGTTCTGTTTAAAAACAAATGCTTATGGTGATGCCATTGACGTTTAGGGCGATCTGCCTCTTTTAATCCGACTGGGAAGGTCTGGCAGTCTCTGTGCCGGAATGTGGAAATGCAGGCCATCAACACAATTTTTCATCTACATATATATATTGAGTAACATTCACACCAGTTATTTCTGATGATGCAGTTCCGATCATTTTTCGATGAATTGAATTCCTTCGAATTCCTATCTGTCTGCACATTTTCATGACTGGGCTTGTTTCAAGGAATTATTTTAACATATTTTGTGTACGTTTCAGCACCGTTCACAGCTGATGAGCAGAAAAATAAATAGACCCGAATATGATATGAATTGGAATATATGAAAACACCCGTCATTTCATTACAAAACATTGCACCGATATATCCCTTCACTTCAGGAAAGCCATTTCATTCCTGGAAGCCTCCCCTAAAGTATATACATAAGTCGAATTGTTGAATTTCCAAATCCCTCGTTGCCTATGAAATGAAAAGAGCTGCGGATGTGCTGCCAACACTGATGCATGACGAATGCGGTAGCACTCTTTATTCGTGTAGGCATGCGTTTTCGCGCAAAACGAGTCCCACATTGCGTGAATTGATAAATGAGTTTCACGAAAGTGTCACCAAGAGCTCTTCACCTCTTTTGTAAATTAAGAGACGTTATATATGCGCCTATCCAATGCTGCTATCTTCAATTGCTTTGGACTGCACCACAATTAATTTTTTGTTTTAAAGTGCCTATTTTTTTCCTCATATATTTGAACATAATCATTTCTTAAAGTATGTTGTCAAGTCGTGATGAGTAGACGATTACTCAGGGTATCGAGAAGTCCCAGGAAGGACTCAATGTTTGGTTCGAAGGGAAACCTAGAAAGGGTTTCAATTTTACCACGAATTGCCCCTGCGAAAAGTTAGATCTTAAATCGAAGTACGTGTGTACAAAAAGAGCCCCTCTATTTACTCAAATAAAATTATGATGCCTGCGGAAGTTTCATACTTTTGAGAAATGTCTTATTCTCATGTGTTTAACATTAGAAGGAGCGCACAGAATATTCGATAGTTTTGAAAAAAAGGGTATTTCAAAATTTCCATTTTGAGTGGTGGTGGACTGATAGAGTTACGTGATAGAGGTAAATGGGCATCGCCATTCTCTTATCACATCCTATCGATGAAGAGATCGAAAACTCCATCCTCTCCCTTTGGAAGGAAACGAAGACCTTTCATTTTAGCCGTTATTTTGCGTGATTTCGCCATTTTGCACTCGCTCTAACGTTTACTATTTTGTATGTCATTGCAGACGCACTCTTTCAGATCCCATTTGCGAAAACACTGTGCGGTGTCTCTGCGCATGTGTGCATTTGTAATCTCTTCTACATTTTAAACCTGGGAACCACCTGAACTTGAATCGGGGAATTTTATTAATGTAACGCGCACTAATGGCTCATGTCCCACATCACCTTTCGGTTTGGTCCTCCATCTTAAAAATGCGTTCTAAACGCTTCAATATTCTTTGAGATTTAAGTACGTACTATAACCGTTTTGGTTTACCTTTCAGAACTTCTAGATCATATAAAGATGAATCTTTTCCAGGAACTTTTTATAAGGGTCGAATCAGCTAAATTGTGAGAATTTGCTCATATTATTGCGCGCATTTTGTTGCCTAGAAATCCAAGGAACTTTTTTGGTGGGGTAAGCACAGATGCAGAGCATATGTCATTTCAGTCCTCTAGAACGTTTCCCACTCGTTTGCATATTGTAAAATTGCGTCTCTTTTGCAGCGTTACACAGTTTGAAGTGTTCATCTTTAGTGAATAGATGCTGACGTGGTGTAATCATTTGCCTTTTTTTAACCAGTCCTAACATCGTTTGTTCCCCCTCAGGGCATTTTCATGGGTTGGGCTTGATAGTTCTCCTTTTTTGTGAAGGAACTGATCACGTAGTTGTGTCATACTGTTCAGATATGGACTGAGATATAGGCTTGTATCAAAAGAACGGCTTGCATGATAAGGTTGTCAGCAAAACTCAAGGCAAACGTGTATATTTCATTTTTAGCTAGAATTCACTTTCTAACTGCATTTGACTTATTTTCAAAATTAGGTTGTAGAGTTTGGTTGTTTTGAAAAGTTACTGCTGTGGTACAGGCGGCAATGGCATGGCGAACTAATTTTTCGAAACGGAAGGTGAATTAGGCAAATGTGGGAGGGTTTCAGCGCGACGCGTAATATACTTTGCGGCAGTATTCTAAGTCCTATTTCTCTGTCTTATAGCCGTCCATTCTTGATAGGTTATAAAGTGGCTTAATTTTAAAGACATGAAAGGATGCTCATATCTCAGCTGAATGCTTGGAAAAGTACCAGAAGTGATAAAGAACTAGCTATAAAACTGGAAACAAATATCGCGGAAATTTCGAGCTGAATTTAATTAATGTCTTTCTTTTCATGTGGAATACTCAGTTCTTGTTTGTTTTTTTCAGGCTTGCACTGGTGAGAAGCATACAGTTTTTTGTTACCTTCTTTCAAGTAGGTGCAGTCCGAGCCTGTTTCATGCTGCAGAAATGTAATTTTCTTCATAACTTCGAGTTATCCCTCCACGTCAACCACTCGCTGAAATATTTATTGACAAAAACCGAAGCTTTGTTTTCTGTGCAACTCTTCATTCTTTTTTACTAAATACATCCATAAAACCCCATACTTTCAAACTCTTAAAGAGATAGGTCGTTCTCTGGATGCTGTGTTGAAAAGAGACGTATTTTGCTCTGTATGCGAGCTGTTGTTAAAGAAATTGATCAACGACGCTTATGACGTATATAAGAGTCAGTAATTTATAGAATCATTCACCAATGGGGGAGCTCAGCCTTTCATAGCCGTTGCATAGCTGCAGTTTTTTTGATTCGTTTGCTGAAACAGACAGAAGGCCGCACACATACATATACACATAGAGATATAACTACGCCATAATCCTTTGTGCTGATGTGAATTTGCAAAAAGTGCGTGAAAAAATTTGAACTGGAGCAGTAGAAAGGAACAATTAATTTCTGCAGAAAAAACAAAACGAGCTCGGTTGACGAATTGGTTAGAAAAATATGATTGGATAGAGAGGAAAATATTCATCGAAAAATTAAAACTGTAAAAAATGCGAAAAACTGCACAACTTTATTGTCTTTGCTCCCACACTTTATTGCCCTGTTGCCAGGTGCCGCAGGAGTATTCAGAACGCTTGTTCAAAGCACTTTGGCGACAACTGCGAAAGATCACTTTGTTTATCTGCCAAGTCCATGCAAATCACATCATCATCTACGCGCGTAACGTATACTTGTATGTGTGATGTGGAAGAAGGCATAGTAGATCACTTTTTTGAGGGTCGAAGAATTTGGAGGAGGGAGGGAATGCGTGTTTTTACGTGCGGGCAGGATGGGTGATATAGGTTTATTTGGTCATTCAAAGGTGAGGACAGCCAGTTGAGGTTGTTGGGTGAGGCGTTGGGTAGTGGTTTGTGATGAGAGCGACAGTATCTGGCAGCTGAGAAGTGAGCTCATTCGTTGTAAAGTTCGTTTTTTGCTGCTTCGGTCTCTTCTAAAACATTCGCGTGTTGCGATGCCGGAATTTGACAGCATCTCAGCTGATGATTCTGTCAGCTAAATCGAATGCTTTCAAACCTTCGAAGTTCAGCAGCGTCGACTCTCATTTCAATTCCTGGACACTGCATAGTGAAGAGGCTTCATCGGTTTTCACTAGCACCTGTTTTGTGTTCAAGTTGTTCGTTTGCAACTGTCATAAATAAAAGTAACATCTAGCGAGGGCAGTTCAGCTGCAATCTGAAACTATAGATCGTTTATTTTTGAATAATTGGAGAAGAAACATGTTAGATGTTCATTAGTGGCTTTGGATCATGGATAAAATGTTGATAGTGGAACCACCGATAGGGTCAGATTTGCAGTGCTTGTGTCTTTGTTTTTTTTGAGTATATTGAATGCTTAGAAAATAGCTTTTGAACCAGATGACAGTTCAATATTCCTACCTCGTCTCAAGGAACGTGTGTCAATGCACCGGGAATAATTTATTTACTCTTGAATTATTTCTGATTTTGTGCAAATATTTCCATCAATATTGTGCGCATTTCACTTCTTTTTCTGCATAACCGTGGCGAGCAATATGAATGAGAAGATATTTCTTACCTTAAAAGAAGCTTTTTGTATCTTACGAGCTGAAGTTTTACTCTTACAGCCTGTTACCACTCCTTAAGTAAGTCATCTTTAAGGAATCAAATTATTCGTTTCGACACCGCTGTATACAGTTCTATGAAGAAATATAGTGAGCATGTGCTGATATCGCCAAGGGAGGAGTAGTGTTGAATAGAATGAACCCTACACTGAGCAAACTCGTAGGCATACCTAGAAAAACGGCCGTCAAGAATATTCGATCAAGCCTTGCAAGTTTGATACATGAATGCAGAGTTCTATAGCATTTTCGATCGAACTTCATCGCATTGACGGTAACCTTTAAATGAGGTCACGTTATGTTGGCAAATTTCTGTTATCGCTAGTCGCTCTAAGCATTTTCTGGGTCATTTCAAATTTCCAATTTTATGTGCAGGAATGATCACCAAGGAGGAATGGAAGCAAGATAGACATAACCCTGAGTCCTCTTTCATTAGTTTTTTTTGAATGTTTGTCATAAAGAAGCTGGCACTCACTATTTTTCGCGGTCATATTTTGTCCAGTATGACCGCGAAAAATGATTGAGCGATTTGCACAGTGATTGAGCGATTTGAACAACATACGGAGAATGATGTCGCACTACTTACTGAGGTTGTTAAAGAAACCATTTCAATTAGTTCTGCATTTCATCATTGAATCTTTCCGTCTCACTCATCCATTCCTTTGCTATCAGTTATCATTCACTTAACAATACAATCAGTCTGCTTGATTTTGCCCTCATTCTATGTCATTTGCCTCAATAAGACTGCAGTATTTCTATGAATTCATTCTCATTTCATTGGCCAGATTGTTACTGATTCCCAAGCAGTTATGCGTGCTTTCGGACCGATGTAACCTCGAATAGCTGAAATGTGCAAAATTGCAGCTTTTAATATTGAAGACGTAACATTACTACTAGCTGTGCGCATTTGGATGCTTCCACTTCACATGTACTATCTTCTTCCACCATTTTTTTGGAAAACCGTCTGGATTTTCTCTATTCAACTCAATTATATTTTAATTAGAAAAGCTGCAATATATCAATGATCGTAGAATAGTCCGTTATCGCGTGAAAATTGTTTTGTTCGAGTAGCCAGCGCCGGCTTCATCTCAGCTTGAAATTTCTTCATAGCCTACAATAACTGGCAGCTGTGTAGCACTGGTGTCTGTCGTTTAAATGTTTCTTGCAAGCAACGTTCAACGAAAATTTAGGCGCATTTACAGTAATCGGTGAACAAACTTCTGTTTCCTAAAAAAAGATTAGTTAAGTATCGGCCCAAGTATGACCCTACGAAATCATTTATTTGTAGCAATTCTTTTTGCTAAAAGAAGGAATATGTCGTAACCAGCCTAGTCGTTTTAATTCTACAGTGGCGTACTGTAGCTGCATTCCATTGACAGGATGTACATTGCGCTTCTTTTCTCGTTTCTGATATTTTCGATTTATTCACAACTCTGTGTCTCTCATAGCTTTTTCGTCTCGACCATACAACCCACCGTCCACAACTGTCCTCTCCTCACTGCTCCTCAAACATCCGTTCTCCTCTTTCATCCTATACGCTTGAAGCAAAGCGCAGATGTTTTGAATATCCGCCTAGAAAATATGCGAGTAGCAACGCTTATCTGTTTATCGCTGCGTGATCTTATGGTGAAAATTGTCGCATGCGCAAAAATAAGTAAGGTTCTTTGAACTTTTTAAGTGAATTTTCCATGCGCTATTATATTCATTCCAAAAACAGTCTTGTTCTGTTGTCGTAGAGACGTTTAGAGATGCATCAAGTAGTTGCAGCCACCGTATGTCTCCGTGCCGTCTCTCAGTGGCTCCATCGTAATTGAGTTCAGAAACCTAACGACGTTTGTTAAATCCCAAAAACAGCACAAAAGCAGTGCAGTTTTGTCAGAGTGGACAAAACCTTAAGATTGTGATATCATCTTAAGGTCCATTGTGATATCATTACTCCCATAGACTCTTGCACTCGAGTGAAACTTTCCTGCAGATTATTCAATTTCCGTTTTATGCCATTCATCTTGCAGATTTTAAGTTCGAAATTTTGCATTGCAATACGACAACGACAGCATCACTCGTTTCCTAAAACTGCACTATAATAGAAAGTTTCAAAGCGCCAGTGTCTGCTTCAACTTCAAGGCACGAATCTAAAGCTCAACTTTCATTGGTTAGAGCACAAATGAAGGGAGTGTTAAGGTAGGCTATCATGGCAGCGGCAGTCTGGACTAGTAAAATGTGTGTTATTTACCTGTGGCGACCATATTTGTTTTGGTTTTTTTTCGCCGTTGTGTGTTGTAGCGTTGATCAAGTTATTTGGGTTTTCGCATATGGCAGACACAGTTTACCCTCTCAAATATTTCAGAAAGTGCATATGTCGTCCTTCAATTTTCTGCACGGTTTTTTGCCACTGTAGAGCTACGATTACATACAACCCCAGAACTTGTGCCTTTCTAGCTTCTTTTCAGGAAACAACAGACGAGGGTAGAGTTTTTAAATTAGGTGGCTAATTAATTACCCACATTTTTCGGGAAACACGTAAAAGCAAAGAAGAACATTTTTCATGTGTCAAGTTTTGAGCATTTGTTTTGATCTGGCAATACAGGTTATTTTCGTGACGTATTGCCACTACAGATTTATTTATCGAATTTTAATTTAGCCCTCTTGAACAGGTAATTAACATAACTTATTTGGGTGGCGAAAATCTTTAGTCATTTTGGTTTTGCTAGGGACGACTGCAACAGAAACTACATTTCCAGCGTTTCACGAGTTCTTAGATGCGTAGAATCGGAGATGACAGATATTGGTTTTTGGATTTAAACTGTTATGTCTTGTTTTTTGATTAGCGGCGATGAATGACAAATGCTCCAAACCGGAAATAGCCAACTGTTACAAGTCGCCTAGGACTGCGACTAACTACTGTACGGCGGAAGTGGTGCCAGGCAACTGCGCCGGTAACAGGCACGCTGCGTTACTGATATCTGTATTGGCAGGTTTCCATGGATCAAACGCAAATTGATGTCTGAACCTCTCATACAAACAGCGTTTTTTGCACTCAGATTTCAGATCTTCGTTGGTTTTTGGGAGCAACTCAAACCACATGACATGTATTAAAGAAAAAAAAAACGAAGTCTAAGTGTGAACTTGAACTCGAATCTTAGCCAGTAATAAAAATATTTCCTTGATACAGTCTTCCATGTTCCAGTTGTCTCACGCGATCATCTTTAGTTAGTGTGAATATGAGCCACGACCTTGTGCACGTAACCAGGCTTACACTTGGACTGGTACGTAGTAACAGGTTTATATACACTATCCTAGGTAGTCTGAGTTTGTCTTTGAAAACAACAAAAACTTTGAACCCGGACTTGCACTTGCCATGGCCGTCGATGTTTTCTGATTAGGTGAGTATTGGCTCGAACTCCCACTCGTGAGCTAACCAGAACTGTTCATTTTTTTTCGAAAATTCACAAGTATCATTTGATCTATCCACAACACGTTCCGGTTTCACAAGGCGACTTCATTTCTTTTCATCCATTTTACTAAATATTCCTCTTCATTATAGTAGAAACGTCTAATTGTACCAGCTGTATCTGCTTCAGTCGTCTTTCTCTACAGCCGACGTTTAACACAGTGTATATACTCCTATATTCCTTCAGTTAACCTATGATATTATGTCGACATTCGTTTAGCGTAGTTGAATATTGAGAACAATAAAATGCGGGGCTATTTCATCCTCAACTACCGAATAGGTGTGTTTCTTTTATTATTTTAGCTTCTATTTATTGCAGCATTAAATTAAATCTGACTGACATGTAGTGATATCTCGATAGCTGAGCTCATTTCAGAATTTCTGATCGTCGAAATTTGATACCGTCAGAGCGGTAAATTTTAACGCATTGTGCAGTGCAACGCTGAGTAATTTTCTTTAAACAGCTCAAATGTCTCTTAAATTTGCTATGTCGCATTTTATGAATAACATTAAATATTATGCGATCTTTTGATGAAAATTTCTATGATGAAAAGATGAATTTATCTAAGATGAATTTCATCAACATCTCTATCTAAGATGAAAATTTCCATCAACAATCTAATGCTCTGTTTCAACTGCTGCTTTTTTTCAAAGACTGCACAGAGTATTGTTAAAGCAAAGTATGAGTAAATTATTTCAAACGGTATATAAGCTGTAGTGGTTTTGTGCTACAATTATGCCCGCTAATTTCATGCTTGCTAACTTTTCTAAGAAGGAGAAGTGAGTTTCTGCGTACATCGTTGCTCTACATTTGGGTAACCAACAGGTACAATGGGCACATTTTACGAATTTGAATCTTTCGTTTTGCCCTCATCCGAGCTGGATTTAAACGGTTTGAGGTTTCTCCGTTAATAAATATATAAATATCATGAACAAATATCACCATTAATAAATTCTCAAAGTAATGAAACAGCGCACGACTTATTTCACTCACCACATTGGTATTTAGAGTCAATATGGCTGTAAAGCATAAAAGTGATCTGATGCCACGCGTCCTTGCGTACTGAATGCGAGAACTTGGCTTACAGTTCTTCCAAGAATGGGGATTGTTTCTTCTCTATAATCTATTTTCCTGACGGTCTTTATTAAGCCTCACAGATACTGGAACGAGAATTGCTTTGCATGAACCAAGATAGCAGTTGATAAGTTTTCCTTTTCTGGCGTTCTTTCGACTGAGGTTAGTAAAACTTTCATTTTCATGTGTGCAATGTACCGCATTTTATCTCCTGCTTAAACAGAATCATCTTTTGCATGAATGTGTACTGATCTGACGCAGGAGACAAAAAAGGCATCACCTGTTTCCTTTTGATTCTTTCCTCTTCGGAGTTACCCAACTAAAATGGTAGCTTGCTTATTAAATTCCATGAGTCCTGATTGCAGTGATTTGTATGCGTTGATGTGTTATGCCATCAAGCTGTTAATGTGTTAATATAGGTAAATAAGGTTTGAAATATAAGAACTTTGGGCTCATCGTTCTCCGACTTCTTGCTTTTAATCGTTCTTTCATCCTCGAATTTCTTCGTTTATTCCATTCTTCTAACTAAATGAACTGTACTGTTTCTGAAACCGAGTATGTAAATACAAATTTGTTTAACATCACGAAATAAGTCCTTTTGGCATCATTACAGATCAAGAAAATTAATTGCCGTCCTTTGAGAAATATTTCGCTGCGATCCGCACTATTACAGCTGAAGAAATTTCTGTGGAAGTGCCAGTTCCATAAACAGAAAATACGAATATTACTCTACTTCCAAAGAATAAGACTAGTGGAAAGCTAGGTGATATGTGATGCAGCAACGCCGTAGGTAGGCCAGATGAGTCTTACCAGGGTTAAGACTCAAGAGATATCTTAAACTTGCTTTTCTTCTACAGCGATGAAAACAGTCAGAGGTCTTCGTTCTCAACTCATTATGTTGTTTTTCAGCGATTTTCATGTCTTGGTTGTGCTTTCAGCAGCACAAAAAAAGCTGTTCCTAAATTAGTTGGCTGAAGGGCATCCACCTATACAATGATTTCTGACGTACCTTTATCTTTTGCTCAAAATGCTTGCAGCGGGTTTGGTCTGAAGGCATTGGCAATGTTGTTGCATGCCTTTTTAATACCCATAGACAATTCTGTAATTGCACATTTCCCACCAAAACGATTGAGGAAGTTTATATCTGATCAGAGTGCTGACTTTCCATGTTTCTGATTGTATTATAGTGAAGAGCGATATCGGCTGTTTCTTGAGAACATTCAACGGACTGATTTTAAATGGTAGCCAGTCGAATTGATTTTGTGCATGATGGTTTACTT
This sequence comes from Parascaris univalens, assembly GCA_037576465.1. NCBI lineage: Eukaryota > Metazoa > Nematoda > Chromadorea > Rhabditida > Ascarididae > Parascaris > Parascaris univalens. The sequence continues at coordinate 77,909,381 of CM075173.1, read as the reverse complement.
ATTAGATCACTGCTGTTCTTTGAAATATTTTGTTCACGCCTTCGAATATATTATTCTCACATTTATTCGAAATTACCGCCCAAGTTTCAACGGTGCATCAGGTTACAATATTAGTCTGTCGAGCAGTGGACAATTTGAAAGTGTTTATTGCAGCAGAACAGCAATAACATTTTAACTTTGCAATAAAAAAATGCATTATTGTATGGTTCAAAATTCCTCAGTGATTAAGATCGTAGGGGCGAGATCACATAAATGTGCGACAAACTTGCTATACACAAGTAATGGCAGTCATATTTAACGAATGTGCTGCATATATTGCGCTGCCTCAAACATGGCTTAGAGCAAAACAAATTGAAAACCAACATATATGCTCACGTAACACGTGGAGTGTAAGATATTCGTCTGAGCAATGCAAAAACGTGCAAAACGAGAAGTCTTGTCGTCAGCTGCAACTGCAACGGGTGCAGCGTGCAGGCGAAATGCATCGCCAGGAGTGATACGTGGAACGGCGATCGTCGATGAAAACTGAGGCAGCCTGTCTGTGTGGGATGCGTTTAGTGCAAGCGGCTGGGTGCCCGACTGTCTGCGGTGATCCTTTCGTGATGTGCAGTGATGAGTGTAAGTGTTTACTTGCGCTATTCATCCTTCTACCATAACCGATTATGTTTTCGAGACGAAATCCAAAGAGGCGGTGAAAGCCGCGTCCCAGTACAACAACATAATTGATGTGATGGCAATGCAAGTGATCGCTGAAATGCATTTAGTGTTGGTTGCGGTTTGCACCGTACATATGCGCTGCTGCTGCCGCCTTGCCAGTGCAGTACAGCTCAAGGTTCAGCCTGTTTGCTGGGCGCTTTTTTAATAGCCACAGCTCATTAGGGCCACATTCTGCCATCACCTCCTGGATTCTCGGTATTGTGTGTATGACGGCTAGTTAATCGTATCTTTCTTAAGGTGGGTCGCATTTCCAACAGTGTTCATGCTCGACGATGTGTTTTGAGTTGTGACAGTGTGACGTACGTTGTGTGGCGCCGTTTTGGCTGCTGTTCGTGCCTGTTGTCTTCATGGAGCAATTAATCTGGCTGACGTCAGCCCCTCTTGACGTTTTGCAGCTTTAAAACATACCTCTTGTGTAATGTTGTTGGTCCACTTTAATGCATTTTCTGCCCCACGAAGTTGCACACCGTCTTATAGAGCACTTCTCTTAAGGCAACGAGAAGTGTGGAAGCGCGCCTTAAAGTCTAGCACACTATGTGGTTTTTGCAACTTAGCCCAAATAGATGAATGAGCCTTACGTGACCAACATACTAAAAAACGATTAAATATTACCGCGGAGCACCTTTCCCAGCACCAGCCAGTCATATCCTACCTGTACCGGATAGAGTGTAGAATAAATTTCGACTGATGAGTTTCATAAGGTATGCATATATGGTGCCAATTGGCGGAAGATTGTTTTTGGATGAGCATAGCACGGTGTGGTTGTAGTGAGCTAATTAAATCGCAGAACTTTTAAAGGTAGGAGTTTAAAAGCGCCTTGCGGGCAGACACGTTCACATATGACCCACACAGGGTAACGTTGCCATAATGCACTTTCGTAGCAAGGCGGCTAGACTTCCAAGAGCTGCCAACCACCAGTTGTGACATGCTGACCTTACGTGATATGGTGACTCTTTGAGAAGCAATCCAATGAGAAACTGCGACCAAAATTGCGGTCGAGAGTGTAGCTTCTGTGGCATTTTCATGTTCGAACAGTAACAAAGATTTGAGCGTTCTTTATTCCTTCGTCTCCGTGAATATTTCACCAAGAAGCATTTCCTCTACATCAAAAGTCTCTCCAAGTCAGGCGGTGTGAATAAAGAGGATGGAAGTGCATCGGAGTTCAGCGCTTATCAAAATCAAAATGACCCATAGAGTGTGCGAGTGTGCCTAGTACAGTTGTTGCGTTGTCTTCTTGAACCATCTAATACATGCACACGTCGAAAAAACAGTCATCTTGAGCTTTGTAGCTTTCCTGGTAGAAAGGTAACCTGTGCTTCATTTCCCTTTATGTACTTCTAATGTTGTTCTGCACCGAACGTCTTCAGTTGAAGTATGGCGGTCATTGCTGCATCGGCTACAATTATTTCTTTGTATATTTTTTTGCTGCGAACTTGAGCTCGAAAAGTCGTTAGAATATATCTGTAAGCCAGTACAAACTGGATAACACGAAACTTTTTTTTGAGAACCATTGTAATTTCACTTTGAGCATAATGTTGTAGCCTTCAAAACCCTTTTTGTGTAGTTGAGCTAAGCCAAAGTTTGTGAAAAATTCGTATCTGCGTGGTGAGAAATGGGCGATGGTGCGCAACCGGAAACAAGCCTTGTTGTGACTTCTAAATATCTTTGTTCGACTACTTCACATCCCTTCTCTCCTTCATTTGCTGCAAGAATTGTGCAAACTCTTATGATGGTGTAGGGGGATGTTTCTCGCTGTTGCACTTCCTGGTCTGCACACCCGATAAGGAGAACTTAGTGCTTAAGGCTTCCCGTCGGCGAGCCCAAACAATTCCCATCACTTAGAAAACGAATTATAGCGATGATGTCTACGGGGTGTACGTGAGAGCTGTCAGGAACAAATATTGTTGAGGGAAAGGTAAAAGTGCCTAAATTTCATCTAAATAAGTAAATAGAGGCAAATTATATTTCTCCCTGTTTCTGATCTCAGTTGCTTGGAATACCGCACTTTTACTGCTGCAACAGAAGCATGAAGTTGCGATGTATTACTGAGCATAGCAAATCGAAACAAGTCGTTTTACAACATTCGTTGTGCAGCTGTTGTTTGTTTCTTCTTCTAAGGTGGTCGAATTCACTAACGCAAATGCATCAACAAAATTACAACCGTAGTGTTCACGCTGCTGCAGCCAGAACTTATTGTGCATACATTGTAGCAGTAACTCTTTTGGTAATCCAGATGCATCGAGTTGCATGCATTCTTGTTCACGACGAAGGCGGCGTTTATCCTCCTTGGATATACTTGAAAATTTTTTTTTTCAATTCGTTGCTAGACGTTTCTACAATTCGCTAGTGTGGAAGAACGAAAGAACCAATTATGGGGCATATTTTAATTTGAAAATTATTCTCTTAGGCGGCATATCTTGCAGGACAGTTGCTTTTCAGCCCTTGATACCGACAAAATATCTGAATATTTGAGGACTCCTAATAATTACTGTGCTGAAGCCGAGTTCTAAGCAAATAGCAGCAAATTGCACTGTTGTAATATACGGCCAAAGAAATAAACTGAATTAGAGGATACGGAAAATTCTCGCATGAGCGTCTGAACGAATTGGGACAGATATTCATGCTATTCTCATAGGTTCTGTTGAATGAAACTTTGTCGTTTAATGTCTCACTGCAGAGATTTCAAGCAAATTTGCATGAACGGAGAAGGTGGGAGAGGACACAGAAATGAGCAAAGACTGGTTAGGGATGCTCACGTAGTCCTCAAGTAAAGGACTGCATCTGCAATAGTGAGTCTTGGAAGTCTTCCTAAATGAGATGGAGTTCATGAGTTCATAAAGCGCACATGTTGGCTAAGGGGAAGTAATTTGATATTTTGTTTGAATTTCATTCATTTGTTTGAACGAAGTCACATAGAACATAGCTATTTTAAAAGAACAGCCTATAATCACGTTTTCAGATTCAATCCGCTGTCTCAAGTCTTTGACGTTTTTGCAAGTCTTAATAAGAATGCCACACTCCAAAAAAACGGAAGCGTTTAATCCACTATCCAGCAGTCCACTATCCCCTATTACGGAGCACCGTCCCACTTTCAGAGTTCTAACCACTAATTGTCCACACCCATCAGCTCAGATGTTGTTATCCATTCTTTTAAAGCGTTGCTGTTATTTGTGTGAAATCAACGTTACTGTGTTCGTTTCTCTTATCACCCTACTGAAAATAGAACTAGACCTTTTGGCCGCATTTTTTTGTACATGTGGGTTTTTCTGGTATATTGTGTGCATCATTGCGATATCCAGGTAGGCTGCGGTGTTGAATCTTGCACTAGGTGATGCATGATTTGCCGTCCACTTGTGCGGCTTATCGGCTAATACGACGCAGATGTGCGTCGTGAAAATTTGTTTTGCTATCGTGAATGGATGAGTGCAACCAAGCCAGCAGCAATGCCCATTAAGAGGCTCACCGGTTAGCTTCACAGCGCCCTATCATTTCTGTGCGGAACCGGTTGTACACTCCTTTCAAGGTTACGCCAAAGAGGCGCCGAGCTGCTACTCACTAGTCCACAGCCTTTAAAACCATCTGCTTCATGATGCACCTTTTTCCACACTTCATGTCCATTCTCCAAGCTTATCCCTCAGCTGTTACATTTGCAGTAAACCACTAATACATTGCAATCGTTGCTTTTTATGGGCCGGAGTGGTATGGTACAACGTAAACATGAAGTAATTGCAAAAAAACCCGCACCAACGCCGCGGCTGTTTGCCATAGCCATTGATTCGCTTTGCGGACTTCGATTTGGGAACATACTCGTATGGAGAGGCGATGTCTTGCCTACGTTTATCGCATGTTGGCACATTGAGGATGACAAAAAAAAGGGCATCGATTGGTCATCGCCACCACCAGAATTCATTTTTCGCTTAAATGAGTTGTTTAATTGTTTCGTTCGGTGAGTCAAGTCTTATTTAATATTCTGAATTCGACAGTTGCTGGTTTTTGTAGCGTTTGCGGCATCTTTGAAGAATGCAAAACAAGGCGATTTTTAGATGGGACAGTCGATAAATGCCCAACTCGCCCATTTAAGTATCGTTGCACTGAGGCAGTGCGCGGTTTCTTTCCTATGAAAAACTTTAAAAGTGTTGATTATTTGAAATTAATAAGGAGAATTTTGCTAGGTAATCACTACTCCTCTGAATTATTGTAGGAGCGTAGGCACACATTTTCTTCCAAAGTTACTTTGTTGCTGTATAGTTGTCAATTTGTTGCGACAAATCTGTGAAGTTTCTTTGCGCCATGGGCAGTACGCTAACTTGGGTTTTATTTCGTTATGCGAGGCTTTATGCGAGCGAAATTTTATGAAAACTGTCCGAAGAATTTGCGATGCTATTTGGAGCGTACGAAAGAAAACCTCAGTCATTGGCAATCAATAATTTCATAAATTACCTCAAATTATCCGAAATTGATAATTTCTATTCAAATCTGCTTTGCATATATAATGCATTCATTGCAAAGAATATCCTCAAATTTAGGCTTCTGTTGTTTCGTTTTATCTGTACACAAGGTGGAACGTTGATGGATATGAAGATGAAGGGCATAGAACATTCTCTTGCACAGAGCTACATTAAGCAGTATTTTATTGACAGCATTCCACTTCGGCAGCTGTTACATATGTCCATAAGAGGGCGGAAACAACCCTTAGGCATAGGTGATTTCTTGATTGCTGTTGATGCATTTATTGAGAAGGAAAGTGGGACAAATTGCATGATACGGTTCTGTTCTTTATAAAATAGAGTTCCAGAACACAGAATAAAGCGTTGAAGGTAAGAAAAGTAGAGCTCGACGTTTACACTTTATGTTATTTATTTTGTTCTATAAGAGATGTTATTATCCTTTTTTTCAGCGTTTTTTTCATTGAATCCTCTTGAAGCATCTTGACTGCAAGTTCTTTTCGAATTTTATAACTACAGTTCCGATTGTTTTGCAGGAGAGAAAACTTACTGAACAGATTTCCATAAAACACTACGATATGATCATTTATTTGTGTTCATTGACCATTAACTATAAACGCAGAAAAATGCTGTAAACTTATTCTGAAGTGTTCGGAAAGAGCTTAGCTTTTGATAGGAAAGCTTAGGCACTTTTTCAGGATAACGTTGTTGGGTATTCGAAACGATTATAATTTTATTGGAGAATGCGTTAAGTTTTGCTATATTATTATGATACTGACTGAAAGTTTCGAATCTGCTACGTGGACTCCGCACTTATTGGTCCACTCAGAGCGCTTTTATGGTATAGTAGGGTATTTATTTCATTATGTTCCGAAATATCACAAAACTAATTATCCGTTATCCGATTCACCTAGCGCATTGCTCCGAAATAACTCAGTGTATTTCCATTCATTTTTGCAACTGGATTACACTACGTCTGCTTTGGTGACTTTCATTTACAAGTTGCCATCTGTTGATACACGAGGTGTTCACATTTTAAAGCTTGGGGTTTTTTGGTGGTGAATATTGTTTTATTAAAGAATCGCGTATGCTAGGAGTGATCCAGAATTTTATCAGCAGCCAGTAGGCGCTGAGCAACTACACTGAATTGGGTTTTATCCAAAGTCGTTTCGTTGTTTTATAATGATCAAAGCATTATTGTACATCCTGCTGCGATTGATGTCGTATTTGACTCACTCATTATAACCATATAAAAATAATCGATTGCATTCAGCGACGAAGCTGAAATTGTTGGTAGATATGACGAGCACATTGAGAGAAAATTTCATGGCCACTAATCTAGCTTCAGTAAATCCGAAGTTGTGAACTTATCTATTCATTATGTGATCGATGTTTAATAACTCCAGTGTATGGATTCTAATTAATGGTGTTATGCCATCTTCATAAAATTTTAGTGAGTGGCGCTTGGGTCAGCTGAAATGAGCGCAGATTTTATGCGTTTCATTTGCAAAATGCTTGCCAACCGCTTTTTGCTTTTCCCATTTCTTGCATCGCTTTATTTTCCCTTGGCATGACATTGATCCGATATACTTCGCAGATTTCCTTGTTGTGTTTTTTTTTTCAGTTTTCATGCGAATATTCTATTTTCATAGGAGTATTTTACATATTCCTATAAGTTCTACAAAAATGCAGCTGCTTTTCAATTATTTCCCCGATTAGTGGGTAGTTTGGTTATTAGTTTTGATGCGCGTGAGTACAGTTTTTCTCCGCTCCTTTACCCGCATTATAATCTCTTAAATCGAGATATCTGCAATCGCTCGAACTAAACACCATACAGCACATATAAGACCCAGCTTTTTGTCATGTGCATTTTCTTATATTGAGCCTTCGAAAGCGTATTATTACAGTGGCCTACACTAGTTGCTGCTGCAAAAACTCGTAATATTACAAGAATTGTGTTAATTTACGAACAAGAATATTTATGCAAACGCGTTTCGGTGAAGCTCGTTAGGTAATGCATTATGAAACTAATTAAAGCAGCGTCGGTTGAGCATTTTATGCATACTTTTAATTGTCTGACAGTGGTTGTAGGTGGGAAATTTCGCCGCTGAAATAGACGAGTAAATTAGCTTTAATCATTATCTACTTTTATTTAGTGTTGAAGATAATTTACTAAATACTTCAGTTAATTTTCTTAATGATTAGCACGGCATTATGAATCATTTTCAGTATAGCGGTAAAATTTTATCATGTAAGAAAGGATAAAGTTTTATGAATTAATTGAGGATTCTCATTAGCCTGGGACAGGTGTGTCGGTTTGGTAGATGGAAAAGGTTAAGGGTTCTAATGCCACTATCCACGGCAGATAAACGGCTTTATTTGAATTTAATATGATAGGCATTTTTGGAGGAATTCTGAGATGATCGACTCATCCAACGACCATTTTGTCTTCTGATGAGATGCAAGACGCCTGCATAAAACGAGAGCAGATCCCTTTGCTAGCGCGCTGGCGACTCGGTGGTCATGTGTGGGGAGAACAATTTTTTGAGCACCCTCCAGCCTGCCAACGGCCAATTGCTAGTCGGACGGCACTGGACAAATGCCAAATTGAGGTTTTTTTTCGAACGTAGGGCCATTTTTTATGGAGGCGATCTGCGTACACCCTGCCTGCACGGCCATCAATCTACGCGCAAATCTCTCCCCGCTGAGAACGTGAAAGTCGCGCGCTTTCTTATTACGGTGTGTTTTTGTTTGTTTGTGCGTGCTGTGCTATGTGCGTATGCGTTCATTTTTTCGAACCGCTGCTCATTGTTGTGCGTCCAGTAGAGACGGGATTTCGATTTTGGAAGTGGCTGCATGCAGTTTGTTTTTGTTCTACGTAGTATTCAATAGGTACATATGGACCCTTTAGGTTTCAAATGGTGAAGCGTCGGATACCTTCGAACCTTTTGAGGTCCACATATTTAAAGCCCGGTTTCTTAGTAAGCATCAAAATTGTTTTAAATTTGGCAATTAGGCTGCCAGAATGAACGAAAAATTTGCGCAGATGTTTGTTAGTCATCAAGCTTATCAGGGTGCATTTTACAGACGAAATTTATTACCTCCAGCGATTCACATCAAGCGAGTATTTGATTATGCAGCAAGAAATGCGCAGCCATTGAGTGGCAAGTTTGGTTGAAGCAAGCTTAAATGGCAGAATGACGCATGCTTATCAGTCAACACTGAGTTTTAGATGTTGACTAAGGTGGAGAGGCAACCTGCAATGCCGACATCCTTCAAGGAGTTGAAAGTTATTTGTCACAAAAATGGTTTCTACAAGATGAGATGCGCTATATGCCCACTTTATGAAGAGGTCCATGTCCAGGGGTTCTCTCTCATATGGTCGGAGTAATTACTTAAGCCACAGGAATTTATGGAAATTAACGAATTTTCCACCTTGTTTCTCATAGGTAGGTTTTACGCTCAAAAGGGATGTTTCACTTTATCCTATACCATGGCGCCCAAGATAATATCCAAGTTTTCTGTTTAAATTTTCAGTGCCTTTCAGAAAGTTGGGATCAGCAGATGTATCCCTCATGGGCAACTTTTCAACAGCATTTAATCCTGTGACTTCGCTTGAGTTTTTGCAAATAATGCTCGCTCTTCTTCTTCGGAATTTACGGATTGTTATTATATCTGAGCGTATCTTCATTGAGATGAACGCTAATTTTAGCGATGGATCTACTGGTAGAAAATTGAAAAACGTGTGTGCAAGTGTTTCCGATGGGGTGATCAGGTACGATTTTCAAGCGGTCTGCCTGTGATCTCATGTTCTGCATGCGATCTTAAAAGAATGAACTGGATCACAGTACTACAAAAATTCGAAGACTAAATTTATTCCGTGGAAATAAATTCAGTCTTCCTCTCATAACTCTCTTTTTAATTAAAAATATTGATATAGTCGTTGGATCCCTTCTCTTAATGAAGTTTATTTAGGCATTTCGCTTTCGTATGTAAGCCGGCGTGTTTATTGAATCTTTTTAACTAGTAGAAATTACCCGCAAGTGATGTTCCGCATCAGTACTTCGTGAAAAAGTTCCGCCTTTTTTATAAGCTTGCTTTTTGCCTCAATATTCTTTCCCATAGAATAAAGGTCCTTTCTAGTGAGAAAAAACGTTATTGCTGTGGTAAACCAGCGTGTGCCAACTTGCTTAAACAAAATTTAGCTATAATAAGTACATGAAATAAAAAAGCGGAAGAATGGACAAAGATGTTCAAGCATATTGTTTTTCAAGATGAGAACGTCTAGTTTTCTTAGAATAAATCGCAAGAGGCGTGAAAACTCAAACGATTTGATTGGAAATGTTCGAGTATGGTTGGAAGACCGCCAACAACGAGCAAGCATTAAGGATGTCTAGCGGCATCCTAGGACGCATTTTTTCAAAGGCGAAATCCTTGTTCGGTAGTCGTCTTGACAGCGATGATATGTGTGATGAGAGCACTTAAAACAACTGTTGCTGTCAACTACGGTATTTGCGCTCGCTTACTTTTGAATGATCGAAGAGCGCTCCCATCCTCCAAACTTTTCGTGTAATTCGTTGCGGCACTCGTTTGACACAATTGAGCAAACACCGATCGAAAATAGCGCACCTGCAACAACACTCAGCAACGCCTTTAATGTGCAGTTGTATAAAACTATCATTTGCAGTAATGATGAGCGGATTTAAAGTAACAACTCGTAGTACGACTGAGTTACGTAAGTAGAAGAAAGCAAATTAAAAATTGAGGTTTTGAAATTATTGGAACTCTAATTTTACCATGTCAGTTGCTAATCATGTGCTTAGTACTAAGTTCTGCATTAAACAGTATAGGATTTCGTGTTGCTTCTTGCCGAGCGATTCGCTCCAGCGTTTTTCTCATCTGCATTTTCGGTGAGCGGAATCCATTGCTAACACAACACTTCCAAAAGTAATCTAGTTAAATTTGGCTAGTTCGACTGCTTACGCCGCGCAGTTTTTACTGGCAGCACTGTTTAAGCTTAAACATATTGCTGGGTCAGTCCATTGTTGGATTATTTTTCATCAACGACCCACGGCTAAATCAACTAGAAACGGTGTAGTGGAAGCGGTGAAAATGAGCAGATTTCACAGGATGTGTTTCGTATGCAGTGGTAACAAGCACGTCATAAATTGCCCAAGCCTTCGTATCTCTGCACATAAACTTTGAAAAATTGCGTGGGATTGCAGCGCATTCTGAACTGAAGGCAGCCAGTGGAATAATGCGTTATGAATCTAGAATGTGGGAAAGTGTGCACAGAAGACGCAGAAAGTGCGGTGAGCCACGAGGTAGTACCACTGAAAGCAACAGTTTGCACAGATCAAATTGCACGATAAAATACCACATGAACTGATAGATGTGTGATCAGATTGTCGAAATTCGCTCCCTCTAGTGGATATGTCGTTGCCTATGAAATCCATCGGTAACATGTCTAGTACACAGTTGGGTGTTCTTTTTCTTTGTATTATTCTAGGACATCAGCGTCTTTCTTGTGATGCTGTCGTCTTCCCTAAATCTTGTTGTATTCCCAGATTTAATCTATTATTTCCAAATATTATTTTTTCTTTAATGTGGACAGTTAACTTTTTTCCTCTCTCCTGACACTCACTGTTGCCTTCTTTTAGACAAAAACCTGTTAGGTCGGCCGCACTTACCTATGCTCGTCAATGCGCCAGGTTCTGCTCATAAGCCGAAAGGTCTATTGCCACGCAGCGGTCATGAATAATTCTAGTTGAACATGAGTACAAAAATAAATTTCTGCATTTATATTGAACAGAAATCGTGGGTGCTGGCGAAACTAAGGAATTTTCATGGTGAAACTTGTTGAATTGCTCAGTGGATGTTGCTTACACTGCTGCACTAACAACGTGGTTAAACAGTTAACCATTTTTCGAGAAATGATTAAGATATCTTCGCCGATACGTGCAGCTGCTTGAGACTCTATTACTAAATATTTGAAAGAGTTCCTACCTCGTGAAGCTGAACTATGTAACACTTTTTAAACAGTGGTTGCATATATTTAGTCCAATAATTTTGGCACGAGGTTTTGGTACATTACCTAATTTGCAAGCGTTGCTCATTTAATTTTCCTTAGCTGATGTTCTTCTCCCTTATTTGTTTTTTCCGCGTTGCTTCCGTTTAAAATTTCTTTTTTCTTTTCTAGAAAGCAGGCAGCAGAGGTAAATTTTGGATAGAAATGGGTAGAAAGTGGAAAGCATACTGGGTACGTTATACGTTTTTGAAGTGACACTTACCAGGCTGTCCGGTTTCAGAAACGGCTAGCAAATAATGAAGCACGTGCAATAGTGCAGCCATATGTCAACCGAACCAAGCGTTCAGTGCAGTTCTTCAATTAAAGATTCGATTTTATGCATGTTTGCGAATTTGAATTTTCAAAGCGGATTACTCCGCCACCACGTTTGCGCTCATGTATGCAAGCGTCCTCTTTTCGGTTATCACATCTTGAGAATCAATGCAGCTAAAATAACGGAATTTGAGGGCTGTAATTATTATGTACCATTGAATCCTACTGCAACATTTTAGCCAATCCGTTGACCTCAAAAGGATGCATTTCAAAGGGATGCACTGGAACATGCCAAAAAATTTGCATTCGTTTTAGAGTCGGTTAGATAGCCCTTGCGTCTATCTGGTTTATTTCAGCACTCCGAGGAAGCCTTAGGGATAGCGGGTCGCTTGAAATATGTGTGCAACATCAAACATTCTCTGTTATTTGTTAGCATTTTCCATATTGATTTGTTTGATGAGTGGGGTGCGGAAACGCATGTCGTGCCAGTCCAACTGGTGCACTTTCCCACCTGCTTTGATCCATATATTTGTGAGAAGCGGACTCACCATTCGGGAAGCCAAACAGTTTTTCCCCGTTTTTGATTTACCATAGTTGTTGAAGTTAACGTGAACATAAGTATCATTAAAGGATTGCCCTCTGGTGCACTTTCTATGTACCAAATCTTGCAACTTTTACTTCATTGTTGCACTCGGGTTGAAGCTACCGGGCACAATCCTTCCTGACACGTCTAGTGCACCAGTTGCTGAAGTAAAGTTTCGCGACGTTTATGAGTAAGGAGTTTTTATAAAATGAAGAGAACGGTGTAGGCTTCACATAGATGCGTTGACATTTATCACATTTGCTTTATTCGATGAATTGATTCTTTCCCGTTCGGAGGTTTTTCCGCTTTGTTTTCTTTTTTTCCAATAGCTCTTTCAAGAAGATTTTCTGAACCAAATAAGCGACACGCTCAAAAAGTGCCTCTTTAATATCAACCACGTGATAGGTGAACGCTCGAAGCGCTGCTTGTCGTGGTGATGTTTCTCGGCGATAGGCACAGAGCGTAATTTTTGATGCTATCGCTGCGTTTCCAAGTGCCGTGATTTTGTCAGCTCAAATTCCTAAGTTATTTTGATGTGCTTTAGGTACATGGGGTGCACTACATAGCGAGACAGTCCCGCTGTTCAACGGCATGCAGTTTTCCTTTAATCGACGACAGTTCCTATTTCAGCGCGGTCTTTTCCTACAGGTAAACCTTTTATAGTGCTCAGGCACGCGTAAGGTCTGCACTGTATTACAGCAGAATAAGTGAATCTCTGCGGTGAAATATCCCGAAAATAGAAGCGATATTCATTTTCCGGTTTCTTCGTCATTCGTTCATTATTGTCTTTCCGTTCTCCCGTCCATGCTCCCAGATTAGCTAACATTTCAGTTTTTCCTTTTTAAAAAATTCGATGACCTCACTGCAAGTTGTAATTTATGCGTCTTTGAAGTTTGTTACCACTCAACAACTTCAGTTACTTTCCAAAATTGACCATTTCCTCTCGGTAGGCTGAGCCATCTAAGCAACACATTGTTTCAGTAAGTTGCACCCGACCAAACTTGCTCTCTGTGTGTTACTTTCTTGTTGTGATCTCTCAGCGCTCAATGAATAATGACATTTTATACGTCATAATTTCTCTGTCAACTCGTAAATAGCCACAGAAAGGCCGTAAATTACTTAACTTCACGTAAGAGGACATGAGTTTGCGCCTTTCTTTCACAAAGATTTCACTGTCGGTAGTGACAAGCGCATAATTGATCTCTGTCTCATCAATTTCTCGCACACTATGTTTAATTGCAGCACTGAATGACATAAACTGGCTTTTTCCAGCCAATGAAAAAAGAAACAATTCCTACTGAAGAAGAGTATCGAAGAAGGGAGGGGGGAGGGGAGGTGGCCGAGTGGGAAGAAAAGAGTGAGGTGGGAATAAATAAAATATTCGACGCAGATGACGGATGCAAAAAAGATGAATTTTCCAATTATGGTCAGTGGAGCAAAATGGCATCGAGCAAATGTGAAAATGGCGCGATCATTTAAAATTTGAATGCGTGAACGGAAGTTGTTCAGCGGAACGTCGTCGGGGGAAGCCAATGTGCAGCAAGTATGGGCTCATCTGCGCACGGCTCATTTGGCACTGGCGTGCATACTTGGTCTCATGCAATACTTTCAACTGTAGTTTTATGAGTTTTTTGTCGGTCCGTGCGGCATCACATCAACAACCTTGGGTGGCCAACCCGTCAGTGCACCCCATCACGACTCACCTCCAAACACATAAAACCCTCTCTTCGATTCTGAGAGAAAAACGTTCCGAGTTTGCTTAAAGCTCACGTGTCTCAAGGACAGAAAATGTCCGACGAACCTTCACAGTAATTTTGTGCTCGTTTATGTGCTCAAAAATTAGCTTTCTATGTAATCGTGCACATGCTTTCTTTCCATCAAAGAAACGGCGATGAAATTTGTGACTGTTTGAGATTGCTCGAAAGTTGTTTAGAATCACCTAGAGTATGTCGTGAAATCAGTGGTTACTTTTTATGTCTGTTTTTTAGTTTTTCTTCCAATGGGACGAGTTTTTTAAAAGGTTATTCGAGATGCGAATTTATTTTATCTATGCACTGTGAAAAGTTGATTATGTTTCCACTCATTTCGCAGCCTTCTCGTTGCTATGGCACCTCGGCATCGTTTTTAAACGTTTATGTGCTCTTTTCTAGCCGCATACTGTGTGCTCATAAAGGCGATCATCAGCGTGCATTTGCTTGCTTTCTATGCCAATAGGCCGATCCAGATAAAATGTGCTCATCGAATGTATTTTTCTAATGCAGTCGTCGGAACTTCGCCGTTGTAGTTAGTTGAGAAATAGACGAATCACCACAAGTAGACGCTAAACTTGACGCTGAATTTTTTAAATTGTCTATCCTTAGTGGGCAAATCTTCAGAAATTAAAACCTTTTTGTAAAATTTATCTCAAACTGTGATTTTGATTGCGTTAGCGTTGTGTATTAGAGACGATCTGCGTCAGCTTCAAATGCTTGAAGTTCCAACGGTGGCGAAGTTCATTTCGAAAGAGCTTAGAAAATCGAGCTAGTTTAAAGAGGAGGAATCGATTACATAATCCGAAAACTTGTCCTTTAAGATATGCATAAAACTTTTCTCAGGTAAGTGGATTATAACTGAGCTAAAAATGACGAAGCTATTTGCGGGGATTGTCATGAAATCTTCATTCTGAAAGCGTTACTCCATCTGCGTACACAAAAAGTCCGCATTTTTTCAGCTTTCCCATAAGTAAAGGAAATTTTTATCTTTAAGAAGAGGTTTTCTTATCTTTTTTCTGCCATGTCTTATAATAGTTATATTTGCTATAATATAGTGATGTGGAAGTGGAACATAGCTGCAGACGAGGATTTTGCTCTTTCACACGTGGTGAAGGAGGTATTTTACAATGCTTTCTAGAAAGTGCCCGCTTATATGTGGTTGGCTACTGTTCGCGTTAGTTGTTGTTTGTGTGCGAAAGCGTCACATAATAGTACATGACATCCGTTACTGCGACTTTGTTAGCGTTTTACAGTCTCCTGTTATAGCAACACTTCGGCAGATGCGCACGGTATGAAAGGTCACTTTATGTTACAATGATCGAGCTTCCGCCGACTTTTGATGCCTTCAATGAAAACGCTAGCATAAGCTGTATATTTATGTAAATTTTTGCACGTCTCTTCTATAGGCTTGTGCTTATCTATGCAGTAGGCCTGCTCACTGTCATCAGGGCATGAGTTGCAAATGCGTAAACTTTGCAGTCTAACAGATGATGAAAAAAGCGAATCTTACAATTCGCTGTTTAGACGATTGTTGGTTGCCTAAGACAGCAGATTATTGGACGTTTTGTTTTGATTTTATATGTTTTGTTTGGCACACCAAAGCGCAAATTGGATCCGTTTTGGAGCACGCTTTTTTCTCCTTTTTTTGGTTGACGCATGTTTTTACAAGATATATTCAGTAAAACGGCTTCTTTCTTTTATTCCTAATTGCTTTGTAGCAACTTCTGACGAGCTAAAGAGAGAACGCTTCAGCGAACCTGATGGCAAGCTTGAGCTTATGTCAAGCATGGATCGTAGTGATGAGCTCGTTTGGCTGTGCTCGAAGCACAGTAACGAGCAGTATATTTATTGTTTAGAATGGTATCACAGAGCAGCGCATTTTCTGATGTTTTTATGTTATCTCTTGCCGTATTATTCGGTTAACGCATATGTGCAGTCTTCAGTTAGAAAGATTTCTGGATACGTCGTTTCCTCCGGTTTATACTTGGCACCCATTCATGTCTTCAGTGCTTTTAAGAATTGTGAATATCTGTTGTTTATGCTGAATCCGTTCGGAAGTCTGTTACAACTTTAACATGTGAAGTGCCCTGAAGCAATTCTTGCACGAAATCGGCAAACAGCATGTCGCTTCAAACGTCAGTGATAGGAGGGCTGACTGGACATTATGGAACAGCACTGCGTGGAAACAGATTCCACTGTGACGTTGGTATGCCTAAATGAGTAGAGATTTGCAATCCTCAAAACTCATCATTGGATAAAAAGCTCTGCCTGTAAAAAAAGAAACGCTTTAAACAAATGTCGTTGTTCTTCCTTTCAAAAAATTCTACACTTTTGACAATTTTTCCAGCTGATAGTATTTTCTTTTTACAGCAGATGGTGTCTCCTTGAAGGAATGATGCTGAAAAATGATGGATGTCCTGAAAAGTTTTCACGTTACCGATGCTTAAAGTGCCACGTCGGATATATATTCTCGAAGGCCAAGAAAATTGCGGAGGGAGACTGGAACAGTTTGCTTACTTAGTCGCTGCCAGGTGGTATGCGCTAATCATGAATAAGAGTAGCAGAGAAGACGATAAGAATCGCTCTTAAATTAATCACCATATTGCTGACGTTTTATGAATTATTAGGTTGAGAACATCAAAAGTGTAAGAGGTGATTTTGGTCCATATTAAACTAAAGCGTTCACTGATTTCCTTGCGAAAAAACTGTCTTGAAATGGCTACTTAGTAGGTGGATATACCGCTTTCCTGAAATATCCGCGATTGCCAAGAAAAAAGTAGATAATAGGATAACAAATAGAGCTTGGCGAAAAAAAAGTAAAAGAAAAATGGATTCGTAGAAATCATGGATGCAATTAAACCTAACGAAATCTTCAAGCTAAATGAGGTCATAAAAGACGATAGAAGTGCAGAAGTCAGAACAATTCGGCAAATTAGGTAAGTCTTTCTCTGTGACATTTGATGTCGATGGTTCCTGGCTTAGCGAACGGGCAGATGGTTTTGTTATCATAGGGATTCCGTTATTCACTATACGAAAAATTATAAGGTTTTTCGGAACACATTGAGGTAATTTATTCGGCGTTTAAAACTGCTTCAAAAGAACTTCGTATATTTGCTTGCGTATTCATTGGGTACTAGAGAATGTTCTGCACTTGCACACTTTTTTAGAAGTTCTTTTCAGAAATCAATAGTTTTTCGCAAATAATTGGATTGATCTCGGTATTATTCCTATGCATAACAATGTATTTATTTTCTGGTGTGTCGCAGAAAGATAATTTAGTAGTGTATCACACAATCGAGCCAAGTATCAATTACTGTCGTTCACCTATGCTTCTCATATATCACTTCGTATTCTTTATTTTTCCTCTCCTGCAGATTCCCTGAATTTTGCCTGTGCCAAACTCGAATGCCTCTTTTTGGCAGTTGATGTGAATTTTAAAAATGTTTAATGTCATGTTTATTTGTGCGTCATTCTGTGTGTCTATGAATGCTGCTTCCATCTTATGGCCATATTTGCGCGCCGTCATTTTCCATGCTGTAGAAGAGTTCATTCAACGATCGATGACCTGGCCACCTGATCAGTGAAAAAACCGCAAGTTTTATAGGATGCTCGTCGATATCGGTCATTCACTTCTTAGCTGCCTATTGTTGTCAACTGGTTTTCGTCAACTTATCAGTCGTGTTTGACGAGAAAACTAACACCGCTTTAAAAAATTCCATTGAACATATTCTCAAATCACTGTAGGTTGCAGTGCAGGTTGCAGTTTCTTTCGCATCACTCTCTTCTGCTCTTCGTTTCGTGACTGTTTGAAAAATTTAAACCGTATGGGAATAAATGAAGTTTATTGCTCAACTTGTCTAAAAACACTCTTCGTTTAGGAGGATGTTCGTGCGTAGAATTTCGGGAAGTTCGAAACACTTACGTTATTTCTGAGGTTAACCTTTCCTACCCATCCCCTGGAGCTATAATTAATGTTGCCACAGATGGGAGATGCTATTTTGTTAATGGGATAGCATTGGAAGAGCACTTTGATGGAGAAACGCAGTTGTCTCCCGCTGCGTTAGTGAAGAAGGATGTGTTGTTCGGATTGCACATTGACGAGTTGATTAATGTGGACTTAATGATTGCAGCAAGCAAAAATTTCACTCGAATTGAGCGTTGTGGTTGAGTGTCAATAATCTCTCAATCTATCATGTAAGCACCCTTGTTGACGTTTCCTTTAGCACCATCGATTTCAAAAATTTGTTTGATTTATTCAACCGCATAAGCACTCCTCGAGAACGCAATAAAATATTTCGTTGCACAACTGCACTGTTCATTATTGATGCTACTGTAGGGGAGTCACTAATGAAGTGCATTAATTTAAAGTTTCATTAGCCAGTTTTATTTGTTCTCTTCAACATTCTCAAGAAAAAATTCCTGGACCCTTTTCCCTCCCACTCATCCTCCTCCATCCACTCCTCTCACACCACTCTCTCCCCAGCTCCACTCGCATGCGCACATACTCTATAATTATACGTAGTCGGGCCAGTACCGAATCAGTTAGAAATATACTGTAATCTCACAGTCAGTGTCTACGTTTACTTAACTTCTTTCGATACGAACCACGAATAACCATACACGTTTATTTTTTTCGATCACTTGATAAAGCTAGAGTCGAAATCTGATGATATGATTCTCTTCGACTTATACAGCCTTCTTGAAAAATGAATCCATTGGCACCTTTCATTAATAGTCATAGCCAGCAACAAGTTTTTCTTATAGGTGTTGCCATTGTCGTCAGATAGATTTGATTGTTGTTTATCTACGACTTAATGCATTCTTTCTGAATCTGTAGGTTGTGACATTTTTGGTGCACGTTGACCGAAGAGTGGTGGACACAAACAGAATTATGGCCATCGTTTTGTATTAGATGTCGGATTTGATTTCTAATAGAATTGGTGCGTTTACGAGTGAATTTCTTCGAAGCAGTTTGGATAGAAGACCGAAGCAATGCGCACTGTGAAAGTCGAGTGGCGAGATGTTGCGCTGATGGCGAAAATCTTGAAAAGATTGATGCGATATTGAATTGCTGTCAGCGCTTCTCGGGCGAACGATGATGAAGAATGTCAAACAATTTATTCACAAACGATCAACCAAGGCCAGTCGCCACTTTCACTTTGCAGTCATACCATTGCATATCCCCTCGAAAGCACGCACATTCGGATCATAAATGAGCAATCCTTTCAATCTTCTTTCCTACTCTCTTCATCCCCACCTCCTCAATTATCATATATAGGAACCTACAAATGCCGGAACTTTCAGGAAGTGAGCAGTAGATGGGGATCAAATAAACATGAGCAAGTACTGAATAGCGGTCGGACAATCTAAACTTTTCTCTCTGTTTTCTCGTCTTCTGTGTTCCTTGTCGGATTAGCAGGCACGGTGTTATCCACTCTAGTTACTCGCGATTTCTAAGTGTCAGGTGGATATCATTGAATCTAATAGCAAAGGTTTAAACACGGGGAAAAATAAACAGGGAGCAAGGAACGGGTTGTTTAATCAGATGTAAAGCAACGGTAATAAAGACCACTTTTCTGCATCCTCTCACTGAAACAAAAATAGTTTCTTTTAAAAGATGTTTGCCTGAAAAAGGTTCTGCGTGATCATTCAAATTTGACGCGTCGAAATTGACTTTCAACAGCAGCTGGAAATAAGCCGCCAGCATCCATCCATGTAAACCATAAATAGCTGCAAAATGGTTGATGACATTTCCACAGCTTGAAAATAAACATACAACAGCATATGCAGTTATGCAGGTAATGAAGTGCACTTAAGCGTCGGAAACCGCTTGGAAGCTCACTGTGCGCAGTGTTTTGAGCCACAGTTTGTCTTTAGTTGTGTGTTAAATTGAACTGATTGTTGTTTTAATGACCACAGTCTTCTCTGTCATAACTGTCAGCAGACTTTTTCAAGCATATTTTAAGCACTGCTGTTCTTTTCTAGCAGTTTCTTCTGTCATGAAACGGTTGTGTTTCTTCGCTCATTCTCGTCTGCAACAGTGCACACAGCTGGCCAATTCAGAAAATCAATCTGCCTGTGGGCATTATATCTTGAACGCTTTGCATCTAAGTCACTAGCTCCATGAGATGCCCCAAGGCCAATGCGGACGTGACCAGTAATGGTTTTTGCTTCAGCTTGCCGTGAACTTGATATTGAAACATCGCGGTGCATCACCCCGTGAAAACGCGATGGTGACGATCAGTCGCCTGTGGCGGGAGGGGTTTGAACTTACTGTTAAGATGGGCACAACACGATCGACAGCCAGATACACGGACAAGTTAAATGATCACTGGCAAAGTGCAATGTTTTGAATGAGTAATAATGCATTGGAGTGCTGCTGCTCGCGCATGTCCTAAATTAATCTTGGCTGATCTTGCGAAATGGATACGTGTGGTTTTGCTGGGTGCACTCCTCAGCCACGCCGCTCCCCAACAAGCAGCTGTTCAGCTGCCCAACCGACAAGTCGCTACACATTTCAGCACGCGCTGATTTTCGAGGGAACAGTCCAGTGCATACTACGCAACAAGCACCTTCACCAGTTTCCAAAATACCCAGCAGCAGATCCCATATCTATGGTCGTAACAAAAACAGCAAATGGATGAATACCAATCATACAAATTGGACTCAGGTCGACCTGTTGCTGGACTGCTCATAGTGCAGTGACGTTACTTCGCCCTCTGACGCTCTACATGTTCCAGACAAACCTACACATTTCGTCATTAAAAAATTATAGTTACATGGAATAAGAGGCTTTCATATTGTTGCATTATGTTTTCAGTGTGTTCTGCAAAACAAGATTACCTGAATGAAGTGGCTATATTCCAAAAAACCAAAGAAAAAAGTCCACAATCCGTTTATTTGGCCGAATGGTTATGGTGTTGTTTGGTTACGTCCATCAACATATAGAAAGTAAAATTTTTAGGGGTCACTTTTAATTTAGGGGTCACTTTTAGAATATAGCAGGAGGCGGGAAAAAGGTCGTCTAAAGAAGATTTATCGTGATAGACGGCCGGGTAGAGATTTGCTCGGGATGCAGGCGTAGAAAATCTGAAGTCACCTTATGGTCAGAATAAAAATGCTCAGGGGGCGCGCACTTTGCTCGGTTGCATCAGTATTCAACATAGCATTGGTTGATCTCACGCGAAATTCTTCCCCTCAGCTGATTAACGTGCGCCTTTTGCAGGAATATTTCGTTCCCGCAAACCGTTAATGTGAATTATTGAGGGGGTACTGTACCGCCGTTCGGTGTGCTTTTTTTGCAGATTTGCATTGGCAAACCATATGATAGCGATGCTCTGCTTCTACACATATACATGTATACTCGCTTATCTGTTTGTCTGTGAATTTGAAAGGTAAAACTACTGGCTGCTCGTCTGTAATATCCGCTGGCTAGGATGCTTATCAAAATATTCGTTTCATGTTGAGTGTTCAAGTAAATGCGTTAACTTTTAAAGTACTGTGCTTGCGTAAAAGCGCCTGAAAACTTCCACTTATTTTGCATGCTGCCAGAACTTCACTTTACATCGTCGGGTCTAAGAAAATGCAAATCTTTTGCAGAATATTTGTGTGAGCCGACTGTCAAAATGGTAATGCATTATTACGCACGTTTGATTTTATTTGGAAGTCCTGTAACTTCCTGATCTTATGGACAAATATGCGAAAGCATTTATCGTTCAATACCTCTGATGCATTCTTCAATTTATTTTGTGAAACTGCAGTATCCATTTGAACGTTTTTCAGAGTGTTTCTGCTGAGTTTAACATCTAATTTAATACCCATATGTAGCGGAGGTGAAGATCCCAGTTCCTAGGAGGCGATTGAGAAGCTCTTTTTTTCGGCAGCAAAACCTATTCTACAGTTCGAGGCATCGTTAGGGGTTAGTGAATCATACGTGGAAAAGTTTAAGAAGAACAAACAGATTAAAACGGTCACAAGCATCCTTCCGTGGCCTCCTCACCTACCTCCCGTAACCGTTTGTGCGATCATCGATCATCGTCATTCTTTTCATGTCGTGCGCCACGTACGATTAATGGACTGCGTCAGGGAAAATTAGTTTTCTGTGGTGGAATTGTTGGAGTGGAGAAAAAGTCAAAGTTGTTAAACTGTGTACATATAAGACTTTAAAGGGATAGATAGGTGTAAGTAACGTTTTTCTCATTCGAAGATTTTTGAGTATATTGTTGAGGTTGTCCAAACTCATTGTTGTCGCCTACAAATATGCAGTAATCGAAGTGAGGTGCCACGTTATAGCATTCCATTGGTCAAGCTTCCGTGAATACGCTTCCTTGACCTCCTGTTTTTCTTGCAGGTGTATAGGAGAGGTGTTGTTTTCTACTCAGTAGCGAAATGTTTTTCAGAGGGAGTTGTCTGTGCAAGGTTAAACTTGAAAGTGATTTCCTAGTCGAAACAATTCGCTGTATTATTTTCTACGAGTCAGATTCAGTAGGGAAGTTCCGGTTCCAGAATGAATGGAAGGTTTTCTTACAGCACCGTTTCCATGTCCATTATTACCTCATAGTGTTTTGGCAAGAAGTTTTTGTAGCTAAAACTTTCGCTCAACGTTATGCAACAAGAGTTCAGCCAGAGTGATGAATGTTATTGCCCATATCTAACTAAATATCTGACGACCGCGATGGTGGAAAGAAATAAAAGTGTAGTGGTGATTTTGCAGTGTGGAGTGTTAAAGAGTTAGATCCTATCGCAAAATCTTTTTTTTCTCTCTCCCTCACACTGAATATTCTAATGGCTGTTATCGTTCAGGTGAGAAATGCATCGAGAGCGATTTTCGACGGGTTTTGGAAAAATTCATGGGAACTTTTCAACGGAGAAGAATAGGGGACATTAAACAAAGCAGGGAGGGGGGGGGGGGGGAGGAGGGGGAGGGGTTGGAGAGCAAAGATTCGTTGCAAAAGCGCAAACATTTTGAAAGGAGCATTCTAAAAGTGGAGAAACCAGATTAAATAAAGGACAATTATCGTAGAATACGCGCGCGTTTGATAGAATGGAAATTACAGTTTAATATGTAAGGAATCAGTTACTGCAAAAACGGTTAAATGCTGAAAAGGAAACAGATATTACTCGAATAAGTGGATATTTAGCAGTCACAATTTCACTTTACCGTTTAAGAAAAGTACCTTCAGTTACTATGAATCTAGAGTTGTTATACATGTAGTTCACCAAACTGCTATGCGTATGAGCTTGTTCTTTTCTTTCTTCGTTTTTTCGTCAATGCGATGTCTCTGTTTCTTGCTCCACAACAACGAATTATCATGTCACTTCCTTGGAGTAAAAATAGGTGCGTGTCACATGGCGCTAAATTATTCAAACGCCCACTCATTGATCATAGTCGACATGCTGCTGTTGCAGGTACGCAAATCGGAATGATCAGACCAACATCGATTAAAACGTTAGCGTTCATTTTCTTAACGCGGAAGTGTGGTGCAGCCTATGCTTCTGGATATTTCAGTTTCCTCGCTATATATCTCTATAAGTCTGTGTGCCTGTTTTGTAGGTCTCAATGCTTGCAGCTAAAGCTGCAGTGGTGAATTTAGTTATAGATATTCACGTTTTGTGGACGAAAAAACTCTCATGTTGCATATCGTTTATCTCGTTTTGGAAGGCTGCTAATATCATTATTGCTTGTTAACCTTTGCGGTGATGACCATTTCGACATACTCCTGGAGTGTAATTTACATCTTGGGGATTGAATAATTTCAGCAATTGCTTAGTCGTACTCATTCAGTAGTTTTGATCAGTTCTTAATACCGTTTACGTGTCCCTATCCGAAATCGAGCAACGATTTTTCCTCTGTTTTCAGCATTTATTATTGACTTTATAAGTTTTGGGCAGTTCCTTGATCAACACGTGAATAGCACATATTATGTGTCTCCGGGAGTAATATGTCTCTTATCTGGTTTATTATTGTTGGTCTTAAGATGAAATGTATCATACTCGTTGCTCGACATCTAGATATCAAAACATTGCAGTCCCGAGGTTTCGTTGCATAAAAACGGTCTGCACATGGAGGGGTTTTACGCAGATGGACGAAATTCTTGCTGCTATTGGGAGTTTAAAATGACAATGACGCGCTGCTTGGGATGTCCTCGTCACCACTAATGACTGCGCTCTTTCATTGCCGAGAAAGCGAGATTACGAGAAGGCAGCCGTTTTGTTGCATCGGCTTCTGCCAAGAGGAGGCCCTCATTCGCTGACTAAACCGCACTTTCTCGGTACTCGCCCACGTGGCACTCTTGATAGCGAATGGCAGTGCTCGACGCCATAGCATACTGTAGTTGCTTTCAAGGTACGCGCCTATTTGACTAGCAAACTCGATGTTACCCTTATATCCTACCTGCGTTATTTTACAGTGATGGCAGTTTTCATCTACTCAGGTCTGTTACCAGTAATCGTCCTCAACTAATAAGCAGTGTACTTTAAACGATCAAACCTTTTTTAATGCAATGATTTTCTGTTATATGCGAGCTTGACCTGTTTTGTGTTTTGCGAAGTGAGTTTACCAATGAATTTTATGGTATTGTAATTCGTGGTTGTGATACCAAGAAATAGAAACCTATTAGCATCATGGTCTATTCAGCGACAAATGCTGCACAAAAAAAAGAATTGCAAATGAAGTTACTTTTGGATGACGTCTACCTCGAATTCTAGCGGATCAGTGCGATAATCTTATCTAATTTTTTTGAACCGTTCTTTCAAGTTAGCCTAAGTGGGCAGCTTGTCTGAGGGGATGAGGGTCATCTTAACGAATAAAGGAACCCGGAGCAAGAAAGGCATTTTCAGAAGTTCCAGAGAAGCGGCTCAGCCGATTTCACGGCATGAAAATGAAAATTCTGTACCTGAAAGGGTCATTTAAAAATCCAGAAAGTTCAATGAATGTAGCTGCCTAAATACATGTCGTAAATGCATCTTGTGGCAAGGATTTCACCAATTGATCGCTCAGACTGCGATGTTAATGAGTATTTGAATTTTAGCCAATTGTGATTGCTTTTTTGTCTTTGACGCTGCTTGTAATATTTTGAATATAGCGTCCCAGAAGTCGAGCAGATGACATTATGACCGCATTTTTTCTCCTCGTTCACTCATATATTTCGTTATTTGCATTTCATTACGGTTTTTTTGCTTTATCGAACCTTTTTTGTTTTTTAATGCTTGGATGGTACTTGTTACCATTGCCTGGAACAAAAAAGACTCAACCCTAGTAGTTTGCACTGGTACTTTGTTAACAAACTACTTGAGGGTTACTCATCATCTTACAGCAGTCTTTTAGGGTCCTTTATTGTAGAAATTGTCCTTTCGAATTTGATTAAGTCGAGAGAATTTTGTTCGAAGTGACCATTCAGCAGTGGAAAAAGATCGCTTTAAATGAGCCCTTCTTGTGTTTTTTCTCTATCACCTTTTCGTATTTTTCGCTCATAGAGAGGGAAAGAAGCGTTTACAAGTTTCTAGTGTCACCTACGATTTGAGAGTTTTTTCATGAGCCCAACACATAATCGCTTGTCTCCTAAGAGGATTTTGTTCAGCTTTTTTCTGGCTTAATAAAGTTTTCCATTTAGGCGAGTCGCTGCAGATACTATTGCCAGTTAACTAATGACGAATTCTTCAAGTAAGAATGTTACTTACTGCTAAAATTAGTGAAATTTCATCCAAAATCTTGTGAGATATCGGTTAAGCGAATAAAATCAAAGATGCATTTTGTTCGGGAGTGGCACCAATACTGTTCTTTCAGAACAGCGTGATTTCGCACTGGTCACACCACCTCACTTATCTCACATCGGAAATGGGCAGTTAATGGATTCAGCTCCATCGGAGTCAAAACGGCTTTGTTTTTGCTCCCCATCGTTG
The DNA here is from genome assembly GCA_037576465.1 of Parascaris univalens. Lineage (NCBI taxonomy): Eukaryota > Metazoa > Nematoda > Chromadorea > Rhabditida > Ascarididae > Parascaris > Parascaris univalens. The sequence continues at coordinate 77,883,644 of CM075173.1, read as the reverse complement.
CATCTAGCGTCAAAATGGAGTCTTAGCAATGAGGAGTCGTTTTCGTGAATCAAAAAGCAGAACGCTAATAAGAAGCTTGATAAATGCATAATCGATATTCCTCATTTGTGCCACTTTTTGGTGCTCTTTTATGCACTTTTGCCAAATGATCAGAAATATTTAGCGGAAATTAATAAATAAAGGTTACAAGTGCTGTTGCTAAGGAAACACCTCTTCGGTACCCATGGTTGATTGGCAAAGTTCTGAGGGGTATTATTTTCAATTGCTTTCAAGTTCCTCAAAGGGAGTTGCCTTCCTCAATATAAATGGCGTTTTTGAATCTTTTCTCTTCGTTTTTTTCCCAACATTGGCGCCAAAACGTATTTTCGCGCTGGGGAGTCATTTCGATGAATGAGCAAGTAGTTTTCATTGCACCCTTATTTGGCCATATAAGCGCCTCAGTCGCTCACATTTTTTTAGCCATTTAATTGCTGTGGAGGGGATCGACAATTACCTGCAATATGGAATGTTTCCTCGAGGAACGCCCAACTATCACTTGTTCTTAGGTTCTCATTCACGACATCAAAATATGGTCTTTGCTCTCCGTTTAGGCATTATAGTTTTGGTAATACTCAAGTTTCAGTAGAATTTACTGAATATTTCGCAACTTCCAATCGAAATGAATATGAAGTAATGGTTTCCTACTGTATCTTCCATATTTTCTACGTTAGCAAACTCGCTAGCAGGAAATTTTAAGCTACAGTCGTTTGTGGCATATTGGTATTTCACGCAACAATTTGGTAGAATTTACTGATCTCTTAGTGTAGCATTGGAGAGCGAGATACGCTGATCAAACTGATCTTGAATTCACTGCCACTCCACTTCAGGGTTGCGTGGAACTACGCGTTATTGGTGACACAGTTGCTGTGGTTATGGATTTACGTATGCGTCTGTTCCGCAGTTTTGATTTACAACCACTGAGACATAAATGAGATTAGCTAGCATAAGCTCCATCGCGGAATTGGTCGCTTGTGGAAATTGTGAACGCAAGAAGAGATGACAGTTTTGAAAATTATCGGTCTAATTTTCGTACAGGGCGAAAACTCGCTTGCTCTCGGCATTTATTTCCGCCTCTCTGATTTTCATTCCAGTAGGACGTTCCATAAGAAGTAGCCGTAATACTTGAGAACGCATCAACCTACTCGGCTCCATGAAAAATAGCAGCTTTTCACTTTGTTTGCGCAGTATGACTGCTCCGTTGTCTCATTCTTGAGTTCATAGTATTTTCATTAGGTTGAGTTTTCTCCTCAAAATTCTGACCAAAAGTGAATATATCTTAGATTGTGTTCAAATAGATTCATTTTGAATTAGCACATTGAATTTCCGCAGCAAAGGTTTTTCCTACTGCATGCTTGCAAGCAGCTGTCTCATTTGAGCGAATAAATATGTGAGGGAAAGAAAGGAAAGAGAAAGGTAGAGGGATAGGATGGTGTATTTGAGGTAGCGAAATATGTTGGAGGGAAATTAGAGCAATGGAGAACGTAAGGAGAGGAAACTAGAAGAATTCAAAACTTGTAATGGCACACGCTTTAGTGAAAATGAACGCGGCAAAATGCGACCCCTTAAGTGGACCCGACGTGAAGATTTCGAAGAACTGATAACATTCTGCGCGCGTAATATTCAATATAACTGCTTGCGTGCACCGTTTATACATCGTAACGCTATAAAGCATTCGTCTCACGACGCTTTTCATCTAGAACCTTCAATATATACTCAGGTCATTTTGAACTAAAACGCGACAACTGAACAGGATACCACTGCGATGTGTTGCAGCACAGAGCAGATTCGGATGTTTAAAGGCACCAAAACAAGGGAGACAAGAGGTTCATATACTTCCAGTTGTGGAGCACTGGGACTTTCCAGCAAACATTCATTTTCTTTCACTGCTAAAAGGAATAAAAATTTATTGAAAACATAATGCAGCCTAGGGACTTGATGAGCTAGCAAAACGTTGATGATGACGTAAAAAAGGGTATCCGTTTGTTTATGCTGTTCTAACATTTCGCTTGCTTTACTGCATGCATTATTGGAGCAATTTCGTTGGCGCAGCTTGCCCACAGTGCTGTTTGAGGTTGACTTGTTTTCGGTCAGTCTTCTGGTTTTCCTTGAGAGTGAGCACGAACTTCAAATCAGCGGCATGCAAGAACTTACCGATGCCAAATTAAAGAAGGTGAATTGCAAACAGAAGGCATGAATTGCATGTAGACATATCAAAAGCAATATTTCGAGCCGCAGAATAGAAGCAGTCAATCGAGAAACGCGATTATTGATAAATGGTCGCAGAAAAAATATTGATGGGTTCGTCATCCTTGTTGTAGTCTGCTCTATTTCAACAGCATACATAATTCGACATGCTCTAATCAAAGGTAGATTTTGAAAGCGTCTAGTTAAATACCGTGTCAACACTACTATTTAGAAGCATCGAAATGTGATCTGCGCTGCAGGTGAAAGAAGAAAGAGAATGGAGGGAGTGAGGAGGGAGAGGGATTTGGAAACATACTGACTCACAAGGAAGTGAATTGAGTTGGAAACGGTTGAGAATGGAGCGTGATTGATGCATTATGAGTAGTCGACGGAAAGCACTTCGAATGGCGACGGAACGATGAGAGCAGATGGCGAAACTCAAGTTGAACACATGGGCATCTGGCATGTGTATCTGCATTTTACTAGGCATCATCGAAGTGACCATATGATGAAGAACTTGTTCTTAGTGCGTTAACTGCAAAGCAGCTTTTTTTTTCTTTTGAAGTTATAATGCTAAGTCGAGGAGGCCTTTCGTCTTTTCTCTTTTGCTATTATTTCTTGTTTTATTTGATTCACAAATGCGTGACCGTTCTAGTTTTGATACCACCTGCCAGAAATTCAACTAATCATGCAGCCTGTCCTTCCATATATTTTTTCACAATATGGTCACATCTTTGGCTATTTCATTAGTTCCTCACTTTTCCTTTTCTTCGCTGTCTAAGTGTACTGATCTTCGTTGGAGAGAATGCCAGCTCTCAGCACGCAAGCAGCCGTTCCAAAATGCTGGGAAAATGGAAAGGAAAATACTCAAATTAACACATGAGCAACACATCTTACAGGCCTTTATGAAGGGAAATATCTTACTAAAGTCAGGGAACTCGTGAACTGGTCGTCTGTATGTACGTAACAGACCTGCATATTGTTGCCTAAAAAGAAGGAATCTTTCCGAACAAGGGGTTTGAATATGGAACTGCGGTAAAGATAGTTTGTGTCGCATGATGCGTGTGCTAGTGCCCGCTGCGTCATCGCTGACCATCTGGGGGAAAACTCGTTTTTGAGGTGTCCAAATAGGATTCTGATCATCTCAAAAGTCTCTGAAAATTCGTTGCGTTCACCCTAATATTCGCGTTGTTCACTCTCTCTTCTTCGCTCGTTTGCACTGCAAGATGTACTGGAGATCATACGTTCGTATGTGCATGTGCGCGCATTGCCTATGGACCTGTTATTTTTCTTAGGCCTTTCACGAGCAATTTTCATTTGTTGCAATCGTCCTTGGCCCTGTTTCGTGCATAATTGTTTTTACGGTCGCTTTTTTTCGAGCTTTTTTTCCGGGTTTTTTCTCTCTATGTTCTGAGGATTTTTTAGCATAGAATTTGGCTGTAAAATGCCGTAAACAGCAGATAAAAAGGATCTGCTGGAAAGCCTAAAAACATTTCTTTTAAATCAGGAGAAAAGTGGAGCAGGAAAGTGTACTGGCTGCTCGCAAAATTCAGATTTCTTGCAACTAGCAGGGATATAGAGACACGAGATACTTCTTATTTTTTGAACCTATCCACCTTTTATACTCCCCGGCTCTGAAATAGGTGAATGAGGAATGTGACACTAGAAATAGTAAAATTAACGAGAACGTTGAAGTGGTTGGTGATGGAGGGTTTTGCAAAATGGGCTTCCCACAACTGGTATAGAAATGATATTCGTGGAAAGGAAGGTATCCCCTAGTAAACATGAATGACCTTCCTGTTGTTAGATGTATTGTAGTGGTGCGTTGCTGCATGTTCTGTGAGTAGCACATTATCTTTGGATCAGCTTTTCTAACACTTTTAGTTCAAACTGCTCTCCCACCTTTCTGCCCAATTCTGCCTATGAAACAGGCTTAACGGTAAGAAAATGCAAATTTGGTTCAAGAAGCGCCTCTTCATATTTTTTAATGAGCCTTTTCCTACTTTTAAGACGCAGCTCCATTTCGCATTTTAAACACTGCGGAAGCTGTGCAGATAGAACGTTTTTATATGTATACCTTGAAAGAGAAATGGGAGGAGGGTGTTGCGCCACCTGCAATCGTAATCGCAAGTGCACTCATCACACAGCTGAGAGCAGGTGGGAAATTTGCTGAGTTTTGCAGCAGTTGAAAATCACCAATAAATAGGTCAGAGTTCTCCTTGTGAATATGTTTATTAGCCATTTCTAATTGGCTTACCTCTTTAAAACCTCAGACTCCTTCGCTTGATAGCCGTTGTTCAACATAAAACGTCTGTACGAAGCCTGTAGTGTCCCGCTGACACTTTTTGATGCTTGAAATAGACTTCCACTTCTCTCCTGAGAGAATGATTCTATGAAAACCGTCTCAAACCAGAAGCACTGGAAAGTGATAAAAATATCGTAAATTGAAAACACTTGCGTCAGACACCTGGTATCATCCAGATTACTCCGGCGGATCTTTCGGATTAGCGACATCCTTGCCTCTCCTTCTGCCAAAAAAAAGACAACTAGAAGCTTTGAACTGGGTTTCTTCAGCGTAGGAATGCCTTTTATGAAGATTTTTAATGCAGGTTTTGCTAGAAAACGATGTTGCAAGCAGCATAAAAAAAGGACGGATAAAAGTTCACTGTGAGCATGCGTCGCCCTATAACCAAGCAGCCTATTAATGCACACAAGCTCTCTAACCATCCATTCAGCGTTTGGTTGAGTTTTTTCGTCAGATTACTTGAAAAATTATTTCCCAATGCAGTCAGAATTATTTCTCGATGCAGTAGCAGCTATTTCAATGCTTTTTCACTTAGTAGTTCTATGAGAAGCGAATTCCCATTCTATTCGAAGGTAGGAACCCACTCGCTTTGGATTTGCTTGGCTATTCACAATAAGAAAAAATCTTCTGAAACCAAGTGCAGTTGCGCTTAGACGCAGCGCTTAGAACGTTTAGCATAACACAAAAAATTAACGAAATTCTTTCGCCGTTCACGGTGAAAGCGGCACTTTTTAAATGGTACCGGGGATTTTAATTGAACTGTGTGGGCGATTTCAGCGATACGATATATAAAAGAGCTAATGATTGCAGTGCAGACGGTTTGTTTAGTCGATCTTAGAGGTGAAAAACTTGAAAGGATAACGTGGCATCACTGAAGGAATTCAGTCATCAAAATAAACGAATTCGTTCATACGAATGGAAATGCAGTGAGGTTACATGCAGAGGTGCTGAAATAAATGGTTGGACACAGTGTTTCACCTGAAGCGTTTTCGCCAACAGCAAGGCTTAGCCTATTAAGGTAAGGTAGTATAAAAATTTGAGTAGGGTTTTTCTAATCGTTTACAAGACTGTGTTAAGATCTGTCGGAATATTAAACAAGAAATCAGGTTCACGTCTAAAAACGGTGAGTGGCGGAACGACGGGCGAGAAGGCAAAGCGGGCTACTCTGTCCTCATTACCAGGTTCAACGCCAATGATGGTTTGATGGCAACATATACAAAATATTGGGCTGAAATAGCTCAGATAGTCGAATTTCCAATACTCCGTGGATGTCGAAGTAATCCATGCTTTGCGAAAGTCTGTGGTAATATGTTGATTTCGTCAAAATTTCTGTGGTGGCTTCGGCTGTGCTTTCCTAGACGAAATCTTCGAGCAAATTTTTGTGACTTAGAAGAGACGGGAGAAAAACTTCCTCATAAACGAAGTTGTCGGCACGTACACCTTTTTTTTAATAAAATGAGCAAATAGCGACTTCGAGCTTTTCATTTTTCTTTAGGCAATCTCTCCGTTGCTAAATTTCTTTTTCTTACTGTTCAGACCGACCAGAATTTTCATGCATTACACCTCTATACCGAGAAGGTTTTAATTTTTCTCAGCTATGCTCTGGGGCAACAACAGATACTAAGGTTGGCACTCCTTTAGGTAGATCAGTCCGCTGAAGATCCTCTAATGAACAAAGATGAAGGCATTATTAAGCTGACGCGTTAGAGAAGCTGTGACGATGCAGTCACTATCCCACAGTCACTAAGCTCATATTCTTCAGAGAAATCCGAAAATCCGAAATTATATTCAACTAGATTTTTGCTCTTCCAGAAAACGTCTTAAGAAGAAAACTGTCTTCTTAAACAGTTTAAGCATAAGCGATCCTTGCGTATAAATACGGCATCACGAAACAATGTTGCGTGAATTTTCCATATGCACTATTGTAATTTATAGGTGCGGGTAGTACCGCCGAAGTTATGGGTTAAAAGTCGAGAATTTTCTGCAGCTTCTTGCAGCACACCAATTTCGGTAGCAGAGGTCGCTAATCGACAAACCGAAAATCGCTGCTGAAATTCACATTTTTTGGATTTCGCGAGAAAATATTTGCTTAAGAGAAGTGATTACTGTGATTTCCATTATTCGTTGGCTGCGGAGACATTTCTGCATTTCGTTCAGCAGAAGAAATAAAGAGGTTGATTAGCAAAAAGATTCGCAGCTTTTATCGTATTACCGTAGTGAAACGCGTCGTGAAAAAAACAAATGAAATTTGTGCCTTTAGGCACCGTACAACAGAAATCAAACAAATAGGTGCTCGAAAGAATCTTCGCTTGCACGCGTAAAGTTTTCGCAAGGATTATAAGAGGATCAGAATTTAAAACAAATCCAGATTTTAGCATTTGCACTGATCGAGTGGTGAACCTTGCCGTTTTCTGCTGTTTTCACGATATTTTAAAACATCAGAGTACGTGAAATCGATAGCAAATCACGACAAGTGAACCGACGCTAGTGATCTACTACCATGTGTGGATGAATTATTTGTAATCCTCGTGGACATCACAGATCCCGCGTTGAGTAGGGTGCGTTGCTCACAGCAGCCGTGTTTTCAGCATGCGAACTGGACTATATGCAAGAAAACAAATAATTGCGTTAGTGATATATACAGTGCTATAAGCTCATCGTGACATGCAAACAGTTTGATAGCATTCACCTTTTTGCATGATGCAGATCATATACTGCACGTAACACGTCTACATTCAACTGTGTGATGATTTTTGTTTTGCTTTACATTCCTGCAAAATGTTCACATCTCACTTCTCGACGGCATGTGTGTTTCGGTTTGAAACCGTTATCTGATGATCCCACCCTACGCTTTCACGTCTAGTCGACATCCTTAGTGACGTGTTGCTCAATTGCATATCTCTCGATACATTAAATAATGCAGTGCTCTCTCGAATATTCCAAAATCCATCGTTTGTACCTACTACCTGTAATTTAAGTGACGCATCACATAGCATCGCTTTTCTTCTAAGAATGCGGCAAATTTTGGTGACGTCGTGGTTGTAGGATGGCACCGTGCTGGGCAACAAAAAAATGTCAGCGATCGTAGCTTGTGCCTTTGTTTGTATCCCCTAGTTAATGCACCTTAGCGAAAGCAGTAATTAGTTTTTAAAAGGCTGCATATCACAGTCAGCTGTTCCCTCTCTAAAAGCGTGCGCAATGTTTGCCTAATATTTTCAGGTATCAGTATGCCCATTGATAGCTTCTGCTTACACGATTGCTCGCGCGAACGAAATAAATTCCATTTCTTCGTCTTCTTTTCAACAGATTTCTGCTCCAAATATTTGGAGAATGGAATGAAGACGTTGGTCACTTTTTTATCAAAATTCCATTCAAAAATTGATCTTCCCCCATTACTTTACGCTATGAAAAGTGGTCACTCATAGAAATTGTGCTCGAATAATACACCTTTCTGATAGTCGAAGGTATTTTCTTCTTTATTGTGCCTAAAACTGGTGCATGCATCTAGTATTTAATGGCTGTAATAGGAAATCTTGGACGTTTTCTTCAGAAACCTTCTCGATGGGCATACTGCATGCATTTACTCAAAATCCTCACAATTCTGGCGTTACTAACTGGAAGCCTCCCATTGCCAGATCCCACTGATACAGTCGTTACGGCTGCCAATGGAATTAACCTGAGTTCAGGTCTTTGCTTTTCTAGGATGTATACAGTTTCTAATGACTGGCTAGTGTCGACTGTTTGATCAGGGTTCATTATGAGTGTGCTTAATTATTGTTTATCCTATGCCGTTCATTAAAAGAAGCCAAGAAGATCAGTTACCACTTAAAATCCCCAACTGTAGACAAGATGTTGTGCTAGAAAATTCCGAAATGGAATCCAAAGTTGATTCGTTACGTGGTACTGGTTATTTAAAACCACATCTCAGACAAAATTCTACCTTTATTTACACTTTGGAAGTTTGTATAAGATATTTGAGAAGCTCGCATTTCTTTAGGCATGAATGTTGATAGTCACGCCAGTCTTTACTCATTTTCAGCATAGGAGTGTGCTGAAGTTCCGTGTTAATCGAGCTTATTTGGCCCACTGCGAATTGCATTAGTCAAAGCTGTCAACCACCGAACACGTCGGAAAGCGAGATGCATCCCTTGCTCCGTCTGTCTGGCTGTGTAGTTGTATTCTTCAATTTGAATTCGACTCTGTTGGATTTAATATAGGGGCAGTGTTATCCCTAGAAAAAATTTTTCTGTAATTATTAGCAGTTTCAAAAGACGATCGTGGTTTGCTTCCATCAGTAGGTTTTTGACTCTTCATAGCAGATTGCTCTATGATGTCATCATGAAAGGGCACCACATGGTGGCATCATTCTCGATTTAGTCGCAAATGTGGCTGCAAGCTTATCATCGTTGTTTGTTCACTCCTATCAGTATCCTTCAAAGGCAGTTGCGATAGATTTATAGGTTCAGTTGCGGTGTACTTCAGAAGCATTCTGTCTGCACTGAGGGACGGATGTAAAAGTGTGAGGTGGATAGCCTCAATTTTGCCATCACGATGTTCCCTTCAGCAGCGTTAAGTTTGTGAATTTAGCGGTGCGTATGTGCGCATTGCGAGATTTTAGTGGTGAGCAACGCAAAATGATTTCTAAACGGGCAAGACACGCTCTTAGATACGATCAGTGAAGAGGCAGGTGGTGTTAGCTGCGCGGTTGGGCACACTGTGTGTGTGTTTACTTGCATGCAACACATCTGGTTGTCTTGCGGGCGCCTTTACCAAAACAACCTTTGTATCGCTCGTTCAGCCACATTTCATCGTCCTGCTCCTAGGATGCCTTCATTCTCTGTGTTCCTCCAACTTCTCATAAGACATCTATGCGCAGTTGCTTTTTAATGTATTTCCGGTCGCATGTTAGTTCCTGAATCCGGTTTCTATTTTCCTTACTGTAGTTTCATGGAATGTGGATAAATGTATTCTAGTTTATGAATTCTCCTAGTTTTCAAAGCCCATTTGTTGAGAATATCCGGAAAGAGAAAAAACTTGAAAGTTATGGCGGATTTTTTAGTGGACGCTTTGCTCGGTAAGAGAGTAAAAGAGTCGTTATGTGAAGCAAACGGAAATGGAAGATGTAAGTGGGTTCATATGGGTGTGATATTGTACAGGTTGATGTACTCTATTTTATCATTCAATCACCTTAGCGATTACTTGATTTATAAAATTATTATCCGAAGTTTGCTTTTAACTGCTTTATAGCTGTGGTTGATGTTGCATAATACTTGTGCAATTCAACGTCTTGTTTTTCCTCATCTAATGCTCCATTACAACTTCTAAATCTTTAGTTTTCTAGGAGAAGAGCACTAGGTATGGCCTTCATTAGCGGTTATTGTGAACTTTGCATTAATTTCGAAGGGCTTCACGATTCTGCTATCACACCATTAATTTTTGCTTACAGTTGCACGAAGGCAGCGCTTCACGATTCTGCTATCATACCTTTGTATTTCTCTTCCAGGAATAAAATGTGTTTTTGACCGGTGAGGATTACGAGGTGGGGGTGGTGGATTTTTTCTCATGAAATGAAAAGCGGTGATTTTTAACTCGTAAACAAAGGCGCCGGTTGCATCATCTCAATGAGGAAGTCCAGCATCTAAAACAATACATCTCTTCATTTATATCCGTCGAATATACGTCTTTTCTAAAAAATTATGAATAGTGTAAGTCTTGGGGTTTCTAGAGCTTTAAGCTGTGAACAGCCAGTTTTTCAACAAGTGATTCACACTGTTTGCAAGTAAATGTCAGCATCACTATTGTAGCCGTTTTTCGTAGATTTGCATCGCTTTTACTTTCCCTTTTCACAAATGCATCTCGAAGTTGAGACTGGCAACGCATGTGTTCAGTTCATATAAAACGCCAACATTGATTAAACAGCACATATTAGAAACATTCTTGATTCTTTGTGCACAGTGAGCAAATTGGTGAGTGTGATGGGGAGGGGAATGATTGAAGGCGTTAATCGGATCTAAGGAGATGAGTGCATTCGGCTCTGTTTGATACGTATCTTTCGAGAGGGCATCCTTAAAAGGCTCACGCTTATATTCACCAATTGAATAAGTTCACGGCTACGTTCGGTTTGGTATTGACGATGATGGCTCCGTTGACCCCTGCCATGTCTTTAGAATACCGCTTCACTTCCACTTTCTTATGCGCATCACTCACATGATTGTGCTTCTGTCCTGCCTGCATGCCTTCCGAATTCCTTTGGAAGAGCTTCTGTTCAGTTGATATATGATACTCGTTTATTTGAGCAATCTTTCGAAACGTTGCTCTGTTTCCAAAGCACCTTGACCCACTCTTAAAACCCCTTTATTTTAAATCTGTTTCGGCAGTCCGCTATTTTTTTGCTCTCTAAAAACACCTTATGATCCATCGTACCTACAAGTGTGTGTTTATAGTGTGTATTCATTCGTTAAGTAATTCCATGTTGCAAGCCAAAAATGGAACATAATCGCCCATAGTGTGAGTCTACGTCTTTTGTACAGTTTTCCTTGTGCATAAGATAGGGCACGAACTGGCTTCTTATTTTAAAACAGATCGCTACATATGTTGCATGTTAAATCCATAGTTGATTTGGCTTATAGATCGTAAATGGTGAACGCTAAATGATATTGGCTAATTGAACATAAAAATGTTGTAGGAACAGTATTGATGACCCTTGACTTCCAAAATGACTCTTGACTTCCAATGTTGACAACGAGTTGATCCCGATCGTATCTTCATTTCAAGTTTTGCAGAATTCGAAATGCTAAAGTAAGGTTATCTTGTACCTCACCAACACAATTAGAATTCAGTTTCTTGTTAAGTGGTATAGACCGTACAGGCTACGCATTTGTGTCTGTGTGTGTCCAAGGGCAAAAATTTGTATTCTGTGGTGGATGTTTTTCTGTATGAAATTTGCTCCCATTACATTGTTATTTAATTATTATGTGATCCTAAAACTGTTTTGATTCAAAAAATGGTTCGAAAATCTATTGTTTGTTTAATTGTAACCATTTTTCCCCTCCAAAGCACTTTTTTCACCTTTTTTTTTCGAATTCGCAGCTTTGACGGTAATGAACTGTGGATGGAACACTCGGCATGTGTGTCTTTACTGAATCTTGCCTTTCAGAGAAGGATTTCTTCATCCGCCGTCATTGGAATTCACAACTCGAGGAACTTTTTTTGCCGAGAGAAATATCACATACGGTAGGAGATAGGCTCTTTGCGACAATAGAAAATGAGTCTTCGCATTATCTCAACAAAAATGAGCCCAGTGAGGCTACTCGAACGCGTCCTCGATTAGCAGAAGGTCATGCTGATTATTTAGGAGTTCACACTTGGACGCCTTCGTTACATCTTTTGTCGCGAACGAAATAATTATAGCGGAGTCCTGAGTCATGAATGCGGAGTAGTCGACCAAAAGTTGTAGATTAAGCGGTAGCACTGATCAAGAGAAAAATTATCATCACCACCCGTAACAACAACACGACGGGGAGAGAAGGTGAGGGTCGAAAGCTTCTTTAGTGGAGACGGATCAGAGAATTATTTCTGCGCTTGCTCGAACATTGCTATCTTTGCATAGTGTATAAGAAAACGTGTTTGCGCATATTGCATGGAAATATGAGCGCGTGCGCGTAAGCGGCTTGCTGCTGAAGTGTGTACGAGTTGCGAATCGTGTTGAGCACTGGTTGGCTTAGCGGCTTAGCACTTTTTTCTTTGGTGTTTTAGTTGAAGCTCGACCTGCTCAAGGGTTGACTTCCTTCCCCAAACAACAATGCCGTCGAAAGAGCTTGTCATGTTAAAGTCTGTTAACGCCCACATCCTCCTCCCTAAGCTCTTTCATGACACTGTATGTGATGGTTTGCACTTATAAAAGCCTTGAAATAGCTCCCTCCAGTCTGTCCTTCAAAATTGGCCTATTAAAAAATTCGAAATTCTTTTCACGATCAACAGCGATGAGTATTTCCTTCACCAAAAAGTGCGCAAATCCAGACATCGGAGATTTTGAAGCATTAGGTTGTTGAAATGGTTTTTGAAAGGGTATTGTTTCTGTGGTCACCTTTTCTTCTTCAGTCGCTAGACATAAGTTTTGCACAGCTGTTTCTTAATATGGAAGCCATCGAAAAACTCTATCGACCAACGCCAGATAGTTATTCTGAGATTCACTGATTTAATTAAAGACCGCTTAAGATAAATCGAAAATTGCGATCCTCTGTGTCAGTACTGAAGTGGAGAAGGGGGAAGGGGAGAGGGAGTAATCAAGGTGATACCGAACTTACGATTGTTCGAAAACGGCCCTTCGGCATTTATAAGAATTCCTACCAGTGAAGTGTGATTACGATCTGGGCGCTAAAAGAATGAACGTCCTGTAATGTCTTCATTGATTAGAAAGGCTTTATAAGTTGCGCTCTTTATGCTTCTCTACTCATTGTATAAAAAAATGCCTATTTTACATCGAGCATTTCTTAAAGCGTTCGTCGTAATTTTTTTTTTAGCGAAAAGTGCATCGTCTGTTGTCCTGTTTGTACGTATATGCGTTTGCCTGCCCGTCTTTTCCGTTATTTCCTCTCAGAAGATAGAAGAAATATGACGATGAATTCTGATGAATAAGCGTCATGAGGTAAATAAAAGGCCTAATTTTATTCCTAACGACTGCCTGAATGGTTCGAAAGTGCTTTGAAATTTGCGTATGCAGATTTTACTGCAGATCTGCGGATTTTTTATTGAAGATTCATATAATAGTAGGAAAACTCGTCGTTAAGCACTGTGCTACCATTTCTTGAAAGCTTATGATATGGCATCGATCTTAAATTATCGTCGATTTCGGATTGCCGGATTAGGAAAGTGGACAACCTACAAATACGCTTCTCTGTTTCCTTTGAACTATACCGTTCCCGACGAAATAATGTGAGGTTCAAAAAACCGTAAGAATAGAACAGTTTATTTCGCTTTTTTCATTCCGCAGCGTTCAGAATTGCGAAATGTGCTTGTTATGGTGGGCATATTGCTACTCATAAAATTTTAAGAAGGTAAAAGGCAGTATTTGAAAAGGTTACCAGGGAAATATTGTTGACGGAGTTCTGTGATATGTAGGTTGGAAAATTATCATTCGTTGACCTTTACTCTTATCGCCTCAACTCAATGACCTAATTTATACGAATATGAACAAACAATGAAAAAAATCGTGTTTTCATTAATCCCTTTTGACTTGTTTCGACTAAGCCGTGCTACAAACAGTCAAACACACTTTTTGGTAGTACCCTAATCGGGCATTCAAACACACAAATATCTGCACACATATCCGCTTTCGGGGGAGAATTCTTAGCGCTTTTCCTGTTGTTTTCGATCACGCATGTGGCTTCATGCCGGAAATTTTTCAACTTTTTTTCCATATCTGATTTCCTTCCAAGTGCTGTGGTTATTTGAAATCTAGCATATCGATGCTCACTGCATTCAACAAGAAGAGTATGTTGGTTTGCTTTGAAAAGTGGTGCTGTGCGAAGCTAAAACTGAAAAAAACTTGGAGAAAAGATTTCGTTTGGAAGCATATGATGTTACCCAATAATGGTTTTTTTCTCATTCTTAGGTCATATTTGGAGACGTTGCATTCTTATCAAGCAATTAATGTCCAGCTGTGAGGAAGGGGTAAAAAAGTGTTCGAATTCGTGGTGAGAGCCATTAATGTTTACGTTGTTTGAATGTTGTGAAGAGTACTTGCTTGCATATCATAACTCATTTGTGTTTGTTTATCACCGTTATAAGTGAACGCATGGGGCCAAATAATGTCGACCCCTTACCGTACTCTTGTCTTTTTCCTGCAGTTCATGCGTTACTCTTGTTCTTTTTCGCATATAAACGACCCCTCTCCTCCATCTCCTCCTCTCTCCCTCTCTGCCAGTGACCACTTCCTTTATGACAACTATACAACCTGTTCTGTAGGTGTCAACAGCTTTCTGATGGCTTTTTGCATCCAACGCGATGTCGTCTGTTTCGTTAGCGAAAGTAATAGCAGTTTTTTTTTATAACTGAGATGAAAGGATAAAAGTGGATTGAAATGAAATGAAAAGAAGTGTTGCGGCAAGGGATCAGCGATTTTTGACTGCCTGGTCTTGAATCTCATCTTTTTCAGTTTTTATTTAAATCATCGCTTTTCAGAAACTCGTAACAGGCATTCCATTTTTCGCTGATTACCTCTCTCGAGAAAAACTTATCTCATGCAAAGTGCTTATAGAGATGAGAACTGCAAGGTTGCCGGCTGCTGCTAACGAAGATTTCTGTCACACTTTCTAGCTGCAGAATCTTCTTTTCAAAGGGATTTCTCGATTTGTAGCATATATTTTCATTTCATTGTGTCAAACATAGACATAGATGAGCTGAGCTGAAAAGGGCCGTCCCAAACTAATCAGTGAATTGGGAAAGTGATCCTTTGGGATGCTAATTAAATGAAAGAATTGTTTGTTTGAGACCGATTGCTGGAGAGGAAACGGGAAAAGAGAGTGATAGGGATACGACAGAAAGAAAAAGTCATTGTGTGGCATTTGTTGCCTTATGTTCGTGATGCTTGTATACCGACGTGACTCTTAGTTCAGTTTTGAGCGAAAATCTCTCAAACGAGATAAAAATGGTGAGAATTCCTCAATCGCATTTGAGCTTATCTCAGGGCTAGTCCTTGAATTTGTTCAGTTCACTATTGGCTAAGTGCATGCCATCGACAGCACTTAGTGTTATTTAGATCGTTTCGTTTTCTGGGTGCATAAATTTCGGAAGTGAGAAGCAAATTTAAAGTGACGCGGAAATTTTAAACCATTCATTCGAAATAAACAGTCTCTTTTGGATTTTAGCACATCGAAATTAACAAATATTTTTATTGAGCTTATAGCCTTCTAAAACACAGCAAAATGCAGAAAGCTTCGTATTTAACTACTCCGTTTGCGTGACTTTATTTCCGGACGAAATGAGGGGAGTTTGGCTCTCGTACAACTCACGTCTTTTAACATTGGCAAGTAGAACTTGACTGGCATTTGGTTGTTCTTAACAGTTCAGCGGTGCATGTCCACATCTCTGGTTTGACATGCATGAGCTCGCATTTGATTGCATCTGGCGAATGTCCCTTTTGCCACCTCAATTTCGCATTCGGTCCACCTATGCGAGAGACATTTCCACAGGTGATTCGGTTACATTTTGTATATGTACAAGTCTTGATGATAAATTCCGGTGAAAGTGGGCAAGCGCCGAAAAGCAGCAACTTATAGCATGGTTAACACACGCTGATTCATGCGTAACTTCGGTGACTTTATTTGTGGGCGCGAAAATTTATCTGATTTCTAATCTTTCGTATGCCCAAAGTGTATTAGCGTGTTTTCGATATGAGATTGCTGTGCATATTGCGTGACGAACATCTGAAAAATGAAGCCATTGAAATGCCCACCCGAAGCGAGGGATGATTTCTGATGTACTTTTTAACAGACATCGCTGAAGTCTGCAGGCGCTTACAGCGCAATAAGTTCGAGTAAAGAAAGCCGCCGAAAGAGTGAATTGTTTCGTAATGAGCTTCGATGATGATTTCGCTTCCTAAGGCTTCATTTCCATTTCGCTTCATTTCCACGTTTTAATGTCGAAAACCTCAAAACTTTTGAGCTTTTCGACATTAAAACGTGGAAATGTTTTTGTCACTTAATGCAGTCCATAGCAAATGTAAACGTTGTAACGTTCGCAGCGAGTAGTTTCCTGCTTTATTTCATATGAAGTTTCTATTCTTCTGTACTAATTGTAGTAATTTCATTTGCGGCCTTTTTTGGATGGGGGAAAGTAGATGAGATTTGCACATTGGACGCTAGTTTCTCGCTTTACTAAAAATGCCACTCTGCTCGAGGCATCATAACCTCACGGATGTGCAATCGTTTCTCGACCTGTCTCCCTCCTCGATATTGCACTACAACGTTCAGTTCCTTCCGTTCCTGCCGCCATTTGTGTTGTTACGGTAGAAATGACATGCGGACATGAAGTTGTGCAGACAGCAAGACTATATCAAGCGAGTACGGATTATATGGAGGAGCAGAGGATAGAGGAACGTAGATTGCATTAGGAGGTGGAGCATATGAAGGGGCAGTGTGAAGCAACCGGCTCACTGCGTGCTCTTGGTGCCCGCCCACCGTGAGCAGTTCGAGCGCCGTATTTGGGTTGCCGTGCGAATAAAAAGCGCCTGTGCGGGTTGTCCTAAGGGTTGCTGCATGGGTGGGCATGCATCAACTTCACCAAATCCCGGGGGTGGTGGGGGGGGGGGGGGTGGGGGTACGTTCAATGATACCGCTGTAAAAGTAATTTCTATCAACTGTTGTTGCTGTACGTTCTCTATGAAAAACCGTTTACGTCAGCGCATTTATGTGACGGTTTTTCTTCCTTGTGTCTGTCATTTTTTATTTCGACCTTCATTTGGAACTGTTGAATTTCTTAGGTAATATCTCTGCTGTGGTTTTATACTGTGAGTTTGTAGCAAATGTGCATCGTATTTTCTTTGCTTCAGTGTTTTCGCGACGCATTTTATGCAGCTTATTGTTTTACGTATTGTATTTCATCACTCTCAACATTAATTGAATTTTCGAACAGCCCTTCCCCATGTATCGCTTTTTGCTTCTCTTAGTGCGGATTTGCTGATATAGTTTCTAATTAATCGTTCAACGAAATAATTTTGATGTAGGGCATATTCTGTGTAGAGCTTGAATTGCCGGGTCACTTTATCCTTAAAAGGGAGTAGAATGCAACATATTGCATGACGAATTTCATTCGAGTACCACATTTTTGTATTTCCTAGTCACGTCCATTCCACTTATTTTTGCATTTAACCGCGGCTACTCAAATATGTCCAGCCGTATTCCGAAGGCGTCACAGAAAGAGGGCAGGAGTGAGGGGATTGATATTTATGTGTATTATAACGTTAGTTGAAGCTGCAACCTATGAGTCGTTAGATATGGGTCATGACTAGGATGTCTTTTATCGGCATTCCGATGACGACGGTGGGAGAGGTGAGGGAGGGGAAAGTGAAGGTCGAAGCGTGTGTTGGTCATTATTTCTCAACGTTTGACAGCTTCTCAATTGAGAGCGCAACTGGATGAATGATAGTGGGATTTGCACAGCTGTTGCCAGCTGCTTACTTACTTGCTTGCTCATTTGCTTGCCTGCCGCCCTCCAATCTACGTTATCGTAGCACCTTGTCGCGTGAAGGGACCTGTTTTGCGATAGTAAAAAAACACTACGCTACACGAGTTCCTTTTTCACCTATGTAGTTTCCCATTCTCTCCGGTTTTGCATTGCTTGCATGCAGTTATTTGACCCATTCAAATTTTCTGAACAACGACTTCCCTCAACAAATCAGATATTTTTGACTGTTTCATTTTGCTACATTTACATCGCATAACAATTACCAATTAAGTTTAGTTTCATTAGGAAAACGCCACGTATAAGAAAGACACTCATTTAATTCATTTATTTTTGTTTGCTCTTTGTAAACAACGTTCTCCATTTCGCCATGTTATGCTATGGTTGGGTGAAAGTAAGAATTTTCGCTACTTGAAATAACTGTCAATTCCAGTTCAGATTTGACATCTGCAATGATCGATGTTGAAAGAGCCGGTTCTTGATTGTGATTAAGTGAGATATGCCTCGAAAAATCATTCTCAACCATGCTTATGGCTAATTCACCTTAAAACGCTAATCAAATCTCTGTTTACAACTAATTCCTTATTCGGAATAAACAAACAGTGCTTGAATTGCGAAGCAGCTAGGAGAGCAAAAGCGTTAAGAACAGAAATATTTCACGATAATACTTGAGATCGCTAACACTATGAAGGTCGACATTATTCGAACAGTAAGCAGTGTGAATCTTTGTTAATAGTGGAAAGGGCATTAAGTTTTTTTTTGAACCATCCCATCATTTTTTCATTAAATGAATTATAAAATCTACTTGATAAGCGGTTTTCATTGAGGAAAGTGGTGCAAAATTAGCGGTAGGATTGATATGCAAGATACATCGAATTACCGAACCGTCGACGTAGTCGTTTTGTTTAAGTACATTTGCTCCTCATGATCTAGTTAGGGACTTTTTGCCAGGCGCTGGTCGGACCAGCAAGTAACCTATTGATACAAAACATTGAAACTTCTGCCGCAGAGCAATAGAAACGTCAAAGTTGGATGTGATTTGCGACATGATTTAATCAAAATGAATCGTTGGGTTCCTCGGCTTTACTTTTTAAACCTACTTTAGCTCTGATAAGCTCACCTTCCGAAAGGTGGGTGTCCCTGTTGCCTTACATGTTGTATTAAAATCAGATTGTGGTGCACGCACGTCACTTTGCACAAGCAAATTGCCCATCATGATGTCCTTTTCCATCTTCACTCCTAATTACGGTGTTATCGTTTTCCGCCCGGTGCTCTCTCCATTCGCTCATTACACGCTTTCACATTGCTATACATTCCATGCTTAATATGTGCGCACACATGCACGTAGACAAAAAATACGTTTCATCCGATGCAAGAAAGAACCATGGGAAAATGTGATGATTGTTGTTGATCAGACGAATAGAATATCACCGAATTGGTGGGAAGATTTCACTTTAGTAAATAAATGGGGGAGCAGTTCGGTGGAGGTTGGTTTCAAAGCTTTTTGTCTTTCAGAGTGTTATACTGCATCATAAAAATTGTGGAATTTCTTCAAGCAGAAAGTTGCTGCAATAAAACATTCCTTCCATCATTACGCCTGTTTGCATGTGTAAAGCTTTTGAATTACAAAGAAGCTAATAGGACATATTTTCTGACGATACGTATTTTTGCTGATTATGGGCGAAGAGAACAGTACTTGTAAAAGTACTGTCTATTTTCGTTTTTAAGAATCGAATATGTCCAAGAAACTAAGGACATCTGCGGAAATTGGATGGGCTCTCCACTGGCGTGTGAATATACCTATTTGTGTGCGAATGAGCGTATAGAAGGTGTTGCAGCGTATCCGAGTTACGAAATAACGCGCATAATGTTTCACAACTATTGCTGGTTGTTTCGCTCTCTTTCGCTGTTCGATTGATACCGCACATAAATCATTCACTCTTGAAGAAACTCGCCCCAGATGTATAAGTTTGACATATCTCCTTCTACCGTATTCCAGTTTAGATGCCGACAAAGATTCAGTGAATTTAAATGCAGCTTTGGGTATTGATATACACCGGCATCAAACGAATGCTGCTTTGATGTTGAAAAGTGCATGAGGGTGAAGAAAGCTATTCATTCAGGCTCTATTTTGAGGTGCTTCCGAAAGGATGTGAATCTTTCGATTTCTCGCATCGGTGTTTATATTTCACTCTTCATAATGAATTGTAAATCATGCGGCGAAATTGAGTGTCGTCCGATATGTCGTTCTTGATTGATGTTTTGTTTTAGTTCAGTTCAGTATTTTTTGTTATACTATTCCGTACCTTATCGTGGCTATGGATCTCTTTACGGTTTCCAGTATGACGAGGAGAAATATATTAAGCGGAGGCCGACTGAGACTGAAAATGTAGATGTCACAGATTTTGTCGAAGTAACAATAAGATCCATTGTAGTAATCTCGTTTCTTTGGGAGTACGGTACCAAACACCCTTGTTTCCCTTACCCAATCGAAGGTTTGCGTCATCTTTTGAACATTCCTCTTGGTAGGAAGTTTTTATTTGAGCTGCATGCTTGTGAAATGAGTGCGTTTTGGTGTTTGAAACTGTTTGGGAAATTCTTTCGGGATATTTCAACTGACTTGACTTCTTCAGGCAGAAATCTTCCTTAACTATGGAAAATTTTTCCTTTTTTTGAAATCTTCTTCTGCCAAAGGAAGATAAACATCGACACAGTTTTTGAGACGTTCAAAACGTCGTGAGATTTTTGCTCGTTTCAGTGATCCTTTTTCACGTTATTTTGCACTTAGCACAAATGCGCTATCGCATTTTGTCTCTGTGTCCGTATGTGTAAGGGTATATTTGTCTCTGTGTCCGTCTGGTAGTTGTAGTTGAGAAATTAGGAAAGCTGTGCTAATAAGATTCGTTCTTAGCTCATCTTTGCGGTATCATATTGCATAATTACAACTCTTTGCAATTCGGTCTTGCATTTATGCGTGTGTGTTTGTTAAATTCTTCGAACATGGGATTAGACGAGTCGTGCATATCTATATGAATATTTATTGTAGGTGCGTGTCTGCTCTATGATCTCATCTCGCGCACCACGGAAGCAACAGTCACATAACAACGTCGATAGAGTGCGAGTAGGGCAGTTCCTCAACCGATTTCGTTTCGAGTTATGAGGTTTTAGAGCACAACAGAATCTCTGAATCATATTTTTTCGTATTCTTACCTCTCGGGAAATGAATACGTGGCGTATATGTGTAATCGATCGGTAATATAGGAAGTTGTGTAGTGGCGTTGTTCCTGGTTTTTTTTTTTTTGAGTGTTTCTAGAACAGGTTGACTTAGCGAGCGGAATTGCGAAAGCGTGTACCATGGGGTTAGCTACTGTAGCCTCCCATTTCGTGCTTCGATGCACTGAAGTTTTGAAGGGTTCAGTCATTTACTGATTCAAAGTGAATATTCTTCAAATGGGATATTCCACCAGCAAAGCTGTGAGGTTAATGTTGGTTGAAGCTTTTTTTGAATTGTTTCAGTTGAGTTAAAGGTACTGTGGTCTTATTTTGAGTATTAGTGCGCCTTCAAGACTCCTTATCATTCACTGATTTAGAGCTTTAACTATGAATGTTCTTGCATTCCAGTTTCCTTTCGTTGTCAGCATAAAAAATTTAGATAGATCATGAGAGACTAGCAGTTGACCGAAATCGATTACCCATTCTTGGAAATTTCTTCCATAGTTCCTGAACCTTCATTCATGACCTAACTGTTTGAACTCTTATTATTTCTGGGAATCCGTACGAATAGGGAATTCGTCGAAGAATTCGTTATTGCCTGCAGCAGCAGAGGTTGATGGGGCGGAATGTTTTTGAAGTGGTGGTGGAAGTTGCGTGAAACAGCAGACAGATAAGTGTGACGGGTGTTACCTAAATAGCGAACGAAGAAATGCTCAGCTGGACGCGTGCCTCATGTCAGCCTGTCTTATCGTCTTTCGTGTTATCTGATGGGGTGCCGCGCAATGCATGTTGCACACTTTGGCGCACTCATTCACGCCCACTTCACACGTCCGCTTGGCTTTTTGTGCAGCTGCAATAGCTTAGGTATGCACTGCTTATTGCCCAGATACAACCATTTACATATAAACGATGAGGTAATTCTCATCACAGTTTCCGGAAATTTGCATCTGTTTGTGGAATTAATTCCCAAAAGAAGTGAAGCTTAGGACTAAGGGATAGTAGAAAATGTTTTTTTTCGAGAGTACTGGGAACGATATTCCAGTAAAACGACTGCAGTCACTGTTCGCGAAATCTCCTGAGCAGAACACTTGACTGATAAACTCCATTTTTCTGAAGCTGAAACTCTAAATCGTCACTGCTGTAATTCACATTTCATAAAAAACATTGGCTGGATAGCCAAGGGTGTCAGTATTTCATCCTCTTTTTTTTGGAGAAGAGCAGGGAGGTTCTTAGTAGAATTCGCTGCAGTTTGAGTGCGGTTGACCTCTTCCATATAGCTTCATCGTTTAACGTTGATACGTCATGGAAGACTAAGTGCACCTTTGTGTAAGCAGCGCTTAAAATTTTATTTTTTTATTTTTGAGATGGGCTTGATGTTCATCGTGGAATGATCCTTCACATGTGAACACTTCTTTTATGGGAAGTCATCACGAACTTGTTTCGTCATTTGTTTGTGTCGTTCATAGTTTTACTAGGGTCTGAATTATCATGTAGTATTTTACATGTGCAGTATGCTGCATGTATGTATGTATCTTGACATCCCAAAAGTGCATCTTTGATGCGGCCTCTTTTTTAACCCCACCTCCTGCTCCCTTTCCTCTTTTCTTTTGTGGAGAGGAGCATTCGGATAAAATTTTCGTTTCCTCTTCTCTGCATATTTAATCTCTTACGCTAGACAGATCTTTCACAGTGACACTCTTCGGCTTCGGATTCAGTCCTCCTCAAGTTAAGGTAGCACTCTGTTTACTTTCTGACTTTGCGCTAGTTCTCTTCACCGATACTTCACCGATTGAAGTTTCAGATTTCAGCTATACATATGTAGCTCTGAAATCGGTTTTGTTTATAAGTTGATGTATATGTGATGCGTCAATGGCGTCTCTAATGTTTGCCGCCTACCATATTGCAACGGTTAGGTACCGTGTGAAAGCGAGCAACATGAGCCAAATGCTGTGCCATAAGAATACCCTCGCTCTGTCACTTTAACGCTGCAGTGGCCCGGGTCGTTTTTGCTGTATTCCCAGCTGTTTGCCTCCTTTGTAAGGTTCCACTCCACTTATACTTCTGTTGTATCCGACTTAATTATTTGTGGTTATTTCGCTGAATTACTGCAATTTTCCATTCCAATGTGTTTATGTGTGCATTTAGTTTAAGGAATGCTTCATTTGAATAAAGCAACGAATAGTTCAAGAGTGCTGTTGAAGGACATTTCTTTTTGTTGAATTGCAGTTGCTCACAGATTTACGTACTTGCTTAAAAACATCGGTTGCAGAGACATTCACGTCCTCCCTCCAAAAACATCCGCAGCTATAAAATGTACAAATTTTAATGCCTTTGATTTGTCTCATCTGTATATTTCCAGAATTGAGTGCAGTTTGCGACATGTTTTCAGTAAAATTTCGAATGTGTATGCGTTGGTGAGTAACTCAGTGAAAATTAGAAGCTTCCTTTGAACGGCCATCACTGAGGAATGGTTTGTCCTTCATCACTTAACATTCTTTTGTGCCCAGTTAACTTTCATGGGGCCTAACTTATGATATATGCGTTGCCTATTTAGTCCGATCATTTAAGTTTTTTATTGCCTTTCCTTGACTACTAATTAAGTAAAACAATGCTTTTTTTCTTCTGGAAAAGAAAATGTAAAGTGCGTCCTCGACAAAGGCAGCAGCTCTTTGCATTCTTATTCAGCCTGTGACCGACGTGTGCACTGATTGGCGTGAGATCGTGCTGCTTGTTTACGGATTTCGAAGCACCTGAGCTGTATTAGTTGTACGCGGGAATCCCAGCACCAGGCCGACAGTTGAGGGAGATGTTAACTTCATAGCGCAGTCATTAGTACCTGTCGATCCGTTGGCGGGTAACTAGCGATCACAAGCACTGTATCTGTTGCATAGATCGATGCCTCTTGGGCACCTCCTGTCGTTCGACCAAGCCGGTGACGCCAAACCTCTTTGCCACGCTCCGTTGATTGCCATACTTTTTCATCAAAACAACGCCCTCATAATGGCGCCCAATCTGTATGCCTGCAACACTTGTTCATCTTTGCTGCTTATGCTTCAAACGAATGGCAGCTAGACTGTGCCCATATTTCGTTCGGATTCAGTTTTTCCGAGTACGCCATCTGCATGTATTCTAAAATTGATTATTTCCAGGCAGCCTTCATTGCGGGTATTTTTGAGGTTCATTTTTAGTGTCAGAACTGCCAACGGTTATTAAGTTTGCGTTGTCTTTTCTATCATTGTTGTGCATGAAACTGTCAAAAATTTGAAGCTTGCGCAATCATTTCCTACCTCATCGAGATAGTTCTGAAAATTGCATTTCTTTCCGTTTGGTCATGTCCCACAACCTGCAAACATACGAAAAGATAGGAAGTCTCCATCTTTTTGGACCGTGAAGCAGCTGTGACCGTACATAGGTTAGACATAAATTTACGCGGTGTGTTTTGAAGAAAACAACCGTCACTACGTAGTCAGCTCATGCTCACAATGCACTACTTAGTGAGATCTCAGATTTTAAATGTTGTAGTATTTGACGCACCATATTTGGATAGGGCCAAATAGTCTCTCAATGAAAGTCTGCTGGCATCTCAATATTTTTCCTTGCTCTTCATATGTTAGCTTAAGTGTACCAAATTTCGCGGTGCCTCATCTCTCTTCTCCTTTCACTTTTTCGTTGTAATTCAGTGATAATATATTGCCATCTTCCTACCAATTTGCGAGATCTCGTGCTAAGATTATTTAGTGTTTCTTTTATAAACGAGCATTTGATGCATTAAACGTCGTTTTTTGCACTCAGCGCTGCCGCTGCTGAGTAATGCGCCGTTAGCTTATTGATGCGCTTCTAGAGCACTCTTAAATATAGCACTTGTGTTATCATTGCTAATATTTTCGTTGTTTTTGAGCTAAAAATTTGTGTTATGGTTACTAAGGGTAATGCCGTCAAGTGGTAATTGAAAGTGAGCAATTTTTCATACGATTCTCATATATTTATTCCAGAAGGAATAAATATATATGTTCGGAAGTAACAAAATCTGTAATTTGCAGTTATGCAACCGAATTTCGGTGCGACAGTGACAATGGTGAGCATATCGTTTCGAGCAGGATTCTTTCGTAGATTTAGGTAATTTCTAGGAAAATTATATTGCATCAAACGCCTTAGAAGAATATCGAATATCTTTACGTGTGCTGGTTTATCTTCAGTTGATTGATGCTTTGTTGTGTGTTCTTAAGTGCTTTATTGAAGATCATATCAAACGATATAGTGGATAGGGGGAGGGGGAATGGAGGGAGGGCATG
This sequence comes from Parascaris univalens, assembly GCA_037576465.1. Lineage (NCBI taxonomy): Eukaryota > Metazoa > Nematoda > Chromadorea > Rhabditida > Ascarididae > Parascaris > Parascaris univalens. The sequence goes on along the minus strand of CM075173.1, from coordinate 77,858,429 downwards.
AAAAAGGACCTTCTGCTTGTGTTTTAATTGTTAGATTGCATACTTCATATGCCAGTAGGAGAAATGAATGAGTTGTAAGCTGTTGGGTGCCGTCATAGCCCAGTTGAGAAACTTTTTTGACAGGGGGTTTAGGAAGGACCCGAAATTCTGATAGAAAGTTGAGCCAATCGAGAATATTCTCCACGTCTTTCAAAAATTTACCGAAATGTGAGTAATTTAATTCTATAGTTTGCCTTTCTCTGTCTTTAAAAAACTTAGTGCAGCTGAATGGCCATTAAAAAACCAAACGTTAGCACAATATCGCCAGCGCTGTCAGAATCATTGCGTTTTTTCTTAGATAAAGCAGCGCGATGGTGGCCAGTAATGGATAAAGCTGAATTTGAAGAAAAATTTTTGCACTTTCCGAATTGGCAAGTCTTTCTCGTTCGTAGTTGAGGGAATTTATCCTGAATTGAAAGGGAAGTCAATAATCTCAACCACAAGGTTGGAATGTTCAATGTCGGCGATGGCGCCAGTTTTGCGGCGGCCTTGCTTTCAGCATGTTGCCAGCCGCAGTGTGCTTTCACAACAAGCGACCGAGCGCGCAGAGGATACGGTGGAGAAAGCGGCACATGTACCGACCGAATGAGGCGGTCGCTTACGCATTCGCAATGACTGCGGGTATAGTTTCCCATTCGATTCCGCTTTCGGTGGGCTTTCAGCCTTGTGGCAGCAGCATTCCACTCCCCCATTGGACTTCGCGCTCCTATAGGGCGTGTCTTCTACTTTGACCCGCCTCCTTGTGCGCACTTTTCGGACACCTCTTTAACTTCTGCAATACGCTTGAGTCTACGAGCGTGTGTGTCCCACTTTTTATGCCTTCCACTCGGAAAAGAGGAATGCGATGGACGTTGCGTCGATCCCTTCACACTTTTCCCTCTTCTCTACTCAGCTTTACCTCCCGCACAGATTTACATGAGGCATCATCGTTGATACTACCGTCACATATTTCTTTTAATCGGCTCAGTTCCTCTGCCTACAGTCCTCAACAGTAAACTTCATTATTGTACTCTTTTCGAGTATCTGGCATTTGAGTCAACGAGAGTCAAATGTTTCTTCGTCTACAACAGATCAGCTTCCACTTCTACTTTTTTGCAGTTAATTTTCTCTGAGTTGTACCATCATCCATTTCCGCAGTAATATTTAATTTTACTTATCGCGCCCACTATGCTTGACTGTTTAATTTTTTACTTATACTTGAAGCAAAATATGATTCTCTTCTTAGAAGGGGTTTCGTACAATATACTGAAAAATGCGCTTGCGATAGCGAGGCAAAGGTAGTTTTTAGGATGGTCTTATTAAATTCGTTTTCTAGAAATTTCCATAACGTATTGTCTTTAACAAATTGAAATGAGGGGTTCAAAGAAGGGGCCCAATTCAGAGAGGGAATATGTGTTAACAGTTAATGCAGCCTTTTCCGCGAACTTTAAATAAAACACGCCTTCTTGGTGATCCGTTCCTCAGTCGTATGAATGAAAAAGATCGTGAAGAAGTGCAAAGCATATAAGACAGTTTTGGGCAGAGGACATTTTGCATTAGTGGTAGCATCTTACCATTTGGAATGCCTTAATTATAACTGCTACTACTGGTGCCTAGTACAACGATGCGCCTTTCTTTATCAGTGTTAAAAAGCACTCTTACGTACAGCAATATCCAAAAACTCGAATGTCTGTGCATGCAGGAGTGATCGGTATTGATCGGTGACATGCTGGGCGTTATTGTCATTCCGATAATCGAATAGTATTTTAGTGGGGGAGATATGATTTAAATTTACATATATGCTTGCATTCGTTGACAGATTTCAAATCCATCGAGCAGGAGGTATTGCATTTGTTTCGAGAGCAGACCGCATGAGTTGTAATTGAAAATGGAGGTTCAGTGACTGGGTAACTTCCGATTAAATGTGAAAGTAGTCTTATGCAAGAGCCTACCATCTGTTGACTCTCTTATAAAGAAACACAGAAAGAGGCAGAGATATGTTCTTGAGGTTGCATTATGAAATAAATGATCAACCCATCTAGCGACTAGTAGTAATCAGTTAGAAATGCAAAAAGGTTTATTATATTAATGCGCATCGCAGTTGGGAAGCTTTAAAATCTTCGAATCGTTGAGATATCATCATGTTGCGCTTGGATGCGACAGTCAGTGTGGTGGGGGGGGGGGGGGGGGGGGACGTTTCGAACACATGAGGTGGGAACGGACGCCATAAAACAAAAGGAAGATTGTTGAAATAATAAGGTGAATGAATTGCAACGAATCAAAAAGCTTGCTATAAATTTCCGTCGCTGACAACGAGTGTAATGTTAGAGTGATAGCGAAGCGATTAAAGATCGCAAATTTTCCAATGCTACAGATACTTTATCTTCTTTGAGTCTTTTAAAGCGTCGCTCGCATTTGTGATATAGGAGAAATTCTCGGTTGTTTTTTACGGCTGCCGATCTACATTTCAGCTCACTCGACCCTTTAATAACAAGCTTAATGGCAGTTTCCGTTTTCCCTCCAATATTTTTTTCTTCCCTTATAATTATTCGGAGATTATTGCACAGTTATCGTTCACTTTTTACAAAAGCTTGTTGCAGTGATGTTTCATCTGCGCGTATAGAATGTTTGGTTGTCTTATTACCAAGTCTGTCCATCTGGTAGTTCCCGTTAGGGAAATGCTGACAGTTGATTTTGCAAGCATGTAAGGTGTCATATGGAGGATCTGGTAAATTCAGTTGCAACATGCTAATGAAGGTCTAGCAAAAACAAGTGAACCAAGCAGTTGCTTAAGCAAATGCTTCCTAATTATATACAAGCACTGGAATTATTTAATTAGTCTACCTGGCAACTGAGCGACTCATCGAATGAATTCTGTGCAAACACCCAGATCTTGCTCTCTAATTTGCTGATGAAGTAGCTTCTGTGTGAATTCTGATAACATGTGCGGACTGGTATACAGACAGGCAGACAGCAGTTATTAGATCCATTTATTGGTCTCTTGAAAATTTCAACAAAGTTGTTTCCGCAAGCTCGAAATTTTGTGCAATTTCAAGCTGAAGAACGATAGTTACTAAGAGATGATTGCCGGACTAAGTATGTGACTGGTCAAATGGGGTTTTGTTGAAAATAAAAGTTGCTTAATTTAATACTTGGTTGAGCGAGTGAACGATCAAATTTAAAATATAACTTAGTGTGTAAATGCTTATTGCGCAGCTAGGTAGACCATCTATCAGACGTGAAGTTGGTTGCGAGCGTATTGATTCGAAGATTTGTTTTGATTTGATAAGGACGTTGTTGTAATTGCCTCATGTTTCACAAATTCACAATTTCTAATGAGAGTGCGTTCTGGTGCCCTTCAGCTTTCTTGACTTTCCATATTATTTACCTCATCAAAATCGGACGTTGGGAGCGTCCTAGTGGTGTACTCTAAATGTCGGGTTACTTAAAAACATCAGAAAAGTTCATTTTTCGATTTGGTGGGTGGGAGCTACACTTTTCTGGAAACGCCTGGGCAGTTTTCCGTGGTAACGAGGCGATTGGATTGTCAAAAAGAATAGCGAAAGAACAAAAGAAGTCTGAATCATTTCGAATATTTGGTGTAAGGCCAGTAAGAGTACAAATCCTGTATCGCTGACCTTAGTCTCTAAAGCACTTAGTTATTGCTCAGATCTATGCGGTCCTTTTTGATATTTGCTTGTGGGTCATTCTCTTGAAAATTTAAGTTAGGTTAACAACTCTTTAGATGAAAATTTCCCACTTTCCTTGATAAAGTGGTATATCAAGGTGTCCAGGAAATTTCAGTGGTGACTGTACATTCGAGGTTTATCGGCAAGAATATCTGGTTTCCATCTATCATAAGCTTTGTAACAAGCATTTTGTGTATTTAGGTAACGTTAGTTATCGGTGAATTATCATCGAAATATCATATCGGATTTCCTCTGTTACGTACATATGACATCGTGAGCAATATTGCCAATCTGGTTCCACTCGAGAATGCTTAGAATGGTTGAATTAGCAAATTGTGGTAAAGTATGGCAGGCAGAGTGTTTAACATACGCTGCACTGAAAAGCTTTTTGCTTCTTTCCTTTAAAGGAAAACCTCAATGATCTCCTGTCGATTTTTTCTAGTGGACCGGATAATAGTTTGGTGTAGTGGGCACTGAGAGATGAACTTGAGCTGTGATGAAAAAATTTGGTAAATAGTTTACAGGGAAAATGCTCGACATGTATTCGTATACTGCTATAAAATTGTTTTATATTTTATGCAAGTTGAGTTTTCTGTGAACTTTCCTAGCAGACGTTCGTTTCGAGTGTAACATGTGGCGAACTTTCCGGTGGGGCTCTCCAAGACGTCTTTGGGAATGATGCTCTTGTTTTTCTAATTTCTCGTTTTCTTATCACAAAAACTGCAGCGAAATGTGCGTTTTTTTGCCGACTACTTAAACTCAACAACAAAGCGGGCAACTGACGAGAGAGTGCTATTGAAATATGCGAATGAGCCGATGTGAGGCAGTTCAGGTCAGTCGGATGCGATCCACAGACAGACCTACAAAGCTGTTATAATTTTGAATTGGTTTGGCATGCAAGCGAGATCTGTAGATCAGGTGAGTCCTAGTGTGGTCGTCGACTGGGCACACGTGCAGAGCAGTAAGTACTACAAGGAGTAGCGCCGGGGTGGTCTACAATAGTCTCATATCTTCAGCATGGATGGGGATGCAAGCATTAGTTGTTGATTTGTATACCTTTCACAGTCAATTCCAGTTAACGACAAATGTCGGTTCGGAACGTTCAACAGTGCGCACTACACGTTTTGAGTTTATTTCTTTATAGAGCACGTAAGTGAGTTAATGCTTATTGTTTGTGACCTCTTTATTTTTCGCCGTGCTTACGCAGTGGAATGTCAGCTGTGAACTCCAATGGAAGAGCTGCTGATGTGGTAGCACACTCAGCTCAGGTTTTTTAAAGTTTTGCTCGTCAACGGTTAACGATCACCTTAATTGGGGTGTCGTTGAAGTGTGGCGGTGAAAGATGCACGGTTCCCGCTGAGAGTGACAACTGATCTGGCGTGGTAGAGTCTTCGCTCCAGGGGGTGCAGCCTGGACCCCCCGAAGTCCGTCCTGTGGGCCCCCTGGCGCGTTTGCTGGCCCGTGCACGTGCCTCTCACACTTACGCACGCACTCTGCCTATGTGTTCTGTAGCGTTTTCGATGTTTTAAGACTTGTTTTGGCCTAAGCGTCCGTCTTAAATTATCACCCCCGTTGTCGATTTCACCGCTCAATGATCGCTTGGGGGCATCAATCATGAGTTACGAACCTTGCATACCCTACTTGCGACTTTACCTGCTCATAATTTCTTGTCATTTGCAATTTTCTCACTCTTATCATATTGGTATAAACGCCCATCTTTGCACTCTATTTGTTCACCTTACTGGAACCAAAAACTCAGAAGGCTTAGCGGTGTTCTGTGCTGCGTTGGTGACTCGTCATTGGTGTTCGCTTTGCAGTTTTGTGCGCCGAAGATTTCGTCATGCGTCCGTTTATGCGCTTTTTGCATTTTTTACGTAAGTGCGTTATGAGATGTATGTTTGTTTTTGTTAATTATCTTCTTAATAGGTTATAGGAATTGGACGAAGCAGTGAGCATTTATAAAGTTATATGAAATTTCACTACCTATCTGGTTCGAAGATTGGTTGAAATTGAATTTTTGAGGTTTTAGCCATCTGTCATTAACGCAAACTGCTCACGACTCTAGTTTTATAACACTATTTCACTCTTTTTTTCCGTATAGCTATACATCATTAACGCATTTTTAACTTTTTTGCCAGATTATTTAGTGACTCTTCGATCTCGTTAATAGTGATTTCTCAAAAAATTTGAACAAGCAGTCGATCGCTGAGCAAAATGCAAATTAGGCATTGTTTTGTTATTTCTTTAGCATCCATACAAGTGGGCTGCGCAAAATTTGGAGTATAACCTAGTGAACCATTTGTTTTCGAGCTTATTCACCACTTCTGTGGCTAATAAGAGTACAGCTCAAAACCTTCAAACACTGATATTCGTTGAAATTTTATGAAATACTATGATCCCTTATCGATGAACATTCCCGTCTTTTGTTTTATTCTTCCGTCATATTTTTTAAAGGGTTTGTTTATAGTTGTGCAACACTTATCGGCCCATGCCAAACGCTGAATATGCATACGTTGCGCGGTTGCAGTGATGCGTATTGCGAAAAATTCCTCGAAATCTTGCAGTGGTCACATCGCCTGAGGGCATTTCGACGGATACGACATCCCCTTCTCCTCGAAACATAGACGGCCCCTTTAATTTTGCCTTCACCGGACGCATCTTCTTTCATACCGCTATATTGGGCAAGTGCAAGGCGTTAGGCCTGCTTCCATCAAAAACTGTTCCGTCGTTCACTTTTCGTTGCGGTAATCGTTCCACGCTTTTTAGCCCTTGTTTACCTCGCCTCTCTTCCCAGCTGTGATGCTACTCTGTAATCTAGCATAATCTCATATTATCGCGTCATTTGCCTGTTACCTGAAATTTCTTGACGTCGCATATATTGTACAGCCACCGAGTGACGTTAGGATGACATGAAACGTTTATTGACCGTTCGTTCATTCTGTAATGCTTTGTTTTATTTTAGTTACTGATGCAGTCCGCACTATAAAAATCGTTTTACATGTAGGCTTTATTAATTTCCCAAGAGGAATTCTTTCGAAAGTGTCTGTTTGAATTAGAGTAAACTCTCCGAAAAACATTTTAACATTAGCAAAGCAGATAGCACAAGTAATACTCGCACTTGAGCTGATCTTGTTGACGCACAGTAATGAATTTTTCTAAAAACTTCCGCACTAAAGTGAGCTTCAAAGTTGTTGAGTAATCACTCCTTATGGAGGAACAATTCCCGAACGTGCCATCACGTCGACGTCTATTTTTTAAATGCTAATTCGCCAGAAAGAATCTGATATTGCATTCTGCGTCTTTTTTCTACTGCATTATTTCATATTCACCTTTTGCCATTAATATAGGATGCAGTGTTATTTTTGAGCGTTCCTTGAAATATTGGAAGAAGTTCACGGTAGTTTTCCATTTTTATCGATCGTTTTTTCTTTCTTTGCCATCCATGTGACTTATATAGTTGCCCGGTCGACCACCCTGCCCACTGTTAGTGATTGCGGATTTATCTCATATCTCACATATGCTCACCGCACGATTATTTATATACTCAGTACGCAACTTCAGCACTCTTTAAAGGTGTTTCCTGTGACTGACTACGTGTCCATGTGAGCACGCCAAGCGTTTTCAAGGGCATCAGCCGTCAGTTTTCAAGCCTGTTTCATTTCATCGGTTGGGTTTCTTAAAAGAAAGGTGAAGCAACACGAGATTCTAGCAGGGTTAAGTCCTAATGGTTTCTAAAAATGCATTCATCAAGCCTTCACGTTTATACCTTTGCTGATCTAATAGGCTTTAAGCATCACATTGTTATGTTATATGGAAATCTCATCATGAGAACCACAGCAACCGACATAAAAAGAGCCCATAATGTAGATTAGAGGTGGTGGCCACGAGCATTTCTGGAAGGGGATGGGGAGTTATATTTAAATTCATCTGGTCGGCCGCCTGTTCGGTTGCCAGAATGTTATTATAATTGTAACGTTTATTTCTCCCTACGTTTATTCTCGGTGAAATAAGAAAGCTCAAATATGCTGAAATGGCAGTCAGCTTTAAACATGGCCGATGACGGACATTAAAATTGACGCCAAAGTGGAGGTGAAGTAAAAGCCACATGTAGTAAATAATGAAACAGTAGTTGCAGGCAGTGGAATTAGAAAATGAACATCTTTTATATGAAAATATTCTTTGAATTCTTAATGCGATTGAAATCGGTGAGCTATGCTGTGAAATAATTTTTAAGCGAGATTTAAAAAGTGATACTACATATAGTTACGATTACTTGATCACATGCGTATTAGTTCCACGATATAGTCATTTACTTCCTCAACAGTCCGTCTTATATTCGATTGTTGTCTTAATTGTCATGTGATACATTAAATATGGGAACCTGCATATTTGATCGGCCATACAGTCGCCATACAAGATGCTAGTTTAAGCACTGCCCAGTTTTTAAGCAGTAGCTGCTTTTGCGATCGTCTTGTAGAGGTCTGTAGAGATCAGTCTGTGAAACTTTTTTGACCATTTCATAAGACCTCAGATCTTTCAGGTTTCCTGTCGGCAGTGCAATATTTTCCTTCTTTTTATTGAGTTTTAGTCGTGTGGTGTTCCGCCATCTTTTATCTTCTTCTCTCGAAATGAATTTCATGCTTAGTTCCTTTAACTTTCGTTTGCGATCTTCAACATGTAAGAGTAGATGAGGCTGGAAGTTCTCTCCATTCATTTTTACATGGGTTCTCTGAATCCCCATATTGTAGACAAAAAACTTCAAAAACTCGTGAGTCCGGCATACTTGCCGGCTATGTTACGCTCGTTTAATAATACTACAGAAAAAAATGCAAATGTGCGCATGCATATTTTCTTAGTAATACGTGTTTTGATGGGAAGAGAATGAGAGCGTCAGTCTCGGTGTGCAGTTTTTTGCTGGTGGAGAAGTGGGAATGGACTTGATTTGCAAAGGAGAGTGCTGGTCACAGCAGACGGATGGGTGATGATGATTTTCGCGGCTCGCAGCATCTCATCCGCACAGAACCATTCGCGGCGCATCGTTCACTTTGAATATCGCTCCTTTTTAAGTCTCCTTCTTGCTTAAACCTTGCTTGATGTCTCCGAAGTTTTCTACCTACCCCGCTTCTCCTCCATCCTTTTCACCACATCTTCTCGCCACGCATTTAGCTTGAGGTTGCTTTAACTTCTGCCATTTGTAGACTTTGGATCCTCATCTTGTTCTTTTAGGTACCTTCCATTGCCTTTTGCCTCTCCATTAATGTCGAGGCATTTTTTCCTTTCGTGCTCTCTTTTAAAGAATGTTGCAAAAGTGGAGTAGCGCGAAGGTAGTGAAATCGGGGGATGTTGAGTGATGATGCGCGTGCCATATTCCGCTACATTTTTTTGGCGGAAGCCGGAGAGAGCTGTCCATTCGGTTGTGATTGGAACGCGTTCAACAGAGAAGGTTGTGGATGTGCCGCGCATAGTTTATCCTGAAAGCATCGCGTTAGCTATGCGACATTTGTGGTGTCTCCTCATCTGAGTTGCTAGGAGTATGTGGAGCGAATGACTCAATTATTTCCCGCTAAATTGTAATTGTTCAGCTTTTTCTAAGATCTCTGCATTAAATATTTGTTACTGGCTAGATCGTCCATGGAATCTTGTAAAGAAATGGATGCTTCACGTAAAGGGTTTGGCATTATTGCAAAATGCCTGCCACCACAACCGCTACTTCCTTCTTCCACTCTTGGTTTCACTATCGTGGTTTGTTGTCATTGATTCAGGACAAAGGTAGGGCGATGTGGATGGGAAAGAGCAAGGAAACGTATTTTTCATTTGCAAAGAGGGTAAAGGTGAGTGTTTTCCTCGTGGCTGCGGCTTCGTTATGTCGAGGACGTGGCGGTAAGCCTCGGTAAGTCCCTCTAAGTAGAGAAAGCAGCATTATCAAAGTGTGGTGTTTAATGCGGAGAGAAGGTATGGGGTTTATGAATGGGCCCTCAAGAATGAGGGGGACCTCTTTGCATAATGTTGGTATTGGTACCACACTCTCTAACAAAATAGCATTCTTGACAAGGCAACGTAACTTCGTTGAGCACATAAGCACACTACAGCAATCCTACCAATAGAAGAAAAGATAAGTTTTTGGCATGAGTGAGCCACGTCGTATATAGCCTACCATATGCGAACGTTTGCTGAGCGCTTCTTGTGCAAACCATTCTACAATCACACAGGGTGAAATTTTGCATATAGAAGCTTTAAAAAGACATTCGGATCAAACATATGTTGGGTATCACTTCAGCTTCATTTTTTGCAGCAGTACACGCGTGCTCCTTCCGACTTTAAAGCGGCTCGAGCAGTAGGCTATAGAGTTTTTGATTGTTAGGTTAGACGATTAAACAGATGAGAGTATCAAATTGACTGAAATCCCTCTTCGAATTGTTGGATGGCTATTGGCGAGCGTCGTCGTATGCGAGTGGGTTCGACGGCGTTTGCATGTAATGGTAGATCTTGTTTTGATGACCGGCTGAATTGGTCGATGCTGTGTTCAATTTGCGAACAGGCTGTCTCGTTGGATTTTACTTGTTCTTTATTCACACCTCGTGAAGCCGTTCATTTCAGCCTCTTTTCCATCTTTTGTCAACGGTTTATTCTGTGTTATAATGCGCCCCATTTCATCTTTTAAAATGTTATGATTTCAGCATCTTTACTTGGGGATTTGCAGAGGTGCCCATTTTATATTGAAATGTCTTATTGGGGTGTCATATTTTTAAAAAATTTATTCAATTAGTTTATTGGTTAGCGTGGTTTGTAGAAAGAGTTGCTATGACTCTATCCGCTCTCCCTTTTCTCTTTCCCCACTTTTCCTTCGAAACATCACTTTTTGATGGGGATTTATCGAACATACTTCGTCGAATTAACAAATAAATTTTTTCATTTCATCATTCCGGATGAATTATTCCCCTATATTGCATTAACCTTGTCATTTTGTTGAAAATACGGACACGTTATAGTGGAATGCCTTTAAACTGTAATAAATCCTTACTTGCCTATGCTGTGCTGACCTGGTCCTCCGCCTCAGTTGTCAGATTGCCGAATGTTTTAATCTTGCTTGACGCGACTTGTTGTTCAGATTTTTGTAATGAGCAATATGAATTCATCTTTCTGTTCTCACTTACTAAATTTTTCTACCGAATAAGCATGCAGCTTGGAATGAATTCGTCCCCATTGTTCTTCCGTGATTTTTCACACCTCATTCAGTGGCTGCCGTCAGTTTTCATGACCTTTAGTCAAAGTCTTGTCTCATTTTAAGGTTTTTGAAATGAACCAAATCCGACTTTCCTCCTCCCTTTAAAGCACTTGTGAAATCTGCATGAAGTGGCATCATTAATTGTTCCAACCATCTTTTACAAAATATTTCGCTTACTGAATTAAGGAGTGCAGTTAATGAAGAGTGCAGATAGGCTCATGAAGTTTTTCAGGGCGTATATTTCATGCATGAGATGTAGGGAGGGGATCAGAAAATTATATTCGTTTAAGGCATTTCGGCCTAAATTTGGTCCCAAACTATTGAATAACTTTTAAATTCGAGAAAAATCTGCATATTGCAGCTGTGGCAGAGGTGCGCTAACTGTATTGTCCATGAAATCATTATTGTTTGCCCTTCCCTATGGAGGGAGATGGCCTCCTTGCTCGTTGTAAAGAGAAGTTCCACTCCTTTTCCCCGCTCTCTCCCCCGTCCCACCCATGTGTCCATTTGTGTGCGGGCCGTGTTCTGGTTTCTGATCATTTCTTAAATTCGTCGTCAGTGGAGCTGTTTGACTGCCTAAACTACAGTATGTTTCACTTGTAACCTGTTGAGTTTCTCAGCAAACCATCGCGGAGAAGCTGATCTGTCGCCTTTGTGGCGTATTGCCGTATGTAGTGGTAGAATCATTTTATTCTTGCCCATTATCCAGTAGTAAGTTGTCTTTCTTCGCATTGTTGAACACTTTCCCGCAGAGTGTAAAGCCGTCGACAGCTTTTCAGGGCTTTTGAGGCTTTTATCGCTGCTCTTTGAGAGTATAATCGAAAGCGAAGAAAGGAATTTTCTAAAGATGGAGAAAATGTGAGTGGTAAGGTATTGGAACGGCGTGTGTGGTCGTCAGATATTGCCGTGACTGTCCGACGATTCGCGTCTGTCCTTGATGGCGCAACGCGCGCACACTCATTTCGGGATATTGGGGACAGCAGATCGCCCGGAGGACGGTTTATCACTGATTACTTTAACGCCTTCCTATCTCTGTGTGACGATCTCATCTTCGCGCGTCTATATTCGACCAACATTCATGTCCAGCGGGAATGGCCATTAGGCCACCTGTGCGTGCAATCGTTTGTCCTTCAAGTGCGAGTGCGATTTCTAACAATTCGTCGGCTTCATCCATTCGTTAAAGTTTATGACCGTCAGTTTCTGTAGAGAGGCCGCCATTATACTCCTGGGAAATTCTCTTAATAAGGTGCTGCTTGTCAGGTCTACCGTTAATCTGATTGCTCGTTTATACGAACATAAGGCTGAGGAGGGTTGCAGTTTTCTTTGTGTTGAAACTGCTGGAGCAGGGTGCTGCCATCAGTAGATATCGGGGCATCCGCATCGAAGTCCTGCCGAATCGCCGTACCCATCGGCATTCATCATTTCTGCGGTTTTTGATCCTATTCATGACAGATTTTACTATTAGAAGGGAGGGAGAGGAGGAATATCTTATTTGTCATATATATCGATATGTCATATATATCGATACCTTTATGTCATTTTTTCATTATTTCATTGCACTTGAAAGATTTCGCGTATATTTCTCTTAAGCTGAGCTTCGCTAATTTCTTCGGGTGATATCTGTTTGCAGTTCGATTAGACGTTTTATCGAAACGGCTGTACAAAATAGGCGCCGATTTCTACTGATCTCTCTCGTTCATATCATTAGTCTTGTTGCGCACATCGCTAGTAACTTCGTCATAAATGGAACTTGAGATATCGTTCGCGGATGTTATATGCCAACGCTTATTCCAGTGAAACATTTTAAAAGAAGCTAGGCTAATAGACAGTGTTTATAACGTGGGCAAATATTGCGATATGGGACGGTTGAAGTTTAGAGCGGCAGTTTGGGAGAAAAGAGCTTATTTCAGCGGACTTGAGCTTGATCAGACTTCCTCTCCTTATGCGAATGGTTTCAAGGATTTCCGTTTTGGTAGTTTATCTATTTTTTTTTCCTCGTACGAGTCGTTGGGTACGGAAGTCATCTTTCCGAAACGAAATTTTACTTGAAAAGTGAGTTGGCCTTCACTCAGGGCATTTACGAACACAATGGATTTTTTCGGTTAAAACAAAAGTCATGTCGAGCATTCAATGTGGAAGCTGAAATGTTCGAATATGAACGTCTCTATTTTCCTCGGGAAGCCTGGTTGGTGATTTGCTGTGTGAAAAGTGTTGTCTAAGTACGATGCAAGAAGCTAATTGACAGTGATGGGCAGTGGATCATCCACTGCTCATCACTGTGTTGATATGCCGCAGGTGGAGCGTGTGGATAAGATGAAATAGGGATAGGGAATGCGCCGTTAGACGCTCTCTATGACCCTACTGGTTGTGCGGCACGCATGTCGTGTGTGCACGTATGTGTCCCGGCTGACCGGGTCACCATCAGGTTGTGCCCCCTCTAAGCGACATCGCATCTAACCGCCCGCTGTTGCCAGTCGCCCCGTGTTTAACGCAATTCCTTTTTGTTATTCACACCCCCGCTACTTCTTGCAACATCATGCTACCGGACAGATCATCCGATCATTGTTTTGTGGGGTTTCAACAGCTTATCGAGCCACTTCTACTTTCCCGCAAGCCTAGATGGTTCTAGCGTAGCTTTGACGATGTTGTGTAAGGAGGAAGGTCTTTAAACGTTTGGACAGGTATTATCCTAATATTTTCTTGCACGAAGATTGTTTCCTTCTTAAATGCGTCGAAAACGATCGTTCCCTGTCACTAGAGCCGTCTTTGTTTTCACAATGAAGAATCGTCTCGTTTTTCACAATAATATTGTTGAAGTTCAGTGCTTGCAGACTTCTCATAAAGGTGTTAAAACCACAAGTAAGATTTGTTTAACACGCCTGATGTTTTAACCCTGTTTTTGTCGATAATATTTCTAATTTCTATATCGGTTCTTAAGTTCTGCAAAAAAAGTTCGTTACGATGGCTTATGTTCGAGGCGGAGCATTAATTTGCTATGCCTCTCTACAATATCATTGAAGTCGCGAAGTGCAATTATGAAATTCTGTATGGTGTGTGAGTAGCATGGGCAGTCGACATTTTTCGCCAATTACATAGCGATTGTTTATGCGTTGTGCTAGATATGCTCGTTCGAAGATGCCTTGATATTTTCACATAGGAGATTTTCGTCATGAACGAGTCTGGCAAATGGGGTTTTTTCCATGCAAAATTTAACCCGCACTATTAGTTGCATACAAAACTGTGGCATTGTTCGTTCATTCTGCCGGCCCTTTTGTAAAATATTGCTCGAGTAAGCCGAATTACGAAGAACGCATATCGTGCCAGGGAGTGTGCGCATGATAGAATGTTTTGATGTTTACTGTGAGACTGACGTAATAGGTTTCTACTTTTCTGTCAGAATATGTTTCTTTTTCACGAAATTTCCTCCTTCCTCTGCAACTGCGCACTGGAAGGAGTCATTTCTCGCCTATGTGTTTTCCCGTTGTATTGAAGCCCGAGACACCTTACGCCCTTGGTTGATGATTTACGTTAACTTTCGTCTTAACCTGTCAACTTCAAGGTGTTTAGGGTCACGTAATTCTCATGTTTGCGTTTATTTGATTCCACAAAGCATTCATTGCGATTGAATCACTTCATATCACTATCACTTCTGTTTAATGAAGTTGTGAACTGGCGTGAAGGTGAGGGCTTAGGCTCGACTCCTGCCTATCGGATACTGACCAGTGGATTCATGGTTGTTCCGTGCGACTTGCTCCACTGTCCGCGTCCATATGAGACCACTCGTCGGAATGACTCTGTAGACGAGGTCAAAGGGTTTGCTAGAAGTCCTCTTAAAACCAACCGCGCACGAAGCAGGGCTAACCGATGAGTTGGGGAGGTGGGAGATGGTCACATAAGTGTAGCTAAAATTTGCATGTTTTTTTTGCATTGATTGGTGTTCGCATTTTCCTCCATGTTGACTGAGTTTTCCCGCTTGTTGCGTTTGGAAAAGTGGATCCTATTCAGAAGTATTGTTTGAACGATTGATCCGGTTAGGTTATGAACGCATTGCTAGACATTGTATGCCTTTTATTGATAACTTATGAAATAACCAGGTATGTACGAAGAGCAGTTCTAATAAGCATATGTCGCCTTAGTTGCTCAGGAACGCTTTTCAGCTTCCTTTGAGTACACTTTCGTCTATTGCAAAAAGCACAATCTCGTGCTTTCCCATTTGTGAAATTCGCTTCTGGGTATATTTCTGTCTAGGCGAGACTAAAGATTTGGGCTAGGTTGCTTCAGTCACTAGAAAAACATGGTCCTGATCATTCAGTTTCCGTTTTTTTGATTGAAAATTAACTTCCAAGTTCGAATCGAATTTGCGGTTTTCTTGCATTTGTGCAGAATCTTGTGCACGTTTTCCGAATAACGGACATTATGTACTGGGGAATTAAAACTTGAAGAGTGATAGATTTCTGAGATGTCATCGAGGTGTATTGCGCAGGATAGTGACGGAATACTCATTCAGGATTATACTGCACTGTATCGTTTTTATAAGTGTCTTTAGTCGCATATCAAGTGACATTGTTCGATCTTTCGTTTTGCTCAGGCTTATATATAACTGTGAAATGTTTTGTTGACGTGCAGCCTGCTATGTGAACGTAGCCTCCAACCGAGGAAAGTAAGCTATTTTATGTATAGTCCATTATTTTTGATTAGGAGCGTGGTATTACGCAGATTCGAGCATTTCTTTTCTTTATCTTTTGGTCATTTCTTTTATTTATCTCATTTATGTACGAACGGCGCTGGGCGTTATCTTTTCCGGTTTAGATAGTATTACTTCTGGGCTACGCATAATCTTCTCTGCAGTGAACGTGCAGAGGAAGGTCTGTCCCAGTCTTTGCATTCACAGCAAAGATTTTCTTCTAATATCCAGGTACTTGTACTTGGGCAGGTATGAACGCTATTAAATCGGTGCTGTTTGTTGAAATAATATTACCTTTTAAGTAACATATGTAACTGAGGCAGTACATCTGTTGAAATAACGAGACTATTATTATCGTCTTGGTAGCCATGACCAAAATTTTGAAAGGCTGTGTCGCAAATTGCTCGTCTCTCGAAGAATTTCAGGCAAGATTATACAGCAAAATGAGCAAAAATTCTGCAGTTTTTTACATTTATGGCCGAGAAAATGCCCAGAAGGTTAATGTACTTCAAGAAGGGTTGACACCAGAGGTGTGATGCATTGCCGAAATTTTAGCCAATGAAAGCATCTTTAGCGTCCAGTCTGTTTACAAGTTGCACGTGCCGGTCCTCATCAAGGAACATTTGAATTGAATACTGTTTTGTGCTAGTGAAGGGAATGCCACCGAAAAGTTACGTTATCAAATTTCAACTGCGGATTTGAAAGTGCCCCGCTCGTTTCCTGCTTCTTGTCCATCACTCGACATGTTTTTTGTTACAATGTTTGAAGTACAATATATGCAGGGACGTCGTTGACCATTGTCATAATATTTTTGCATTGAGAAAAAAGATTACATCCAGCATGAAGGGGATCATCATTCAGAATATGAAGAGGAAGGGCTTATTCGATTAACTATATGGGAAGATACCAAATTTTTTGTCGCCTTGCTTAGGTTTGCCGTCATCACTTTGTTTCATCCTCAGAAGAATGCGCCATCAGTGTGTCGACGTGCCTTTTGCCTTTCCTTCCAATCATGTCTTTTATTTTCAATGTGGCGTTGAGTCATCCTTTTACAAGCTCAACAGGTTGATAAGTTTCCCTTCCCCTAATTCTTATTGAAGCAGTCAGATTCATTCAGTATTATAATATTTTTATAGTGCATCATAGTTGTTTCTTCACTTTTCCTCCACCTTACTTTTTCAGCCGTCTTTACTCAATTTTTTCTTAAGTTCTTCGTAGCTTTCGTTTTTGACTATTACATGATTAAGCTAAATTCGTTGAGAGATAGATGTGCATGAAATGAATGAACACACTTAAAAGCTGTTTGGAATCTTGCATTTAAGCGACGATTAAACGTTTTATTTGATGCTTTGCTGATCGATTAGATCACTTCGCTCACCAGTTGTTACATTTTGCCACTTTTAAAGACCTACCAGAAAAGCAGTACTACTGTTACTCATTTTTCATTGTTCGATTCGCCTGAAATTGCAGTAACTATATTGGGACTGTGTTCAATTATAAACCCATTGAATGGCTTTTTGCTGAACATAGGCACTAAAAACTTATATTATAGTCGTCTTTCTTTAATGATATCCCCCTAGATTGTTTGCAGATTGACGTGGTTGTTCCAACAAGGTAATCGTGACATTGTGTTGGTGATGTCGCTTGTTCTACAAGATGTGAGCATTAGCGAGCAGAATTGCATGAAAATGTGGATAATAGGATTCTCAGACTACAGTTCTTGAACTTTGCGCAGAAGGTAAGTGTGAAAATAAGAGTAAATTCTTCAGTGAGAAGTTGAAAAAGAATTAACGAGCAACTCGAGCACAATTTCTGTTTGAGCCCCACTGAAACAAGCACACACTAATCTTTTCTTTGAGCATTGCGAAACTGCAAAAATATTTTTTCATCTGTTTTTAATCTTTTACACTGTGATGTCTCCAGAGTCCGGATCTGCGGCAGTTACGTATCATCTCCATTCACCTCAGTGCAGAATGGATAGGTAACAACCTTTGTTGCTTTGTCTTCGTAAGTTGAATGCAGTGATGAGCATAACCTGGAGTAATTTCATGCGCGCATCCTCAGTGCTGTTAACGTAACCAGTGTATGGCGTTGTAGCAGTATGAAAATTCTGTGTATAATAGAGCTCTCTCTAGTGGAAATATTCATTTTAAATTAAAGGCTTAAAGATTGTTTTTGCGTTAAATTATAAGCAATAACGTCAGACTTCGTCCTCATTGAAATAGAAGGGAACTTATTCTTTCAGATGTTAATAGAATTTCTTATCATCTACATGCGATAAGCTTCCCTTTCTCGTACTTCCACGTAGCACATCTCCATTTTCGCTGTTTGCTATATATTCTCGAGTAGGATTATTTGGATTATGTGGAAATCTTTCGAATACCGTTGTTTCTGTAGAGCGAACCATTCTACTTTATTGATGGTGATGTTGGGTACATTTTTTAAATTTCTTGTGTTCGAGAATTTCCTTGAAAATCACAATGGAAGTGAACAAAATCTAACAGTTGAACAGGTAGATGAATAGCTGTCTGATTTAAATAACATGGTTATGTTTGGCGTATTACGTAGTTCTTCTTTTCTCCCGCTTCATAATTTTCTGTCATATTTGATGTAATAGTATGTGTTTTGAGATTCTGTGTTGAACGATTAATTTATTCGGTTTGAGATGCAGCTAGTGGTCATCATTACCTGAGTTCGTTGCAAAAAAATTGCCCACTGGACGAGAATAAGACAGCAGAAGTGCGTAAGAAATGCATTATATCGATGTTTCACTTTTAGAGCTGTGAAAGTGTGCTGATCATTTCACTACAGTCTTCTTCTTTACATTTTGTCATTAGCAGATGCATAGGAAAACGATGACATGTTCAGAATGCATTTGCAACAGCGAACACTCAACGATTCGATGACAATATTCCGTTGCTTTCGATTGATAATGCTGCATTCGCGGTGTAGACGGCGTGTCATGCTTGCGTAAATTCGATTTATTTTATGCCAAAATACGTCGTATTTGCAGCAGAGCATTTGTGCCCTATAATTCTTGCGGTGTATACGCGCCGGAAGTTAAGGTACAAGAAGATTGATTCAGAAAATACCTGTTATCGCATCTAAGGGAGACATCGGTCGAACGGCAAAATGTCGTCTGGTGGTTTGGTTATGGACAAGCCCTCTTCAACGATTACTTTTTTGCCAATTAAAACCGAGATCGATCTCGGCTCCTCGATGCAAATCAACCAACCATCCGTATGTATTCATTGTGTTAAACAACAAATTTTTGTTTTGAAAATAGAGCAAGAAAAAATAGGCCAAGAGTTGCATGAAAAATGGGAGCAAACTGCTTCAAGCGGAACCACGGATGAACAAAAAGTACCGATATCAATATAGTGATCAGCATCTTGCATCCTGAATTTTTTTGATGCATCTGTAATTGTTTACTGAAAATTCACTCAGCTAAGTGTTAAACGAAACGAAATTACAGTTTTGAGCAGTGAGTGCAAATATAAGCAGTTCCAGCAAACATGCAATTTTATCCGCTGTTTTTTCTACATTTAATTTGCATGCTTGAATGACGATATGTCTCAGAGAAAAAGCGATATGCGACGATCGTATGTTGAGATTGAGAAATGAATATGCTGTTGGTGGTTTCGCATATGTCTAAATGTCGTCTGGTGGTTACAGCCGATTGGTTTGGTTGGTGAAATGGAAAAGAACTCTCACTGATGCAGGCTCTTGAGTTAAATTTACCACTTGGTTGGAAGTGATCTTTAGTCATTTTGCAAATTAGCGTTATCGGTTTTTTTACAGCACATATCATCAATTGATATGCTGCAAATGAATCATCATTACCAGCAAACGTTGCAACAGCAGCAGCAACAACAGCGACAACAAGCTCATTCCGCAGTTTCCGCCACTAATTGGGATCCTACAGAGCACTTTGGCTCATTAAAGGTTTTTCTTTAATTGTTATTATTATTGTTATCGCCCATATCGTCTTCATATTATTTTAACCAAGAGCCATAGATAAGAATAATTACGTAATCATAATGGTACGAACAAATATTATATTGTATTTAAAATGGATTTCATTTCTTCGCTTTTTTCACAAATGTTCCGTGAAAAGTAGGTGGTAGTAGTAAAATATGTTTACATTCATTTCACCCTCCAAGAAATATCTAATTTTGCGATTGCACATCCCTTCAGCAAAAAAAGTTGCGGTGATACGCATTGTATTTTTGGCCGTAGCGACTGCTGGCAGATCACTATAAATAAACCAGTCAAGGTTACTAACACATTCTTATTCCGCAAGGTACCACTTTGTTCACTCCAATGCAGCCATCACTCCAATACTTTGTGAACTTATATTTTCCTATTCACTAACGAGCAAAAAAGTTCGCCGTTGAACCAGTAGATAAAGCATTTTTTAAAACATAAACCTACGTGATTCTTATAAATCTCACGTGTTGCCAAACAGTTATTTAGTGCTTGTTGAGGCCGCACAGTTTTAAGTTTCGAAGACACACGTTGAGTCTTCATTCATTGCTTGCACTGTTCAGGTATAGCGCGACCTCAACGCTAAATTTAATGCATTTATTATCCCTTAAAACGTTTCTGCGCGATAGATAAATATAGTAATGCTCCAAAAGTTAGACTACGACTGCGAGAATTTGGTTTCTTTTTTTTAACTATTTGACCAATTGTAGGAGTTTTCATCTTTCACGTTAGAAGTTTGTCTTCACAGCTTAACTACTCTCATATTCATAATTTCTGAACCCTGCATGCTTTCAGTCCTTAATGCCTTTTTCCTGCTAGAAAAGATGTGAAACTTGATGTACATGTCAAATTTATATGTGTAGGTGGTGTTTCTTGAGTAAACGGCTGTGTTCTGTGTTGTAGGTGGCGAAAAATAGTGTGACGCCGTACACAGATGCGACCAACTGCAAAAAGTCAAGCAACCATATAAAGCGACCAATGAACGCTTTTATGGTGTGGTCCCAGCTGGAACGACGTAAGATCTGTGAGCATCAACCCGATATGCATAACGCTGAAATTAGCAAACAGGTTGTGCATATTACAGAAGTTGCTTTGAGCTTTCTACAAGCTTCACTGATTCCTTAAAGCATGTGGCAGGAATATAAATTTGCTTTTTCAGATTACCAAGTCGCATTATTAGACGCGTCTCCCTGGCTACTTACTGAAAAGAAAACCGTTTGTCTCACTGTCATTGAATTTCATAAGCGAGCGCTATCGAGTGTGGTCATGCTTAATGTGATGTTTCGGAGTAACCTAACTGCTTAAAGGAACGCAACCTTTGAACCATTCTTAATATCCTAGTCAAAAGAGTTTGGCTTTTAACCATATTTTGTAACGAAAGGTCTCTAAGCACAGAGTTCCTAAAAACGGTATTTTTGAAAATCAATTCATTGGAGAGGATTCCCTGGCCGTTTTGTACCGTCGAATTCATAAATGCTCATGATGCTTGAAGTTTTTGGCTATAAAAATTCCGAAAATGATAGTTTTGCAGAACAGCTATTCCTGGCACAGAAGCCCCCAAGAACGAGGGTTTCTGTGATCGGAATAGCTATGGGTGATAAGGAAGGCGCCAGCGATTGCACACAGTACGAAATTTGTTCCCACTGGCCTGTTTGCGCTCACAGGATTCTTCCCCATTGACCTCCTTGTCCCCACTATGGAACTGGACTGAACTATTTTTTGTGTACGTCAAGATAGATTTAAAAAATGGCGTACACTTTAAAAAATATTGTTGGGCCTCGAGGCGTAGCTTTTCATAACTTTCGCGTAAAGTCCCGGTTACGACCACCAGGAATGGTGTAAACACACTTTCGAGCATGACTTTATTGCGAAGTGAGATAGCAATTTCCGCAACATTTAGTTTCATTAAGGCGTCAAATTTCGCATCGGCATTCTCTAGAACTCACTGTTTGTGGAACCTGACGGTAGTTTAGGCAGTTCTGCGTTTCGCGTTTGAACGGGATCAAAAAGCATTTCTTTTTCCGAAATTTGACCAGTGATCTGTGATCTGTGAAACAGTTTCTTCTCCAGTGATCTGTGAAACGCCGCAATACACAGTTTCCTCGTCAAGGAGTTCAAAATATCAGAAGCGATAGTACCCGATTAGTACGTTGTAATAACTTATCGTATGCCGCATCAGCTTAATCGTTAACTATCATTCATCACTCAGCTTGGACAGCGTTGGCGGCAACTGACCGATGACGAAAAAGCGCCATTCGTTGCGGAAGCGGAGCGGCTGCGTCTAATGCATATGCAGGAGTATCCGGACTACAAGTACAAGCCACGCAAGAAGCCAAAAAAAGGTGTGGATGGCCAGCAGGTTGCGTCCCAACAAGGCAGTCATCTTATCGCCCCTTCGAATACGCATTCTGACGCGACTACGAACGGTGTCATCAACGCACGGCCCAAATCACAGAAACGGTTCGTTGTGCATTTTTCATCGGATTTGAGTTGCTATGAAAAATACCGCAGCGGAAATGAACTGTGGTTGAAAGCTCTAAATAAATAAAAACTCGCCGCAGTTTTGCACCCCAGAGACACGTATCGGGCGGTTGCGCTTGGAATGTTATAGAAATGTGACGAGGTTATTGCGCCTGAAACCTTGCGATGTCGTGCAGTTGTTTTTGTTGGTTGGATGAATGAGACTATTTGCAGAGAAGTGCGGTTATTTTAATTTTACTCGGAATCGATGGTATAGGATAAAAAGTAGGATAGGTGATTACTTTTGAAGCAAAGGAAGACGTTTGTTCTAGAATTTCCACTCATTTAAGAGTGCAGTTAGGGTTTGAAAGGTAAGGTTTTGTTGCAGACCGCATAATAATCTGGTGGGGATGACGTTAAGTACACAAAGCGACACGCACCACCATCATCACTTTACCGGTAAATCGATGAAAATCGACCATGATGGTGTTCGCTATATGAACGCGATGAACGAAGAAATGAAGAGTCCTCCAAGTATCGCGATTAAGCAGGTAACTCTTCATTTCAGTCGACCTCCTGTTTATTTCTTTCTCATCTTCTATGACTCTGGTTGAATTCAACTTTGTGCGTTCGTCTTTTGGAAGATTCGACAGTCATTTTGCAGACTGTTATTCCTATGGGTTTTTCTAGGAACGATTGTTCCACCAATCGTACCCATCGCCCAATGAGTTCGGCCATGCGCCACTTACACCGGAAAGTGGTTTCTACGATGATTTCTATTCGATGCCACAGCATTCTTCGACAAGCGCTTACACGGCATCTACAGCTGGCGCGTCACCCACTCAACTTCTCATGACCACTAACAGAATGGTACTTTGTGTCCTTATTCTTCAGTATACGCTGCCGTTTTTTATAAGGATAAAACAGTTGTGTCTGTTCAAGTCCCACTTGTATTATTGTTCGGGCATATATACTTTTCAGAATTTTTCCTTCGCTGGAATATGTAGTTTTCAACCACGAATTGCTTATCATGGTTTGTAACGTTAAAAAATAGATTTAGCACTAGTTTTTAGAGGCAGTGCAACCTAAAATGGCAACTCATATCCAAAAACAGCCTTCTGCGTTTAAGTGCTCGCTCAAGGTAGCATTGATGTCTGGCCTGCAAGGCATTTCAAGCGATCGACCGTTCCGATTCTTTATGTAGTGGCAAATGGGGCAGTGTATTGCAAACGCTCTACAAAATAGTTAACCAAAACTCGGGGTCATGAATGTGGTTGTTACATCAGCGCTAATGGATATTTGCACGTGTTATTTCCCTTGTGCTGCTTAAAGAGGCAAGTCTTGAATTGCATAAAGTGGCTGCCATGTCTTCATTTTAAATTTCTGGCAGAAAGATCTCCCTACCTTCTTCGTGCTGTAAATTTCTTGGGTTTACATCGAAATTACGACAACGGCCTGCCTTCCGTTCGTTATTCGTTATTCGCTGCTCCCTCTTTCCCTTCAGGGTCCCTGCTTTGCTGTCTTTTATGCTGATGGGTGAGTCTAGGAGAATGTGATTGGCTGCAGGTTGTTATGGGATGTGCTTCATTGTTTAAAAAGGGTATTGAAATTTATGACGTGTATACTTACACCAATGGTTCTGTATTTGCTGCCGTATTTAAGCAAGGGAAATGGATAGATAATAAGTTCTCGTAGCTTCTGAACGTTTTATGCGATAACTTAAGAATTCAATTTTGATCAGCTTGTAGGGCCACACTTCCGATGTAACCAGTTCGTATGGAGCATCGATGAGCCACTTGCAGGCTGCGTACTACCAACAGACCACTAACAGATCGCCGGCTGGGACGTCAAATGCGCCACCACTCACCATCGACCAGGTATCTTTCTTTTCCTACCTCTTTTATGAATTTCTTATCACAAGCATGATGTCCGCTTAGGGTAGCAATTTTCCGCTTAAACACTTTTGATCGTCGGACTTGATTCCTGGTTGGTTGAATGAAGCAGACAGCGTTATGTTTTATGTATTCATTTGCCTATATCAAATTGAGCGAGTGCTTCCTGACTTTTCAAAGCTGTTTGACCAGACGTTGTAAGATGAGTGCTCTTGTCTGTTTTTGTCTTTTTTGCGAGAAATCGGCCCAGTAGTGTCAATCACATTGTTTTATTATTTCATAGTCGTTTAAAACGTGTGCCTAACGAATGTTAAAAAGAACTGCTTGGCGATGCAACCTGTGAAACGCGAGTGGAGTCACCTTTATGAAGCAATTTTTGGATGGCGTCGGAATTGCAGGACGAGCTGCGCTCGCTCTCGAGTGGCTCGTCGAGCGGCTACGGTAGCGTTACGTCCACTCTAGACCTGGATACTGCAACCACTTCACTGGCAGTTACGACGCAAGCAAATAGCGCCTCGCAGACATTCTTTGCCGCTTCGGCCACTAATGCAGCACAGGGCGTTACACAACGAATTCTGGGAGACGAGTCCCTAAATCAGGCTGAGTCCGAGCTTCTTCCCTCAATAAACGACTTCCATTTTTCGGCCGCCGTTAGCGCAGCGAACAATGGCATGTGGCCATCAGTGAGCGCCGACTTTTGGACGACACCAGTGGCTGCTGCAGTGGGTGCACCGCCAAGCTATGATCCTTTTCAAATGTGAATCGTCATACCGAGCATCCTTCATTTGAGGTTACTCTCATCATTTGACTGTTCCACTGATATTTGATTTCCTTTGTGCGTTGTCCGTCTTAATTAAGAATAAGCTAGGGACAGTCGATTCAGGTGCATTGTAGTGCATTGGTCGCATTATGTGAATACTTGAAGGGCAGCCACTAACACTCTTGGAATGCTACGCGCCTACTTTTTATTGTCTCCATTGTGTTTTGTGCCCTGAAGTGTTTTATGAGCGTCGACTAAGTGCAACATCTTTCTCGATAGTGGGACTCGTCATACACCTGTCTAATTGGCCGTCTCTTCGACCCTGGAAGCAGAGGGCAAGCGTCATGCACGAATTCTAGAGTCGTCATTACTGAAAGGTGCGACGGTGCGTGCACATTTAGATGAACCCATTTTGTGTCAGCAAGATAGCGCTTGTCTTAGTGTGTAAAGCTACAGCAAATAGCTCCCATGCTTGTTCATTTGTTGCCTGATAGTATCCGGCGTTCACCTGTCTCATAGTTGTGTGTATGCACCGCTCAGATCACGTTCCAAAAGTGTGCTCTTCTATCTTTTTCTTCAGTCATTGCGTCTCACGATAATGTTCTCAGTGCAGCTTTTCGAGCCATATTTACAGTTCTCGCACTCTTCCTAGTTTCGTTGCTGATTTAATTGTTTCTGAATATTTGTTCTTTAATTCGTTTGGTTACTTTTAAGGTTATAGGCTTCTTGCTGTGTTTCAAAAGCTGAGTTTTCTGTGTCGGCAAACGAAAATTAATATGAAAGTCTGAGGGAGGGATGTGCTGACGGAGAAGAAAAGTCGCTACATTAAGAGGAAGTGGATTAAAGTGGATTAAAGCAGGATATTTCATATTTTTTGTTCAAGAGTTTCACGGAAGTATTTTTTTATCCTTTGGTTGCAGTTTGCTTGAAGTTTTATGTATTGCATGCTTTCACGCAACCGTTCAACTTTCCTTTGTTTAAATTGAGATCTAATGTATTGCGTGTTCATTGCTTATACCGAAGAACAGCTCGACGCTGTGCATTTTTTTGTAAGCGGAAAAGAGTTATTGGTCTTTGAACTCTTTGTTTCCTTCCGTTTTCTTTTCCCGAATATTCATCATTTTTTATTCCCTTCAGAATGAATTAATGTCAGAGTGAACTGTTGTTGAGGAAGTTAATCCAGTGATGCTGCAGAGTCTTTAAAGAGCGAGATTGTGTACGGACTTTTGAGGAAATTGGATCAGTGGAGGCTTAGTTAAATTTTTGACCGCACCAAACTTTCTCATAAAGTCACATCGTTTTAATTATTTTAACTGTTGGGGTTTCTTTTTTGATTTAATGTGGAGTCATTTAAATTTGTCAGTACTCCTAAAAGCAATCCCTCTTGTTTCACTCATTTTATAAGAGAATTGCCAAAATGCAGCATTACCTATTTTTGTGGAGGCAAAAGGTTTCCTAAAACGAAGTGCGGTTGCTGCAGGGAGATGAAGGAGAACTTGTATTTGTATAATTTTACCTCTCAAGCGAGTGCAACGTTTGAAATGCTGAGTTAAGCCACATATGTGATTGCCATCAATAAAAGGATAACAACATAATAAGGCAGCTATCTTCTCATTCGTCCCACACAAATAGAAAACGATCAAGGCAAACAGATGTTAAATAGCACTTTTATGAAACTTGTGATTCATTGCCAGTTGTCTCGATCGAGATAGACGGATGCTGAGACCTGACTTAGAAAATTAAGATTCTAAGCGCTAATATTCATTATTACTTTTAAATGTCTATCAATCGCTGTATCTTCAGTGTTATCTAATTAGTCGATTGTAACGTCCGATCTTTGTTTCACACTCGCTCTTATTGTCTGAAAAGTGGTTTAGCGGCAAATAAGTGTTTTTATTAGGTGGTGTTTCGTGTTCCCGTTCTGTTCTACTTCTCTTTATGTGTCTTTATCACCTCAAAGTTCATAATTGTAGCGATGTTAATCAACGGAGTAGAATTAGTTATTTTCATTGATAAAGACATCACGATGTGTAATTATCACGATGCTGTCACGTGCTGTGAATGGTGATGGTCGCCTTGGTGAACAGCCGTTATATTAGTACCCACATAGCTGCTTTCATGCATGCAAATAGTGTTGCATCCCGGTACGCATTCTTCCTATTCGTTTTGGTTCCTTGTTTTCGCGTTATTTCTTTAATCAGAAAGAGATTCGTTGCAGCTTCACAATTTGTTGCAAAAATTAAAGCAATTTTTTGTATTACATTTTGCTTACTGTTTTCATCATGTGTTAATAATGCAGTGGGGAAGAATCACACTTTCATTAGTTGTCTCAATATCACCTTCTGTACTCTTTGTGTGTTTTTCTTCTTTATCGGTTGTCGCTAGCCAGCCATTGCGATGATTTATGCACTTGCAGTGAGGTGAGAGATTTATTTCGAAGAGTTACTCCTAGTTACCTTCTGATGGCAAATCGGGAAACCCGTTTTTTGTTTCCATTCAGTTATTTCCTCATAAATACTTTTGTTTATACCTGATCGTCCTGTATATATGTATGTTAACGTGTTGTTCTGAGAGACTTCTTTGGTGAATTATATTAAAAGCAAAGAGCTAGTTGTAATGGCGTCGATCTTATTATGAGAATATGTCGGCGCAGATCGTATGGAGAGCGAACGCCATAGTGCGTTGTCCACGGGGAAACCGACTGGTTGGTGGCGACGATAATCGCGCCGTTCTCTTCGCTGACCTTTTCATCTTCATCGTCGTTGTAACTTGCCGTTGTGGACGTTTCAGTATAAATCAAATATATATATTTTTGTGTTTCACGTTGACGATATTTATAGTCTTTATTGATTAAAAATTTTATAAAACCATCACAAGTCATGCAGGCCAGAAATCGACTATAAGACGCGAGGTCTACTTATACTGTTCGTTGTTTTAGGACGTTCACACATAAGCCGAATCGTCATGGTCGTTATTGGTAGATAGGTGATTATACACATTTAAAGATAAAGAAAGGGATGATGGACATATAGTTGCGGAACGTCATCGCGGCCTACTGGCCACGCAATTGCTCGTACACCTGACGATTGATAGAGAGGAGGCGAGAGTTGAATATTGCCTCACAGCCTGAAATCTCATATCTGCAGCGATGTCGGCGTTATTTTGGCAAATTATAATTGGGTTGTTTGCCAGAAAAACTAACACTTCGAAAGGGAAAACATCGCAGGAAGTCAGGTTGCTGCAGGCATAACGCTTTGCAGATGATTCCAGGAATCGTTTGCAGTTGTAGTGCATCAATTAGCAATCCGCCCTCTGCATGGCAGTTGTTGCGACGATTCTGAAAGCAGTAGAGGTTAGAAGTTCTCTCTTACTTTTCTATTTTTTATTCAGCACTGCGGATTGAGTTATAACAGATATGACACCACTTCAAGCCCTGTCTACGGCCGTCTTGTGTGGTTTATTTTTAAAAGCAGTAGCCGTATGTTTCATCGCGTTTGTTCACATCTTTTCGTAAGTTCAATGGAACCTGTTATTCCTGCTCTTGTTCGAGCAACCCTAGCTGTTATTTATTATTCAGGTTGTTAATACTAACGTCTCCTTGTATATAGGGATCTGGTCCGTCCATGTTCAGAAAACCTGGAAAGAAGGAATTTCCATTAAAGAACGGCCCTGTGTTCAAGAGAGGTCTTGATTCTATGTTGACGAGAGAGAGGTTTTGTGCATAGTAGAGGTTCTTCCTGTCGAGAGCGAACATCTGTTCAAAGAAGTATGGTGTGCCCCATATATTTTCAGTCAGTCTTGTCGAAGCCAGATTTTAATTTTCGTCCCTAACGATGTCGCATTGACGATAGTCCACAAGTAGCGGTTTTCTAGAAGTTCTAGGCAGTTTTATAGCCAGGAGCCAATTTATTTGTAGGCCAGATCTGCAAGTCGGTGAATGCTGTTTAAATCCCTATAAAAAATGTTTGTTTGGTAGGTACTGTTAAAAGAGCAAAATTTAATAGGGTAACGCGTCGCCATTCGGCTTGATTCATTACAGAGTGTTCACACTGCCTTCATGAATAATTTAGCGTACTGGGTGCTTTTCCCACCATTTTCAAACAACTCACGACGAGGGCGAGCATGCCTCGGTTATTTAATGAGCGATGTAGTGTTTAGTAGGACGTCAGAATCACGGAGAGAAGAGAGGAACTAGAAAAATTAATGTATCAATATTATCTACCAATCAGTGTGTGATCAAACTTTTCACGTGAACATCTTTGAGCTATTTTGGCTCTTAAGATGAAGTTGCTTAGTGGCGTACTTTTGGCAGTTCTTGAATATTCGCTTCAAAATTTAATCGTCACGCGCTCATAAAATAATGGGGACTTCAATTTACGAACGTCATCCGATAAAGGAACCGAGACTGTTGAATTTCCAGGCTGTAGGATTTCGAAAGCCTGTCTTGGAAATTGTATGGGCAGATTGATGGGCTAGTACGATCTTCAGCTCTTTGGGTCGTAACACAGAAAGTATGCAGTAGTAATCGGCGGCTAGCAGATGAAGTAAATTACGTTTTAAAAAAATTTTTTTAGGAGAACTAAATGATTGCTGGTTGATTATTGGTGTTCGTGAGAACTGACGACAAGGGGGACCCGCAAAAACTCTCGGGCAAGCAGAAAGTGAGAGCGACTAGTTTTCCGATGAACAGCATTCCTCGTAATTCTCTTATCCGGAAAGCTTTGTTAGAATGTCCTTCTACATTTGATCGTTTCAAGGCCCATTTTCACCAAAATTGTTGCGAAACTAGTCGACAACTGTGCAGATAAGCACATGATTCGATCGCAGTTTTACCATTTGTGCTGTGAGGAGGGGAAGATAAACGCGAGCAGCTGCAGTGGAAGAACGGTTTAAGAAGTCTCAGTTGCTGCAGTGCGCTGAAGCACAAGCTGAACATGTTTTGCCTTCAACGCGCTCAGATGCCTGTAGCAGGCGGGTATGCCATAAAGTGCTAATCGTGAAATGGTTATTTGAAAGAAAGTTTAAACTATTGAGATATATGTGTCTAGCTTTATAAAATAGTTAAGGGCTATCTTATACAACTTATGTACTTACTACACATTTTTCTTACACTCATTTTTACCTGAAGAGTTCCTTTTTCCATTTCTCTTCTTTTTTTTCCACTCTTAGTTAAGTTGCTTATGGTAACAAGGTTGTGAGTTTCGTTCTGACGATGGCCGCACATAGCTCGAACGCACACGTCAAGGGATGAGGGCCGAAATGTGGTCGCATTCTGTTCGTATAGGTAATCTGTTCACATCTAACCTCTCGCATTCTTAAAATCCGTTTTCCTAACAGCCGTCTTTCCCTTCTGTATTTATGCTCACGAGAGGTTTCCCTTCGTCCCAAATTCTTCTTTAATCCTGTCATCCCAGAGCACCTTTTTTTCTTCGTTTCTGCTATTGTTATGTATATATTGGACTTGCTGTCACTAATTATACTTTTATCCATTTTTGTATAGCCTATAGCTTATGTAATTACAATTAACATGCTCAACAGGTTTTATGTAAATCCATTTACGTTTTGCTCATGTTTTATTTAAACAAATATTTAAAACAGCTCAAGGTACACCTTCATTAGGAACTTAATGAACACATTTTTTTCTATATTACAAAGCTTAACGAAGTGGAAAAATGTTCCCAGTGAGTGGTCGGAACCGTAAGCATATAGTGCTCGTTGAAGTGCATCTGCGTAGAATTTGTTTACGTTCAGTTTTGATAGATAGACAGCTGCTACAAAAAGTGAATACAGCTAAAATGCATCCAACGTACGCGTCGATACCTAAAGGCTTTTGAGGCAGTTCGGCTCGGGGAAATACGACAGCATTGTGTACAATTGGTATTTGTACTGCAAGTACCGTCGAAAGGTTGTTTTAATTCCCTTCAGAAATTGTGCATTACATTTCAAAAATAAGGAAGGAAAATTGGATGAAATTGTACATTTCAAAAAGATTATGCAAAAACTCAAGTGGAAGGATGAATAAATCAAAATTTCACCTAATTTCAGAATTCTGATGAGAATTTCGAAGAACGAAAGTCTGGGAACTAAGGAAAGTCCGTTGCATAAAAGGAACTTGGCAGTCCACTTTCTAGACCAGCCCAAATATTCGGCTATTGCCAATGCCTCCACCACCTCCTAGATGTTCTTTCGCTCTAGTCAACTCTATGAGCACATTATATAGCAAGTTTAGGAGAAAGTCGTCGAAAGATACGCAATTTTTGTCCTACTAAATGTATTTCCATAAAATTGGATCTAAAACGTTTCGGCTATGGACGAGGTAATTGGTACAGGGCGACGGAATTTTCGCAGTCTTGAGTGATAAACTAATTTCCGTAAAAAGAGTTAGGAGAATTTGGGAAAAGGTTTGTCTCCGTTTCTGTAACTTATCTGCTGTCGATTTTTAGAGAATTCCTTCACAGCTCGAAGACGATTCATTTGAAGATCGTGGAAAGGATATTCACGAGCACGAATGGTTTCTCCAGAAACGATTGCTCGGCGCATTCGGCGATCCGTGTAGCATAAATGTCGTCGTAATTCTTGTTGCCGCCTATTTGCGAATCAGTTCCCATGCCAATCTTTCGCTCGGAGTAAAGCGATCGCTGCACCTGCGTTCCCACATATTCGATTTGTTTGTTGCAGTTAAACTTCTTATTTCCGTTTTGCTTCTTCCTCTCTCTGTTTTCAAAAAAATATGTGAAGTGAACTGCTAGAGAAACAAAAACTCCGAGCATACATTATTCTATTCTACCTTGGAAATATATATGTGGTTTTTGAACTTTTATCTGTTATATATTTCTTATATATCAAATTCCTTCTGCACATTTTAATATTATATGTGTTTCGCTCTCTATAGCATTTTCTTTTCAGTTTTTTGCTTAAAGATCGTTACATTAAAAAATGGAAGTAAATTCGATAATTTTGTCTCCTCTATATATTTTTTAAGCCTTTGAGGTGTTTTTTAGTGACTGGCAAGATTTGACTAAATTGAACGAGGCAACTGCTTGAAATTAAATTTTTCGGTGTGAACTGTCCCTCGCCACCATCTCATTTTGATGTTCGAACCAACTTCACTTCTAAATGTTTTTTATGGCGAGCATAATTTTATACTAACGCCGCTAGTTCAGCAGTATTCCGCTCTCTCAAAAAATCGCCTTTTTCAGCAGGAAACCACAATTCGATTTTTCAGATGACCGTAGTTATGTCAAATGGTACGTGTGTCTGTGCGTGATGTGTGTGACGCATCTTGTATATCTGTATATGCATGCACGTGTATATATATGTACAAATGAAACGTGTACATATGTGTGTACGCGTGTGTGAGTGAGTAGGCCTCTATGTGTTTATTTGCAAATCTTGCATATACATGCAAAATCCTGTATTTATGTAAACTTTTGCGAGTATTTATTCGTGTTATACATATGGAATGTGTCCCGGTGTCTGTGGCGTGGAAAAGCGTTAGGAGCACCAGTAAGGTCTCCTGCTAATCTGAAAGATGCGGAGGAGCACTTTGGTGACGTGATTCAGATGCCCTTTCAGATTGGCTACCCAGCCATCGTGAATAGACATCAAAACGACAGCTGCCCAACGCCATGGTAAAATAACAGTTCAGCGGTTGATCTCCAGTATGATCAAACACTTTCGTTAGGCACAAAGATTCTTTCTCATATCTACAGAATTCTTGGTAATTTGGAAAACATATTTCAGTGGATAGGATATTCAGCTCATCTGTCGCGGTGACTGTTCTAATCAGACACGTTTGATCTTCTCTTAAGAAAAAAGTGTTGTGTGTGGGGGTATGTGAGCACATCAGCGAATGGATCCGATTTCCGAATATAGCCGGGCTTCGGCATACCTCGCCATCCCAGACCAACTTCCAGTTCCTGGCAAGGAACTTCTCTCTCACGGTTTGGTGTGCTCTTGATGTCATGCTGCGATTCTGCTGTTCTAGCTTATATCGTACCTCGCTCACCTTGCCTTACGGAAACGAGGCTGCGGTGACTTAGCCTGGCGTAGAAATTTTTATTGCCCCGAATGGTCGGCCTGATGTGGCGCACTTCGATCAAGTAGTTAATGAACTATAGGAATAAAAACGAAGGGTGTGCAGTTCAGAAAAGACAGCCTTTATTATTCTCCCAATCAACCTTGTCTGATATATATATCTGACACTGTGTTCCGAATAAAACAGCCAAAACTTCTCGTATCATCCCAATCTTACCTAAAGATCAGTTTCTGCTTATATTTGTGGGCAAAAACCGCGAACGAAACGCTTTGCGAGTAGCCTTCCAGACATGGACACCAATTCAGATGAAAAGGCTGAAGGGGGGAGAAAGAAGGTTAGAAGAAACAACCCTATATGTATCGGCGAAGAAGCGGACTGTTCGAAATTGAAGTGTTTTCTAATGGTTCCCATCTTTAATTGCAACCAACTCGAACTGCCATTGCCTCGTTCTCGGAACTAATCCCATGACTCCTCTTGCAAATATTTCATTTCTACCGAAAATTTTTGAAAATAATGCAATATTTGAAATAAAAAAGTAATCATTGGAGTTGCAGAAAGAAGGAAGGGCATTTTTCGTCCCACTCTCAACTCGTCTTTTGTATGCCTATTGTAGAGTTTTGATTCTCGATTGCTACGATTGCCGTATGCACAAAAGCAGTACTCACAGGTGATTTTCAGCTCAAATTTCAGTGGGCAACGCTTTTGTGTTAACGAGGGTGGGCACTTCGTAACTGACCATCTCTCCACTGTGATTAGTGCCTATATGCCCACAATTATAGTACACTGCCATTCGGGGGTTCCGTTGCAATGTGGAAAAGTGCAAACAATAAAATCTCAAACAATTCACAATTTCTCAAGCGTTTTCGGTCAAAGGTCTATGATGACTGCCTTATTTCCTAGCCTAGATGCAAGTCCCATTCGTCCATCACTTCATCGTATTGCGTTTTAACATTGTAATCAGATTTGCTGCAAGAAACTAGGGAAACTTTTGTTGCGTACTTATGAAAGCCCATCACAAACTTCAGTTCCATGAGACAATATCCGGGTGAAGACACCAAGATAACTTTTTCAGGAAAAGTCGTTGGATGTCATTATTTGCTTTTCTTCTTCAATCCTCTCCTAAACCTTAATTAACAAGGAAGAATAAGGACGGAAACAACGTCATTAAAAGCACTCGTCAGATCAAAGGAACCAAAAGAAAGACAATCGACTAAATCACATTTCAACTGGAGTGAGCTGTCTATATGTTTTATCTATGGAACTGTTCAACAGCACACACATGTAGCTGTCATAACCCCTTAATCGATATTACCTTCAACTTAACTGGAATTAGATAGAGTAGATAGTATAGTGGAATGTTGCTATATGCAATACGTTCTATATGCAATCACACTGCTATGGAATGTTGAGGTCGCAATGCTAAGTCGTCAAGTTGTCTCACTTTATTCCCAGTAAATCAAGTCGAGAGAACAAGCAAAAATGACCCTGAATAGAGTACCTAATGATGAATTTTAGAGTTGAAATGTCGCATTTGCACAGGAGATGTTTTTTGTTTTCAAAATAGCTCAACAGAGTGCCTGATTCTCGACTTGTGGATGTTGTTTTGCTGCATACTTGCAACTAATACCTGCTACCCAGAACGGTAAACACCGCTGAAGCTAAAATTCTGTATGAAGTTGAGTGAAACTCGCAATGTAACGATCATCTTCTATGTGCATATACGTTTAATGGAGCAATCGTTAAATCGGTGGTGATAAATGTTGGCGCCAATCCAAAATGATTGGCATGTACCGGTCGCATTTTGACATTCGCGTGCATCGTATGCTGTTCTGTGTCACTAGAACCAGCGATCGAAAGGACAATTAGCGGAAATTTCGAATCTTGAAGAGAGTTCATGGGAAAGGTCTGTGTATATATTTTGATGGATGTGAATGACGTATTAAGGACCTATGCTCTCCGATCGGTCAGCAGTGCTCCACTTCTAGGTTTGAATTTGAATCTGCAAAATTGCAAAACGCTTCAAAATTATGGGAATATAGATTTGTCACGTGTAAGGGCTGAGATCCCGAAAAAAAAAAGATCAGCTGCGATGACTGTAACGGTTCACTCAAAAGAAGCAATTAAACGACTGGATAGCGAATATTGTTGTTTCGACCCGCAATAGCGTTTCTGTGAGTTTCTCAGAATGAGCTCACCCGTGATGGACAGACAGACTGTTGTATTGTACTAAGCAGAATGGGGAAGCAAAGTTCATGATGCGTCTTCTAAATAGTGCAGACAGAAACAATGTGATAAAATCTACCACGAAGCCGCGCATTAAACCAACAGACATATAATCGGAGTTTCAACGTGCATGTTCTACTTAGAAGCGATCGTTAACATATTGCTGCGTCCACAATGAGTCTGTTGACCTGCAAATGAAACATTTAAAGAAATCCTCATGCTCGGCAAATTAGCCTATCAGCTAAGCGGACTGCCCCTTTCGTGCTTAGTGAATAGCTTAATGGAGGTGCCAGTGGGTCGTATCCTCTAGAAGTTATCGCCAATCGTTTTACTAAAAGAATGTTGACAAAAAAGCGTACCAGTGAATTTTTTGCCTTAAAATGTCTCACCGCGCTTTTATTATAAGACACTTTTGGGGCATTCGCATGGGAAATGTTATAAATGACGTTTGATGGTGTTTACTTGATTTCACCAGTTTTCAATTTCTTTGAAGGTGATATGTTCTATGCTTAATTTCGCTTAAAAGCCAGTTCGTATCTGAAGTTTCACCTTCCCAACAACAATGTGGAGCACTGTAACTGAATTGTTTTCAGCGAAAACCGATGAATGACAAGTTCCAGACTTCTTACATCCCATTTTTCAAATGAGTTAGAAGATTACACCGACGTTTCTTCACGCTCATCACTCATGACTTTAAACTGATGTACAATAGGGTAGCCAAACAGTTGAAATTAAAACTTATGCCCAGAACTAACTTTTGTCCTGATTCAAGCTCAAATTAAATCTACACCAAGGGAACGAATGTATTGGTGGTGAGTGAGAAACCGTATTCCGCTGTTGGTAACAGAGACGCCGTAAAACTCGGAGGTTTCTACGTAGCTAGCAGACAAAGCCGTACAGGATACCCAAAATCGTCTGGTGGCTCATGGTCCTTGACCAAAAATAAGCACTTCCTAGGATAAAATTACCATGGCTGGAAAACTATCGCTAAGCACACTTCAAGTGGTCAAAAAACCAAGGAAAATGTGTTATAATATTTTGTAGAAACAATTCAGCAAGTACATAAGAGACAGTTAAACACTTGCTTCAGTCAAGAGATGTCACCACAGACGATCCCGTATCTCAGATTGCGATGCTGAATTGATCTACGGAGTGTAAGAAAACTAAATGGAAAGTTCGACATCAAAATTCCGCCTTCACATGACGGCATACGACTTTACTTTAGGAAACACATTTTCAGTGCTACTTAATGTCCTTCAAATATCAGTACTCGACACAGAGTCTGTCGCAATACATCCCATCACACTGGCACAAAACATGATAAAAACCTGTCCAGTCCCCGCTTTCACCTTTGGGATCTGTTGCTTCATCAATGCGAGACTAGATCGCCGCTGTGAATAATCACGTTGAAGTCGCTCATACTCATTACGCAACGGCGTCTGATATCGCGCCATAAAAAATTAGAAGCCCATTGGGATCCCCAGCTAAATTTATTGAAAGGATCCCTTTCCAATTAAAGTTAGAGAGTTAGTTTTCAAAGCATGCAAAGTAATCAGCTCCGTGCATCAACCCAAGTGTCCCGGGATTTGTTTATTTGTGACGTATATTTTCAATCTTTCCGACGGACCAACGAATACTTCTAAACATTTGGCGACGAACTAAACATATGCAGGCCACTTGTGGATTGTATCTGACTTCACATGTGCTGTGAAAGACGACCAGCTAACGTTGAGACGTTTCAGACATAAATTTCGTGCAAACTATCCAACTTTTTGTGTTCCCTGAACATAATCTTTGCCGTCCACTGAAACCGTACATATTCCGTTCATAAATTTTGAAGTGCAGCCATTGGGACACCGATAGCGCCATCTGATATATAATTGTGCTAGAAAGCACTGAGTAACTCCACAGGTATTAAGTGAACTCTCTTCGTTCGCCCTAAGCTATTTATTAAATCCCTACACTACGGCTCCCCACAACATCTGTCAGCTA
This sequence comes from Parascaris univalens, assembly GCA_037576465.1. NCBI lineage: Eukaryota > Metazoa > Nematoda > Chromadorea > Rhabditida > Ascarididae > Parascaris > Parascaris univalens. The sequence goes on along the minus strand of CM075173.1, from coordinate 77,821,461 downwards.
AGTGACGCTTTCATTTCGTCTGATTGCAGGGTTGTTCGTGTATAGAATTGGTTGCCGTCATTTGTTATCGAGGCAAAAAATGCTTTTTCTTCATGAAACGTGTTCGTTGCAACTCCACGAAATCAAGAGGCTCCTCACTAATAATCTGCTCGCCCTCGTCTTCGTGCTTTTGTCTCGCTTTTTTTCACGTATCTCTGAATGTTAACGTAGATAGAAGTATTTTTTGATCATAGCCATAATTTCTTACCTGACTCTAACTGCCTATTCTCATCACGCCACTGAAATCCCATATGCCTAACATCTTTCTCTGTGATCAGTAAAATAAGACTCAAACATGACAATATGTAGCCACGTGGTTTAGGCTCACAAACCACTGAAACTACAGCCACGAAAGTCTATCCAAACTCTTAGACTGCCCCTCGCGACGTTTTTGTTCCTATTCACTCAACTCCAGACCACCCGTAATGATTAAGGCTACCATGAAACTCGAGATTTTTCTCTGCAGCGAGACCGGTAGAATACGGAGCCTGCGCTTTTTTATGCGCCTGTACACGATTGCGGAAGTAAAAGCATACAATTATTAGAATGTACATATGGAGACCAGACAGGAATAAATGAAGCAAATGGTTTTTGAGAAATTACAACGAAATTCCACAAAAAAAAATCACAAGCAAAGCCGTGTATGAATCACAAAAAATCGCACCAACATGGGAAAGTCACAAACTGAGGAAATAGAAAGTGCAAATATGAGAGTGCAAAAATGAGTAAAAGTCGTCAGAGCGAGTGAAACACGAGTAATTCGCGAAAACTGCAACTCTTCTATTCACTGCCCCAAGCAGGCGCTGTTGAAGAGTGCAACAGACAAAGTGAACAACATTAAAGACGCCGAGAAACCACAAAACGAAACATCCTAGAAACTGCGTGCAAATGTCTGAAGATATCAGAACTAGCGACCTGTATGAACGAATGCCCAATGTTTCACACTCGTGATCGAGATGCAACCAGATTTAACAAGACCACATTCTGATTTATGCCGACTTCGAGCATATAATTTTCTAAAAACTAGAAATTTAAAAACCCGATCTCGAGCACACGTCAAAGAAGGAAACAGAAGACACCGGAGAACTCAACACCACAATTTAGTAAGTCAAGAAACTTTCCTCAAATGGGCCACATCCCAATCCCTCGAAATCCCGAAGTGATCCAAGGCGATCCGGAACAGAAAACCAGTTTTATGATAGAAAACCTGAGGTTTATGCCACTCTAGTAGAAAATTTCGAACTTTCTGAACATGAAACATGTCCGCTGGGATCTGTTAAACCACTAATCACTTCGGACGCCAACTTGTGTTCAAACTTCGTGACACCAAAAACTCTGAAGTTTACAGGCATCAAGGCGTACCCATGCAGACTTCAACGACTGTCTGAAATCTTGTTGAGAAGTTTTTAGTTCTTTTGTCTGGCAGCCCAAGTTTCACATAAGCAATCGCCCCCAATATTTTCTAGTCTACACATCACACTCAACAGAAGTCGGTAAATACATTTGAAAACTTCAGTGTTTTTGAGCATTAATCCTTTCCCGATAGTTTCGGCTCGGCGGCCCAAGTTTCATCCTGCCGCCACTTCTAAAAATTCTTCATTGGGCACTTCTGAGTAAAATGCAATGAATAGCACTGCAAATTGTCTGTCTAGAACAAGTGCCACATCGAAAACAAAACTGAACTGAGAAGCTCGTTCTTGGAATGTCCACCTCATTTATCAAAAGGCTTCACACGTAAGCCCCCTCACTCAGTGTCTGAGGAAAGAAAAAGCACAGAAAATCACGACAGTGCATACAACACTGTGCGGTAAACGGAAACCCAGTGAAATAATTTCGCCCCATTAAAATAGCGCTTAAATGATCCTAAAAATCGACAGAGGCAAACAAATAAGAAACAGCCTGACCACATAAGGAAAAAGCAAAAAAAAAACACGTACAGAAAATAAACAAAAAAATTGTTACCGCAATATAATGACAACTTGCAAGGAATTTAGCACTAAAAATGGTGCACACCGCAATAATATCAAAGGGGTGGCTGGTCATCACAGTAAGCAATGCCGGATATATAGAATGTTTGTAATCAACTAGGCGACTTGACGTACAACAAGGGAGAACAGCGCACAGATAGCAAGTGGCCTGCCTTCTCCACCATGCAAGTACCCGAAGCAATTGACTGGGGTTAGGAGGAATGAGACCGTGATCCACTCACGTAACTGCTTCGTTAAACTTGCTCAAATTCTACTGCACGCATCAGCACTTTATATGACGGGGATATAGACAGTTCATCTGACATAAGGAAATGGGAAGAAACATGAAACGCATATAACACAAAGCTCATAACCCGAATGACAGCAAAAAATTAAATAAACCGCAATTGAAATTTAGCTGAAACTCAGCAATAAAATAAGCCCTAAGAACGATGAGATGCGGTGAAGCTAGCAAATTCTAAACCGGCAAGAGTAAATTCTGCGACGAATGTGATAAGCACACAGTAATTTCACTCGCACCATAAGATAATATTCTAACATATGCGATTTTCTGAGATGACCCTTACTAACCTGACCTGGATAAGAACAACAAAAAGGTCTGGATCGCAGTTCGGATCCAGACAAGATCCTGCTATTCTTCAAGTTATGTTCCTACACTATGCTATTGTTCACAGAGACAACAGAATGTCACCGCTGACAAACAATACACAGATTTTTTATCCAAACCAGACAATAGCAATAAATCCGGAAATCTAGTACCAGAAGGCCATTTTAAAGCACGAGACGATAAAAATACTACTGGAGTTACTGTTGCACCGCAGACGCAAGAAGAACTGAGAAAGCGCTAGACCATGAGAACTGAATGACGCTCAAAGACGTGAGTCAATCGCCAACTTCCTTCTAGAGCTGCCAATGCTCAGCGAAATCAACGTAGAGAGCATGTTCAAGTCGCTTAATCGCGCTCTTGTATGACAACGATCCGTTCATATAGCAAGCGTCTCGCAATAAGTCTTCCTGCAATTTTCAAGTCTACAACGAGGTATCATTGATCAGAGTAAAGAAAGGAGCATCACATAGAAGATTCCTCCGTGGCAACTTTGACTAAGACAATGCAGAAAAACGATGCATAAATTTTCTTTCACCCTGTCAAAAAAATGTGAAATTTAACCAAAATGATCACCGCAAAATCCTGCCTAAGTGCTTCTGACGCCATATGCGCAATAAGGTCTTAATTACGAGTTTCGTTCTATGAAGTGAATGGAGCGCTAAATAACATTCTCAAATAGTAAATCACTCAGAACAATTGGGATTTTTAATTCTAGCGACTGATGCTAGATGCGCCCATTACAACTCGCTTCGCCTGGGCAAGTAATTGCATAAACACTTTTAACAAATAGAAGAAATAAAATTCCTTCTCATAATTAAGAACCTATCTCGCAGGTCAATCTTCCCTTCCCTTCCTTTCCCCAATCCACATCGGACCGCATGAGTTTCATGACATGCTTGCGCATTCACAAATCTTAATGGATATGTCCCACTGGAAGGAAAGCACGGTTTCGTAGAGCAAATATAAGGCGTAGGTTATATTCATTCATTTGTATCATTTTATTTTAACTGGCCCACGAGTTGCAATTATCACATAAACTAACCACTTCGTTCCTTCAATGAGGATTTTTTAGACGAAATATATTTTGCAGTAAACTAGCTAACCGCTGTGATCTGCAACTCGCCTACTCCAAAAACATGGAAAAAAGCGAGAAAATGAATGAACTTTCGTCCAGTGAGTATAGCGGGTGATTTCACGAAAATGTCACGAAGGGATCAAAAACGAAGGCAGGAGAGATTACTGACAAATTCCTGGAAACGACAGACAACGGCAAAAGAACGTAGTGGAAGATACTCTCATCTCTAATCTCCGTTTGGAAGCATATCCCATAGGAAAACCGCACTCAATGAAAATGTATTTTAAGCAGAAGCTGCAGGTAAGGGTGTGAAAAGAAGTCAGTTATTGTGCCACACCAATGAAAACTCGCTTTAAAATCTTTCGATTGCAGCCTCAACGCACAAAATCTTTCATATGCGTGACACTATAACTGATGCGGAAGCTATTTTGAAACATTTACCTCCTCCTCTCGTCTCAGTTCTTTCGTGAGAACACACTAGTACATTAAACCCTTACCTTTAGCTGCAGCTCGGCTCCACCAAACAACATACTTGCTGAAATTCAACCCCCTCCTTCCTCATCATAAACGGAAAGAAAAGCATCAATATTTCAGGAAAAAACTGTAAAGGTTACTTTATCATTTAGGCTTGCGCTTACAGAGAGCGATTTATTTTGAGTAGCGAGGGTACGGAAGAATGGTCGTAGCTCACTGAAGCTCGTCAGAGTTTTCACGCTCACCAGAGATGCAGACACCAATTTGCGTTCGTTTGTTGACAGACGACCATACTAAAACAGATATCGACAACAATTTAAAACAAAGCACATCACGGGGGTCTCGAACGCTTTTTATCTTTGAGCCAGGAGAACTTGCCTATATACACATAATATATATAGTTTGTAGAAGATCATCAATGAAATTGGGTTTGCAGATACAACGACCTTCTTTAAGCATGAAATTTCATGGAAATTTTTCTCATTACGTGACATGGAATCGTAACTAGAAAAAGTTCGTCGCTGGGCAAAATCGGGGACCGGGACCTGGAAATTTTCAACCTAATTAATAGATGAGAGCAGATTACTAATTCCCGAGGATCATCACGAACGTCATCTCAGCTCCTACTGCATTATATCATATGGTTTTTCGTTCCACTGATCTGGTAGGGGGCAGGCGGAGGGGGGAGGGAGTAATCAGGCGTGCACTTTTCGGTGTGGGTCAGTGCAGCGTAAATGGGTCAAGAGTGTGTACATTTACTATTACTCATAGTTGAACGCTACCTCAGTCGGCGCTTAAAGTCTTAACAATGAGTTTCGTTCTATGACGGTACCTTATCACTTGCAGCGTTGAAAGACGGATTGTGCATAGATTTTACCATGTACACGATGTGTGTGGTGTGAGTTTGCACAAAAGACAGTCCTGATTTAGTTCCTTGTTTGTTTAATGTTTAGAGCGTTGAGTATATACCTCAGATCACTACCAAGTGGACATGAGGATGCATATCAATCAACTAATATGATCAATATAGCATGTGTGTGTGTGCTTGCGAGTGCTGCGACTCCTGAGGCGCAGATCAGTGCGCGAGTATGGGCAGTTTCGCACCACTGTGTGCAGGTGCGAAACTTTCATCTAACTTCATGTATCCATCTACTTCGACCTGCGTTCACAAACGCACGTGCCCGTACTCCTACACACATAGTGGGCACTCCCATGCACAGTGTGCGCTTACACGCATAGCTTGCATATCCACGCAGGCATCGTGCGCATTATGCACACTCACACACAGACACCGCACGCGCGCACATACAGTGGACGCACACGCACACACTCCAAATACACACGCGCATACACCACATGTCATCCCATGTCCCCTCCCTTTCTTGCACACACAACCCACAGACGACACCATTTGTCACATCACATCCTTGACACCACGAATCACACCCACCCCATCAAACATTCAGTATTTACCACATCCGCTAAACGATATACAGCATCATGTACACTGACCTAACAGAATGACACCTGCATAACGTATATACGGCATTAAACAAAAAAGAACAAAGATACAGTAAGCACATACCATCTTCCTCCTCCTTACGTGCATCCTATATTCACATACACCCTCTTACATGGCACAACAATCCGTTCCCTCGGAATCCCTATATGCAAACATACACACACATGCTGCACTGATCATATTAGTTGGTCGTTATACATCCTCATGTACATTTGCTTGGAGCGCCTTAACCTATATACACCACATTCTAAACAGTAAACACATAAAGAACTAAACCGTGATAATGAGAACCTTTCCTGTACACACATTTACGGCAGTGACAACTACGAATTACACCTCCAAAAGTTCATATACTTCGATGAGAGCAGATCCCGAGGAAAGAGAGAAGGAAAGGGAGACAGCACACGAAACTCTGAGCAATATGGGTATAAATGAGGGAAAAAAACTCCACTATCCGTATGATTTTTAGTAAGGGGGCTAGACTCTCCTTGTCACCCTCCTCCGCAAAGAAGGCTCCTGCTCCCTTCGCTCCCTGTTTTCGTTCACGTGCAGTCGTTGCTGTCGACATCACACCATATCATGTACATGAGGAAACCTATGCACAATCTTCTCCCTACGCTACTCGTGTACAGAAAGATACGCTGCAACGAAACTCATTGAGCCAAGAAGCGGCGACTGAAGTAGCACTTACGAATGATAGCATTCCCCCTTCCCAGATCACTGGAACGAAAAACCACATGAAACAATGCAGTGGGAGTTGAGACAACGTTCACGAAAGCCCTCAAAAGTTAGTAATTAACTTCAATACAATTTCTATTATAATTCAAAATTAATAATCTATGATAGCACGAGTTTCACGACGTTACACATGTCACAACTGTTTACATCTCGTACGGAACGGATTAAAAGAAACGTCGAAAGCACAAGTGTGTTATTCATTTCTTAATCTTTGTCGGATGTCATACATTTTTAGACTAAGATGCCGTGAATAATATGGATTTTCCATGCTAATATCTTTTCGTATGTTTGGCGCAACGTGTTCGCGCTTTTTCTTGCACTACATGTGCAAGCATGTGGCGCTTGCTATCGGCAAAATATAAAACTACGAGAAAAATCGTGAATACGGAAACTTTACGGACGGAAAATGTCGCAAATGTATGGGAAACAATCAGAAAACGTTTATGTGTCTGTGAATTTCAAATTTTTTTCTGCGCGCTTTCTTTACGATCTCATGGAAAGGAGAGACCATAGACGCCGATGAAAAAACTTCTGGATATTTAGTGATCCTGGTGGGTTGACTGTTGGAAACCTTGAAAACGGTAATGGTTTTTTCGAAATACCTCCGCTCCCGTTGGGTGGATTGAGCTGGAACGTTTTCTGCTATGCACAGGCTCCCGTGAGGTAGTGGATTCCCAAAGTTTTCCGTTTTTATGAAAAAAATTTCATTTCTTCATTTTCCATTTCTTAAAATTTTTTCCAACGTTATTTTTATATCGTCTTAGATATACGCTTGAACATGCACTTAAGCGTAAGCCTATTCTTGGAACTGAACTGTGGCTTGGCCTTACACTTATGCCTGAACTTGGCCTTAAACGTAGACCTATTCTTGGCCTTAAACTGTTCTTAGATTTGAACTTAGTCTTAGGTTAAGAATTTGTTTAGGTCTTAAACTGAGAATTGGCCACTGGCTTGGGCATAAACTTCGCCACGAACATAGGCCCATTCATTCCTTAAACTGAGGCTCGGTCTCGGTTTTAAGCTTAAACTTGGCCTTAACTTCAGGCCTAGTCTCGGCCTCAAACTTCGGCTTGCCCTTGGGATTACGCATAAACTTGACCTTAAGCTTAGGCTTCAACTTGGCGTTATTTTTAGCCGCTTAGAATAATTCTTCGCATCAAAGTAAGGTTTAGTCCTAGGTTTAGGCTTAAATTTGGCCCTAAGTTTACGACAAGTTTAAGCCAGGAGGAAACTCCAACGTGCTTTTTTTGGTAAATAGGTCATCCAATCGTTCAACAATTCATAGAGAAAGCTGAAGATGCCGATATCTTCCTGTTCATGTACATGTTCATACATATTTAGCGGAACTTAGAGCAAAATTCAAAGTGCCATCACGACCAGCTTATCAATAACTTTGCTACATTGAATTCAGAATTAAATTCACTGCGAATGAAGTATAAAACTCTTCCTAGGCAAGCGTGGCATAATTAGGAATCAAAAAAAGGAACGTAAACGCATAACTACGAGAGGGATTCGTTTGCTCATTTACAGAAGCCTTTCCACGTGATAGTGTGAAAGCTCCTGCCAACTCGCGCTACAATGACAAATTGGTCGAAATGCCGATAAAGTCATACTTTGGAGCAAAGCAGTTGATAGATGCGTTCCGCGAACGGCACAAAAGAGTCCGTGTTGCTCGCTGCCACCGATGTCACAAACGCCCAGTGACACCTGTACAGTCGATTAAAAAAGGAAAGTTAGAGAGCACAGAAACACAACCATCGCAACAAGAACTCACAAGCCAACAGATAACTACTAGATTCCATCGACAACATCTCAGCTATGAAAAACAACGATGAAAAAATGCTCATACAGTTATAATGCGTTTCCTTCAACTGATATGGGCCGCTGCTGCGATACAAAATCAGATGTTAAGCAACAGCGCAACATGTTCATCAAGGGCAACATTTTAAACTCATTGTGATTCATTCGAATAAGGATGCGCAAGAGCACCTTTTTTCAAGCAACCTAATCTTCACAAGATCATCTTTGCGGCACGACTGATGCAAATATTAAAAGACGTGGGTACAACGAGCCTGTCCTCACAAAATGCAGTTGCCAACAAAACTTACATCTGGAATTGAGCCAAATAACCGGAAGGTAATGTGCATAATGTCTCTAGCAGCTTGCAAGCAGCCAAATATAACTGCATCCATTGGTCGTTTCTGTCACATTTCAAATCATCTGATACGTTCGCTGTACCCGTGAGCTGCTGTTCTATTTGAAGCAATACGTGTACCTAAAAGTCCTCACGTCAATGCTACCTCAGCACTACTCCACAACACAAGTTCCATATAACAAGAAAAAAGAGATAATTAGGAGCACTAAACTGACTTCCCCAAAAATCATTATACCTTTAATTACCCTTCAACGTCGGATGTTATGCATAAAAAGCGTCATTACACACAGACAAATTTGTTCTCACGAACATTCAAAGCTGTTATCACGAATGTTCATAAAAACAAACGCCCCATCCATCAAACGTCTTCCGCATTTCCTCCCTTTCACAAGCGTTTGATTACTTCTGTCACCCATTTCGGCATTCCAGAAAATTCAAGTGAGACGCACCAGGTGCCACACTCTTGACCTATATAACAGTAACGCATTACTGCTATTCTGGGAAAGACGTAACAATAAAACTTTCTTAAATATTACGCGCCATCACTACATCCAATTTTAAAACGCATGTCATGAAGTACAAGCTTTAGATATAGAGGCATTTCATCAAAGACCTAGAAACCTTAACAATGAGCTCATATAATCGGCAGCATGCAAAAAACGTTTTTAGTTTAGAAGGCGATGAGGAAAGCCCACCAACTCAGTGACCATCGACGGCCACATACTCACAAGATGGTTCGGTTTCAGCCGTAGCAGTAGAACACGGTAGCACAAGAACACTTGTGCATGTAAGTTCGGCACTTGCGAGGGGCGGAGACTGTCCGAAAGTCTTTCTGAAAGAAAGCCAATGCGTACTTCATCAGCAGGTCGGCCTTAAAAGGCCGCACGCTTTTGTTTTTATTTCCGAACCGAAAAATGACAAAGAAGAGCAGTTGAGTAGACAACAGACAAATGGGTAACAGCTGGCACCAGACAAAAACAAACCATCAGCGCTTAACGCACAGCCCGTATTCACATAGCCATTATTGTTATTCACCTGAGGGCACGTTTTCACCGAAGCAAGTAATGCAGAATGTGTAGAAATCATATTGCCCATATTGCTAGAATTGTAAGTAAAGCATAAGGACACCTTGGATGTCGGGAAGCTGGCTCTGATACTGATCAAGCTCGGAGCTGAGAACGATAAATGCGAGTCGCTTGAGTGCTTGTGCTCGCATCTCGTATTCGGCCTCTTTGCTTGTTATCAAGCTTGACAATGCCGAGTTCTGCGTTGTGGAAATTCGCGCTAAATTTCCATCTACTATATACGGGACCAACTAACACAACACCAAACTAACACAGCACTTCTAGAGAAACAACTAGTGAACATCAACTATGCTCGTTTTCAACGGTGCGACGGCTCGCATAATGGCTAATTCCACACAGAGGAAAAGAAGTTTATTATATGCAACGAAGTGCCAACTGTTTACGTGTTCAATAGATTTCGTGATGCGACCATATAATTAGTACACTGCAAACCTACAGACTTCAAACAGTTTAGGCACAAATGGCTAATGAGATATGGTTCTACAATAAAAGTCAAATGGCAAAAATGCCTTGATACCACACACAGCACTGATGATGAGTTATGAAAAATAAACGAGGTGGATGTGCACGAGGAAAGCAGTTGGCCCCTTTCAGTCCCTCGAAATCTGTATTGATTAAACAGCCACTGCGATCCATCACAAAGTAACGTTCTTGTTTACTCAAAACAACAACATACCAAGCAATTCCTTGAAAGACGTTTTGTCGTGCGTCATTAGATGATCGATCACAATCAGCCACTGCTTCAGCGAGTTTACGTCCATTTTGAAGAATGCTGGAAGGAACCACTCTTCTTCAGAATAATGGGTTCAAAAAAGTTTTAAAAAGGCCCGCCCGGGTTCTTTCTAACCAAGTATTCTATTCTGAAAACAAATCTAAGCTCACCTTTTTAATAATCTGTTATGCTTTCACTGCGAAATATGCTCTGCAATGAGAATAAACTGTAGATTGCGAACATCTATCGCGAAAACAATGAACAAATTCTCATGCCTTGTAATAATCCAAGTGAAAGCATATAAAAACAATTACTCTTTTGGACCAAAAAAGTCTCTGACATGTCACATGAATACTTCATCTAACTGGATGAAAATAATCAGGTAAAAAGAAACAACCCCAGGGTATAGGACAGGCCACGTTTCCAGAAACTCGGCGTCAAGAGACATTAAAAACGATACCTGGGTCCAATAGCAGATCAAGTGTAGCCTTACGCCAAACTGGTCGCATGTAGTTGAACGTGCTCATTGAAGCGAGCAGTTGTGAGCTCGCCAAAAAAAAACGTGCGTTCCGAGCGCTGAAACCAACAAAAGCCCTTCTTAGAACTTCAGGCTTCGATCTCTTTAGAGTGGCAAATGCTGCCAGTGGGCGGCAAAGATTTCTGATCCCTAACCAGTGGCGCGTTACATTTGTTTAAGTATCACAGTTCCCACACCTTAAGGGAAATATTCTGCAAAAAACCCGAACAAAATCTGCCCATTAGGGGTTGAGATATGACATAAGAGAAAACATGGACGTCCGTGACAATGCACGCGTGACTACATCACGTCGCTGCGCTACTCCCGTGCGTCTTTTCTCACAGACCACATCACTCACCAAGTTCATACAAAGACAGCAGGCTCGGAAAGACAGAGGAAGTAGAAACGGATAACAGATTCGCGCCTTCGGCGTAACAACGTGAGCGAAAAGGTGAAACAACTTAAGACCTTCTACATCAAATAGATTCGTGTAACCTTTCTAAACGTTCAAAAGAATGTGAAAATCATTCGAAGAAGTGAGGCACAACGAGGGCTGCCGTCCTCCTTTGGAAACCCTGCTTTGGTCCACGTACACCCGTTGTTGTGGATGTCACATCAAAAATATCATGTATATGGGGAAACCTGTAAAGGCCCTCTCTCGACGCTACAAGTGATAAATAATGTTATAGAAGTGCTGCAACGAAACTCAGTATTAAGGCGGTAGGCGCCGAGTGAAGTGCGCTTAACCATGAAAAATAGCAAATGTACATACTTTTGACCCTACACTGACCGGCACCTAAAACGGCACGTCTGATTACTTACATCCCCCACCCTCTCCCACCTCAGAGATCACTGGGACGAAAAACCATACGACACTATGCAGTAGAAGTTGAGATGACGTTCGTGAAGGCCCTCAAAAATTAATAATCTTCTCTTTTATGTTAATTAGCTTGGAAATCTTTCAGATCCCGGTTCCCGATTTTGCCCAGCGACGAACCTTTTTTAGGGGCGGTCCCATGCTACCTAATGAAAAAAATTTCCGTAAAATTTCGTGTTTAACGGAAGTTACAGTGTCTATAAGCCCAGTTTTCATTGGTGACCTTCTGTATACTGAATATCTGTATAGAAAGACACTATTCAAAACTGTCTGAAGTGCTAAATGAATGCTTCAATTGTTTTGAAAATTTGTCTCAAGGTCAACTTTAACTAGACGTATAAAAGACAACTACTGCTCGTATATGGCTTCAGGATCATCGGTCGTAACTTTCTTCTTTTCAGACAAACGCTCTACCACTCAGCTGCTGCGCGCATAATCAGTCACCTCTGTCTATTGTTCAAGTCCCACTAACGTCAACCATTTGCCCCTATCCTATTCCCATTAGGCAAAGATTAATTCTAATCTGATTACTGAATGGCAACTGAAACTGGCGCAGCAATGCAACACCTACCCGGAAGGTAGGAGGCGTGGTTTTGTTCCCAGATATAACCACTGTTTTTAATGGTCATCAAAAAAATGGCTATCTTCACTCGAGGTGCTTTTTTCAGTGTAGAGGATTCAGAAAACCTTTCCGACAGCAAAATCTTTCTAGAAGCGGGTCCACCTAGCGAACCACACCTCATTCTTTTCTGCCATAAGTTAGTATGTATCAATATAAAGTGAAATAACCAACTTTTTAGCTTTCAGATAAGGCAGTGTGTTGTTCCACACAGCATGCAGCGTTGGCAGGAGGCGGTCTTTATCTTCACTTTTACAAATCGAATCGACCAGTTCGGCCAAATTCTAAACCAAATCATACGTTGACCATAATCCACGTGCAAATGCATGAGAGGCGAACAGTGGGAAAATGGTTCTTTGGTTCGTTTGCTGCGGAATATTACACTGCGAATAATTGATAACGGATGACGATAAGATAAAAATTATGCCGTTGCAAAATACCACATATAAATATAACATCTTTATATGTGCTGATTTTCACCAGTGTAGCTCAAATCTGCCAGTTACGGTAAAGAATGACTACACTTCGACGGTGGGGATTATAGGCAGCACATCTGACTCAGTATAACTGCTCAAAGAAGTTTGAACCTGCAATCTGCAAACTAATCACAAGACCACGCTTTTGTTCTACAGAAATGGCTAATCTTTCCTATCATTTTCATATTACTATCTGTAAACGATACAATATGACGTTACATCCTACAGGTACATCAAGTAAGGTATTTTGGTCTTCTCGAAGAAGCAGGGAATTCACGAAGCACGGGAAATAAAAATGGAGCGTGGATGCTGAACTTCAAAAAAGTGCAACAAATGGCTCACTTCAGCGAGAAGAAAAAGTGCCTGCGTGCTATGGGTCGGGTCACGCTTGCTGGTGCCTGTCTCTTTCACAGCTGCACGCAGATTCGAACTGCTTTTCTTGTCAGCGGACGCCGTTAGAGTGGAAGAGCTAGTCGTCGATGATGGCAGTTGCGAGCTCGGTTCAAATGCACTCAACCTGCAATATTTTACAATAAGGCCGCCCACAAAAAGGACACTATAAAAGTTTCATCAAAACAACTCAGAGTCCTTCGCTGTAATGATGCCTCGGCAGCTTCGTTTCAGGAGTGGACCCTTATCTTCTACGGTACATGAAGCCCGTTCAAATAAATCTGCTTCGTTCAAAAATTCCCTACAAGCGAGTCGTATTTAAAGCTTACCCAACCAATAACCGAATAATGGAAGAAGGTAGTGTACACTCACTGATGCGAGGAAATCATATAAAAAGGAACTGAATGCAAATATGCGTAACACGAGCCACGAAATGCGATCTGGTTCAACAGCAGGCAACTGTTTCAAAAAACTGCCTGCTGACACCACCGAACCGCACAGTTCGTATGTCGAACTCTTCAAACAAGTTAAAGTAGAGAAATTTCAACATGCGGCTGTTAAATGAACATGCCACTAGAATAACGCAAAAATCGTAATAAGAATACGCTTAACGACGAGAATCTCGGCGACGACATAAATGGCGACAACGAAATAATTCCTTTAGTAAGCGCCTTAACTGTGCGAAGCTTACTTTTTTGTTCCGCTGACTATAGATGGAAAATGGAAGAAATACAACAAGACTTTTGTGGCAAAATTTCAGTAAGTTTCCGCGAATGGAAAAAATAAATAAAAGTTGTGTAAAAAAGCTCCAAATCCCCTAAAACTGGGTTTGAGCCAACGCTGCCAAAAATCAGCTTCTACTTCACATCTGCTGCTGTGGATAATTGCCGTAGCGAACGCTTCCACCTAAATGAGATGAAGAGATCTACCTCGACTGCACTAAAGATGTGGTAGATCCTCGCAACGAGTTTGTTTCAGATGTCGCCAGAGAGGATGGTGCAGTGGCGAATTCGACGAGTGGCGATGCTTCTTGTGACTTCTGACCTTAAAAAGGAACGAAAACATTAAGCGCAATACATCCCTCCACGCTTCCGTCAATTACAACAACCAATCTTCCGGATACCTATTAACCTGTCTGTGTTCAGTATATCGCCACCATCGTTGCAGGCTTCTTTCTTCCTTTTCATCGCCCCCCGTGTAGTGAAATGGTAAGCAAGTCAAGTGAAAATGAAGGGGCCGCACGATCACAAATGCGCAGAGGGAAGGCTGAGCTGTTGGAATAATTTTCAAACGAAAATTGAAAATGCCTATTATGCGTTCGAAGCAAACTTCCTGCACGTGCAAAACCTTTTATGAGAGTAGCTTAGTGCCAAAAGTATTTATTAGTTATTCGGTGCTTGCCTAACACCTCTTATTCAGTGATGTGATACCTTCAGTATACATCCTTAATATCGCAAGCTCCACTAAAGCGTGTCTGGTTGAATACTTCTATTGCCACGAAAGTATTAAAGTATGCACCAAAATAAGCATTCAATCTTTCAGTTCATATGTGAGATTAAACAACATTTCACTGCCTCACGATTTGACTACACGATAGTAGCACCACTACAATGCTTATCGAAATGAGCCGAATATTAACGGTACACATCTGCTTCAATACCTGAATCATGCTTCACAACAAGCGTCCTCTTCAACCAAGTGGTTTGCTCAAGCTGCCAACCTACGATTGTATTTACTGCCTCGGTCAGCTTCTGGCATGCATCCTGCACCGCACGTGATATCTGCTTGTCCTCTATTATCGACGAAGCACCAGAGAAATGCACGAAATCAGCCAAAATCCTGAAAAGAACACGCATACCTGAACGTATTTCCGGAATATAAATCATCGAAACCGAGAAGGATCTGTTACTCTTTTGGAAAATTTGTATTCATATAGAAAATTTGTATGCCGCTTCCTTTAGAGTGTGAAGCATGAAACATCAAAAAGTAACGAAAAAGTGATGTCCAAATGGAGTACCTGGGACAAAAAAGTCACTAACGTGTGATCTAAGTTCCTCACCCGTTCCTCACCTTTTTTATTTACTGAAGAGAGTCACAGATAGGGAAGAGGGAGAAGCGAAAGGATATCCGAAAACTCGAAATTCGCATACGAGCAACTGCTTCTCAACGATTATCCACAAATAAGCACAATGTAGAAATTCCCAATGAGTAGATTTTCATATCACGCATTGTGGTTTTTCTAAACTTAAATAGGATGCAGGCCGAAGCACCTTCCAAATAAAATGTGCCCTACCAAAAATAACAATGAAACAAATCAACAATCAGTTCAAAGAGTTAAAGACATCCACTGCCTACTAAATATGAGAGATACAAAAATGGAAACAAACTTGAACAAGATGAAAGTGGCTTTGGGAGGCAGACTTATGACAGGTGATTCGGTGAAGAGCACCTGTAAAGGCGCCCAGCAACTATGCAATGACTCAGATGGTGTTGCCTTCACGCAACCGTGTAACATCTCCAGCAAAGAGACCTCTGTTGGGAACGTACTCTGCTGCAAAAATTCGTTAGTTCGCCTCAGACGGAAAATGACGACACAAAGTGTTCTCTACTTTCTAGAAACAAGGCGAAGACTTTAAGGAAGACCAGAACATCGGTGGGATCAAACTTCACCAAACGTGGTTTCAGAAAAATCCGGTTGTGAATCATATGTCATATGACGGACATACAACAAAAAAGTTAAACAAAATTAGCTAGAAATTCGCCGTAATAACGAAAATATAAACGCTTAAGTGTCCTAAAAATCTAGACTCAGTAGAAAATGGCTTTGCTCCAAAATGATATTTCTCAGGAAACTTCACAGCGCAAAGCCGACGAATATCACTTCGTTCGGGCATTTCCCCCAAAGAAAATCGGAATATCAGAGGTTCCTCAATTTCTGGAACTGCACAAGAGCTTATAAAATTAGCAGGCACGCAATAAGGCAAAGTACTAGCTGCCTAACATACATAAATCAGTTTTTTGAATGAGCGCAGAACGAAATTAAACACGAAGTAAATGAACGGAACATACCTTGTCAGTGGGTGTGCCTGGTTTGGTACTTTTGCCCGCACATTCCTTTAGAGTTTCAGCAACTGTTGATATAAGATTTTCGAATGGAAGCACCTTTATTGACAGCAGCAGGTTCGCGATATCCAGTTGCGCTTCCGAATAATCAAATGAAGGCTAAAAGACCGGACGTCGGCTTTTATGCAGACAATTATCCCCACTAACTATGCAACGCTTTCGACTGTTTTCATGGCGAGACACTCAGTTTTTAATCTGCTGCACTTGCACTACCTATTCTCTTGCCTCGTTAGACCTTCGACAAGAAAAGACCACCCTTTTCTGTTCAAATTCGGTACCAAGCATGAGGAAAGTTTTAGTCCCAGAAACGACAGCGGCTGGCAGAGTTAGCTACGAGGTCGAATTCTTGCAATATCCATTCTAGCTACGCCACCAATTAGTAGCTTCAACAGAAGAACGACAGACACGATGTGCATTGATCGATAATGACACATACCCGATCGGAATCAATGCGAGTGACGATCTGCCTCCGTGAGGCGACTGAACCTCGAGTAAGCCAAACGACTGCCAGTGCTGACAAAAACGACTGTTGGTGGTGCTGAGCAATCGGTGAAAGAAGGTCCAAAAGAAGACGTTTTATCTGCTGAAAAGATGCAAAAGTGTTATTTATATCGAGTTCTGTGCAATCCAGCTTGTTTTAATATACTCCTTTCGCTTGGGAATGCAACGTTTTAAACATAATTTACCAACAGTGATGCGATTCCTCATCAGTTTTCCGCCCAAACGAATTTTCTTCTCTAAACTCTGTTCGACTCGACAGTGTTCTTGTTCAGCTCTCCTGCACCCTCATTCATTCACTCACCACTCCCAAATATGTAAATTCAAAAAAACCTCTTTAACGCGCTTAATCACCGACTGCGCAGCCTTCTGATCAACTAGCGCTGAACACCGAAACTAATCTCAGTAACCCTCCGCATGTATATTACAGCCTATTTACGTTCTCCACTAGCTAACAGAAAACAACACAAATAATAACCACATGTTCGCAATTAGTTGCTCTAGCTCTCTGCCAAGCTGCTCAGAATCGAAAGAAGGTTGACTTGAGGCATAAAGGAATCTAAAAACTGGGCTGAAAAATATTTTACATGAAAAAAGTAGGTACTGTGAGTTATGAATGACATTTATACAGAACGCACGAGGGCAACAAACTATTGTAAAAAAGAACGAGTAGAACCTCTGCACTTCCAATAGGCAGCGAAGGTTCCTTTCTCTTGCGCATCACGGTCCACACGTCACAGATGGTTGCAAGGGCGTGGGGGAACGAGTTCAGCATTTCTGTTCTAGCTTGCTTCCAGTTGCCTGCTCCCGACCGCTCCGAGAACTTGCTCAGCGTAGTGCTCGACGACTGCAACACGGCTCACTAAGCTCAATAAATTTCAAACTGTTGAAAATTTCATCGTCAAAGCAAAGCATCTTCAGCATACGGCTGAAACCGAAAGTTGCTCGCTTAACGATAGAAGACAACTCCGACGTATCTGTACAACCATAAATCAGGTAGCCTTGATATGCTTAACAACGTGATCTGAGCCGCTTGTAGGTCAATCAACAGCATGGCTTTCAAATCGCGAACGCGATCATAATTATTCTAATGATAAGAAGGTTAGCAACACCTCCCTTCCTCCCTAGAATCCAGCAGATCGTCAAATAAAGTAGCACTGATATAAATCACCGAAACGTTGCAAAACAAACCACTTCTGCCGCCTCGCTGAAGGAGAATACTTTGACTAGATTCGAAAACAATTCGGTGGCACCTTTCGTACCCGGAATCACACTCATCATTGAAGAAGCTGAGGCAGTATTAGTCTAAAATCAACGCCATCACGACATGAGTCCAGACAAAAAAAAAAATCATTCAACAAAGAAGATTCTTTCAACACATCTTGATTAAGTTCAGAAACATCGTAAACGGGATTATATCCGATATATGTACGTGTTCTTCGACTGTACTTCAATATTTTTCAACAGCGCACTGCCGTCTGTCGCCAACTGTTTAACGGAACTCTTAGCAATAAAACTAGCTAGCATCAATTCCCTACACGCTTTATTCCTATCAACAGAAGGATAGTCGTAAAATGACAGCTGCGTAGTAACAGCTTGTACAAAGCACATTTCGTGGAGCTTCAACAGGACTGAGAAACAAAAAACTTTTAAGAACGCTAACAATCCAATTAACAGACCCTACCCGGGTAAACGCCTTATTCTACGGTGATTGTTCCCTGAACTATTTCGTCCCAGTAGGATGCAACTCCTTGGCAACTGACCCCATGGGCTTTTACGAACTGTCCTCTAGATAATATCCCCCTGAGATCTGTTAGCGAAAGCAAGAAACAATATGAACGGTGAAAGGAATGAAGCAGTTCTGTAGACGTTGGTGCGTGCAACTTTGAAGAGGCTAATCAGCAAGCTTATTATTCTATTCTATGACGTTTGAATCTAGCTTAAAACTTGCCGTTTCTTTTCCAAGATATGACGAAGAGAGGTAAGGCACTACTGGATAGCCGCACAACGCGATTGGAAAGTTTAAATGGAAGAACGCATGAGATAGTTTAAACAGGCTCAAATATAACAAAAAAAACCACCTGAGAAGGCTGATGCACGTTGGCGATAGTCGACGCGAGCTGTGCTGAACTATCTATCAAACAGAAATGCATCAAGGTGGTCAAAGTTTCAAGCGCCTGTAAAACGTTTCAATGATTCGAACAATGTTACATCGTTTCATCGCAAAAACAAATTCTAATTTTACCCCAACGATCGACGTAAAACAGAACTCCCTTCTTGTGAGCAATATATTTTCATGTGCGAAGTTGATGATTTCAATTCTGGAAATGGTTATCAACGAGCCTCTGGGTTGGCATGCAACATACTTCAAAAAAATATTCAGTTCTTCATCTCTCATTCTCCACAGATGCTAAAATTCCTTGGAGAACATTAATTTGAGCACATCGAAGATGCAAAGTTGGCGGTACAGATCTGCGCATTATTGATGACAAAGAATGTGCATATCCGTATGCAATGTTGCAAAAATCCAGAAAAAAAAGGAAAAACAACTAAAACTATTTTTGTGCCACTGTATCAACATCCCGATATTCCAATGCCCAGTAAATCAGTCGATTCAATCAGATGGCACATATCGATAACGAACGAATGATTTATAAGGATGCACATGCAGAGACAAAGGAGACAAACAACTAGACAAAAGCCTAACCCCAACTGCATAATTAGGAGGGTATTTTTCAGAGGTGTTTAGATCACTGCATCGTCCCATCATGCTAAGCGTGTCGCCATCGCAAGTATCGTCATTTGCTCGATACGCCACATTGACCGCCGATTCGACATTCTTGCACAGCTGCTCAGAAACGTGGATGCAGAAAGTTGGTAGTGATCTGAAATTAAAATTCGCGTTGAGTTTACTGCACACGAGCGGGTGTTGAATCTGCGCACTGAGTGGGGATACATGTAATTAACACGAAATTTCAACGACCATCACCATTAAGTGTGATGGTCGTTGAAATTGTTATTTCAAGCTTAGTGGTTGTTATTTGAAGCAATATCAAAGCAGTTCGAGAAGACCTGCAACAAGTTGAACATTTCCGAGTGGTAAAAACAGCGAAGTAAATTGTCGCTTAGAATCCTCACATAAAAAGTGCTCAGGGAATACTCATCGACACAAAGTGAGTGTGGAACAAAATAGATGTAATATTAGCCAACAACTCAAGAAGAGAGCATTGAAAACTAACCTGTCAAGAAATGGCAGTATCTGCACAATGAAAAAATGCCACAGTTCGTGCCTAGAAGTGTTCTTCTTTAGCGCGTTGAGTACCGTAAGCAGAAACATACGTAGCTCCACCATCCCAATATGAGGCTCTCGAAGCGTTGAGCGATGCTGTGGAGAGTTGTATATTTGATGATTTATTGATAACTTATCGACGCACATTCCACTTCCATTCTGCAATATGACAATTGAGAGAATGAAACTCTCAAAAGCACTAAATTAAACACTTCGAATGGAACCAACGAAAGTTAGAGGAACGAGATCTTCAACGCTGCACTAAAATGATCACTTAACAGCCAAAAACTTTAATCCCAAACGAGTTTATTACTCGAAAACTTGTGAAAAGGCAAAAACCATGAATCCAATACTGAAAGTACAGTCGGCAAAACATTTAAACAAGCATTTAAAAGTCTCCGTATTCCCGGCAGATATGCATCACAACTAAAAAAAGGCCATCCAAGCCACCTGATCAGTGAAATTCTGAAAGCCATTCTTGACATCCATTTCCAGTTGTATAACAAGTGCCGTAAGATCCAACAGGCAGCTCTGATAGCCATAAAGAAGATCACCGAATTGCTCAGCAGAGGTTGCAGGACCGTCATTGAATTCAAGAATATCCACGGATAAAGGCAGACTGAAACAGAAAACCTTGAAGTTGCATAGTTGCACAGATTCACATACACCACATACACCCGGTAGATATTCACATAAAAACAGATTAAGGTGCTGTGATGAGGAAGAAAAAGCAAAAATAAGCAATCAATACAGGTGGCGCAGCAATACTCTTTCTACCTCTATTGCTAGATGTACAAAATATGACTTTAGTAACGAAAGGTCAATACAAAGTATTAAGTTAAAGTTAATAAGTAAGAGTTCTTCGTGAAAGAAAGGAATGCCTCACGCATGGTTCATCAATTTCTTAATCAAGACGATTCTAACGGAAATTCCAAAAATAACATCCATTATTTCCCCATTTCATGCCCACTCAGCTTTTCATATTCGTTTGTGCTCTCCATTCTGCACACAAGTAAGGTAAACTTGAGAGAAAAAAACGAGATGAGCGTTGTTAAAATGAATGGTGAAAACGATGAACTGACACATCATCGGAGTTCTCCTTCACATTATGAACTGAAGTGAGCAGCAAATGAAGAAGGCACTTCTGCAGCTTAGAACGTTGTAGAATGCCATGCACATAGGCAACAAGCGCGCGTGACTCACTCTCCCTAATCATCGAGATCAGCTCGCGCACCAGCTCCGACAGAAAATCCAGTGCTGCCATCTGCAGTTATTACATTGCAACCATCCAAAATCAACAATGAAAACCTTTAAACCACTGTATGTAACCCACTGTTATCAGAAACCTGGCCTTGCATCAAAACGTATTCCTTGACCATTTGGCTCAGTGCAAAAATATCCCGATAACACAAGGCGCCAAAAAGAGGATCAACCACCATGAACGGGGATATAGTGGATCCTGAAATCCATGGAAAATCAGATAGGCAACTCCAAAAAATGGACGACTACGATCTGCTCTAAATTCACTAGAAATGAACGAAGTGGATTAAAACAAGAGTGTGTGTGTAAAAAACAAGAGAGAATCTTCCCATAAGAGTGTGAAAATTATCAGCAGAAAATTAGTGGTCGATCGCATCATCCTGCAGAAATGAAAGAATTCAATGAAATAATAAAAGTATTGATGTCAGGTACAACTTGCACTACTCTCAACCCTTTCCCCTCTCCCAAAAAGATATGAGATGTCATACTTAGCAAGCAATTCCACCATTCTGCACTTAGCACGCTATAACAAGATGCTCCAGACACGCAAAAATATCATCTACAGTTTGTAGCACATTGCTGTTGTCAAGTAGAAAAAAGAAAATAGAGGAATCCATCTAATGCATTTAAAAAATATAACAAAATCAGCGGCATCCGATAAAAAAGCGACCACATCTGTTAACTTTTCAGCGAAGACCAACCGGCAATAGAGGGGCGCCACATACAGAGCTGAGCATAGCGTGATGATGCAAGTTGGGTAACACTTCGCGCACTATTTCCTTTCTAACAAAACGCAGTTGTTGCCTTTTTTAATAGAACTGCCTATAAAGATAAATGTAAAAGAAAGCCGAATGTATGACCTTGCATTTCCAAGCGGCACGCAAATCGGTGTTTGAGACCGGTGTTATAGGTGAATTGAGAAAATAGGATCGCAGAAAATACAGCGAAACCTACAAAACGATTAAGTGAACAATAGATTATTCGTTGCTGCAAATATTTCCGAGGGCTATGACGACACTAATGTTCGCAGTACAATTCATTGTTTTGTCAACGGGTGGCAAACAAAGGAAATAATAAACGGACAACACCCATAAATGAACTTGTGCATAACTGCACTTATTTCTTAGCCATTGCAGCAGAATACTCACGATAAGCAAAAAAACATCGCCTCATCCTCACTCCACTACAGCTTATCGATAACTGTGCAAAATGGACAAAACTGTGGTCCATTAACGTAACTTACAGTCATGAACAGTTCAAGGAAGGTATGATGCTTGTTTCTGACTGCATCTGTCGAAGAGAAGTTGCCTTCAGCATCACCTGACGACCAGAATTCATGTCCAAGGATTGCACGCACATGCCTGGAGAGGAGTTCGAGCATATGGTTCGAGCCACCATTCGACGTCGATTTTGATAGTGAGGAAGTGCCCGAAGAAATCATGCAACTTGAAGAGATAGCCGTTCATTAAATGCAAAAAAAAGAAAAAAAAAACGTGAATCATAACTGGCGTTGAAGCTTTATAATATTATTAAACATTACTGCATATGCGCATGCAAATGATGAGGTGAACAAAGCGAAAAAACAGTATTCGGGCTTTAACCGAATCCCTAATACATCCACAACATTCATAACGTAAGTGAAGCGGAAGCCTCCTCAGAGAATAGATGAAAGAAATTATTATACCAATTTTCAGCCCTATGAAACCGACAACTTTGAAAGCGCTCCGCTTTCACAACTACCCTACTAAAGAGACTGATGAATGGCTGATGAATGAGAAAAAATTCAGCAAAAAAGTTGGCCAAATGGAAAAACTAACAATGGAAATTTTAACGGTGCTATCTGAATAAGTTGACAGCAAACCTGACGATCATTCTTGACGCCATACATCCGCGCTGCGAGCGCATCAACGCGATTAATATACGCAGTAATCTCTCTGCACGTCCTAAATCGACAGCACGTCCACTCTCTACGTATAGCAGCATATGAGCGTGAAGTTCATGACACAGTGGATGTGCTTCGTCACCATCACCATTGTTCAATCGTGGCAGCTCGGACGCATCGAACAATCTGGAACTTAGTGCTCAAATTAAGCACTTCACAAAAAGCAAGCACTTCTGCTTTTAAAACAACGACACTTATGGCAGTTGACAATACAAGGGGCATAGTTCCCACTGAAGAGTATAAAATACTCCATTTTAAGTACACAGGTAGAAATTTGGGTTCAACTCAATCCTGCTTGTAAAGCAGTGTTATTTTGAAATCTGTCGCACCGTTTCGCTAGTACAAAAACTTCAAGCAAGACCTCCTGAACACCTTGGTGGTTCGAAATGAGTCAACACTGAAGCCTTTAGGACGAAATTTAAACGTTTATTGTGCCGCACTTCCCTCCTGAAAATATAAAAGTTAAAAAATGCTTTCTCCACTTGCATAAAGCACAAAAGGTGCAATCTAACCAAACTTCCCCAATATGATGCATACAGCTGGTGCATCCCCTCTGGCAAATAATATGGAATTTGAAGGCCAGTTTGATGACGAACGCACAGTTGGTCAAGGCATCCACAACTGCCTGAGATAAGCGATTTCGAAAAAACCGTAAGGAAAAAGCTTGCCTCAGCTCTTGCGCGGTCATCGTAAAAATGCTCTCCTGTAACGAATCTTGTCTTCTATGGCCGCTTTTCACTCGTTTTATACTGTCACTCTGAGAAACGCTGTATTCAGCAGCCATCGCAGGAAAAGACTTATTCTCGATGTCAGTCATGGTTGAGTCAAACTGCGCAGTGTCACTCGATGACCTAAAACAATCTTCACCCAACCCATATGCCTGACGCACTGAATAAAGAATTAATAAGACCAATGAAACCCGGATTTACTTCATAGTTTATTGCTATCACCGAATTAATACCCCAATAACTGCCTTATCCGACAAGAGATCATAAAGCCATATATATGAACAGAACGACGTTAAAATAGAGCAAAATTTTGCGGTAACCGCTTATATATTATGCAAACTGCCGACTAACCCGCCCAACTTTCAAATTTGATCCCAGCGGTATCCAAACCATAGCAAAAACCCAACAGCACCAACTGCGAGTGATACTAATGCGGTACTACACAAGTGATGCAACCATAGTAACGATACTCAACCATAAATTTCTTAGTAGGACACGAACGACCTCAGCTAAAAGTAAAAAAGTAGCAAAAATCGTCAGAAAAGCAAACCCGCTAGCAACACATGCTTCAGACACTGAATTCACGACAAGTGGAGTGTTTCGACTTTGCGGCGATATCGAGTTGGCTGTATGAGGAGCATGTTCATCGGCGGAATCCATCCGATACATCTCTTTACTTTGGTGGCAAACACGATCTAGCATATACTCCATAACGTCCGAAACAGTCTGGTCTATGGAGTCCAGTGATGCCGTTCCCAGTGACTCCTAGAAAGAGCTCTTAAATATCACTCAACATTGTGCATTTTAATTACCGGAAGTGAGTACCAGGAAGATACTTTTGCGGTAATATGAACAGTGACAAATCACTGAATGATAGTAAAGATGTGAATGCCCCTCAAATACGATACTACTTTCAAAGTGAGTGAGTGGTAGGCCGGTAACGAATAATGTCAAAAATCAATCCCGCAAAGCCATCCACACTGAAAGAACACTCAAATCCCATTTTTTTTGAGCGAGACATAATGCAAATGAACTTTCATTATTTTTTAAGCGCCAACATCGCAACAAATCGCTATTTCAATTGTTAACCAACCACTACATTTGACTCATCTATTAAGGAAGCCATATAATACGCTCAAGTTAAGCATCTGAAACTTTCTAACTTATGAAAGATGAGAAAACTAAAAAACTAACTACAAAGCGAAAATACGGCACTGAATGTAGAGAAGTTCGAGTTTCCGAACTTCTGGGAATTGCTGTGAAGCGCTTCATCTATTTCCCACTCTTCCTCTGACTTACCCGCACTTTCGCCCAACAAATTTCACACCGTTTTCTGTAGTTTACGGCCTTTGACCTCCAAGCCTCCACAGTTAAGAAAAAAAATTCTACGTAAAAGATAGCTGTCGATTTCGAGCTTAATGCAACATTCAAAAATGATATAGGAAACAGCACAATGGAACTATCGGTGCAAATGGCACCAATTATGATTGAAATCTATTAGCAAACATGCAGTCACCATGTAGTTTGGCTTCAGGACTGAAAAATATGGCGTAACAACTATAAGGACAACTACTGACACCATAAGGTTCAAATATAGGCTAACGAAGAGGACGTTTGCGTCCTCCTTATTAACGAATTTGAAGTTCACTTAAAGATTTCATTTGCTGATCCCTGTCAGGAAAGTGAGATACCAAAAACTTTTACAAATAATTCTATTCTGTCCAGCTGTGTTACAGAAAGATGCGGTTAGGCGTAGAGGAATAACAAAAAAGGCAGCGGCGGATATGTAAGAAGAGTAACTGAACAGAACATGTACATACTTGAGAAAAAACAAATAATCCTCCACTCCCTTTCTCTTTTAGGCTTTGTGCCATGAGGAAAAATACCATCAACAACAAAAGGCAAATGAAAGCCAACATTATCTTCATCGAAAATCGGTATGTCAGAGAGGGTCTTCTTGTGCGATCTTCCGGCACTCTTCTCTGCACTCAAATCGAGGCAACTATCTGAGTCACCAGTTTGTAGCAATCGATTTCTCAGCTCGATGCACCACGTTGACAAGCTGAAATCGCAAAAACATTCACCAACTTTACTCAATTCCTTCAATTTGCTCTCTCTGCACCTCTCATTGCCTCTGACGGCCGGTTCAAAACATTGTTTCCTTGCATCCTCTCTTACCCACCCTTACCCACATGGATCTCCTTGAACTTCCAGTAGGTGGCTCATTAAAACGGGCAGAGTGAAAGACTATTAAAAATGCTTTTATCAACTATGCTCCTCCAAGAATAATTTCAACGAACGCGAGACTCATCAACAAATATCTCCTAGCCATTCAAGCGATAAACACTGAATATTTCCTAGAAACTTAGCCACATACTCCTGCCCACTTCTGAAGCGTTCAAGCATGGCAGTCGCTTGTGGAGATCGTTTTCTGTTCGGTGATTTGCAACTCAGAGAGGGATCTTCACAAAGATGGTGCAGCGAATGTCCTCCTCCTTCACACAAAAGCGTCACAGCACACAACCCCACTGGCATCGAAGCCACCTGAAATTGTTGGCGGAGAGTGTTGAGATGGGACGAGGCACTGACTTCAGTAGGAATATGATCACGCCAAAATTCAGAAAAGGGGTTCAGATGAGTGCTAAAACCATCACTTAATGATAGGAAAGTTCACCTGATTAGCCCTAACCGACGCTCACCTACCGTTTTGATGCGCTAAATGAAATTAACCAAACAATCTCTCTAAGAGTAGACTCCCAAGCATTTGAGAAGTCAGTGAGATTCTACATGGACTTCGTTTCGCTGTGGTTCAAACGAACGCGGAAATCTTAATTATTCAACAAATTAGCAAACTCACTATTTGCTACGTGTAAATCCCTATAAGTAAAAAATATCAATATAGATATACCTGTTCTCTAGTAATTTGGTTGTGTATTGTTAGGTATTGGATGGATATTCGAGCTGTCGTTGGATTCAGTAGAATTGTGGCCACCATCTAGGAGGAAATAAATTAGTAAATCATCATTGTCTGAAAGAATTCAAACATTTCTCCATCCATCTACTCTAATTAAACATCAGACTGTGGAAAGACTATTTACAAAACGCAGAAACATATTTCACTTCACAAAAAAGACGAGCGGTGTGGCAACGAAATAGAACAACGCGATAGAAGGACTTACCATTTGGATAGAAAATAGGTTAAGAAACTGCAGCAGAATGGAAAAATTATATGACAAAACAAAAACGAAGCAAAATTTTTGAGGGTTGGGAAAACGGAGGAGAGAGCAAAGAGCGATAAATCGGCGACTAAAAACTCCAAAAAAGTTCTGAAATAGCGCAAACCCAACGAGTAGTTGAAATTAGGATTAAGGAGTGTAGGTACGCTAATAGCCGCTTCCACAAACTCTTTCATGGTCCATCATAATTTCCCGATATGCTGAGTGGATTTCCGACCACTCTGCGAGGAAAAGTCCTCCAAATGTATCAACCGAGATGGGATAGATTGAGAAACAACATGGAGAAAAATGCGCCAAGTTAATCGCCATGATGATGACGACAGAACACAGATGTAGCTGTAAAGGAGGAACAAAATGATATTACATAGACAAATAAGTTACAGAAGTTGACTTGACTGAAAGCGATATAAATCTAACTTCCAACTTCTTTCCTACACGCCACCACTTGAGTGGAAGTACTCCCGGAAAAAAACTTCGAAGGACCTTTCCGCTCCAAGCCAAACTGGAGGTTAAAAATAGATATATACTTGTAGCACAAAGACGGATAGCGGCCAATTTTTTGAGACCAAGTGATCCGATGGGAAGTTTTATTTAAGGACGTCGAAGATGCTTACCTGCAATATCTTCGGTAAATCGTTATGCTTAGCGCAATCCACGAACCAAGCGGCAACCAAATTTTTCAATTCAATGTTCTCACATCCGACAGCGTCGTCAGCCAGTATGCCCAACAATATCATTACTACCCTGAAAAACGTGATGTTCTAACACACAACGATCCCTATCAATCGTTGTCACACACAAAACCATAAGTAACGTTCAGCCGAACAGCGAACTTTTGCAGCCGCATACTCTTTTCGCTCATCGAACTTTAGCCCCCTCGTATTCCTCGAAAAGGCGCACAAAACAACATCCGACGCCTGAATAACGCATAATCGCCTACCTGATTGTAAACTGACAAGGAAGACGTGGAAGCCAATCACTTAGGCGTATTTGAAGCGGTTTTCATGAGCACGAGCAGCGCAAGGAGATTTTCTTCGGCTTCTCAAAGCCGAATTTCGAATCTCTTATCCCTTCTATGAGGAAGAAAATCCAAGTGAGCAATTTGTGTATCCCCTGACGATGAAAGGAAGATGAAAGATGAATGCTGTGAGCCTCTCTTTGTTTTCCTCTTCCATCGCCCATACCATTTCCTTCTTCATTACACCTCCACCCACAAACAATAGAGGTAGTCAAAAAATGGAGGCAACCACAAGGAACAAATGAAAAACCTGTGATGCAAAGCAACAGAAAGTAACCACTCCACCAGCGGATCGAGTGAGAACGCACCTGTTGAAAGGCTTTGATGGTACACCCGGGTAGATGTCTTCTCCGGCACCTCGTCTATTCAGCATCCACAGCGCTCGAAACTTTCGCGCAGCTGCACCGCTCACCACCTGTAATATCAATCATTCCAAGAGCTGCTACTGCAAAACACGACAGAGAACTCCTTTAGGAACCACCCAAAGAAAACTATCTGCCAGTATGCTATTACAGATGTCCCACTCATTGATACAATCCGAATGTCACCTACTGTTAATGTTAGGTTACAGTAACCGGTGGAACCCAGACCTCACTGCATCTAATCGCCTCCGAGCAGACTGCACAAAAAGAGAATGGTTAGCTGAACGTTGTTCACTAGCTAAGAGCATGAAAAACTGCCTCAGAAACAGACTGAGAACAGCGGACAGAACTGCCTTTTCTTTCAACAACACTCAGCACCCATAAAAATCGTCTATTCTTTCTTTCCCCGACCATCTTAAGTTTCTCGAGCTACAAGGCTTGAACAGTTTATACGGAACAATTATGACCCATCCAGACCAAGATGCCTTATTTTCAGGACGAATCGCAAATTCGTGCCCTTGGTAACTGAAAATTCCCATTTTCCAACGAAATGCAATCTTCGGCTTGGAAGTTTGCAAAGGAAAATGCTGGAAAATAATTTCTGTGCAACCCTTTTGTCACCATCTGTTGCCCATAGCCTGTTCGACCTGCTTTCGAATACATTTCTTATTGAACGTGTCCATCACTCTCGTAACTTACAGTAGTCAGACGATGAGGCACAACTTGTTACGATATATCCTCAAAAAGACAATTATAATGTGGGACAGCCCATAGTATGGAATTCAGTCATTCCAGTTTAACATGTGAAGGTCTCAAATTAGCACAAAATATGGGACCAATCATATCACACATGCTCTCTAGTTTTTACTCCGAACACCTCATGCACAAGACGAGCACTATCCACTGACCTCCACCAACAGCATTTCACTTTTTTTGGGGAGAAGAAAGGCGATTGTGCCAATCTTTTTAAAGAAGTGCCTGACAAGCTGAAATAGCTGATCATTCCCACACCGCCAGGGCAACCGAATTTAAAGGTTACTGCTAGATGAAATAACTTTCGAACTATCTTAGGTTAAAAAGAAGGCGGATGCTTGGATTTTGCCACCATAAGTTAAAGTAAAACAACTACTATGAGCACCTCTTCAGCGTACACAAAAAAGAGGTAAGATACATGGTTACGACTGAACGACGGCGAAATTCCGTGAAATGAAATAGAGAGGGAAGGACGGACAGAACGAGGAAAATAGAAGCAATCCAATAAACTCTGGTCTTCTTTTCCTTTGATAACATAACCTGAAAATCTTCACCTATCTTAGGTAAAGGTGCAGAAAGTGAATGCCGGATACGTACCTTACTAGAGTTGGTCAGATGAGCCACAATCAGATCCTCAATATCGCTGCTCGGTTCCGTTACCTTGCGCGAATGTAACAGCGTGAGCAGCCTGGCAGCAATTTCATGACAAGAAGCCTGCGTCATATCACCCAAGCACGCCCACACTATGTGTGCCGCCTTCTGCAATGGACCCGATCAACAAGCTACAAAAATGACCGCAGCATCGAAGTACTGCTGCAATGCACTGACGAGGTTTTCGCGCACCCACAACTTCCAAATGCACCTAAATAACAGCAAAACTCTTTCAGTTTAGATCAGTCCACCAAAGGAAGTCATTAAGAAATGGAACCGGCAATACTTTATAAAGAGAGCTGCCGAAGGAACTCTTCTGACAATTGGCCATAACAGGAAATTATTCAAAGCTGCATCAGAATTCTAGTTTCGAAACCCCGAATGGTGCTGCCCTTGCTGCTAGCTGTTATGTAAGCGTTGCCTGAAAGCCAACTGAATAAATCATCACAGAATTAAGGATTTCAGAGTGGTAGTTGGCCTTGTAATTTCTTAAAATGAACTGCTGTACTAAAATTCGAAGCCATTTGTTAGATACACCATATAAACTGAAATACATCGATCGATATGTTTCAGCTCGGTGACGAACAGCTGTCCCCAAAATGAAGATGACTGTGTCATTAGCGAGCGTTTCGGAAGTCTACCAAGACTGCACTTAGCGAACACTACATCGAGGCTAAGCATGACAGACTTTTAAAGTAAAACAAATGCCACTGCAATATTAACAAATTTCCGCACTGAAATATGCGAAAGAAAAAACCGTCCCCAATTCAGAAGAAAGTCTGCACTGCCAAAACTATTTCTGAACGATTCTCCGATTATAGTAGATTTGAATAACCAAAGAACTGTTAAGGAAATGAGCAAAGAATCTAGCGTTTCCTAGCTTTGCAAAATATTTCTTTTATAGGTTTAACCAGAAGACACCTGGGTCAGGAACCTGATAACACGACGCTACGTAATCAACTTATTTTAGGAGAGAATCTGCTGCCTTATAAAGATGCTGCCAACTGGAACATTAAACGAATTGAGTTGACCACTTCATTTTCCATTCGTCTTTTCCCCTCTTGTTCCAATACCCCATTGCATTAAAAGGTAGACTCACTTTGACGATTGTAATATGAAAAACATGTGAGAAAAGCAAAAATTCAGCGCCCAAATATATGAAGGCCTACTCAGTCCAGTGAATCTCATGATTATAAAAGTCGGCTGATGTAGCAGGAACAGAGCACAAAACTGAAGAAAAACATAACGGAAACAAGAAGAAACCAAGAAAACTCCATCGGCCTCCATTTGCCTCAGTTCGACGCCAGAAAGTAACGGCTTCAGCAGGACCGTTGTTGTCCCTTTTGTGACGCTGCAAATCCACTAGTTAAGACTGCATACCACTTCATTACCTCAGCAATACAACATTAAGTTAGCAAAAGGCAAAAGGCAATACAATCATATCCCTAACTACATCGCTACGTAAACAGCACAAAAGACAATGACCAAATAATTCGGAAGAAACAAACAATCGCCGGCTCTAAAAAATGCAACGCGTTTATGAGGTGACTTTGGTCGCCTCATGAATGCGTTGTAGTTTTTGAAGTCTACTCATTCTCGGCTAATATGAAGTGGACAACAGGAGTATTAGAACGTCAAAACAGCTGCGATTTGTAAGTTCATTCACTAGAAGTTCACGACAGGGCCGAAGTGGCCAACTGTGGGTCGCCCATCAACGGTGCGTGTAACATTACCAAAAGTTATGCAGGGATATAACCAGCAGCCAGTAACATAACAAAAAATGACAGGATCAATTCTTAAACGAAACCACACTGCAACAATACCTATGAGCAGCTGCTTCATTCGTTGTCACCTCGAATGACCGCCTCTTACGGCCTTGTAACGCAAAGTGCTGTTCAGCGACCGACGCACTACGAACATATACATATGTTATAAGGTCGAGTGCATCGGCGCGCGCCAAAAAATCACCCGAACATCGCAAATTGCATAAGTCGTCCATTTTTTTGGTCGGTGAAGCTTAAAGTAGATCTGTATTCACCATACAATGAAGCATGGTATAAGCAAGGAACAAACAGCGCTTCATAGTACAAAAGAGGACGACTCTCTCTCCCCAGGAACAGCAGTTTCAAGAAACAAAACGATGACATCACTCTAGTCTCCAACCACGAAGCCTGGTCCACCACTTTCATTTTTCGACATGTTACAATGAAGCGGAAAATCGAGAATTACGTTGTGATGCAGCAGCCATTAAAAAAACCGCTATCAAAAGCATTGCACACCACTTCATTATTCACAATTCACAGCCAATAACTAAGAAAAGAATACCGAAAAAAAGATCATCTCGGAATACAACGTTGTTTCTCAATTTTTATCGACAAATAAAAGAATTGCTGAATATTCCCTCTCCAGCTTCAGTCATTCTTTGCAAAGATGCTTGGGACTCTAAATTATTGCTTGCTATTATTTCGGATCTTCTGCCGAACGCGTTTCTGCTTACAACTTTGCTAGTTTCTACAAAACTCATAGAGCCGTAGAAAACGATCTCGGAGAAAACCTTTCTTATCTGTTTTGTCCGCACCCGAACTAAGTGTTAATGACTGGTGCAGAAGGAGGATTTGTCATCTGCATCGGCCGCGTTTTATTCTAAGTGATGAACGTCCCTCTCACAACCTCACTGCCTACTAACCAACAATGAATTATTAAAACATTCAGACTTATTTCGCAAGTGATAAGTCACAAAAAAATGAAATATTATGGCCATACTTTGTCGAACTGAACCAGTCGTTCGATCCCACATTTCCAACGAGACAACATTCAGCAATCCACGAAGCCATTCCGAATAGCCGGAAGAAGAACGTTTACGCCTAGCCACCAAAGGCGCTGAAATCACAATGCGTCGGTTGGGTCATATTACATCGAAATTCCCTTACTATCGGTCAGAAGGGCTAATTCAACATTCTTTAGCTACGACCACTGCCCGAAGTCTCAGCAGTTTCCCGATGGATTAAAAATGGTTAACCACACCACTAACTTCGATTAGTTATTGATGAAATCACTCAAAAATCGCACCTGAAACATTTAGTATTCCGTTAACAGTAGCGAGACCTACCAATAAGATGTACACCTGAATAAAAACACGTTGCCAAGAAAATAACAGCCTGTCGAACCGCTCATCTACTACACTTATCTATAAAATCAGCCATTATTTTCAATACTTTCAAATCCAGCCCGCAATAAGCACTTCGCTAAATCAATTCCGTCCGCTCTACAGCCTAAATGAGGAGGCTGAGGGACGACAAGGAGAGAGGAGTACAAAGAAGGATAGGAAACACAATTCTCACGACTTTGAAATGAACTATCTACTGGCTGGTTCAATGAAACCCTACCAAAAGAGATTAGTCAGAGATTCAAGAAATAAAAAATGATGAAGAAGAAAGTCAAAGCAGCTAGAGTTTGAGCTCAAGCTATCTGTGAGCACTTGTAAAGAAAAATTTGTGTGTTCGAGAGAACCGCTAATTACACCACCTAATTTGTGATCCTCACGTTTGGCTGCATCTCTTTTGAGATCGAATTAAAAGCTCCCTGTTGCGAATGCTTTCCCTTTGCATAGTACTTTAACGACGCATGATACTTTTATGGTATTGCCGTTGCTCCATCCACCAAAGTATTTAGGTTCTTTTCTGCTCGAGATGCGAAATCATCATCAAAGTTTCCTCAATTTAAAAATGGTGTCTTTGGAATTGGTGGATATGAAGACACATACGCTGTCGACCCTCTTAGGTAGTTGGTGTATGTCAGTTATTTCATTCCGATGACCTTGTGCCCTCAGATGTTGCATCACTGCGCACATATTTTTTATTGCTTTCTTACAAGCTTCCTGTCTCCTCCCTTACATAGGTTAATTATGTAACACTGTGGCTTCCTATCAGGAAGATAGTTGCGTATCAAGGTAAAAAGCACATCACAGCGTCAGTATACAACCTTCTCGCGAACTGATGATAAAAAATTACGCACTATTCGCGAAACTGTAGAGTGGAAAATCGGCGAATTCCCTTTGCAGTGCCGATATGGCAGTGAACACATCAAGCCTCTCAGTGCATCGCTGTGAACAGTACCAGTCGCATACCTGAGCCAGCACCCATCCACAATCTTCCAGACATTCTTCGATTACACCCTGCTCTGAAGACACCCAAGTCACGAGCTTCAGCTTATAACGACAATAGAAATGGACGGAAGGGTCGCTTAACTTGTATGCGAAGAACTAAAGAGAGACTCATCCATACAGTTCACTCATATTTCACGATAATATTTGGCCAATTTCATATAATCGACAAGAAACAACAATTTTAGTGCTGCGGAACAATTTTGTGAGACGACACAGATAGCCAGAAATGAGGACATTCCTAAAACCTTTAAGCGCCCACGGTGGACTTATCGTATTCCTCGATATTCATTTACGTATGTAAACCATCTGCTTAAATCGGCCAAAACACAACCTGCGAGTCCGCTTTCCAGAATGGTTGCCCGGTGTTGAATGATTTCGGCATTTTCCTCGCCATTTCTATTGCCGCTTTCCTGCTGTGCAGTGGCCACTGGAAACATACTTTAAGAAGCGAAGAAACAATGAACAGCTATGAAGCAAGGAACCAACCTTTAAAAGAAACCCTCCGAGCTTTTCATAAAAACGTACCTTTTAAGCACCACTGAAAGACACGAACTGTACGTTTTCTACCTGCATAAATATGGCATGTGGTAGAAGGATACCATCCGATTCTCCTGCTCAATGCTAAAGAGAACTTTCACATCGGCAATCAACTCTTTTGTTTTCCAAAAATTAAACAAAAAAGATTAAAAAAACAAAAAATGACAGCATCACTCTTGATCGTTCGTAAAAGAAAAGCAGTAGAAAATAAATGACAATTTTCATGATCGAAGCAGCAAATGATTCGCGACCGAAGCAAAACGAAAACGAGGAAGGCTGGGCAGAACGAACTTCCTGCTTCGACAGCCGCAGCGCTCTGATTGATCTCAAGGAGGATGCAGTGGGCTAGCTCGATAAGGCCAAGCACAATTTCGCTCTTCATGTTGTTAACACCTTGGCGCCCCATTCCTGACAACACTGCACGCAGCAGTTGTGGAAGATACTTCCCACGGATATCACCATGAGTATCTAGCTCCACGTTGTGTATGCAGAATAACGCCATCTGCAAAATGCGCCTGTCATATCATACTAAGGGATCGACTTTCAAATTGATAAGAACCGGAAAGCAGCAAATCATATCCAACTCAACGCAACATTTTGGGTTCATCACTGTGTTTATTTAATTTATTTGTACCTGATGGCGTCCGTTTATTCGCTTATCCATTTTTCATTTATTTATTAGCAAACTACAATGCACCACCTGGTGCTCCCAAGTCTGAGGGGTTTTTTGGATCTGATAAGTTTTAAAGTTTCGAGGATTTCAAAAAGAAGCAATCAAAATTTCAAAGATTCTCGACATCAAAGTGGCGGGTACTAAAGTCACCACGGCAACTACACGCGTGTTCGACCAACTCACCCTCTCTACCTCAAAATTTATATTATCAGCAGTACTCCAACAATGGCAAAGTGTTTTTAAACTAAAAACAAACAAGCGTTGTTCCACACACTCTACCCACTCAATTAAACCATCTTCGACTGTGACCGCAGTTGAAATTAGGGAAGCTTTAGGGCGAAAATGCTGAAAATACAACTGTAACTGCTGTGTAATCACGATTCGAGCTAACAGGAAGCGCACCAGATGCTTAAATAAGGGAAAAGGCATTAAAATCCCGAAGGTTCAGATCGCAATTCAGAAGCAACGTTGCTGCTGCTAAATACAAATTATTCTGTTGTGAACCTGTTTCACTAATTAGTACTGCGCGGTGTCAAAGATGCAATTTTCTTTGAAACTGCGGCCATATTACCGACGACTTTCCCATTAAACTGATACGAGGAACGGATGTGAGTGTCGCATATTTTGTTTCCGTTCGTGGGAAGTTTGGCGGAAACCTCGGTGCTCCCAAAAATGCCTTCAAGCACAAATGTTATCATATTCCCATGTGCCATGGGCGCAAAAAAAAATTTTTAGAGCCACATTTGCGATAGAATAACCGTCATCAAATTTCCCCTTAAGTTTCTCAAACCCCACAGTTCAACACTTCTTCATCCACATATCCAGTTTATGAAACTAGCTGCGACGATGACGTATGGGGAATATGCTCGCGATTTGTGAGAAACTTTCTCGCAACAACCTGGTTCGGGGAAAAGATCACTGAAAAAAAGCTGCCAACATTCGGAGTAAAAAATTGTGGAAGAACGGCACAACGTGCAAAATGGTAAGTAGAAAAAATCCCTGCCGACCGCATGAAAGAACTCTTAACTACTGTGTGCTCGGTTCATTAACGATGTTATCACCTTTAGAAGCTTGAAGCAACGTCTTACAATGTATAATCTACTCCATCAATTCACAGTTTAACATTTCTCTGAACGAGAAATGAGGCAGAAAAATTCTACAGATAGATGAGCTCACAGATGGGAATTGCTGCAATTCCTCAGCTTTCCTCAATCGAGCTTGCTGTCTTGACATGGAAGATTCAGTCGTTGGCAAGTCAGCTTCCACAGACCCATTCTGTTGTTCGTCTTCCTCCGACTCCATCAACCTTAATGCAAAATTTCAGCTTATTCTCCTCATTAGTTCGAGTCACCTTCTCAAAATGTGATCAAAACGAAACGGCATTCAGTGTAGCAACGCGATATGATTCTCTGATATCAGCAACAACGGAGCAAAACAAAGAAACATAAGTAAGTGAACATATCCACAGATCTCCTAAATCCCTTGCAAAAGTGCTGGAAAGCGTTGCTGAAATAACAGCTTTATAGCTCGCAAATCCAAATTCAAGCACTCCAACTTAAGCCTCGAAGCTACTCTTAAAAGCAGGATTTAATAGAGAATGTGGTGGAAAGTAACGCAGTAGTTACATCTGAAATCGGCGCTCCAAGAAGTTCCACACGAATCCAACGTCCAACGAATTCAGTAGCAAATTCAACGTTTTGCGAATCTCGTCAACTCGTCTAATCTGAAATGCTTTAAATAAAATGACATAAAAACAAAGGCATGCAACAATTAATCTTACCGAAGATGGTTCTCAAAAACAAAGAAATATTAACCCTCTCTTGAAGTATTCAGGATAACAGTGAAAAAAGACGATGTTTCTCTGAAATTTCAGAAACAATCCCCACAAAGAGAAATGATGAACAGTTAGGCATTTTCGAGTTTATGAACAAAACTTCTCAATACAACGAGTCGTAAAGAACATTCTTAAGAGTTCACAAAGGCCAGTATCCGTTACATTGCAGATACCATATAGTGACCAGATGCACTATGCGATTAAAAAACTGAAGGATGAAGTACTTATCAACGGCTGATCGCTGATAAACAACGATGGGCAATATCTCAGTCATTTTATGAAAACTTAGAGCCGCTTAAATGAAACAACGTTTCCAAAAACAAACTTCTGGTGGCTTTTTACAAAATGAAAACGTTCAATGCGCTCGTAGTCGACTGCACTAAGCTCATTTAAGTTATTAAAGGGGTTATAAAATTCAGAGGTCATTTCCGGCCTATCTTCATCAGGAAATCACCTCCGAGGTTAAGCCAAATTTAGTTACATCACAACTCTTTCACTACGTGAAAATCCCGGCTGGACGCATTATTAAGTATCAGATTCTTAGAAAGCTGGTAGAAAAAAAAACGATCGTTGTTGCCATGACGGACACAAATGCGAACTTAAGCAGCTTAAGATGAAAACGTCGAAGAAAAAACAGAAAGCAATGAGTGCCTGTCTTACGTCAGCTATACAGAGAAAAAAGTAATTCAGGTCTTCACAAGGCAAACGAGGAAAGGTTACCAGGTCAGAAGCGTTTGTATTCTGAAGAGATGCGGCACTTGAATCGGATCGCTTTGAGACATTTGACGCCCGGCTTATCGTACTCCTTCTTCGAGACAGCTCACCCAATACACAAGTCTGCGAGGATGAACATGATGGTGACGCCGTCACTGCATCCACATACTCCACATCCTTCAACGAACATTTTGGCTACGATCAATTTCAAAGCCATTTAGATCAAAAAAATTTTAGAAGATGGAATCTAAAAAATTATAGAAGAATTGGGAACAAGAACCTCATTCCTTAATTTCTATCGACTTTTTTGTCATAAGGTTCCGAGTTCTTATCTATTTGTAGCATTACCCCCCAAATGAGCAACACTCGACACAAAATCTTAAACAGAGAATAGAATAACACAATAACAAGAGAAAGTCTTAGTTTTTGTTTAAATTTAACGACACCTGCAAATGTAGCCGAATTTTCTTTGTAAAAGAAAGCAACAGACGCTACCCTCGAGATGAGAACTTTTCCCAACAAACTTGGAATAATAACATAGGAAAAGAGATTAATAAAGCACTTCAGAAAGCATGGCACTGCACTGCCTTGCATATTGCGATGAGTAGTGCAGAAGCATTGCGAGCGATTCCTCCAATATAAGCGCGCCCAAATCCTGACGATCCAAGAAGTAAAGCAAAAGACGACAAACACGCACTTCAGTGAACTGCACCTGGTGCTCCTAAAGACAGACAACATGAACGGCGACCACTGCGACACAATTCATTCCAACCATTCAGTTGGGCATTCATCCGTCAGTATCAGCCACTTACACATTACTGCAAACTAACGAACACCTCCCACTCAGACAGCAACATCTATCGCAATATATAACATTGCTTCCCCTATATAAAACGTACCTGTTCGACAAAGAGTGCATGCACATAAGTACTTTTTACTGCTCACAAAGGCAATATATTTTCCTGTTAGCGAATATTCTCGGTGGCTAATGACGAGCAAAATGCAGCAATGCATAAGCCATGTCGAAAACTTAGGTATTAAAGTTTTCCGCAAACGCTCTCAAGTGAACAAACTTCCCATTTCGTAAGCGGCCATTCTGAGTGATGAATAAAAGCGCATATCAAAAAAGACAATAACACAGCAACTTCTTGGTTTCATCGTGTTCAAAGTACGGATTCAAATAACCAAAGGAAGATACGTACCTTGGTGCCATCCCATGCAGCATTCGCACTGATCACTTCGACTGTGTCCAACCTCAGGTATTCCTCGATCGCCCTTCGTATCAGTGGTAGCGCATAAGCCCTAAAAGCGCTACTAACCACGCCCAAAATAAATCCACATCAAATATAATCGCGGTCGGTCACGCTGCTCACGGACGCATGCGCAAGCTTTCGAAATGACTCTCCTTTTCCATTCGTTTCGCTAAATTCTTGTTTAAAATGTGAAGCTGATACAAAATCTGCTGATATTTCCTATGAAATAAGTAGTTCGAACCTATCAGAATTCGCTAAGAATAGAGCTTGACGGAGTCGTTAATATACGACACTGGGAGAGGTACTCAATAAAAAAGTATCGGTACGAAGAACCAACTTGAAGAAAGTAGTGTCAAGATGCTCATCTGATCCTCCGACAGGCAACCCGCTGACCGCCGCGTCACCTGACCGGTTCAGTAACCACTGATAAAGACGCCTGTTGAGGCTCATGTCCCGACGGAGTACGACGAAGAGACATCGTCGCAGTAACTAAAATAAACATCTATGGATAAATGCATCTGGCATAGCGAAAAATCATTTGGTTGACCCACCCATAATGAATAACTGTCAAAAATGCAGTCTGCTAAGGAGGATGATATAAGTCTAAATTTCAGAGCTAACCCTTCATGAGGCGATGAAGGTCAGTTAAAGTGGAGAGAGAATCTCGAACGGGACTGAACGCACAGAACGGCATAACGCAATCACAAAAATGGGAGAATTTTTGAGGCCAAGATCCCCTGCAAATCAACACCTGTTCATAATGCCCTATCATGTAAAAGTGCCTCGCCTAGATCTGCTTCCTCCCTTTACTCCCGAATAAGTGAGAGAGAAAGAAGTCCGTTCACTCACAAAGAAAGACACTGAAAAAGACAGCAAAACAACAGAATATAAATGCTGAGATCTGCACAACCATTACCAGCCCTACGTGAAGACTATTAGAACGACTTTTTATCGGTCAAATCCGCGCTGGCTGAGCACAAATAACGACAGCAATTTTCCAAGTTAATCTGTGCAACCACTGAGACAACAATTAATTTCAACAGCTAAAACCATTTTAATCTCTTCGCATTGAAAGTTTATTCGGACTGCGAAAAAAAACATCTGACAGACGTCTCGTTGAAAGGCCCTTACTAAAATTCAGCGAAACGAGTATGACGCCCTAAAACTAACTGCCTGCGTACAACAGGATCAAAACAAACTGCACAATGTGAGAATCTCCCTGTACGGATCACATAAATGTATACAAATGAACAGTAAGCACATTTGGTAATGCCCGTAGAGGTACTTACCTCCGAATGATCGGTGGGGTTCTATTTAAGCTGCTGGTTGACTAGAACCCAACTTTTCACCCTCCTCCCTCCCCCCCCCCCCCCCCTCCCTAGTTCTAATCGTTTTAGAACGATTTTCATAGGCGAACTACGGCTGTTCCCCTTCTCTTCTTCCTCTCGGTTTTTTCTTCATATTCCTTACCTCATCAAAAACACTCCATACCGTAATGCCCAGAAAGTTGCCTCTTCCCTCGCATTAACACCTACTTTCTAATTACGCCTGATTTCCTTCTCCAACTAAACTTCTCCCTGACTTTCCCACCCTTTTCTCTCCCACTGGTAAATTGCGCTCACGCGCAATTCATCCGTGGAACTCCTACACGCAGCACGATGTTCAGGGTGGATGCGATCGACTGTGACCGTTCTGACTACACTTCACACAAAATCCTCATATACGGATGAGCAGCTACGTAATAAACAACAAAGCGAGATAAAGGAGGCCAAGCAACCTGTACAAAATCCTCCTGCACCAGATGGTCGGAATTGAGAGGAAAAGCGGTGCAAAGAAAATCGAGCAGATGCCGTTGCACCAGCGTAGAACCTTCATCATCAGCCACAGCACAAAGCGCAGCTATCTGCAAGAACTGCTCACACCTTTTAACGAAAAGTGTTACTAATAAACGGATAAAACTAATCTGAATATGACTTACGTTCTAACCTCCATCTGGTATCGAATATACACTCATCTCTGCACTTTTCTCTTTGTTTATTTCTCCTCTCCTGTGCAATCGACTAGCGATGCCTTATTCGGTTTTTAAAGCTGCAGTAGAGCGGCAACCCAATGCAGCCCCGTATTTCTTTTGTTGATACTTTCAAATGCGAAAACCGCAAACCATGTGATCGACATGATCGCCCATAATGAAAAGTTGGTCGTCCATTGTTTTCCGCCGGTCGAATTTTGCGTTAACATAGATGAGAGCAGGGAGCCGCACAGATGGTGACCCAAGTACTGCCTCCCAAAGGCACGCGAAAAACGACTCCGCACCGACGCCCTCTTGCACCTGATCAAGCAGTGCGAACGACCTGCAACAATCACATCTATTGGACCAACGAGCAACCACACCAGAATTTCTTCACTCAAATTCGATAGCAACACCAATACGTCTGCCATACAGTGAGAAGACAAAGCCCAGTACCATTAATGCGACTGCACCAAGATTATGGCTCCAGAATAACGACTTTTAACTCTGTTTTAGGGGTTTTGAGCAAAAACCACATGTACTATGAAGATGTTTCACAACAAGTCGTGGCTATCGAAGCCGATATAGTTTCGCATTATTTCGCTCAAACGGCGAACAAGAAGAATTGTTGCAATTCTGTTAATGGCAGAACAAAGACTTCGCTCGCTAATGTTTCTACAAAATGAACAATGGGAAGGTGTTTCAGTTTCTGCGGGACGTAGCTTCCCGAAAGACACATAAAATTAGCTGAAGGAAGACCTCTGTCACAATAATGCCAACATAATAGAAAAGAAACTGATAGCGTGAAATTCAGAAACCATAGCAAAACAAGAAATATTCGCGTATAAGCATATATGACCTACTAGAAAATGACGTACAGTAAATGTGCGAGAAGAAAGCATCGCACAATCACATGGTGAAGCCGAAAAAAAAGAGTTCTTTTCGATAATAAGCCGATGAATCGCTAAAGAGGACTCTCACTCAACAAAAAAGCTCGAAAGCGGCTCCGGAGTTCAAACAACTTGTGGAAGTATGAAAAATGATGCACTATCGAGGATGGGTTAACCTAGGGCGAAAAATGCTTTCAAATTCCAGCGACTTCCATTTTTGGACAGATTTTTCCCCGCCCCTATTATACACCACGTCAGTGTTATTTCTTGAAGGATTTTCCTTCAAGAAATAACACTGACGTGGTGTAGAATGTCCCAACGGGTGACGAGTGTAAAATGTCCCAATGTTAGCATCTCCGACAAAACGCATACAACGAGGGAGAATCCGTATTGAGTAAGCTTATTGCCACAATGAGGAAGAGTGGAGAGATTATACTGCAGAAGTAAGCCTATAAAATACCAGCAACTTGCAATGTTAAATGCTCTAGGCCTTTGAGATTTGCTCCTATACAACTATTTGTTTCATACCGTAGAATTTCTAGCTCAAATGTGGGAAAACAGGTCGCCTTAGACGTGGTATCATGTTCGGTCATCCACAATACATTCCACGTTTCCAATCCACGAATGCTAAACACATATTTTTAGTAGCAGTAACAAAAAACCCCGCAAAGATTGACGTCTTCTTAGCGCACTCTTATGCATTCTAATGACCAATCAAAATTATAATCAAAGGAGATGGCAAGCTTTCATGGAATATACTGATGTGCTTACCTACTTATCTA
This sequence comes from Parascaris univalens, assembly GCA_037576465.1. NCBI lineage: Eukaryota > Metazoa > Nematoda > Chromadorea > Rhabditida > Ascarididae > Parascaris > Parascaris univalens. Next base: position 77,778,471 of record CM075173.1, on the reverse strand, counting down.
ATCACGGAAAAACTACTCTGACGTTTGGGGACAAACGTCTAATCGTAAAAGAAAACAAACTGAAGCAACAAAAAGGAAAACCAAAAGCGAACGATGAAGCGACTAAAGAAGTTCCGCTCAACTGTACCACTCTAAACTGTTTTCTACTCGAACTAATGTGGTTATTATTCAGTTAATTTCCACACGACATTACATATTCGCTGAATTTGAATGGGAAATGGAAATACGCTGTTAACGATGGATGTCACAATACAATGAAGGGAAGATGAATCGAAATTATAACATTTCGGTGGAAAAGAAAGGGAAATCTTTTCATTCAAAGATAACAAGTTGGCATATAAACGTAACCTTTTCTCAATGACTTCCTTTTTTTCAGAATTACATTTTCTGAATCTTCTCAACAACTATAAAACGGCTTTCTGAAGACGCTCTGAAAGCACTCACGAAACGACCGACGTCAACAAAACCCAACATCTTCCTCACCTTCTGGACAACTAATTACCTTCTTTTCCTACATTCAGATTAAGGAAAGCATGAGAGAATCAGTAGCCATCTGGCCTCAACTAAAATGTTGCTTCTGACGCCGTCTAAGATAAAACATTTTTAAATGGCACCTGAAATGCATTTCTCAAACCGTCTACCAATTATCGTCATATAACCTTAATAAACAACCTTTGAGAAAGACCTCTGAACCAAGTAGACGAAAATGCACTACAATAACAGTCAAGTATGACTGCAAACAGAGCAACACGAACCTGTCATAGAATTCAGTGCCTTCTTCGAGACCAAGAAGAACACCGGTAATGAAGCCAGGTAAAGCAGGCTTCAAATTTGCGCCTAAAGGGAGAAGATATTGCTCGAAGATTCCGAGTAATTCCGACTTCACCTAAAACCACAAGCCATTAGCGATCAAAAATTGTAAGAAGCATCGCTAAAGACTGGAATCAATTTAGAAGATTTGCAAAGCCTTATCGCCTGAACAATAATATGGAAAAGAGTCAACAAATATGTGAAAAGGAATATGAGAAAAGGAGTAACACGTGGAGGAAGAACAAGCATGGATCACCGAGTCACTTTTTCTGTGACTTAAGGGGCATAAAGAATTTTATTTGTGGCCTTGATCGATGCAGAAAACAAAAATTCAATAAGCAAGTAACGGTAAAAGAATAATGGCAACAAACCTTGATACCGCAGTGATCCATTAGTGGGAAGAGGCCAACAGCGAACAAGTACAACATCCTCGGGAGATGCTTCTGGCCAAGAATGTCGAAAAGCTGACGATAGGTTTCCAATGCCTTCAGATGTACGCCATGCGGTAATGCCGGATGTAAACATTGCGAAAGGCGTTTCGCAACTGTTACTGGCTTTGGGATGTCACCGAATCGCGCGTTCGAATGAAATACCTTAACACAGAGATATTTCGTTCAGTACCTCAGGGAGCTCCATAACAAGCAAAGATACATATTCGAGAAGTAATTTATTCAGTTTTTTGAAAACTTCAATTCCACCATCGTTCACACAGAGTATGTTTGAAAGAAGACCTTCCCGTGCAAGAACGGTACAACTTTTTGAGTGCCACAATGACAAAAAGCATAACGGACAAAGAAAAGCTCTTTCCCATGTCCACAACAAGGCGATTTATATCACATAGCAACCAAAACAGTCGCTCCTTTGAATGAAATTTATAGAAAATCACCCGTTTACTTATGAAACACTTGCAAATGAAGGATAGTGTACGCCTCATCTTCAAGAATGACAGAGATCGGAGAGAGCGAACGATGGAGAGATGGAAAATGCAAGTTGACTATATCATTTCTTTATCAAAGCATCTGCTTAAAATGTGCACTTACTGCAGATGTCATGCAGTAATCCTAAAAACGACCGTGTATTAGGCATCCTGAGGGGCCAACCGCATAATTAGTGGGTAACCACCGAACAACTTGGATGGGAAGAGAGGAGGCAGCAACTTACGTTGCTTGGAAATTTCGGAACGGAAATATACAAAGCGGAAAACGATGTCGAAAGTGACGAATGTATAAGAGAAGAAAATTAAGAAGGGAACTTATAAAACCTTCCATTCTTCGTTAACTTGTCCCTTCACCTCAAATTTGCCGGCAACTTTCCGAATTTGTTGTATCAGCACTCCATAAAATAGTTTCAGTACTTGCCTATATTCTTGAAAGATCCCATATCCAGCAGGAAACAGTTTAGTGAGTCACCATTTTCTAGGGGAGATAACATAGAGAAAGATATACGCGTGGCATATATGACTAGCCTGGCCGCTTGGATGGAACCTTATTAAATATATAAAACAGCCTTTTGAAAATGCAACGAAATTGGCAAATCGGCTTGGATGCAGCTTAGTGTGCAAACGACCGATCTCTTGAACATAAATGAGCGAACACACATGCACTACTGATTATAGCGAAATATTTGGATGGAGGGAAGCATGGAAGAGGGAGTCACTGGAACCGGACAAATGTGCCCGTAGCCACTTCTGTACATAGAGTGGGTTCTGTTCCAACCTCAGAAAGGGCTAACTACGACGGTGATTTTTTCGGTTCCGCTGGTACAGGAACTGGGAAAATGAACTTTGCAAATAATAGAGAAACGTCGATAGGAGATGAACGCTAAGCATAACAGCTTGCATGCACCCAGGAAAGTTATCCATAATTATAAGTAAAAGCAGCGACAATTTCATGAACATATCTCATCCGAATGTACCTTCAGCGCAGCAAAAAAAGAGCATGACAAACCCTGCTGAGTTTGCCAAGTGCTGAAATGAGATCAGCCCACTCGTTGGTGGCCTCGAACGCTTTAAGAGCCTTATCGACTGCAGCCACGTAAGAGCGGTACTTACTGCTGTTGAGCAATGCGGCCGCATGCGCTGCAGCTACGCCCGAATCAGCACCTCCCACCATCACCGAAGACATCTGAAAGACACATTACCCATATGCACAGGTGAGATTTATACAGTGCTCATACTATGGAAAAAAGCAAACGGCCACTGCTCATCGGCACCTCTTAGAGGCCTGATTTGCATGAAAAAGGAGAAATAAGGAGCAAAAAATGATTCCAGAAGTGAGGTGTAAAGGTCACATGAGGGGGGCACCGTTGTGCCAACTGTGCTTCTTAAAAGTTGCGCACAGGCAACGCCAGCTCATTAAGCGAATCAAAAAGTTTTCAGTACCGCTTGAAAACAGATCTGCTGACGATCATGACTGACTTCTTCTGTAACCACAGACAGTGAAAGGGCATAATAAGGCAAGTAAGCAACAGCAAAAAAGCGGGTGGATCGAGAACAGAAGTGCGACAAAAAAGTCAGCGTGCGCTGAGGAAAGCGATGAGGATAGCATCCTGGCCACTTTGTTTACAACCTCTTTTATATAGAATGAAAGGACCCTTTACGCAGAGGATTGTAATACAGTGCAACAGGCACAACAGACCACCCCATGGCAACCTTTCCTTATTTTTCCACTTCTCGTAGTCCTCCATGTGCACAACAGACGACAGTTTTCCTCCACCAGTGTAAAGACGGCAAACCTCCCGCTCTCTAGTATGCCCCGAATGCGCCATAACTATTCGCTATTGCACCGTATTCCAGACCACAGTCTGTCAGGATGTCGATCAAGTACAATCCATACCCAACACTCCGAGTCATCGGGTATCATTGTGTCCGGATGCGCTCCTTCCCTTTCTTCGCTGCAATTTACACCTCGCTGTTGCGATTCGTGTTGAACACACACGGACTGTTCATGTACCGGCAAAGGATGACTGAAAACGAAGCCACATACTTTCCAACAAGGAGGGCCCTATACGCACTATGATCCAGCTGATCAACCAAGAGCATGCCTCGAATCAAGGAATCAGTGTTGACTTAGTCATTGGTGGAATGGAGTAACAAACAGCTAAGCATGGCAGCCCTCTTACAGTGAGGTGTGATTATACTTTACTTGTTAATAAGTAAACTAACACTCAAAACGAAAGAGTTGGAACTTAGGTGAGCATATACTCGCCACTAATGTAACGGAGAAAAGTCAGCAAAACGCCAAGACGACGAGGAGAACGAGCATAATTCACACTGAAAACGAAAGGGAAAGCGATGAAATGAAGCGGTGCGAAAATTAACGCAAACTAGGCCAAATATGCACACACCGAATAAGATGCATCAAGCGGCTGTGAAGGATCAAGCAGAATCTTTCTCCAATCATAGAACAAAATCACCCCGTACAACCGCATTGCCTACATTGCCCGACGAGCATTCAAAATGAGACTTCAACGCTTATATTGGTGAATTCGAAGACGGTAATTTACTGAGATAAAAATATGCGCACTAAGATGAAGGCCCGTTTTGCTGCCACCCAACAGAATGAAGTCCACAATTTTTAAGAGACAAATTTCATATATACTGACAGCACAACCCGATCATCATCACTTACGAAATAGCGAGATTAAAGAATCACCGCCGGATGTTGTCGACTGAAGTGACACAGAACTCGCCCGTCCGTGGGTCCTAGATTGACCGAACCTGCGAAGCGTATCACTTAATGCGCTTCCTTCTCGTCTACCGCTCTTCTTCTCCCGTTTATGACTGCAAGGTAAAGCATTTTACTTCAACTTCGACCTTTTTATGCGATCCCTTCCGTTAAAAAAGATCCACTCCAATATTACTGTTTCTATCTAAATTCCAGGAAAATTCCCTTCCCTCTCCCTTCAAAATGAGCCAAGGCAGTCTTTACGAAATATACATAACACATTCGCCAAATGCATATATACACTGCGGCATATGCAAAGCAAATATCCTTCTATTATGTGCACACACATATGCAGTGAAATACATCAAAATGCGCCCTTAAACGGCACTACACATACGACATCAATTCTAAAGTAGACGAGAACTGTGTATGAGGAGAGGGAAGGTGGGAGGACGCGATTGAACAGGACGGAAAAAGGCGGTGCAATGCCAAAAATGAAATATATAACCCCAAGCAAGTCAGCACATTTCTTGGCGATCTATGCACATAATTCGAAAGTCAATAGGTTAACTAACTTTTCCTGCCGCAAGGCCTAATGACCGAGTCCCGCTTGTTAGACATTCACGCCACCACGTCACATCAGTAGCCTGCGGCATTTTATTTGCAAAGTGCTCCACCCCACATACGAACCTCAGCAGATCGGTTAATAAAATAGCGGAACGAAACAAACTTCTGCAAAGAAAATGACGGTACGTAGACCGAGACGATTTTGCTGAAATTTCGAGCGACCGAACACCTACACCCAAATGAAAGCAACTTCCGGAATAAGGTCCACCGCATTCAGTCGCCGATGCAACGTCAACATTACGAAGTGGCACGGCAAATATTACGTCTCGTGCCTTTTCGCCACACCCTTTCGAGGAGCGCTGCAGATGTTCTCACCCATTCTGCGTCTGCATCGCACCTCGCTATGCTGACCTCTGATCTTGAAAACCATGTTACTGCGCAGAAATAACCGGCATGTACTCTTCTTTTTGCAAATTTTTTGATCACGTACGTGGGTATGCATCGATTCACCTTCATACGGTCATGGCTTAAATTTGGTTCAGCTCACAACCGCCGAGTGGGTCAGACTTCAACTACACCCGTGCACATCCTTCATCATCTTTGTTGTTGTGAACAAAGGACGTCACCATACGAAAAGAGAACTTCAGGCGAGTTCTGACGCCAGCAATTGATGCAGTAGCGGACAAAGAATACAAAAGAGGAGGATGAAGCAATGAGAAAGAGATGACTAACTTCGCGAACATTCATTTCAGACGAAAGCATCTTGTTGAGGACAGTCGCGAAACAACTACGTGAACAAAAGACAAGGCTATTTTTACAGCATTGCAACAGAGACAAGCGATGATGTTATCTGTCGTCTCGAGATTCACGACAAGCACCACCCGGCTGCAAATAAAAAACACCCGATGCAACAGCTTGCGGAGATATTGTGGGCACGAATGAATGTCGATGCCTTTAGCAGAGTGCCGATGTGGCACGATTAGCAGGCGAACACGTGCTGCATCATGCGCCACAACTTTGCACGGAACGCGCGCTGCTTCCGAGGCACGGAGAGCGCAGCCCAGCACGTGCCCTCAACGTAATCGCATCCCGCAAAACGGTACTTACATTCAGCGATTATTTGCTGCTGCGTTGGAAACTGATGTGCCTTGAGAGCTTGAAAGAATCATGCATGCTTCGTAGACTAACTTGAAGACTTACTCGCACTTTTGATGCTAAAATAATGAACAGATGAAGGAGTCTTTCTTCAGGGGAGCGTCTGGACACACTAAAGGCGTCGGCAGTCCGGACCACATCTGGACGTTTAAACTGTGAGGCTCATAGAGAGTGTCGAGTAGGAAACCCTTTTGAGAGAACGTCGAGAAATGAACGCTGAGTCTTTGCGCTGATTCGTTATTGTTGTCTGACGTGGGCGAAACGTAAACCGAGATTAGCTGTTTTTTGCCTGCTTGAGATTTAAAATATATGCAGATCGAACATTTTTTGCAGCAGAGGGGAGAGGGGAGCGGAAATGTGAGCTTGCCCAAACCCCTTCCTCGACTTTTTTCAACATTTTCTCTGCTGCACGCTTCCACTTTGGACACGTCACGTTGCCCACAGGACGCCAAACGCGATGTGCCACGTCAACCTAACAACAATATGTCACTCGAACGGACTGTGACCAGTTTCAGTGGCGACGTCAGCTCCACTTATAAGGGCTCTTACTGATGCAGTTTGCTAGCAGACAGATTCGGACATCTTGAATGGAGTGTGTATAGGCACAACCAGGGTATGTCCACAATTTTGAGAGACGCCCAACAATGGGGTGCAAAGAACCAAAAGATGAAAATGAAAAAGCGGCCGGAAAGAGAATGTCATTGAATACGTGAAAAAACCCAGCGGGAATAAATCTTGTTGCATTTACACCTTACATCCTTTGAATGAGGAACCACAGATGAAGCCTATGTTTACTTTCATCTTGTCCGAAAACTTCAACAAGTCCTTGCTAAAACCTCACGTACCAAACTTACAATGCTCGAGGAACGCAACTTGGGAGGCAAATGGTAATCGAATTGATCGCTCTCAAAAATGAAGTTCAGAAGTTCGGATTTAGAGTACCCGAGCATCTTTTTAAGAAATCGTGATAGAAATCACGAACCAAAAGTTTGGCTTAAAAAAATAGAGCTCAGTGACCAGAGGACGTCCTCGTCATCTAGATGTGACACGTCATTGGCACACGTATTAGTTGATTTATAAGAAAGGCAAGTTCGGAACTGTAAATGAGAAAAGCGACTTGGCAGAGAAACTTTGTAGAGATATTTCATTTAACGACTCCTCAAAATATACTTTTAACACGCAAAACTATTCCATATGCTGAGTTGATTTCCTTATGATATATCACTTGATTTCCCTTACACGGCATCGCACAATATGAATTTCGAGATGGCCGAAAATGTTCAACCATAAAATCATCACAACAATCTGCCAGCTTGAAAAGTCCAGCTGATCATTTGGCATCAACCTGAATACTACGACAGCGACGATTTGTCGCTGGCACCGAAGCGGTCGCCACCACCGTTCTAGCACAACAATGTTTAAAAGACCCTGCTAATGGCGAGGTTCACTCCTAACAAAGTCCAAGCGTAAATGCATCAGTCTCACTGTCGGGGTCAAAACGTTGATTCGGACGTCATATGCTGAGAAACCCCAACGGGCACGACTGCGGCACTCGGGTTACCGGTGGAACATTATAATCAGTTATCCGCCGTTTCATTTCATGGGTGCACTGGTAGCACGAAAGAGCTGCTTGGTGGCGTTAAGTTTTATGCTTAGGCCCATTCTGGGTGTAATTATTGCATAAATTTTTCCTGATTTAGTATATGCCATGTGGGATCCAAAATATATGGCTTTTGCCAGTGTCGAACTAGCGACCTTCAGTCATATTCGAGTAATACCGCAAAACCGAGGGGTACCTGCCAGATATGTGGAGGTTGATTTCGAGGGAGCTCGAGTACCTGCGCCGTAAACTCAGCTATAATTAGTCCACTGAATGCTGAGGTGAGGAACGTGGGCGGATGAGATCTCCGCGAATATATTGCTGTTATTTATGCAAACCAAAGAAAAGAACGTTTCGAAAAAAAGCTTCATTCACACAAACTTCAGCGGTTTCAAATAAGGACGACAGACTGACTTAGGCTCTGGGACGTATCCTCTAAGCAGAAGAGGACGAAGTGAACGCAGTGGCTATACATCAAAAATAATGCAAATAGCAATAGTGGCGAACAGTCACACTTCTCCATGGCAGATACTCCAGAAACCCCGGAACTCAGGATCTTAGCTTTCTGATGACGCCATCGCGTTATGATCTCTGGAAGTTTCCTCCCTTCAATAATTTCTTGTTCGGTTCAGCATGAATGCTTGCGTCTTGTGTTCCACACCTACAACTGCAAATCAGCTGGAACCTATAAAGGGATTCTAACCCTGTTTGAAATAGCTACAAAAACCATCTCCGCAGCCTTACGGCTCTTTCCGGAAAGTCTTCTTTGATTACGGATTGTTAGTTTAATTTTCGAGGATGACATGAATTGGTCATACTATGAAATGAAATCCACACTATGAAATGAAGAGAAATCAATGTTGATGACGAGACCCAATCCTGGCTTTCGCCGCAACAATGAAAGTTCTGCGCTCCACAATAACAATAATTGTGGAGTTGACTTGAGTCATACGCATGCTTAGCTTGTCGCGCTGTTGAGAATTCGATGATGGAGATGCCGGAACTGACGTAGTTTCCCAGTTATGTGTCAGGGTTCCATCTCGTCCGTAACCTCCGGGGATAAACGTACCTTTTGTGAAATGGAAGGGGGAGGAAACGGGTGCGCGCCTACATAGGAATTTATTACTACTAATAAATTCGAGAGATGTGGGGCTTGCAGATTTCGCAACTTCGTAACAACGACACATGTCCGAGGTTCTGCGGGTCACAGGAAAGGAATTTGTGCGCAGCAGAATTTGTAAATTTCGAAGAAGTTCGAATTTCTGGCTCGGTTGGTAGACAGGAAGGAGCAAATGCACCTTTCCACTAAAGCGAGCAGGGAAATCCGTTTTCTCTCTCTCCTCCCCTTCACCCACTCAATGTTCTTGAGATGGGTGCGAAAATTAGTAGATCCTCAGGTGCAAAAAATCCGTTGCATGTGCTCGTGGTAGAAAAGGGCTACAACTTGTAAACTTGAAAAACCGACTGGAAATCCAATTTTGGTCAGTGCACAAAGCAGTTCTGACTGACTATTAAGGAGATGTGTTCACGAACTGTTCCAATATTTCAAGGCCGAGCCTATTGCCTATATGGACATGGAGTCTACCCAGGAGTGAAGATAATGAGAATTCGATTCACAGATGGGCACCCTTTCTCGCAATTTACAAGAAATCCTCGGGGAACAAATCTTCATGGGAAAACACACTTCAACGTGAACAGATATCAGCCAACAGCAGAAACCGCTCACGCATCGAGTGGGGCGAAGTTTTATGTGTTGAAAGCTTTTCTCAGAACACTCTAAAAATATCAAGATGTGCAACCTCTATTGAAAGTGTAACGGATTTAGATCTCCGAGCTGCGGAAAGCACCCTGGAATCGTTTGCGAACCTCGGTATCTGCAATAATCTCTCAGCTACCTATCTGACTAGAAGGGAAAGAACTCTCCCACGTAACAGTTAACAAAACACTCGACCGAACTTTTTAGTAACCAACTGATTTAGTAATTGTGCATGTGATCGACCCAGTAAACGAGATCTGAATTAATAAATGAGAACATTTTACGATTCACCGGTTGGCCTCTAAAAAGAAACCCCTCGCAACGTAGCGCTAACATCTCACTGTCGAACATCGTATTACCGCTAAGAGCAAACGCATGCACATTTAATACAACGGTAACTATAAAGGCGCAGAGACGACGAGTGACATCTAAATGAACGAGAAGCCCACTAAACAACAGTTAAACATGGGGATAGTTTGAAATTGGCAATTGCGCACACAACGATAGTCTTTTAGACGTTTCTGCTGCTACATAAACACTTTATTGAAAGATCAAAGAACAGAGGTCGGGCAAACGAGGTGGTCAAAATACGAAGCAATACAATCAAACGCAATGCCGTACTTAATTAAACGATCGTTGAAATAGGTCGCCACCTGCAAAGAAACGATATGAGTTAACGACATGTTTACAGATATCGGTTAGGGACGAGCGAGAGTTACGTCGATAGCGGTTATAGCGGAAATATGAGAGAGATTAAACACAACGTTAGCATAAATCCAAGAGATGCAAGCATCCACTATTGCATATCCACTATACAAGGTACGCGAGTCGTCATTCTAGAGCAACTCATATCAAGTTTCTGACAACGGATGAATTACACAAAAAGAAATCCATCATGAAAACGCAAATTCCGGAAATATTCTTCGGGTTTCTGTAATATCGAAGGAATTTGACAAAAAAAAAACCAAAGAAGGAGACACAACCATTAACACCGGTCGCGGTTTCGTCGTTAACCGTAACCAGTTTCGGGGTCACGTAGCCATTTTAGGGATTTCGAAAGTTGCGCTAATCCTTCCCCTCTCACGACAGGAGAGCGATGAGAAAAGCTACCCACTGCAAGCTGCACTAATAAAGCTTGCTGAGAGGAGGAATATAGAGATAAAATACATATAATGGGGAAAAATCATGATGAGCTGTTGTTAAACAGATTTTGCTATCAATGCAGTTCTATATGTTCAAATTGTGAACGAAACTGGGTAACATGTGACGCCACTTCCTTCTCTGTAATTCTCCCACGACTTCTTACGTCCAAAAATGCGCTTTCCCAATTTGACATTTGTTAGAAGGAAAGATTCTTGCTTAATCTCCGAAAGCATAAAGCGGCCACACAAACAGACTGGCGGGAAAAACAATAAAATTTATGTATACAAAAGTGCAGCGAATATACATAAAATTAACACGATTTAAAGCTCACTGTGGTCTCTTTTCCACTGCAGCGTTCACTAGTGGAACAATTCAACGATGAATCAGTTCGAAGGTATTTTGGGCGATGTATTCGATAACAAAACTCCAACACCTATACAGTGAGGAAATGCAATGAGTAGGTCGATAATATGAGGAGCTGACCAATAAATCGTGCTCATGATGAGCGACCACAATTGCACAGCAACAGTCAACTTACATCACACATACTCGGGACACTCACATATGAACACGACAATCGCGACACACCTTCAACGGTCCATCTTCAGCAGTGAAACATTCGAAGTGGTGAGCTCAGAATAGAAATTAAGTCGACGACTCAGACTCACCTAAAACAACAGTAATTTTTATCGATATGCCGATTCCGTGAGGACAGCACATACAAATTGTACGAACACTTCAACGGACATCATCATGTGAACTTTCTTCGAATTCCATCTCCATTCGATGCGAAATAAAAAGTGTAATCGCCTTTGTTTCAGATGCGATTTGTTAGGTTTTATGTGACGTGATCGTATTCGTCGGCGAAGAACACTGCCAACACAGAAATAATATATTCAGCGGATGTTTCACGATCGTTAACACCACTCCCGCTAAACCGCCAATATTCTCATATAGATGAGTGTTGGGTCTCTTTTAACTGCCATGACGCTTCTACAGAATTTTCATAAAATGCTTCAATTTTTGCCAGCACTTACTGTATTGAATTTCGTTTCAAAATGGAAAGAAGCGGCCGAGTTAAAAAAATGCCAAGACAACGAATAAGATTCAATTCAAAGGCTGTTTAATGAAGCCAATCGGGCAACGGTTTACGAACTCGTGCTGCACCATAATCGATATGATTTTAATGGTCGCAACTCACTCGCCTCCACCTAACAAAAAGTCATTCAACACAAACTTACTTGCATATATATAGAGTCATTCACTCATAACAGAGGCTTCCGCTTGCAAAACGGTTTAGCAACTGACAGCCACAATCAAATTAATGAGTGCGATAATAATTATTCAAAGATAAGGAGCATCGTAGCTGCCAGACTTACTTATGTTAACGTGGCATTTAAACGAAGCCAAGTTCTTGAAACCACACGGCGACGAATAAACAAACCATGATGAAAAGTGGAATTCCAACCGCAGCAGCGATTATCACCCCGAATGGAACTGAAACAAACTGATCTAAGAAAGGAATTAGTTCAAAAAACAACAGTGAAAGGATGTGCGTCTAAATGCATTGTTTGCTGACCGCTCACAGGAAAACGAACAAGGGCTACTCGGGTCGTGTGTGAAAGAAGTATCATCGTGAAATGGTCTCACCAGAAAGAGCATAGCGGGTGGCAAAATGAGTACCACGTTAAAGGCAATGTTCACACAATCTTCATGTAAAGGCAACCAAGAAGGTAGTTATAAAATTTATCCACTCACTGTAAAATCTACAACAATTCTACCACTTGGAAACTTTGAAAGATTTCAGACGCCCTGATGGTATAAAGGATTCTGTTGAAAAGGGGTTATTTTGATTTTCGAAATATCGTACAACAACGTGCGATATTTCATCTATGGACAACAAGTTCTTTGTTCCGAGCTTTGCAAAAAAGTTCGTTGAGTGAAAGATTCTACTGTAGACAGGAGTGAGGCACTGCTCAAGCAGGAAAGTTGCTATACCTCAGGTATATGGTGCAGGAGATAGCAGAAAGTGTTAACTTTTCATCTAATATATAAGACAGCGAGAAAGTAGCTGCGGATTCGCACTGCAAAGCAAAAAAAGTATATATATATCCTACCTGTTAGCCCAGATATTTCTGTAAAAAACGTACAGAGAAAGATGGTTTTAACAGCTAACTTTTCTTGCTTGATCGTCTCTGAAACGCACATTCCGTGATAGCAGGCGGAAGGTCGAATGCATGTGCACCAGCAGTAACCTGATTTGTCTGAAATTGTAATACTACACTGCATTTTGATTTCGCCACAATTGTATCTGTATCGATTCACTGTCTAAATATATTCGTGAAGGCTGTCGTTGTAATCCTGCCTGAACATTTTAATTTTTCCGAGAATAAGTAATTTTCCGCATAAAGACAAGAGACAATCAATAAAAACCAATACGGCGATAGAAATCGCTAGTCGACGTTATAGTGAGGAACTAAGGAATCTCAAGAACGATCATATCTTACTTGAATAATAATAACCTCTGCTTCATATCTAGTGAACAGTGGCCAATCCGGAAAACTTACAGCGATAAACGAGACTGGTTGCGCTCGTTGAAAGTAATCAAACGAAGCCGCTTTTCCACTTTTCTCATAGATTTCGTACGTCTCTTTTGGAGAGAGCAACTGAGGGGGACTGAATTTTCTAAAAAGAAAGCAAAAGAAATATCAGAAAAATACAACAAATATACTCCACATCAGAGTTGTTTCTTCCCTTTGAAACAATTCGACGGCACACATATGTAAACGAAACCATTTCGGAATTGAAGAAAGAGCAAAATTCAGGAGGAAGGGAGTGTGGATGATCCTTTGAGGGACAAACGATGGAAACAAATCGCTTGCTACAGTCATAGGCGAATATTTATACAGCCTATCTCTTTATCGCTAATAGAACCAAACAAATTTTTGTGCTCCTAAAAACCCCCACGTTTGACAGCACATAATAATATCAAAGAATGTTTCTGGCATGAAAAGTCACCTTCTTCGAATGATTTCATCCTTTTTTACTTTATTATCACAGTTATTTAGAGGAGTGGAGGGGAGAGATGGGGATGATGTGGATCATCATCGAACTCAGTATAATGCTTCCGAAACTCTAGTGGAATGTTGCTATTGTGTTTCCAAGAGAGATTAAATAGACTTACTTTTGCTTCGTCATGACTGAACAATGCTCCTCATAAAGCTGCAAGTGAATATGAATATGAACTCGAGAAATAATTTTCGATAGATACGATGAAATAATTAGACATTAATTCTTCAACATGCAGCGGGAAAAAAGCCAAAGTTAAAGAATAAAAAGCACATTAATTACGCAATAAATATGAAATTACTCAAGAATGTAGCCACTGCGAATACTTTCACGTCGCTCATTATTGACGGCTGACTTCTCGAAAAGAGAAAATCTTTATGCATAAGGCGGTCGATATTTATTCAGCAATTTCAACTCATACCGACGCACCATCTCTACGTTTCGCAAAGGTGGGTATTTCCTCGAAGCGCCAAAGATGGCATTACGGAAATGGTTAACGACGAACAAGATGCATGCAGCTTCACACATTCATAGGCGACGTTGTGCTCTGATTCGAAGGTAATGAGTTCGTCTTGCGATGTGTGCCGTTTCAATGTATTTCAAAGGCAATTTTTTGGAGGGGAGAGGAAGGGGCGATGGAGAAGGATAGAAGTGAGGCGTACCGCGAATGTGAAAATCTCTGCTGTTGCATTAAAAGGCTCAAAATGAGCGTTTAGTTTCGTTCGTCGAAGATGAATATCTCATCTGACCACAAAAAATGAATCAATGGAGAATCGTAAACGCCGATGAACAAATAAAACAAACTATCGACAGTCTTAAATGTGAAATATATTAGTTTAAATCGCTGTAGGATTTCTTCAAACCTCGAGATCTACTGCATTTTATGGCGAATATAACGAAGAGTTTGAAGCAAGCATTCCTATTCTCATTGCTTCCCTTTATCGATAGAAGTTCCACCTTGTTCGTTCTGCTTATAAGTGAGATCGTGGATTGAGCTCTCCAGTTTAGGCTTCATTAGTATCTTTTTTTCACTTTCTTAAGAGAATAAAAATTTTGGTCATTTCGACTGTCACTTTATCGATCGATCTCGACCACTAAGATCTCAGTCTCTTATTCACTAATAGAACTGACTCCTTCTCACTATTATATTCTTAGGGAGAAACATGCGCAAACTCTACCACATCGGAATCTATGAACAGTGTAGGCAAATGGGATAAGCTACTCAGGATTCAGCGTTCATCAGCTTCAGTGGAAACATCTGATTTGTTTGATTTCTCTCAACCTCAGCATGAAGAAAAACTCTCGACGTTTGTTAAAACGTCTCGAACTCGAGCTTTTTTCAGTGAAAAATTGCGCTAATTGGCACATTTTGCCATCCAAAATTACCGAAACACTGCAACTTTCTAGCAAAACTGTTTCGCAGTCAGGATCTGTGTCCCCTCCCCCCGGTTTGGAAAATGGGTAAATGTAAATGAGAACAACAACTTGTGATCAAGGTAGCTTGTTAATGAAATAAACAATCATAAAAGCCCATGAAGCAGAAGAGAGGGAACACATTTTGCGCTGGGACAAGCGAGAGACGGGAGATGCAATATGCGCAAGTGAGGTGAAGGTCGGCGTTAGGCAGCCAACAAACACCTGCACAAGGTGCGCAAAGCGTGTGCATTAGAGGTGCGTCGGCGGAAGACAACGCGAGAACTGGTTGGCATTTCATTCGGCGCTGAACATTTATCTGCATTTGCGTTTTCCAGTTTTCTCATCTTTTCATTCACTTAAACTAATGGGAACAAAATCTGCACCGCAAGCATTAGGACCAAATCGGCTGTGTTCTCAGAATCAGCCTCAAAGGCTCTCGTGATGCCATTTCGTGGTCATTCAAATTTTTCACAACTTTGAAATCTTGGTTAGCTGTTAAATGTTTAAAGGCTCAAACTGAGAAAGTGGTAAATTGTTGAAAAGTGTTGCATCCTCAAAAGCGTTTCCGGGCACGCCTGCACCATCTACGACGACAGTTTCCTCCACTTCCAAAAACTTTCGGATGCGTCTGATCCATAAAATTTTCGTGCAATTTACGAACTGAAACTGCCCTACAACTAATGAAGCACGTGGCCCGAGTATCTTTAAAAGATGGCCACAAAGTACCTATAATAATCTGTTTTGTATTAATCTAAATTACCGTTTTAAGATGTGGACATACTAAGGAAATAATAATTTCGACGCCAGTGTTCATCTTCATTCACACCGACGACCAAACGATCCTTATGACGATGGCGCGTCAAAGGGGGACTCCAAGTACTTACAATGATCCCACTATGCTCGATTGATAGAAATTTTTTGATATTCTGAAATGAGTTTCTATTTTTAAGCAACAAACATTCGAACGAGTGAGATTTTGCGAGATTTTGCATCATCAGCGAGAATCCATCTTCATCAATAAAACTATCTTCTCGCTGCTCAGACTTGCAAAGGTGCTGCAGTCAATTCTCGCACCAACCCCATTAGAACCAACAGTCGTCCATCCAGCAATCTTCTATGCGTATCTGCGCTCAGATATGGGGAAAACGCCGAGATTGAGATGTGATCCCAACGCTATTCCAAGCAAAAATTCTTCAATGTCATTCTTCCCTAAAGTACTTTTGACTTGTGGTCCGCTTTATGAAAAAGAATTGAGAAAATTGGCGCTTTACCATTGCCTCTTGATTCGCAACGAGAGGGTAGACACAATACTCTCCCCACTCGTTAACGTCACTGACAGAAATTCGATTTCGTGGATCAAGACGATGATTTTTTCTTTCCAGGACGCACCCACTGCGACAAAATCTGCATTTCAAGGGCTATGCAGTTAGATTTTCTGCAGGTGTCAGGTTTTAAAGAGAAGACTAATAGTCAGTGGTCGTGATCATGATGCCACTAGAAAACGAAACGATGCGGAATAGAAACGAGACAAATTAAGAACTGTGCCATTGAAAGTTGCACTACCGACTCTCTTGCTAGAATTTTGTGCAGTGGATATATCCACAGTGATCCTCCATGTATCCAACTGCACAACTTGGGCCCTTTTCATGAAAATCTACATCTCGCATCCTGCTTCTACCCTCTGGATGCTTCAACGAAAATCTATCTCGTGGAGGGATGAAGTTGTCTGATTTCGAGAACGAAGTGTGTGCAATGCAAAATGTCATTGGAAGATAGATAGCCCAGCAACTAAAAATAAATAAAACGAGCTGCACGAAAACTCAATGCATCACTTATGGCGCAGTGTAAAACTGTAGGACCACTGTCTGCCGCGACTCTAAAAACTTCAGGTCTCACCACGGTGTTTAAAAGGTGCGGTGTTATGCATAGCTCCAACAGATCATTTCCAGTGAGCATGCAGGACCTTTCAAACTGTGGCCATCACCTCAGAACTCAACCCGTGCAATAAGCTAGTATAAGGATACTCGAAACAATGAGGGAGGGGAACAGTTCCAAATCTTGCTTCACTGAATCAACGACATTCCCCGCAGTCCTGGGTCCCGTTTAGCCATCTGCTCTGTAGATCCTTCAAAGTTGTCTGTATATTATTAATGTCAGCAATATCGTCTCGCTTTTCTACTACTGTTATGTGCACAACACAATGAAGACAGCGCGGCGATTCGAATGCAGCTACGTGCGTTCAAGCCCAAACGACTATCGTGTGCTCAAGAAGGTTGCTCTTCCATTATTTTCTAATAATTTCATAGGAACTATATATCAGCTAGTTCAACATGAAATGTTATGCACTTTTGGAAGTGACACTTATGGAAGTCGTTCAGACCCGTTTAGAATCACCATTGCAAGCTATGCATGGCGCTGCATCTTTAAAGCACGTAATCTTGCCATATGTCTACTTCGGGAAGATACCACGTCTCCCTTACCATTCATTGGTCATATCTTTTGTTCACATTTATTTGGGCTTTGTTACTGCTGAATAATCATATTCAATATGGGACTTATTGTATAAGTTTTGATTTGCGCGCGCTTTGCTCGCTTTGAAATTCGGCAACTGCGCTAATCCACGATTCAACCGTTCATGCCTGGATCATGCGGATTCGGTTCTTTGTAGTGATGCCCGCGATGGCTTTTTGCCGCGTTCCTCATTAACCCACGAAAAATTCGTCTGCTTCCCGTATGGTATTTTCCACGGGGGTTCTCTTCTCACACTGAGACAGCTTACAGAAAAGCGCAATGTTCTTGTCGAGGGACGAAAAAACGCTGTTTAAAGTTACCTGTGGTCGAAGTTGCTACTAGTGACCTGCCAGTAGGGATTTCATCTTCGACTGGGTACCGGAAGGGGTACAATTGTCTTACTTCCTCTCTCTGATAAGAGAGTATGCACATCATCACTTCTGATTTTGCCCATATTCCAACCGAGCAAACAAATACACACTTTTTCTGTGCGAATGGCGACTTGCATTACGGTTTCGCCTACAAAGGTTCATTTTATTATGTTGTACATAGGATAACTTCAAGAGCAGGCAGAGCAGTTTAGTTTGGTGGCCAGACTCGGACCTCGGGCTCAGTTCGTCCTGCCTGTTAAGCGTCACTCTCAAAGTCGCTTCTCAACTAATGTTTTAAGTCGTCCGCAATACAAAGTCACGTTTCCTCCTTTTCCCCCGTCTTTCACCATCTCCATGCATCCTTTTAAAACCTATAAACTGCACATTTCTGGCTTCTTTAGTTAAGCACCGAAGTACCTATCCCTGGAACTGAGGTCCTTCCTTCCCCACCCTTCGTATGCTCCACGTATACGGACAACCGAAAGCAGATTAAGCCCACCTTTCCATATGGTCATAGAATAGATCCGGTTTGATTCTAGTCATGACCAGGAGCAGGTTTTACCTAGATTTGCGCAGCATAGATTTCAGGGAGCAGCGGGATTTTCAAGAAATTGCACTGCGGTAAGAAACATCGTTCCTGCCCGTGCGTGTAGTTTGCTGCACATGATGCACATGCATTTTGCGAGTAACATTAGACCAGGTGGTTTGCAGAAACTTGCTTATGATTGCCCGCCTCACTTAAATTTTAACCGGCAACGTTTCGTCATTGGTCAAATCATCATGCCTGGTGACGATTTATTTGCCCATTACTCAAAAAAAGCCACGATGACAAATCTAATAGTTATAACTGGTCAACACCACACACGGACGTCTGGAAGCCACTCAAAATTTGGGCGTAGAAATTTCTCAAAGTTCTCCGCAGATCTGCAAGATTTTGGCGAAATATTGCTTGATCATTGAAGTGGTACATTTTGAATCATAGGCGGAAATGCAAAAAACATCTGCGTTGCCAACTTCCCTGGAACTTCTCGTACTCATTTTTCCCATTTTTTTCCACTCACTTTATTCTTAATTCTCGGGGACGTTTGCGCCTTTCGAACGTTTTTATTTGCAAATGCGTTCTCAATTACTTTGTTGGCGATTTAGTGGGTTTGTATTTTCCCTGCTCATATAGATTTAGTTGCACAGACTTCTACGCCGGCAAGTGTGAAATCTAAGGAATTACGCCCGTAAAAATGTTCATTCTTGTAAGAAGAGGAGATCACGAGCAGGAAGTGTCCAACAGGTAGAGTTGCATCTGCTACCCCAATACACATATTCAGTCCGACCAGAAAGACGTTGACTCGATCAAATTTGAAGTGATGCACCTTCTGACGACGCGAAATAGTACCACTTGGCAAGTTTTTGAACGCCGAGACCTGCATAATGGGCTATAGATCGGTACACTTTCTTAAAAGATACAAAGGGGCGCCTCACAATGCCTGTTTTTAGCAGTAAAGTAGTGAAGAGCAAGTTGGATGCCGGCCTCCTTAAGGCATACGAAATAAAATGTCGGAAGCGAAGTCAGACCTGACTAACGAAACATCAAATCTGTGATAGATTTGAGACCTTGCGGTGAAGTGTGATGCTTTATGAGGAAATTTCAAACGAAAATAAGTTGCCTAGTTTGTTCAGAGCGTGCAGCACTTCACTCCATCAAGTCTCGTTTCTATAGGCTAATAAAGTCAATCAAATCTAACTACATCTCTTATCCAACGTCACTGTAACAAAAAGATCATCGTTGCTTCAGCATTAATGGAGCAGCAACGAAGTGAGACGACTTGGTAAGGAGTAAGGGTTTGTTTGATAGGAAACCTTAAAGCTTTTTATGTGGGAGCAGCACATTTCGCTGAACCTGTTTACTTTCTCTACGCAGTGTCGCTCACAAACACACACATACACAATATAGTATTTACAAGCGAAGCAATAGACATAACAACACATCTTATTCTTTCTTTAGCCATACATATCGACGTTGACAGCATCACTCAATTCACCGCAATATCCGCCAATGCATAGAAAATCTCTCCTCTCAGGGAATCTATCAACGTTGAAGAAACGCCTCTAGAGATCATTTAATCGTACCCACCATCTCTCTTCATCAATTTCCTCCCCTTCCCAACGCATCTTCCTTCCCTCTATCTCTCCTTCGTTTAACACTTCGCCCTTCAGGACTGTAAGAGGGTGTCATTCACGAGTTAGTTTCAAAAGTGAACTGCACATCAAATACTTTTTCTTCGGCAGCATGTTATGTAGGCGTGCAACCATGTTCACAATTTTAGAGATGTCCCACATTTAATCACATCCCGGGTTTAGCGAGTGTGGAGGAGAGCACAGCGTGAACAGCAAAAACACTGTAGGGACTTCAACGTCACTGACTAAATCTACTACAGATAGCTTTTCTGCCGTTTAGAATTCAAGTGTGAGGAGAGAATCATTCTAATCATCTTCCCTGGCAACGCGACAACGATCCCACATAAAACTGAGCCCACAATATCACACCTTGTGACAAAGCCATATCACCAAAAAGCTGACGCATAAAACATTTACCAACGTAGCAGTGGCAAAGTGACCACTCAGAAGGTCTTTGCAGCATTTTCATAAAAGGCGTCAGTCACCAAATGAAATCCGCGCTTACTCAACAAGCGAATAAGCAGCTATACGATTCCATCGCTATGAGCATCACCAGAAGCCACTGCGACGTTCTGTTAAGCTGCTTCACAATCGTATGCACCACAATAGCGTCAAATTATAAAAGAACGTCCACGAGGTTTGCGGATGTAGTCAACAAGCAACCATTGATATCAGCTGCGCCTGCGACGAGAGTAACTTATGTACAAAACCGAGGGTCAACAGAATCCTGCTTCTCCTCTTTACTTCGATCACCGGGTGAGAAACTCACTACAAAACTGCCCACAAACAGATAGCCGAAGAATATTCTAATGAGCGCCTCAGAACTAAATTCGCCATCTCCGATAGTCCATTTTAAGGCAGACTCGGTGATGATCTGTTGCAAAATTCCTGCCCAAATAATCCCTTCTGTGCATTCCTAAGCCGGAAGCTTACGGCATACGAAAAAACTGTTTTAAGCGTACGTGCTGCATGGGATATTCCGTTTGCCTTTTGCACACCAAAAAAATGGCATCCGTCTGAACAGTCAGAGTAGTGCTGACCAGCAAGGCCTGCAACTGCTGCGTGGAGGTTTTACAGAAATCCCAAGCCAGATACCCTACGCTTGAAAGCCAATTCAAAAAAGCTAATAAGCAGACTTCAAAGAGCAAAAAGAGTCTATGATTCGAATATATCAGTGGTCAGAATTCGAGCACCCCAAACAAAAATTTTGCCTCTCGAATATTCGAACACGACAGTTAATGATGCTCAAAATGCCAGCTCTAATCAGCACAAAGGCCGCTGCTCTGGATACCTACTCATAGAGTAAGTCGTGGCTGGCACCGATGGTTGAGGTATGTGTGGAACAGCCGGCTGGTAGCCATGTTTATCAACTAACGGCGAACGGTTTGCGTTAAAAATGTTGTAGAGGATCTGGAAAAGGCATCCGATGGAAGCAAGGATGCCAAGAAGAGGGTCAGCAAGCAGCTTGACTGCTGCTACTGTATTCCACCCACTGACAGCTGGTGAAAGCACATACTGCAGTGAACTGAGAAGTAAAAATGCAGCTGCCATTGGATACAAGCTGGCCAATAAGCCAGAGGATGCCACCGAATGGTCGTTAGCTGGTGCTGAGCCTGAAAGCGGAATTCAACAAGCAGTTACATGCACATAAACACCACGCACTCATCTTGGTGAACAGCGTCTTTCAAAAGAAGCATCTGAGGACAAATATACATGAATCGTTTCGCTTCTATGTAGCACTGTAAACTATAATGAACTCTTTGTCTGCAGTGAACTTTAAAATGTAATGATTTGCGGGAGACTTTGTGAGATGTCAGAGCTGGTTTTTTTAATGACGCTTCTTTGCGTCTTAAAACTTCCAAGTGCTTCGGCAACCAAGGAGAAAAACGAACTCTTTCACGAAGTTCATCGTTGCATATTTCACCGCGACCGCCACAAAAGGTCACACAAACTGGCTTCGTGAATATTCGCACATCATTTCATGATCGTTTTGCTACTTCATTGTCGCATTACTTTGGAAGAGTGTGCTGCTTATGAATAATGTAGAAAAACAGACGAATCAAACATCGGTATAGGCCCTCATTCAAGGATCGATTTCGAAATAATCCAAGAAATAGCATGATTTGAGGTCTGCACTGCAGAGATAAGATGAGGAAACACCCACCGATAAGCGCAAGACATCCGAAAAAAAGGGGCACGAGACAACACAGCAGCAGAATCAGCTCACGCAGCGAGACGAACACCGCCTCGATGATACGATTGCCACCACCCACCAGACACATACCCGAGAGTGGGTCGGCATTTACGGACTGTGCGATGAGTGCGAGCATGACGATTCCTAGTGGAACGCCCCAGGCTAACACGTGCGTTCGCAAAACCAAACTGTCCTGCAAAAACGTCTAAAATGAAGCGTATCAACCAGATATGATCAAGACACCTGGTTAAATCATGAATTCCAAACTGAAATCAGTCGTGAAGGCAGAGACAACTTTCTGTTCTAATCTTTCAAAAGCCAACTTTTAAGTGAGCTGAAAGTCAGGTTCCCATTTGACAGCAAGCATCGAAACCGAACAACCAATATGTGAACCCGGAGCAACTGTCCCTCCCCGAATTGATTAAGGCTAAAAGAAACGGTGAGAGTCACTAAATCGAATAGGTCAAGGTTTTAGCGCCGTTAAACTTTTCATTTGCAACGATGCATGACAACTATATGGTTTTTTAATAGATGATCAGCCCCGAGAGTAAACGCCGGTGGTGCGGATGCACATTTAAAAGTCCTTCAATTTTTGAAACGTCTCAACGCGAATCTTAAAATGAGGAGAGCTGAAAACATTTCAGCCGCAGCAAAGATCCGCACATGCTCATTTACCTTCACACGTGCAGGGCGATCACAGATTATGAGAAATGCCTAATGAACGCACTGTTGAACGTGAGATAAGCAAGGATAGAATCCCTCTCACCGAGTTCTGTTGGCTTCTTTGTGTGTACCTGTTCCAAGTACAGCATAACACAAACCACCACAACCGTCCAGTGGTGCCAAAATAATAAAGAAATACAGCGGCCGTCGTGCAAGGTATATGTTGTACACCTCCAACAACAAATATCGACTTCGATGTGTACTCCATGCATGAAATCTGCAACACGTTTATCTTCCCTATTCAAAACTCCCAAATGATCTTTAGGATGAGGCCTAACGTTTTTGTCAACTGGCTGCATATTCAGCGATAAAAAACCCACAAGCAAACGGTGGTTGATATTGACTCCTTCAAAGATAAATGCCCGAGTATTTCCGTAAAATCGAGTAACGCATAAATTTTCTTATGCAAACAAAGGCATTTTTCCAGAAATTTCAAAAGCTTGCAAAGAAGGAATCGACTCGTTGCATGCTGTTGGAGACCTCAGTTCCAAGTTTTGAGATGATCAAAGCCCTTGCTCTCATTCCTCCAGAAAAAAATTGACTTCCCACATTCACATGAAACTGTGAACCTTAGGTTTTTTCGGATTAACCACAAGTGCGTTGGACTCTCGGTGCAAACATCCCCAAAGCGCCGAATTCAAAAAATAGATCAGTTCACTGACCATTTCAAAGCATATGGAAGAGGGAATGTCTTAAGAATTTTTCTCGAAAAGACAGAACTAGATCTCAGCACAAATTTTTGGTGCAATCTTAATATTCGATAAGATAAAGTTGGGTTCCTTTTCTGCAACAGTTTCCGTGTACAACAGTACGATTCCTCTCTACGTGATACGCGATAGTAAACGACAAAAAATGTCCACAACATGTAACGTTGTTTGTAAAGAAGGTGCTCACTTCAGAGGTAAACATTATGTGATTTCAGAGGGTATGAAACGTATTTCAAGTCGTTTTGAGTTTTCACGAAAGAGTGAAGTTTCACCCATTCAGAAGAAGCAATTAAATAAGAACACAGGACACTTTTATACCCTCGAAAAGATAGTAAGGAAAATAGAAAGTGATGTAACGAAAGAAAGAGATGAATTACAAATCTTTTGCTTTCAAATGCTCTGATTCGAATTTCTGTCCATATTTTGTCGACGTAGGCCTTAAAAATATCTGCTAAATCAGAGCAACCGTCTCTGCACCCCATCCAACTTCTCTTCCCTCTCTCCCTCTCTGTAATGCAATTAGTGGCAGATTTGAGAGATGTGAGACAGGTAGGGAGAGTAATTAAGGTTCAAATGAGAGAAGTTGTAAGATGCTTACGCTCAAGCAGGTAACTTAGTAGAATTCTTTAATAATATCTGCATTTAGCAAGAGGAAAATGTCGAAGGTCCATCAACATGAAACCCCTTGGTGGCGGCGATTTACAGTAATGAGTGCTTGAAAAGTGGGTAAGTGTGAACAAAGATGCGAAATCATACCTGCTCGCGATACAGCAATGAGAAAAGGTAGACGAGTGCGGAGAGCGCGAAAGAGATGGTACAGAATAAGAGCGAAAGTTCGGGTAATGCCACCAGACATTGGCGTCTGGTACACAACGTCAAGAGGCATACCGATGTGAGGGCTGTGCACAACAGCGACATTATGAAAAGTGCCGTACTGGCACTCTCACGTTCCTCCTTTAATAAACGAGATTTTAAAATAGAACCATAAATCTTTCTAGCAAAGCTTTCAATAAAATCAACGGCATATCGTTCCGGCAACTGAGCATGCGCTCAACAAGATCAACGCACAATACTTCACTCACTGAATTGTTGGATGAGAGCAAAAAATCATACTCCAACATACGTTGACGAGATCAAATCTTTCGATTTCTTTCTATGGTATTAAGGCGGTAATGCAGCTGAGTCTGATGGAAATGAACTGACTTTGAAGACGAAATTCCGTCAAATGATGAGATCAAGATTGTTGGAGTAGAAACAGAGCATCGAACAGCAAACTGAATAATATGACTCGAAGACACAATTTAATGAGTGGGCAAAAGCTAATAATATGCAAGAATACTCTTCACCTCACTCTATATACCACTCTTTGCTCATCACAGTTTACTATTCCACTGCAAGAAGGCGTACTGTTCAGTTTACCAATAATCTCCCACATATCTACACTCTAAAGCTGTTCAGCGACAGTGTGTGCAGTTCTGCGGGGATAAGTACATTCGAGATCAGCAACATTAACCGTTTTAATCGACTTTATGTGGGAAGTTGATAGCGGCTATGGTATTTTCGCTGCATTCTGAGACACTCTCCATCCACAATCATAACTGCACCCACGTGACCGCTATGTAGCAGGTTCATGGAGACAGAAAGACGGATCATAGTGTGCTTGTTCGTTGCAAATTTCGGTCGATACAGTATATGTTGAACACTTCTGCAGATCAGAAACGAGCAACTTCCGCAACGACCCTTTTCTTTTCAAAACAAAATAAAACAGAAATATGCCAACTAACTGCTATTATTTTAATGCGGTGCATAATTTGAACGGAACAATGACAATCTCAATCGCGAAAATCATAGAGGCAATGAAGTAAAAAATTGCAGCCACGAAATGAGTTGGTATAAAGCTGAGCTGCGATAACAAAAATGATCACCTATTTATTGAGTAACAAAGACGACACCCTCTTTGTTCTCTTCAAGCACCCTGATAGGAGAAGGATAGCCGAATGTCTTTACAGTACCGCCAATAATATGGCTACCGATTGCACTGAACGCTCAAAAGGAATGCAACAATGCTTAAATGCGCGTCAACTTCCCCAAACAGCCGACCTACTAGCTTATAAATCTGCAAGTAAATGTGGCTTGTAAATGCTTCCGTTATACAAAGTTTCAAAAGCATCAATGCAGGTGGACTTGAAAAACTGTTCGAAAGCATTGCACACTGAAGGCCGAGGAGGTGCCTAGGCTTTAGTATAAACCACTTTTTTAAACAACCACATAAGTGGTATTGATCAACTGCGATTCGGTGGATAAATGAGAAACAACGAACCTTGGTGTATCCGTGATTCGAATGACACAGTGGCACGCACTGTGCCGTCCGGTTCATGTAAATTGTGTTCGGCTGTGTGCATCTCACGGTGGTCAACGAGTTATCGTTAGATTCGAATGGCGGCTCTTCGTTAGCCATAGGGACATCCTCATCTGATGCGGGTCCTTTCATGCACATCGCATCGTGATTGTTCTCTGCAAATGTCTCCTGTTGAAATAAGAACTTGTCGGCACTCAATTTAAAACGACGCTTGGTCTACGACGGTTGCTTCGACTGAGTGCTATCTTCTCAAGGAACAGCAATCGAAGCTGCATGTCTGAACCTCTTCCAAATGATGCCAAACGTGTGATCATATTATGAACATATTTATAAAATAAAACCGTGTAAAGTTTGGTTTGTATGAAGAATCAGTGGGTGCTGAAAAGTGTCAAACATTACTTTGTTGCTCTTCTTCTTGCACAAAATTAGTGAAGCATCCATATTCGCTTCCGACTTCGGTAAAAAACATTATGCCTAAATAGCTGCGTTTACTTCTTGAAGCATAATTGTTCCGGAAAAAATGCCCAGTGTGTTTTTATCACTGAACCGACTCGATGCACAGATTTTCTACCGAAAACAGGCTTCGGAAGAATATTTTATCCATTGCCAAATACAGGTAACTCAAAAATTTAGATATCGTTTCGTGATTATGTTACACGTCGAAAATAATCAAAAGGAACGACAGAGGACCTGAGAACAACGGTAAAAACTACTCCAATGAAACTTTATGGTCATAATTTCATTGCTTCGTGCGTTGAAGTTGAATTACCAAGCAAGCCGAAAAGCAATTTTGTGCGGAAACATAACGTCATCACAATACCCCTTCGCTAAAAGCTGCAAAAAACGCACCGAAGTCTGGAAGCTTACTGCTGAACATATGAGGAAAAACCAGAAATTCCTCGTGGCTCGCCCACTCAAATAAAAATTGGACACCTAAGAGATGCTCAACCGTGAACTCCATCAATGACAACTTAACGGGATGTTGAAAATGCGCCCTTTTTATCGACAAACTCCACGTATTCTTATTATATTATCAGTCAATGACTGATAAGATGAAGCGTCTTAAGCGATCCAATGTGCGCACTCAGTTATGAGCCAAGGCCCGTGCAACTAAAACCCTGAAATATTTACTCGGGCAATGAACGAGCGATTCGATTTGCAGCAAAACAACCAAGTTTAATCAGTGCATTTGCCTCCTACAAGTTGCTCTTGCTTTTCATTCACAGGCGAAAATATTCATCCTCACTGCATTGTCGGTATCATAGAGATATATTTCTTACGCGCAAAATACACGAAAATGGAAGATAGTGTTACTTAATTGTGCCGTTTGGACGATTCGCTTTTAAATGGATCAAGGTGGATGTGCTTTCCACTCGCTGACACAACAGTCGAGTCGCAAACACTGGCAGCGTTTCATGCGAAATGAGCAATGAGCTCTGAACGTGAGATACATTTTGCTCACTTCACTGCATTGAAAAAAATAAAACATGTATTTGAATATGAGGCAGGAAAAGTATAAACAAACCAGGAGGAAATTTGGAGCAGTTCATTGACAGGGGCCATGGGAAGCCGAATTCCTTAAGAAGAGGCTCACATTTCATGCGAACACGCTCACACAAC
The DNA here is from genome assembly GCA_037576465.1 of Parascaris univalens. NCBI lineage: Eukaryota > Metazoa > Nematoda > Chromadorea > Rhabditida > Ascarididae > Parascaris > Parascaris univalens. The sequence goes on along the minus strand of CM075173.1, from coordinate 77,750,633 downwards.
GGTCGACAAGGCCCTATCGCGATCGGCACCTAAACGCACTGCTCATTGACTGCTTACATTATGTTTCGCATATTCATATTATAATTGTAATGCTCAATTTATTAACAAAACAAACGCCCGTTTAAGTATTGAAGCGAACATAAGCTGCTCCTCGGTATAGAAAGTTCTGCCTAATCGTCAAATTCAGCATTAGAATCAACCTATAGGTGTTTTGCTTTGTGAAGCAGGGATTGTGTCAGTACTACTCCCTCTGAATGGCAATGAATTGACATTAAAACCTCTTTCGATATACCACAGATGAAGGCAAGCTTCGAAAATTTCAAGGAGGATGCCACCGGTTTGAAAGGTCAGGAAATGACGAAAAGGGCAAACTAAGCCGCTTAGGGTGATTTCCACTCATGAGGGTCGTCGCATGCAAATTGCCGTGATAATGTGAAGGGGACACTGCGTGAAATTATACACAATAACATTCTCTCAGGAACGCTGTTCGCCAGCCAACTGTAAGAACAAAAGGGACGGGCTTACAAGGAAAACGAAATGATACGAATAACTCAGTAACATTAATGCATTTTAAAAATGATGAACTTTTCTAGGAAGGCGATAGCTTCCACAATTATGCATCCAAACTTCACTGAACTTCCTGGTCCTACAATAAATAAACGAAAGGACTGGCTGAAAATCTGTTCAGATCATATCAACGTGAAGATTATATCTAAGAAATTTCAGTGCCGTACTAACCGCCGTCATAAAATTAAAATATCGGACAGAAAGTTATGCACATTCGTACTAAACACAACAACAATAATGTGTTTTTGCATCAAAGAGCATCTTTAGGCACTTGCCTTATCGGTGCACATCGGGAAGTAAATGGAGCACAAAAAGAACTTGAGTTGCGACGAGCACCGTATTTTAATGAGCGGGTCGAATGTGCTGAATCCATTTTCTGCATCCTCTTCGCTCTCATCGCCCACCAGATTCGGGAATCTGCATATTTCTGAAGTTGAACTACCACATAAGGCTTAACAGCTTAAAAAAACGAGTCCATCTACGAGCAATAAATAGTATATTTAGAGAGGAAACTGTCCCTTTCACAAACAGCCCATTCGCAACTAACAAAACAAAACAATGGGAAAAGCACACCATAAAAGCGGCATAATATGCGCCTTGCCATCTCAATCCATTATACCATCTGCTGATGCATAGTATATTTGCATATACTACAATAATGGCCAAACGCTTGATGACAAGTTTCGTAATGAAAACCATACTTGAGCTGCGCGGCAAAATCGGCCAACTTCAGCGAAAAAATCGTCGGTGGAAAATAACCGGGCAAGTAAGTTCAAAGCCATCGCATTATACAGCAGCATTTCGAACGGTTTTGTTACTTGCGTTCGACAAAATGCTGCTCTTCTCCCTCAAACGGCACTTCAGCCACATTTAAGAACATCACCGAAGCACGAAGAGTGCCTCTCACCGCAGTTTAATGACTCAGCATACCATTTGATCGCATGCAATCTCCGTGATCAATTAGCTGACTAAGGCACATAATTTCACTTTAGGTTTCCAGAACTCCTAGAGTTATAACGAAATTGTGAACAGATACTCAAACTATGATGTCGATTACAGTCAACAAATTTCAGCGACATTGCATTTGCCATTTGCGAGTTGAAGCCGCTTCACAGATGAATAAAAATACTCCATCTTTCATAGCGCAATTCATCCAGGTCTCTCACTGCTCACACATAAGCACTTGTATAAACGTCGGTGATCGTCATTTATCACAGAATACTTCGCTTCACCTCTGCGGCAAAAAACACTTCAGACAGATAACAAAAAATAATACGTTTTATCAATATATTATCGTTTTATCAGTACTATTATTATAGCATCAGATTAATCGGTGATAACGAAGATCACTATTGAGATGGGATTCGACATGGGCGTTAGATAATCGAAAAACTTCGAGGCGATTCAAGATCCTTGAGGTGCCATAAAAACGGTTTTTGAAAAACGTCCCGCGAGTGGGATCTGGTTATTTATTTTTAGGCATCCCCAGGACTCTGTAAAATGTTACCGGCAGTGCAAACGTCGGAAACACATTTTTGAAGAAACGAAAAGTAGCACTGATCGTCTTCCAAATAGCCGAAACTTTTAACTTGCGAAAGTCATATATCTGGAACCAACAGCCTCAAAGCACATCTCTGTGGAGTTTGGTGGCGACCTGAGCACTTGAGATGGTGGCCACTTGCTTGTAAAAGAATACTGAGTCTTCCTTCTTGTTAAAAACGACAGTTTCTAATTAACTCGACTTCTTTTGAGAAGACGAAAACAAAAGAACAAGCACTGATAAATTTATTGGTAGCTTCACACAAATCCCCAATTTATGCGTCTATACGAATTTGCGAAAGTCTACTTATCCAGCAGCACTAATTCAGGAATCGCATGTCACAAGCTGACCTTCACGCTTCAAACAATAGCGGGATTAATTTCAAAAGACAGCTGAGTTCGTAAGGTTGAAGTTGTTAAGGTTTTCAAAAAAACGAGTAATGTTGAGCTTATCCAGTGTCAATCGAGGTGAGTTTTTTAGGTTCGACGAATAAAAAAATCTTACAACAAAAAAAAAAACGCTCGACAGCAACCACGGAAACCTAAAAATACCTAAAAATGCATGAAATGGAATGAAAATAAGGCATAGATTGCAAACTGGCAAATCCCTTGCACTGAAATCCACTAGGAACCTCTACTGCCAATAAAGCTGCAGAAATTCTGAAGGAGAAAGGAAGAGAAAAATGAGAAAAAGTGCTCAACATCAAGGAATTAAAAATTTGGATCTAGGACTTCTGAAGACATCACTGCGCATGGCTTCTAAATGTAAGAAGAAAAACGCAGGACTTAGGTGGCTTCAAAACTAAGTTGCCCGCCCCACAGAGAGAATGGCATAAGAGTGAAGGAAGATGAAGGAAAGGAATGTCATCGCTTACAAAAGTCACTTAATATAATGTATTACATAAGAACTCAACTGCATTGCCACGACACAGTCTGCACAGTTTGTATCTACTTGTTGAGTGATAACGAGAGCTTTGGAAAAGAGATCCAGAGATTGCCATCTACGTCTTAGGTGCTTTCCTAAATTCAACCTCAAGAAGCAGTTGTCAAAAATAATCATCCCACTCACTGAAAATGTCAAGCAAATCGCAATCCAAACTCTCACCTATACTTGACCGACTACAAAAAAATGACTCTGTTGCACAAAGAAGCACATTATCAGGGAATCTGCAATGCGTAACCTTGTTTACTTCGTTATCCCTAACAATTTAGTCTATCATCAATATTTATGAAACATTAGCATTACACAGCGCACCAACGACACCAACGAAAGCACCATCAGTTAGGCAAACTGTGGCTTCTTCTGCTGATGAATTCAGTCTTTTAAAAGCTGAGAACCTGTAACCAGTCAGCATAGTACACAACAATTAACTACTCGAGTTAACTGAAACCTATAGTGCACGCTTTGGTATCAAGGTTCTTAAGCCTTGATAGGGTGCGTCTGAACGTGCTGGCGTATGTATCGCAAGGGGAGTGGTGTCGTTGCGGCGGCCGAATCCTGACAGCAGCCAACATTTAAAGTTGCGTGTGCTTGATATATGAATGGCTGCGAAATGCGTCCCCATCAATCTGTGTTCTCTCTCAATGGCGCATCATCCAACTATTTCCCTGCTTTTCACTTGATAAAAGCTGCGGTTTTTGTTATAAGCGATCAAACCTCATGTAACCCACTCACCATACTCGATCTCAATTTTATTTGTGTCCTTCGAACTTACGCCATCAACTGCTCATCGAGAGATTCAGACCGAAGTACATCAGTCTGTATGCGATGATCTTGCTGCTAACTTCAATTTGCCTCTAATAAAGACAAAGCAACAATTGCCTATGCAGCTGTTGAGCGCATCGACGAAAAGCAACAATGACTGACACTTCGTCCATCCGCTGTGAGCCCGGAGATGAGAGCGCGAAACAATTCACACCCCCATCACTCGATCACTGTCCCTTGTATTCAGTTCGCACAACGCCGACGAATACGCACGTCCATTGCACATGCAGCGCCTAGCAAACATTCGGCTTCCTTTGCTTCACACGATCGCATTTATTTATACAAATCGCAAAACACTGCCCCAACTTGCCGAATCTTTTAGCCTTTAGAAATGACAATCTCCTTCCATACAAACCATGGAATATTATGCTTGAAGCAGCACAGCAAATCACAGTCCGACACAGACACAACATCATCACAGCAACCGATGAAACACTCCATTCAATAACAATACGCACGTCCATTGCACATGCAGCGCCTACAACTGCACTTACCTATAAAGGTGCTGCAACTTGGGAAAAAATGTCTTAAAACTTGAACGAGTTACAACGAGGGAATACAACGCTGATGACTCCATGTACGCATATGAGCAACAAAGTTCGCAGATATGAAGATGGTGTTGGCAAAACATGCACCGGATGGTTGCAGTGAGAGAGTCTAAGACGATATAGTAGAACGGCAACATAAGAGAGCGGTAAAGCTGCTGCATGTCGTTCGCATTCCAAAAGCATTGCTTTTAGCTGCTTACTATATTCCACTTAATGTATGCGCTAAGCGGCGAATGGACGCCTACCCATTTGCCAACAAAAAACAGCACGCAGCTCATCTTGCGCCGATACAAGCAACTTCTAAATCGCTAGTAAGCAACCTCTCCGATGCTGGAAACAAATCTGAGTACTATTATTGTATAGGATATTCCGAAAAGACAGGACAGACAGAAGCTAGGTTCAAAAGGAAACTGCTACGCAAGCCGCCGATAATTTACTTAAATTTCTGTCAAAAACCCCCATTAAGGAGCAAACTAACGCCAAAAAAAGCTTCTGCCTCATTACAGAGCAGCACAAAATTAAATGTGCGTCTGTTAAATATAAACAAAACTGTTTAACAGCATATGGCTGATGTTCGTTCCACCTTAAATTCGACTGAACGATGTCTTCCCATTCGAAATGTCACAGAGACACCACACTTCCTCATCCGATACAGTTAATCAGGACATTTTTCGTCCCCAATACGCCTTTTTCATGTGTGCGCATACTCCTCTTACCTAATTCCATATTTGTTTGCATAGTTGATGAGATTGTGGTGCGGTCCTTTCCTTCTTTGCTGTCAACGAAACCGTTGCACGTAAAAATTCATGCAAATGCCTTGCCCAATCTCTGTGAACGTATATCACCTTCACCGCTTTTTATGAGAAAGAGAGAGGTTTTGAAAGGTTACTCTTCGTGAGTTCGTTGATTCAGTAGAGGAGTGTAGGAGCTTGAATATGCTGCGAGAAGTGCACATGATCAGATGTGCACTAGGTTGAGAGGAGGACGTTGTCCGAAGTGAATGTTGGTTATGGCTGTGAATGGAAGTTCCCTTCGAACAACTTTTCCGAGCGAACTCCGGCGAGAGGTTTATTTTAACGCTTCGAAAGGATGAACGCATCGGCTCATAACTGGGCTATCGGCTCAGGATGTGCTCTTTGCACGGAATTCCCTTCGGTGAAATGCCTCGTGTATCATTTTAAAGACGCTGCGTTCACATGGCGCACTTAAAAACAAACGCATCATCCACATGTACGGCAAACGTGTCTTCTTTAACGCCAATCCCATACCCACCCATATGACCAACGCACTATAATTGTGCGTTATCATTTTCCACTTCTGGCAACGAAATATAGCCCAAAGTGGACGACAAACAAACATCGTTTAAAAAATATATTGTGTTTGTCGAAATTAGCAAAACATGCGCAAAACGCAGCAACAACACGCGTTTGTACAAGTAATGCATACGCTTTAACATATATTTCACGAATATTTCAGCGTATATATATGCAGATACAGTTCAACTTTGAAGCGAAATGCCACCGCTGCAAGCAAGTTTTCAACGATTTCTCGGGGAATTGCTCTGAAGATGACTAAACGGAGCTCTCGGAAAATATGAAACTGAAAAATGAAATGTTAGCAAATATTTTAGTTTGATGTGCGATTGCAAAATTGCCGGTAAAATGCATTAGGTGAATGAGAAAACACAACCAAATGCAAAAGCCTCAGAGTGTTAAGCAACATATGGACGTGCAGCAATAGTCACATACAACCTTTCAATTGCGCATATGTGCACATCAACAATCCGTTGGCTGTCAACGTTTCTTGAGAGCCCTATAAAGATTTTTGCAGTCTAATTGCACGAATGAATAATTATGACAGGGAGGGGTAAGCTTCTACGGAGATTAAATAAGCATGAGGAAATTTTTACGACGGAGGTACAATTGGAGTGCACGCACGAGCTAAATTATTTTTAGGTGCAAATAAAATGAGTGATCGCCACATAATAGCAATAAAAACGCGTTCATCTAAAACGGCTGCTTTGCATCGGCCTCTTTGCCTCACTCTGGTGAGATTTCCGTCAATATGAGTGTACGAACGGACGCTACCTACAAGCAATGCACCGTCATTTACACGAGGCGATTTTACAACGCAATGCAATTAAAACAAAGTATATCGTTCTGCGCCAGCGATGATTAATTTCCATGCCCACTTCACTGATTATGTAAAATATTTTAAAACGTTTCATGTCAATTAAAGGTGCTACCCATAGGTCTGTTGAGGTCTTTTTTTACTCTCTCAATGTGAAGTCGTGAATCGAAATAACTTCACTTGTCTGTCACAGCTATACACAACTATACTCCACCATCCATCCAGTAATATTTTGCGGAACTTTCTTCTTTTTTTAGCAAAACAGCATTATCAAGGTAGCTGCCCACTGAGCATGCGGATATTTGCGCACTGGGTTATAGAGGGACGGCTCCATAATTTATGAAACACTGATCCTAGATTCAAATAATTTCTGAGACGCGAAATAACCTATATGATTATTTGACCTCTCGATTCGACTTGCCCAGTTCTGGTGGACTTATGGTTAGCACGAAGTTTCATGACAATTCAAATTTTCGCTGCATAACCGATCAGAAGAAAGCAAAACGCATGGCAAGGTGCACTAGCCTGGCTGGCACAATATGGGCGCTTGTTTAAATCGACCACAGCCAATAGCCACAATATCAAGTAAAAAACAATAACAAACGGTCTAATAATGCAATATCACAAGAAACTGATGCATTGCGCAAATTTTCTTTGGGAAAATCGTTATCCAGCCGCATCCCTCAAGGTAGACGTGCAAATCTACTTGCACGTTCACTGCAAATAATCCACGTATCACATGAACAATTACGCAAGGAAAACGTAGGAAGAACATCCTATGATGACAAATATATAAGTTAAATTCCATTACTGTCACCACACTGGTCCAAAAATTGTGATGGCCAAATGGGTACACGTAAATACGCACAACGTTGCCATAATGCACTTTTGTAAAATTTCGGACGCCCAAAAAAGCAATAGAGGAAATTCCTAACTGTGAATTCGTGACAAAACTTGTAGAAAAATATTGACTTAATTCAATAAACCTTATGGTTTTCAAACGTTTGTGAAGCCGGTTGACCTTGTCTACGCGATTTCCAAATGTGCATACTGTGCTAATTTTATTGGCGCTCTCCATTTGGTTATTTCAAATGGACCTTAACAACCTACATCTTAATCCTGGCTCGTAAGGTAAGAGTGATGATAAAGGGGAGAGATGGAGGAGAAGGAAGAAGACAACGACAAAATTCCTTTCCACCAGTAGCCAAAGAAACGAACGCACAGAAAGAAATGGAACCTAATAGCTCTGACCTGATCCGATTAACGTAATACACAGCCGACCACCCGTTTTACTTGAAGTGTTTACTGTTTCTGCCGCAAGCAAGTAAGGTCGGTTGTGGAGTATTACAGTTCAGATAACACAACAACAAAGATCAAAGGCTGTCTGCAGCACAAAGAATAAATAATTGTCGGCAGCAGAAAGAATAAAGGATCAAATGCTGGTAGCTAATGTTAGCCGTAAAACTGTAAAATGTACGGGTGGGCGATGTTCGCTATCAGCACGCGTCTGAACGGCCACCACGCACAAGTAAACACAAGGTGTTCCGATGGCAGTTCCTTATCAGGGAGAGGTTCCACTGCGACCGCCTGCAGATTAGCTCTTAACAATGCGGCGCTTACAACATTAGATCAGCTAGTAGCTTCTGTCTGTTGTGGACACCTACCTAGGAAACCGTCTCACCTCCAAATAACAAAATTTTCTCGAACATGTGCTATGGTACCGGCTCCCTAACCTTTCGTGTTCCCCCTTCTATTTCCCCTCCACAGATATAAAATAGCTAAGTGATAGCGCAGTAAACCTTCAGAGATAAAGAAAAATTGGCATATTTATATGAGCACCTATTTACATAGTCATTTAACTGCCATCTGGGTGAATGCAACAAATTTGCCCATTTCACGGCGACACACTGTACGATGAATTTTTCTGCTTTAAGGAATGACACTGATATGCAACAGCGACAAAAAAAGATACTGGAGACATACTGCTTCGGAGCAATACACATTGTTTCGCGTTCATTACCGATCATCGCACTGAAGAATGGCTCATTTGTCGATTTATTAATGAACTTTTCGTCCAAAAATAGGATGCCAGCATTTAAAAGTGCAGTCAAAATTTGAATTCTGTAGTCGGCATGAATTTTCAGGACAAATGAGTTGCACCGGAATCGTCAACGAGAAGACAGCGATCCGCGCGAGGCGAGAAGCGAGCGCATTCCAACGGCACACAAAATCGAGTGAAAAAAGCGCGATACCGCGCAACAGTTGTCGATTTTATTGGACGATCTCATTTCGCATAATGGGTTTGTTTGCGTCAATTCACTGATTGCGGTGTTGCATTTATAGTAGTAGTAAATAAGCGATAAAACACTAACCGCGTATCGTTGTAGGGTAAATCCTTGCACTCGTCGACGGTGATCAACTCACAACGTGATGCCGCAAGAACACGTTGTGGTTTCGAACTGCCTACTTGCAGCACAAATGCGCCAATCGTTAGCAACGTTTGCACATACGCCAACGAACTTATCATTTTAATTGCATTTGCTTACTTCTGCCGCACAGCGCGTAACACCCAACGATTTACGGTTAAACAACTGAGAGCACGCACGCTGCCCAAACGCGAGGGCGGGGTCTTCTACCCTTCTCTTGCTGTCTCGCCCTCGCTCACTCTCTTCACTTTTGCGATCCTTTGCGTTCGGTTTGACGTCGTCTTCTCGTCATAAAGCATGTTGTTTAATTCAGATCATTTATCACGACTATTGGAGGCATCAATCATCAACCCCGACCCGAGGCGCACATATACCCGGTGGAGCACCCGATCGCGGCAATGAGCACAAGTCGAGTTCCTGCAGGATTTGCTCACAAACAGTGCAGTCGGACTGAGCCGCTAGTGTCGTTATCAATGCAACGCGCTTCTCTCTGCAGCTACCACCGCCCACAATAAATCATGTCCCCGACGCTTTCTATGGAACGTAAGTACACTCGGTACAGCTCCGCCTGCACTTTTGCTTTCAACATTCCCTAGCTAAATGTTCCTTCCCTAGCGCACTTACTTCCCATTCGAAATCCTGCTCCACTACGAACCACAAAAAAAAATTGCAGAATAGCAATATTGTCTGAAATCAGGAGATATTCGAGGATCTCAAAAAAATTGCAGCTAACTCGGACGATGCAGCGGTGGATGCAGACTTAACCTTGATGAAGGTGAACAAAAACGATGTTGGCCACGACACGACAGTCAGTATCGCTGCTGTTAATGTTATAACATGAAGTTGAACAACATCGCTGTGCAACCGAACGTCGCAGTTAGCGGAACGATTGCGTACACTTTATGTACATCTAATAGGAGAATGTAAAAGCAGCCTTACTCAGTGTTACATTACTCATAAGCATACTCATAGGCAGATTTGCACATCATATTGCTTAACTGCGGAAACTGACGGAGCTCGATATAGCACTATATAAAGCAATGAACGAACGTTCATGCACTCTTCACTTCAAGCCCATTTGAGACACATTTTGCAGCAAATGTAAGTCAGCTTGTACGTAATAAACTGTTACTTCTGTTCCATATCGCATGAATTGCAACACTCGTAAACACAGTTTGCAGAAAAGCGTAATGCAGCGAAATTCTGTATATTTAATAGCATATTTCCTCCTCTTACCCTATTCTCCAACCGTTTTTCTCATCACCACAGCCGCTGCAATAAGTTTTTTGTGTTGCATTCTGCTGTCGATCAAATAAACGCTTATACATCTACCCAACCAAGACCTGGTGTTCCTTGAAGTGGGCAATAAACTCCATTCTGAAAAAGGCACAACCGAAAGCCGTCTTATGCGTGTTCCTGAACCTTGCTTGTGCAGTGAGTGAAGACACTGAATGCAAACACAACACAACAATTCGCATGAAACAACACATCCAATATCGTACATTTGAAAAAAAATCAAATTATCCAGGCGAAGATATCGCATTGCAGTACAAACCTAGCAGCTATTCTTGTGTTGAATTGCTACTGTACGCAATCCCTTTTCTCAATCAGAGGAGGGCAGAACAGTGCGAGCGAGAAATAAAAAATACAGGAAGCACTAGAGGACGTGCCCGACGCAAGCTGACGATCGTCGCTGCTACTTACATCCGTTGAGATGTTGGCAATGGACATTACAGAAAATATGGCAAAAATTGTGCAACAGGAGACTCAGTTCCCAGTTAAAAGCCCAGCTGCTATCCCGTAACACAGCAAGCGCTTCCAAATGAGATGTGATCCTCAGTTTCGGAAGAGTCTAAATCAGATGTGAGAGTCACAGTGTTTGTTCTTTTTCTTTCATAAAAACCTGACACAGTCCTTCAGATCTGGACGCTATAGCAACGCCAGTTCATGGGTATTTTTCTAGAAATAGCAGTAGTTATATATTCCGTACTGCAAGGATGACAATATCGGAAATGTCTATGGCGATGTTTCTCAGCAAGTCGTTTTAAAGGAAATGCAGTAACACTAAGATGCCAAAAGAAACGAACAGTACAATATTGAAATCAGCGCTTTACACGTAGCGGCGCAAAACTGCTAAGGCTATGAGAATGACCTGTTTAAATGTAAAATTGAGGAAAGTGGTTATTATGGTTATTAACATCCGCTAAAATATGGTTATTTAAATGGAGGAGAAGCAAGTTTGCATTATCTCTTATTTACCAAAGACAATTAACTAAAAGCTGACGAGAGCGAAATCACAACGACTAAAAGAGGTGAAATGAACCGTTGTGCCTAAATAAAATACCAAACGATGATGATTTCACTGGAGCAGCACCCATTACATTTTCTGAAATAAACCATAAAAATAAAAGTGTCATTTGGAGGTGAACCAATTCTAATGCCGAGATTAATTTCTAAAACTTCGTGGGAAATAAGGGAACCGTCCTAGTTGGACAACAGCCTCAGCTAATTGCCTCATTTGGAAATTCACGCAAAGGAAGACATAAATCACACATAACGCATCAAACCTCTCGATAAGAGATGAAAAAATTCCCGACTCAGAGTCAGAGTTTATGCGCATATCGCACTACCAGCGATAACACTGCTATACATACATACAGCTGGATGGAAAATGAGTGTTGCATGTTACCACACGTCATAAATTGCTCTCCATTATTATCCCATAGAAAAACAGCGTCAGCAGTTAGCTCTAAGGAACCATAAACATAACACTGCATAAGCATCTCGTTTGCTAATAACACGTTTCGTATAAGGTGATGAGCCAGAACTGTCCCTGTAGAAGTGGCCACCGTTATTTAACGGTCCTTACACATTGTAATGCATCACTACTACTCCAACTTCTCTTGCACCATCTACATCACCAGCGAAGTCTACGATTGCGTGAATCATCACTGAACTTCTTGCATGCAATCTGAAGTCCCCCACATCTTGGCATCAAAATCCTCATATTCTCAAATTCTGATATTCTCATACTACTCAACGAAATTTTAGGATCATTGTTCGTCGTAAACCCGCATATATTGCAAACCACATTGAATATAAACGTGTCCACCGCAATCTAATTTACAAACGCAAATGCGAAAACATTGGCTCAGGGGTTTGCCTCAGCACTTAGGAGAAAATTCGTTGGTTTTAACAAATTCTGAAGAAAAATTAGTAATATCGGATGTTTCAATCTGTGAAAATACCGCAGCAATGACGGGTCATGATATGTACGACACTTTTCATCATTTCTGAAATAGTAAACCCTCGCCACTGTACGAATCAAATAGGCTAACTCAAGCAAAACACACAACTAAACATTTTTTACGAGCGTCATAGGTGGCAAAAAAGCAAATGCCACTGGACAATTCCATGACCAAATACGCTGCTAGATCCTTGGAAAATGCCACTTTTATGATAAACAGTTTATACACATAGTTTAATAAGCACATTCTAAAACGAATACATGGAAAGCTCGAAAATACTTTAGGTTTCTATAAAGTTTGGCCTTAAAAAAAAGATACGAAAGTAATAATTAGAGAGCAGGAAGCTCACATTTCCCAATGAAAGACGAATTGACGGTTATGCTGTTAACGTTGCACTGTTAGTACGATACGAACGAGATGGCAGTCGGAGGCAGCCACAAAAGGCGCGCATCAATATAGGAACGTAAGACCGAGCTACAACTTTGCTAGCACAAGCATATGCACTGACTTTAAAAAAGACAACAAACAATTAGATAAACGGAGCCTATGTTGTCACCATTTCAAACGAGTAAGTGTCAACTGTCAATGTACCTTCTCAGTAGCCTTCACTACACCTGCAAGACAACACACAAGTAATGGATGCAAGTGCTTGTACAATAGTGGTAACCTTCACAATCATTACAGCACGAAACATATATCAAAGCAAGTAGAATGATGGACTTTAATGGTCATTAGCGATTTGAAGTGCACGAAATACTTCATCGGTGGCCTCTATCCAATGACATCTGTGGGCATAACGAATCTCGGCACGTGTACTTGAACACTCCTGCACACAAACGACACGAACCCGTAGGCCATGTTCTGCTTCACTCGCACGTACTGCTGTACATTGTACTCGGGTCAGGCTGCTTGGAATCTCCATCACACTTCGACCGTCAATTAACATGTGCTGCAAAATCGATATCGATTGATGTTGAATGATGCTCGGGAGCCAACAATCGCCGCACAACGATTCATAAAACGAGCTAAGATATACAAATCATTTCAGCCTCTAGCCACGTCGAAGTGGAAGTTCTTTTTAACTTCCCAATCCCATTCACCGCTCTCTCATTCAACTTCAATTCCTCCTTCCAATTAAACAAATAAACGTTTTGGCAGACACATCTTTTCCTCTTTAGTTCTATTCTAGTTATATATTAGAGCCATTAGAGCGTAACCGTATTTGCGTTTCTCATCTCCCCTCTTACATTTCTCGAATATATAATTAATTACAAGCCTTACCACTCTAGCACATGGAAAAGCGGCTCTATTTTCTATCGCTGATATATTCAAAGCACCATACGCAAACTGCCCTCTCGAAAATTCTTATCGGAACGCCATCAACTCTTTAAAACACACATAAACGCTCCTCTCAAGATTTTACCATCGCAGACAATGACCTAATATTGAATGCACTTAACATCTCTCCGCATTACTGTGCAATGTGGTTTTAATATTTAAGTTGTTTTATGACCGCAACCTTTAACCTGTGTGGGTGCAGAGCCGTAGAATTTTTGATTCTTACGTTAACCGAGATGCATTTCGCTGCCCTAATTCACTTAATGATTCAAATTTCAGTCTGCCATAACACTGCTGCTGGCAGGCAGTGTTATGGCACGTCAAGCCAAATGTAACTTCGAATTAACAATGCAAAGCCTATGCACATCTCAATTAAAATGCACAGGTCATTTCGGCTTTGCGTTAAACAAAGCTCGATCTGGCAGCGCTGCTTATGCGCATATTTCGGTACTATTTATGGCAGCCAGATCGTACTGAAAACAAGAACGCACATTGCATGGAGTGTCCCCAATGCGCATCTCAACAGATAGTCCATGGTCTATGCTTGTGTAAGCCATAAGCCAGCAGTGGATGTCCGCAGGGTATACGCAAAAAGGCGGTGCACATATTAGTCTAGAGGAACAATAAAAGATAAGCGGCTGGTGGTAGGAAGAAGTGCATGCTTGCAGGGGGAAGAGGCGAGACAATTTAAAGGATGCATGCGTAATTGGACACCAATTGGGTGTGCTCTCGAAGCGTGCAAATGCGCAAAATGGATAACTGGTGTGAAATTGCTCGGATTCGATAAGCAATTCACCAACAATTCACTCAGCTCGTTGCCGCATTGCCTACCGTACCCTCAATTCGCTTTATTCCGTTTTCGAGCAGTGAATTTATCATAAAAGGACCCTCGAGAATAGTGCATACGTGTTTAAGTGGTTGTAAGTGTGCGTATATTTGCGTGAAATTCTATGCTGTCATATATGTTTGCTGGACTTCAAGCTCATTCTCCTCACGACATAAAACAAACGCATTTACCTCACGCGATACTTTACTGCCATGGCAACAAGTTGGTCACCGTGGCAACAAAGGTGAAGAAAAAGAAGAAGCGTGCAAACGCAACAGATGGGAAATAGTGAGCAACAAGCGATTTAAAAACTACTTCACCGATCGTAGACTACCGGCAAGTCAGATGATTTGTTTGAAGGTGTTGGCACGGAGAGCGAGCAGAAGAAAGGAACGACTGCGTAAAACTTTTTAAGATTATTGATGCAGATGTGGGATAAATTTTGTGTAAAGCAACGCTCGGATGGAGAAGCGAATAGCGAACGCTACCCAATGGGCTGCTAATAGCTTTTTAGGGTGCGCTACACATCATCGATTCTACGAGCAGAAGCATGCGCAAAACTCTTTTAAAAGTTAAGCAGCTGTAGATGCAAACTGTACGGAATGGAAACATTACTCGACTGGTAAAAATACGACATTACCTGCCCCAGGTGTAATAAATCAAACAGCACAACTAAAAACGAGCGGGCGGCGCGAAAAAAAGCGATCGAATCAACAACTGCGCAAAATGGTGTCATCTTGAAAGGTAACCAACTGGTGTCACAACGACGCAGTAAAGGTCTACCTAACGCGCACTTGCGCATTAACGACGCTATTAATTGCACATAAAGAAGATGCGCTGCAGTATTTATGCGCTTCATTGCGCACAACTAATACAATCAACTCCCCCAACCAATTCATTAACACCTTCTTTTGAATCACACTTACCAACGTGATTTATTAGATCTATTCCACAAACAATCGTACTTCTTTTTCAGTAATACCATCCATTTGTTAAAAAAACCTCTTCCAATGAAAGAAGACAAACGAAAACGATCCTCGTCAAGTGTACTTGTGCTAAATTCAACAATAGCCAATTATCACCACTCGTAACAACCGTAATCAGCAGATAAGGGTTTGTAAGATGAAGTAACTAGAACGTGAGTGAACGATGTCCCAAGAGGAAGCAATGACTGCAGCTCTATGAGTTGCGAATTCAAAAACATATGCAAGTCGCCTTTCAATAGTTCTCGTATGCTGAGTTGTTTTCGTCGACTATAAATCACAGGCAGAAGACAAGATGCAAAAAAGTGTATCCCTTCTAAAAACATCCATCAAATAAACGCCTTATCGATGCTCCCTTCCTCTATCTTTCTACAATCGTATAGCGATGCGCCGAAATTTGCAGGCCTTCTTTCCTCTCTAAAACGGAAATATTTTACTACTAAAAACGTCTAAACAACTCACTAAACAAGCTAAACTAAAAATAAGCTTTTGAATTTGTTTTTAATGGTCGGGACATCCCCTCAAGACTAACAGAAGACGTAATTATTTTCAAGGACAGAGTGGAGAAAAGAAACGACCTACGTCATGCCCAGTTCCGAGCAAGTTGAAAATCCCGACAACGCCAGTTCAAGCCGTCCTCTCTTTCCTCGATTTCTAGTATCTCCACCATCGTTGTGAAAGAATGCGTTTAGCCTCACTAAATTTTCCTTAACTATGTGAAGCACACATGGGTGAGCACCACTAATCCAGGAATCCACGAGATGAAAAGGGTTAGACAGAGACCATAGATGAAATATTTAGCTGTCAAGGATTGCAACACAATTATAGCCCTACATTCGTAGGGGAATTTTTTCGCTAATTTACAGCAGGATAACGCTCTCCTTTATTGTGACATAGCAAACACTAACACTTTCAGTCAAAAACTCATCTAAGCATTAAACACAATTATAAGAAACATCCATCACTAAATAATACGCTACTGCCGAGATGCTTGCATGATGAACAAATATAAAACCAATTTGAGTGGCCAGTGGTAAAAGCGAAACAAATAATTACTGCATAATGAAAGAACAAATTCGAGTGCATTCAGCAAACTGTCCGAACAAGCATGTCCGAACAAGATATGACCACCAACCGATATGTCCCAACTGATTCGGATTTTTCTCGAACTATTCTGCTCAAAAGCAACCTTCACATGAAAAACGACGAGTTTTTGAGAATTGATTACATGCCTTCCTCTCTACCACTTTGATATGCGATTGTATGACTGAAGAAAGGCAGTCAAGTCGAATACGACAACTGAAATCGCGTACAATCGAGCAACGATCATGTACAATAAAAGAAACGATGGGAATAGCACAGTTAATAAGGAACTGAAGGATACAACAATACAAAACGAGGCACTTCAAAGCGGCATGCATTAAGAGCGGTGCACACCATCAAGACGGTGTCGAACTCGACGTCTCAATAGTCATAAAGTCGATTTATGCGAATTCGTAGAAACAACTCTCCAATAGTGTCATCGACTAATCAATGCACCATCTCAACAAATTCATCGCTTTGTGAGGCTATCAAATAGCATTTCAAACAAAACAAATTTGCCGGCTTAGCGCTGAGTTCGAATCCCGGTCGAAGAATTTAGTTCTCATTCTACAAATACAATGCAACTGATACTTTTCTAAGTGTTTTGTAATAAATACATCAGCATTTCTGTCAACTTCTGATTAGGAAGGCGGTAAAGCAAAAACATTTTACTGCCACAAAAAGAACTCACGAAGTTTGAACTCTTTCCGTACCTAAGTAATATTTGAATAAGAAATTGAAAAGGGCACTCGATGAAAACGATGCGCTATGTCGCTGCGAAAAATGCTGCAGCAATACTGTGTTTCCCCCAAATCTACTTTTAAATTTGCTACAAATACGAATTTCAAGTGTTTCCGTTAAGACAAACAACTCATAGTAATGTTAAAGACAGCTGCGTCAAAGAATGAATTACAACAACCCTCTTCATTGCCAGGCGATAAGCTGCCGTTTTACTTTCTCGAGTACTGTATGCAATGTTGTCGGTGACAATATAACCATGGGTAATTTTAAGCGATGAGAAAGGCAGCTGGAAATGCAGGACATGGTATTGCAATATGTCAGGCACGTCTGCATATTTGAGAAATTATCAGTGCAAAGTAACCGTTGTTGGGACAACGTATGCAACAAACGTTATCATGCAGTAAGTCAACCTTTCTCATCAACGGACGCATTAAGTTTCGAGCAGAAAGCCAATTCGGCCTTCAGTGCCTCCCCCTTTCCCAAAAGAACAAAGAGAACTCCATTCTCTCGCTATGCCTCACCTCTTGGTCGCGTTTTCGTCGACGCGGACGTACTTTTGGCGGCGCACCAAAGATAAACGACGCATGATTGAGAGGACACCGCACTGCTTCATCCTCATTGCTCACATGAGGCACCTCAAACCCTCTGCCCAACCAAACTGGTCTTCACCCTCTCTAAAAATTTCTTCACATTCTACCAGCCAAAAGCAAAAATGCTGGCGGGGATGAAACCACTCTTGCAAGCTCCCAATGAATGGGTTACATCTAGATCTCTCCTCTTTCACTTCTCCCCTGTCGCGTGAGGAGAGGGAGGGGGGGGGGGGGAGTTCGGAAAAGGTGAAAGAGAAGAGAAGATCTAGAGGTAATCCATTCATTAAAAGCTAGGAACAACGGTTTTATTCCTAAACGCATTTCAGCCTGTCTCGGAAGTCGTTATCTTAAGATTATAAAAGATTACGGTGGCCGCAACAGTAGCATGCTAGTGCGACTGCACAGCAGCATACTCATCCAAGATGCCAGAAAAACACAACATAGCAAATCAGGACCGTTTCTACGAGACCGTGTAACCGATATCATTGTGCTTTTGGGAAAGCAGCCGATCAGCACAATAAACAACCACGCAAAACAGACCTTCTCCCCTCCATTCAATACACCTATCAAGAAAAGGAACGTTTAAATATTCCTTCGACGAAAGTCGACCTTTTCGACAAGCGTATTTTTGATTTTAAGCTGACTTTTGATGCATAAAACAAATTGCTCGCGATAAGTCGAAAATCCAACATGGAAATTTCTTTGTGAAATGAAACTAAACACTCCGAATTTCGCCTAAGAAGGAAAAATGCAATCAATATGTGCAAAAATTTCGCATCCTGCAATCGAGGCTTATAAAAGCTCGACGGTATTGAGCAAAAATACAACGACTCATTAAATCAACACTCACTCTTCCCCTTCTATAACTCCTCGCGTTCGCAAGCACGTCCATAGTCATAGACTTAGCGTGATAATCATGGCTCACAATTAGTTAGCACGTTTGGCACATTGCAATTTCCTTAGAATCAGGAGATGTGAAGCCACGTTTTGGAGCGATGCTCATAAATTACGTTGTAAATGGGTTTTACGAAGATCAGATACAAGCTGGCTATAACCTAACTAAGTTTGGGAAACTTCTCCCAAGCGACCAAAGAATGAAACATAAGCGTTGTGTTCTCATCTGAAAAAGGTTCACAGAAAGAGAACACTCCAATGAACCGTCATCTCTCAAACGCTTAGACTTTTCCGACGCCGCTTTCGCACGTTTGGAAATTTGATCGTCCATCAGAATGTCCGTTTTCAGACCGTTTTTGAACGGCCTCGGCGGCTTTTTTTTTCGTAGTCAGCCACAGCAGACGGTTTTTACAGACATTTACGTAAAATTCTTCATATCAAGTTATAGAAGAACAGTGACTGGAATTCAAACCGTAATAATCCAATAAGCTATTTAACGCATTCATTCTGGAACGGAAGCTGCGGCGATTTACGTCAGCAAAAACTGAATAACCTCTTTAAGATAGCCGAAGAAACAGTTTTCAGTGGTCAGCGTGACTACAGATAACAAAATGAACTCGCTAGTGGTTTGAGTGGTATATATGGAACTCGTCATTTCATCTATTTCTGAAGTTATATCCAACTGCAATTTTCATGTTGCGCACTGTACCCAACGACCATTCATGATGATCAAGCATCTTAACAGCCGCTTAGATAAGGTGACATTAACTTAAAAAAGCTCACTCCATATCGCTCAGTTTTTTCACTCCCTCATATGCTAGAGAAACTTTTCACATCTTTCATACTGCATTTGATAGAAAAGTGCTTTGTGGATTCACGAGATAAACTCTTCGCCATTCGAGTGGAAATTCATGGCAGTAAGTTTTAGGTGCGCTGAATAGGCTGGATGCGGCGAATCTAGCACAATTAGTGAACATTGTCTGTGGCAGTAGGGAGAGACGGGCGAAAGTTATTCGGTGACAGTGACTAATGAACCACGCATCGCCTACTAGACATCAGCATCCGCACCCAACAACAACGCTAACTATCGCAACGCACAGATAGATTTCATTCACGTCGCGCAGGGGACTAGTCCGTTTTACAAATGGCCCTCATTTACCACTCCACTTCACCTCCTCGCTCCATCCTTCCTTCTTATCCCCTCCCCACATCCGACATATCTTCCCTCTCTCCATTACACGTTTAAGCGTATCGTTTCTTGTGCTAATGGGTAAGAGAAGCAATCTGCTTCAAAGTTTGTCTCCTTCCTTTGTGAATATGATCTAAAAATGAAATTGGTGATTAAATCAGCGACGTTACCCTCTCTACTTTTTACTGGCGTTGACGACCAGAAAAGCGATGACTCCCATATTTGACATGAACTGAATTCTGCGGAGGAAAGTGTGTAGTGCACAAGACTGCCCTGAGAACGTTGCAATTCGCAGGCAACAACAGTGAATAGATGCGCTGAGGCAGAATGGCGCTACGAGTGGCGCTCTCTCAACACAAAGCGCACACAACGCCAAATTCGCAGCAATATGCACCATCCTAATCTATAGCTTATTGCGTTTGTTGCTCACAATTTGCATGTCGAATCCGCTTCGCCCATTCTCTAGAACTCAACGGGATGGTACTCTTTATATTTTTTTGCGTCGCTTAACTTGGAATTTTGCATTCCCTCCTTAATACTAAACATTTGACGTTAACCATCCTGAAACAACCTTAACCAAACAGCAAAGAAATGTGTTGAAAGCACTGCGAACTTGCACAAAGATTGGACTGCAAAATTGCATAGAGAAAGAGTGCATTATTGGAACTAATGACTATTTTTGTTCCACATAAGAAATCACAGTACATAGGTCGTTTGCACATAAGTACTGTTTACTCACTCGGTATCGTATGGGAATTGCTACTACCATTTTAGTGCTGAGCACCATCAATCAGACGCGAATTGCTATCTGCAACGGATCAACGATGTTCTCCGATAAGAGGAAAATATTCTCTTCCTCTTCTTCCTCGCATTATTTCACCAGCCAAACACAGACATTTCTCTCTTGAAGTCCGTATTTATTATAGTTCCGCGGGGTAAAAAAAACAAACAAAAACAACCGCAACTATGCGCAAGTGAAAAGGCAAAACACGTGCACCCAATCGCGAACAGCAACGCCTTCATGCATTATTCGATCATAGAGGGAAACAACCTCCCCTATAAAAAGTGGAGTGAAACGTTGCAACATACAACTAGCACATATGCAAATAAGTATCAACAGATTCGCCACCACCGCACTATCACGCGTTCTAGATTGGCGCCCCACCTGCATAACATGTGCGGCATGTAATATCTAATGCGCAACGTTACAATCTAATCGTATGCCCTTTAGAAGTTCACTACATATATACCAACATCGATAAGTTTTATATCATGTTACAGTCGGTTTCCGCGATCCGGAAACCCACCAACCTCACCTAACACTGGGAAAGCACCAAACCTGACATCCCTAAGGCAACTATAATTGACTCATTAAGGACTCATTTCATTTCATTTTACATTATTTTCTGGAATTTACATATTATACACAAGAAACTAACGTTTTCATGTGATACCTTCTGCACTGCAAAACTGAATATAAAAATCCTGCTTGTCACTGCAACTGTTTGTCGAACTTCTTACTTATTTAACGCATAGTCGGTTTGAAAACCACTGCTTTCCCATTACCTCAGTATTGTAAGCAACTTTTGGGAACGTGGTATATACTCTTCGTGCATATTTTCCACAAATGGCTTCAGGGCATTTCTCGCAAAACACCTGATGTTTTTGGCTTTGCATAGCCCGACCTAGCACTTCTTTTCCGCTTAGATAGCTTCCATCCTCCAGACTCTTTAAAATTAAGCGCATGAGACGATGACTGACTCACCCTCCCACTGGCTGTTTGCATTGAAGGAAATCAGCAATGAAGTATGGTCACTGCCTCTAACGCCTCAGATGGCATGATTTGATCGTCGTCTTGAGTTCCTAAGGAGCACTTAATTCTGTGTATCCCTTTAACTACTGCACAGAGCATCGATGCGCTGAAAATCACAGATAATGACGACAGAGTTTTCCATTCAATGACAAGCGTACTTAATGCGACATCATGGATTCTATAAGATGGCTGCGGTTACCTTCCCTTCGAACAATAGCTAATTGGCAGGCTCCTATTCGGCTGGGCTCACCTTCACTGCTGAGGCATTCAACTGAGCTTTTTGGCAAACTGGTGTGTGGAGTATACTGGGTACGCCACTTTCAGGTTCAACATCCGAATTCGCTAGAATACCCGTGATTTCCTCACTGGAATAGCCAAATTCGCCGATTAAGGAACTGGATACGCATAAAAAATGTTTATGAAGTGAATAATTATAAAGACAACGAGCAGAACAAACAGTAACAAGAGGAAAAACAAAACACTGGCAAAGCGTTCCAGATACCAAACATTTCAATGTCCAAAGAGCAAAAACAGCAATGTTGTGAAGATCAAAAGGGCTCAAAAGTAGTTTAATGGGTACAGAAATGGGGACATTTATGATATTGGTACGGATCCAATTTCTTCGAATCTGTCACATGCCTGCACGTGTTCATCATAGGCACGAAGCACTGTCTAAAAAAATAAGGTGAAGAGAATGAGAGTGAACTGAAAAAAATTTGGAACCGGTACATGCATGATCCAAAATTCGCAGCTACAGACTCAGAACTGACACTGCACACTTCAGCATAGAAAAAATTATAACGGAGTGGAAGTGAACCCTCTGGCTGTTACGGCTACACCATCATTTTGCAAACTGCAGCACATCTGTCATCGGGAAAGGACGAAAAACAGGAAATCTGCAATAAATGGAGGAAGAAGCAAAGAAATCTGGTAAACTGGAGGAAAAGAAAGAACGTGAGCACGATCCTGATCCCTTCCACTGTCATAATAAAGCAACTGCCCTACAAACAATATTTGTATAGGCATCACAACTCCATTTTTTTACCACTGCTGACACCATTCCATACACGGTCTATAGATGACGAGAAATCAAATGGGGGCAGGGGGAAAACTGAAATTTTATAGCGTATTTTGACACACCTCAAAGGGATGTGTGAACAGTAACTGTTCAACCTCGAAGAATTTCATTTGCGCGCTTACAACAAGACATGATGATGAATTTTGTTTAGCATATTTCCTAAACCAAGTACAAGGAGTGAACGAAGTGGTAATATAAGAATGAACTTTGCAAGATGAGAGATAGGCAGTGCAGCAAAAATGACCCGAATCTCAACGCTCATTATCGGCGAACAAGCTGCGGGCAATCGAGGCTGACAAATGGTATGCAGCGGACTCTTCGTCAGTGCATGAGAGGTGAACATCACGATTGTTTATCATTTTGCACATCTGATACTCCTGTCTTGCCTCCATTATTCATCTCGATTAAATAAACGCAAATCGACGGCACAGTTCGCAAGTGTCACTAATCACGAATAAAACAGGACCTTCATATCCTTGTAAACGATGACCGCAACGCTCGAAGCAGGGGAAGGGAAGCACAAAACCTATGAGCAGGTATTGATAAAAAATAAAGAACACAAGGATTCTTTCGGCAGAAGAACTGGTATTTCAAATTATAGTATTCTCGGTTCCACAACCAGTAATATCACGATTGAACACCAGCAAAATCTAGGTGAAACATGCCAAATCAAAAATCACCCGAAGAGTTTTAGTGTAGTCACAGTCTCACTTCATTTCTTTAACAAATTTCCGCCTCATTTTATCCCTTTTTTTGTTAGTTCCGTTTATTTTTTTCCTTCCTTGTCCCCCTCCCCTAACCAATAGTACTACACTTTCAATAACGGCAACGACAATGACTGTAAGGACATCTTCTAATAAACTCTCTCCTTCCCAACTCCTAATTTGAATTAGCTGACGATGGAGCAATTTGAAGACTCAATCAGTTCAAAAAAAAACGAGAAAAATTCAAGGACGCAGATACACAATCACAGAAGCTGGCCGTATTGACTTCGAATACAATCGTATTCAAACTATTATGAAGCACAGCAATATGGAGAGCTCATCAATGCGAATTGGATTTACAGTGTAACCTTTCACATTCCCCCTCTTGGCGCGGTATAAAATGACATTCGACTCCGTCACAACCATAACTGGAATAAAAATATACGTTCTGTTCCAGTTTAAATGAGTGACGCATAGACAAACAAACTAGTTGATTTGAGTTCACATCACACATGACCAATACGTTTTTTTTGCATCCCCATGTGAGCATAAAGAAAATAAATGCCCAGCAGTCTTCCAATGTGCATTAATTTCTGGATGATTATGGCAATTTGCCTGCACGAAGGCGCACATCCCTCAACAAACGACGACACTGCTCCTTGCTTATCACCCACAAGCAAGCACACTTATTCTCCGGACATCTGCTTCAGATTCAATTACAAACTTCCCTCATCACCAAATCTAGCAAAAGAAATAAAACCAGATGAACTCGGCTACTCCCCCATGAAGGAGAAGGGCGAGAAAGATAAAAAATAACCGGATGACGGAAACACAACGTATCCTGTAATGATCGCTTAGGGCCGAAACGCTGCTGCATCCGGGCTTCCCTAGATACACAATGTAATATTTTTTTACCGAGAGTCGCTTTCCATGAAACCTCACTTACGTCCTTCAATCTGAGAGTTGGCTTAATGGATACGAGAGTAAAAAAGACGCTTGAAATGCAAAAGAATAGCGTAGATGGCAATCTGTGCAGCAATAAGACGAATATTCATTATTTTCATCCTACAGCGAAGCGCCTATAAAGTGAAAGATGAGGTAAAATAAGATGAATGCTGACATGCACATCAATGGAATAAGCTATGGATGAGTGAATTAAAGTCAATATCATCAATATGCAATTACGTTATTAATAAAATAAAAAACCACACTTGAAAACATTCGAAACGACCGTCGCGAAGAAATACCTTCCATCTTCCTCTTTACAACTTTTCATCGCTGCAGTCGCCACTTTGAGCGCAAGCCCACTGACCGCCAAAATATCCAGTCCAGCCCTTTCTGCTTAAACCGTTGTCCGAATGGTTCCACCACTGGCTCGTTCCACCCCGTACGTGATATTTTTTGAGGTCATTTATGGTTTCTCGCGAACCGCACCAGCTTCGACGAGACAAGAATTAAGGTGTTTGACGATTTGCTAGCGATGAAAATGAGCAGGAGCCTTTCACTCTGTTGTTTTATGGGTAATTATATTCGGAAATGGGTCTTCCACCATCAAAAGCGCGCGAAAGAATAAACTGCTAGTGACATAAAATGCTACAGAGAGATATGCACAAAAAATATCTCTTGCAATCGGCAATCTATGCTCATGTGATTCAGAAAATTTATGCACGACGGGATGCTGCACGAATCATCATAAAACATAACCCTAACAGGTGGACCTCACGACCGAACAACTGCAACTCTATTGTCCGAAAAGGATAGGTAACCAAATATAAACACGTCCGATTACGAAAAGTCGGCTCAAAGATGGCATGCCTCATCCAACTTGAAGGAGTATACACGGCATTCGAACTGCTGTGATAATTACCCCGCGAAAACGAATCGTACACAAATGGTCTGCTCAACTTAGGACGTGGCAAGTCTGAAAAGCTCGAGACAAGCGCTCTGTAACGCGCACGTTTCAAATGATGCAACTAAATGACTCTTGCTCTATAGAAAAGAATTTTCCGAAAACGCAGTGCAAATACTCGGCTGGAGAACATCAAAGAATGAAATTTTAAGGAACGAGAACATGCGTAAAAGATGTTCAAAACTGTTGAAGGTAAATCTACTTGCCACAGCAACGTCGCTTGACCTCTAGCGGCCATAACAAGCTCGAGAGGACCGCTGTTGTCTCGTAGAACGACGCCAACGCCAATCTAAGAATACTGTAATCCGAACATAACCACATTCTGTAACGACGAATTTTCAGAAAACAATTATGTGTAAATCATGCATTTTGCTGATTTCCGAAACGCAAGGAGATAGCAGTAAAGCTCAAGAAGTTGGCCTATAACGACCGAGCACTATAACGAAAAACCTTGAACAGAAATTGAACAAAGAACAAAATGTGACACTTCCTTGCTAGAAAAACTGCATAAAGCAAGTGAATGAGCAATAATTGAAATTAAAATCACCTACAAGCAGTGATGTAGGACTGTATACGCCGTTACAACAGCAGATTTGACATGCTAGACGAAGGGTAAAATGCCTCATCTCAAAAACCATAACTACTCACGATTGATAATAGATCCCGAGGAACGTTTTCCTCACTTCGTCGGATTCCCTCATCACTGTTTAGAATTTCGTTTTAGGCATCTGGAAAAAACTAGAACGAAAAAATTGAGGAGTGGCACGTGGAAACAACAACTTCTGAGATTACAACGAAATGCACTGCCTGCACCTTGCTTCAGAAAATGGACCTAATTCAGGCTAAATGCAAGGGTTCAAAAAAGATGCCTACGATTTGGCTAATTAGGAAAGACCTGCTGACTTGATAAGCTATCACCGTTTATTTTTACAGAATGCATAACGGAAATCACGAACAGATAGGAAAAGAGTCGGTAGTACAATATAATGGAAAATACGCTGCAAACATAAAATCTTTAATGGAAGTAAAGCTGGAGAATACTGTTAGAGGAACTTCAACAGGAAACAATTTATGTAAGACGGATGTACCACTGCGCAGAATAGACATGAACAATAACGTCCGTTGGCAGTTTCCTAACATTTATCCCACTTACTCCAGTTGCGTTTTCCATTTTTTATCTTCATGTTTAACTGACGATTTCCGGCGCGGCGAATGCCTCATTAAGGAGTACTTGCAAATTCTGGCTACAACCTAACGTCACTTACTATGTTCACTTGGTGAACTGCGCTAATGTAGTGATGTCCGCTTGCTATTTTCGAATAGCACGTAATACCAGTGCAGTTCCGACAGTTGGAGAAGGAAGGAGAAAATTTCAAAGGCAGTGTAGCATCACCATCAACAGGCTCCATTCCCTCTTTTTGAAAAAAAAAAACAACTTGGCTGATATCAACTAAGGGATTAAGAAAAACCACCATAAACACAGAACTTTCTTTCTCTTTCTTATAGGAATATCAGAGGCATGCAGCCATCGTTGGTCACCAGCGAATGTCGGCACCATTCATGGGTATCTGCCTATATCGCCTAAATAAAACATGTCACGACAGGAAGCTAAGAAGAGAAGTACACCAAGCAACGATGTACTGTCCAGGCCAACCTCCCCCGTCCAACATACTGGAGTTAGAGGCAAAGCCAATTTTCGTCGCTACAATCAGACAGTCAGTATCAAAAATGGTGGGCAAGAAACTCAGACAAATATTGTTTAAGTGATTCAATTAGCCAAGAGAACATGCCCAAGCAAGTTCTTCTATGCCTCAAACTGATGCATTCAACCGAACGACACATATTACTATAACCTGTGAGAATCGAGAACCAGAGAAGAATGTCTCAAATATGAGAGTATTGTTAAAAGCACGCTGCCAAATTCAAGTGCATAGCCGCAACGATAAAGCGGTATTAGCGTTCACTCAACTTCACAATGTTCCGTTAATCAGCTAGTGTACCACCATATCACTACCCACAAGATTTTTGTTTAAATGAGCAAAAATTTCGAGGCGGATTTATTGTAACGGAAATATCCTTCCTCACAATATACTTAATTATGAAAGGTAGAAGCCACTTTTATATACTGCGAAGGGAATAATAAAAATGCTTTCGAAAGAACAAATATTTGATGAGAATCTAAAGGAAATGCAAAAGAAGGAATTATATCCCTCAGAATGTATGTGCTCTTTGCGCCAATTCGCCCGACAAATGTCATCTCACTCGAGCTGCTCCTTTTACTGCACTTTGCGTACGGGGTAACAAGGCAACGAATTTCCTCTAACTACTCGTTAAATGATACGAAAAATATACTTATCAAGAACTATCAACGCGAATATAATGTACTTCTCGCAGTTTGCTTACAACCAACAATTTTTGCTTGAATTTTGTGGTTAAAATAGCGACTGCCTTTGTAGAATGAAATCGCTTCTGTCCTATGTTCAACAGAATCCGTGTATATCCACATTTATGAAGTGGGCTTTTGCGACACTTTGTTTCTCTACACCCAAGTGTTCGCCTCACCCTCCACCTCTCCCCTCTGTGCCCGACACGAAAAATACACTGATTAGAATATATATATGATTACTTATTTCCTGTCTGCCCAGTAGTTTCAATTTCGAATCCGCTGAAAGCAGAAACATGAAACTGGTGCTTCTAAGGTGCATCACAGCACCGGTTCTTGTACCAACATTCAAGCAGACCTATTTACGTTGGAGGCAATTGTGTATACAAGGAGGATTCAAAAAAACTTATGTGCCTCTGCGCCAGTTAGACCTCCGTCTCATACCGATCGTTACAGAAAGACGAATCTTCCATAACGATTACTGCACAATCAAGTTACTGAGATATGAATGCGTTACACTGCACACTTTCTTACTTATTAGCACTTTATGATAATCGTCGACCTCGCAACCACGCTACAATGGCAGTGCTAGGTGACTCCCTTTGGCATGCTTATCCGTTTGCGTCATTTCTCACCGAACTTAGAAATAAAGTGCGTATTTGAGATTATCTGGATGCGTTTAAAGTCGTGTGGGAAAATAACTAAGGACGACTACAACATTTTTTCACTGCACGACGACGCTTTCAAATGAGATGTGAACTATGTTAACGAGGTAAATAGAACCTTGCTATTGCCTTGACGAGAGCTAATTTGACAGAATTTGCATGACTGAATGCTACAAGGAAGCAGAACGCACACTCTCCGAAGTTGTTATATAATGCCAGAATCCGCACTATCCCTGTCTCTGATGAATGCCTCTCATGTAGGGAAATAAGCGAGAAGCGAGGAAAAATTGTCAGTTTTTGAGCGTGAAAATGTTGAGATACGCGCACCCGCACAAGATGACATTCTATGTATAACGATGACGAGTGAATGTGCCACATCATAGAGATGGAAACTGCATGAGAAACTTATTGTTATGCTGTACGACTGTACTAAATGAACAGAGAACCTTATTGCAAGCAGCGAAGAGAATGTCAGAAACAACGAAGTATAGAACCGTTGCAACAGAATATGCAGTAAGTGCGCGAAAAAAAGATACCCTCATAAGAGAATTTATTCACAACTTTACGAACTCACTTCGGCATCAAACACATCACACTAACTGTACTTTGCACTGCCCTTACAGCGTCATCCATTGTGCTTATTGTATTTACACTGGGTGAGATGGAGACAAAAGGGTGGTGCTGCATGGTCACAGACGTCTCAGAGGAAGGGTTCGGCGAAGAACTGCTGCAAAGTACGACAAGTTGCAGTGACAAAATACTCGCAACAATGCGAACAATGATTTATTTCGATAAACCTATTGCCATACAAACCACCACATGAAATGGAATAAATGAGCGCTCAACAATTCCCATAAAGCCACCTCCTCCTATATACTTAAGAGGAGAAAGCGTGGTTGAAAAGACAGAACTGGAAAGACACTTGACAGCAATTTAGAAGTTGTAATGAAGGCAGTTCTCTCTTTTGCAACTTGCATACTAAAACACGCGCACTGTACAGCTGCCACTCCATTTCACGAGCACGCTTTTAGGAACTGAGATTCCCGCAGCAATATTTGTTTGTAGCCGAATATGCTCGTCCTCGAAATTCAAATGCAGAGCGCCAAAGAATCCGTACACACGAGTCCTAACATATATCCAGTTTCACATAATGCAATACAAATGCAGAAGAATGTGGGATAATTTATTCAGCATACCCAACTTATTCGTGGCGCGTTTCGCGAGAGACGACTAATGTTAGCCAACTTACACCTTCCGCCTTCTTCAAAAGCAAGACAGGAGTTCCAGGTGAGAAGTATGTCACTAATGGTGCGCGTTTTCACGCTGAAGTTGCAGAAGAGATTCCAGCATTCCCACACTCCTGATTCCGTAGAGATAGATCGGTTCTATAACACTTCACACAAAGCTCGTTGCAAAGGCTTACAAACAACAGCAAGTGGAGGTATGAGACAAGTTCGTAAACGAGACAAAATCTCCATACTTTATGAGCCCAGTTCGTAGAAGCAATACACATCATATGCAGCAACGTCCGCTTTCCCTTGCAAGCAGAAATACTATTAGACGGTTGGCCAGTGAAGATTCAACGTGACTCAGCCAAACTTTTTTTTCAGTCATCACTGCAAAACAGGACTTAGGGATCGGGGATTAGGAAAAGTGATTCAGACAAACTTTGATTTTGTCCGAGCAAAGTAGCTATGACAGTAGGGATTTAATATTTCCAGGCCGATTATGGTAAGCTGTTGGACAGCTTCAAGCCTAGATGTGATTCTTCATCTTTTTGCAGCTAAATAATCATTAATGAACAAAATTTGACCAAAATGCTTTAAAACAGTTAAGTGTGGACTCTTGGAACCACCGGCTGAGGCAGACGGAATGGCAGAGAAAGAAATCGAGATGAAATTCGCTGTGACCAGTGAATAGCTACACAGATTTGAACATTTTCTGCACAACTCGCAACGAGTTGAAAAACAACAAAACGTTGAAAATGATACAACGAATTGCCCACCACTACTCAAAAGTAAGTGAAAAAGACAACGGGCCGACTGACGTCACCACTGTGTCCTTATGTAACGCAACTTAAGTCAGGGAAGGGCGAAGGCTGGTAGTGAAATACACAACTTCAGCAATGATCACCAATCGATATCGCTACAAAAGGTGTTACAAGAAAGACTATACCGAAACGCTGGTATTTGTTACGCATATAACTCTGCATTCGGCGAGGTTGGTCTGTAACGCAATAAGCGAGCAAAGAACCGCAATGAGCGACGACAGGCGACGGCAGATTTCCGTTCTAAGAAGCGCAACCTATTTCGAATAAGTACGGTTACGGAGAGTTATCTCCATCCTTACAAACCTCGAGTGAAAGTGCTCCATTTGGGTAACACAAAGTCCAAGTAATGCGGTTTCGTGCGTCTTCAACAAATAGAACCGTTTCAGACATGAAAGGAATGTATAAAACCTCTGCGAAATCGGAAACAAAAACGAGATGATGAATAATTACAGAGAGAAGTTGCATTCAGCACCCCTAATCGGTAGTCGGCATATCACAGTCACGAACGGCGTCTAAGAGATCCGGTACAAGCTTTGCGCCCACCAATAGCAAAGAGACGTTCGCTTCGAGACGTGTCAAGTTTTCGATTGCTCTCCCCACGTTAAACGAAACTTCCTGGAAAAGCTTCACAGTTCCAAATGATCGGTTAAGAGAACTCATATCACTGACAATGCTTGACTTAGTGGATATGCTCGGCTGTCGCACAGTGTATGCAACATCTGCCTCTGTTAAATTCAACATAGCTGTCCCAACCCAAAAAGTGAAACTCGATCTGTTAAATCTGAACCCAGAAGAATGCTGTCACTGAATGTCTGCTAATAATTATTGTCGTTAAAGTTTCTCTTGGATGCCCCTGTAAGAAGACGCTAAAGAGGAAATGCGTGAACAGCGGTCCGACAATTGGTAAGCAAACGCTCTGTTCACCAATTACTTCATGCTTTCCTTCATTCTTACTTCATGCTTTCCTTCATTCACTCGCCAACTATCCGATCACTCTACGACAGAAAAAACCTCGAAAGTTCTTCTTCTACGATGCGGCGAAGACCTGGATTTTTAAACCTATAGTCGGTGATTCCGATTTCCTCAAACTTGGCGCCATGACTGCTTGCTGCTAGCTGCCAACTACACTATACCCAAAAGCGCAGATACTTTTCCTTCACTCTTGCAGTTTTCTAACGTGATAATCGTTCATGCGCACAGTTTCATCGCACTTAATTCATTTCGTGCATCAATTCTCACGAGGATACCATCTAAATTTTGTGTTAGGCAGCTCTTAGGAAGCAATTTTCTTGTTGCAATATACAGTCATCGCCCTGTTATCAGACAGTTTTTCTTGTTGTATTAGGCACAAAAGATAGCTTTCGACTGCTTTATTCAACATTTCTGATCCAATTCCTCAAAACAAAGTTCGTCTCCATATTCGGACCGCAAAAACCAGCTTCACTGTGGAAAAACTAAAAAGCTTCCAAAACCACTCTTTCTCCTCTTTTCTTCCCGAATGAAAGTAAATCCGAGACAATTCGGGCAATAGGCAGGACGGGCTACGATGACGAGACAGTAACTTGATACCTCTAGATCACAGTTCGTTTCTTAGCTTGATTCACCTTCACTAGACTTTTCTGAATATGGAACTGCAAACCTGCCACGTCATTTTTAGCCAACTCCCAAACATCCGCTGTTAACCCACATCATCTTTACCACCTCTCATGAAAGTTCACTTCATGAACAATGCAATTAAAAACTATCTTTCATGACTGTCGGTGCTACACACCACCTATCCCGGATTGTCCCTCCTCTCCAGTGCCTACCATATCCGACGCAACTCCTAAAAGACCATGCGGTTCTTGAGCTTCAGAAGTCCCACAATTTTTGCGAAGCTCTTGATATTCAGCTTAACTTGAAATTCTGAAGATTATTCATTTTTCTTCCCCGTCGAATTTACAGTAAAACCTCAAAGTTCAGGCATGCCGGGAATTCTCAAAAGCCTCGATAATATACAGAAGACCCCGAGAGTCAAGGAGCTCGCAGCTTCTAAGCAAGATGCTATAGGTGCTGCGAGACGGGATTTCAGCCCAATGCAATTCGAGTGCGCGATAATTCGGAAGTTAGCTAGAATGAACGAAAAATAAGCTGAGCGCAACGAATACGTGGACAATGTGCTGCGTGTTGGTGGTGGCATTTTTGAGAAAATCCAACTGCTTCCTGCGCGCAGCACTCTGACGAACGGTGAATAATGTCACATCTGCGCCCAATGCCCGCCACCGCTGCTCGAGCTTCTCGTCTATGTGCACACTCCACCATCGACGTAGAACGTCGCTCGGTTTCCATTCACTTAAATACCTCTCGTCACATTATCACAAGCAGGATTTTCCGAAAGCGTTCGCCAGCTGTCCCTTCCTCTTTTTTGTTACAAAAAATACCACAGCGGTCAAGCTCGTCATCTGGTCCACATTAAAATGAAGATCGATTAAAGTGGATCGAGTCGAATATACAGGTAGATGTTAGCGATTTGTCGGACCTCAGGTCCCCAAGACCAGCCTCTTATCTGGTAGTTCCGCTTCAACACGAGCCTCCAGGTTCTGTGGTGAACACGAAGCTCTCGCGTTCCAATCCCACCTGGGACGAGTTCTTGCACTGACTTCCACTCTGCTAAATTTAATAAAAGTGAGGTGCTACTGCTGAAAATGCTTTGTTAAGTTGATTTCAAAAAATGCTATATAACCACTGACGCATCTGCAGCAATGTTCTTCATACATCCTTACTAAACGAACTCTTTTCCCAACATCTCTATTCTATCTGCACCCGCATGACCTTTAAACTCACACACCTTTTTACTGCCGTCAGCATCAAAGCTCATACACGCGCTACCTGGTACTTCGCGAAGAACAATGAGAACTGCTGCCGGGTTGCACAGACGAAACGATGTGAGTCGCACCTACATTTGGTCAAACAACTGGACAACTAAACACATATCAAGTAAGAACCACCAATATAACGAAGTGAAAGCGCACCACGGTTAATGGGTTTGAGTTACGCAACTGCAGAAATAGAGATGCAGTGAAATATTATCGGGTAGAGAAGAACACATATTACCGAAGTCGATCAGTGCAAAAGTGAACTGCTGCACGGTCGTTCGCCACAACAGCATTCGACAGTCGCCGAAATATGGCACTAATTTCAGTAGAAAAGAAAAGTGAATTCCAAACACCAACTTAGAGCATTTAATGCGATTTATATAAAACTGGTGCTCCAAACCGCTCATGTGAAGCCTGAAGCTAGTAAGAGCATAGCTTTCAAAGTTGAAATAATTGCAACACACAGAAGTGTACTGAGGCACAGTAAGCCACAGAAGACAACAAACAAAGGCTTAACATGTAGCCTTTCAGTTCCTAAACAAATACTTTAAGTTACACTTAACTGAAAGATACTAAGTTTTATTTTTTAGTACCATAGCACATACGTCTGATTCATAAATTTACTGACATCAGACTATGTCTTTTTGCCTTGCTTAGCTAAACTAAATTACTTCCATTTCATTTCACACATTCAGCTTAGAGCTAAAATTCCTACAAGCGAACCGTGAGATTATTTCACTTAATTAAGGCGAAACCCACTACTTCTGGAATCAGCCACACAACCTCACTCATCAGTTATGGAAACAGCAGCGGTTTCAAATAACTCCGAAGAAACAACTTAAATTGAAAAACAATCACATCCAAGAATTTAAATGTTGTGGGTGTTCAACTGGAATGTTTCCGCACACAGAGAGCTTTGTGCTACCAAAAAATCAAAGGACAGAACCAAAGACTCGACTTATTCATTTTCAACAGACCGCAACGAACTCTAAAGACGAACTGAAGTTGAACAAAAGTGTTTCTAGACACAAAATTAACAGCTACCAGCGAGTATAACGAGCACATGATGCATATAAACGCGCTGCTCACTGCACCGGTGCGCTATCCAAACAAATGAGCATCAAATACCCCTTGCGTAAGCTCTCTGCAACCCCCATAAGATCTCCACAACCAGAGTGAACGTAAGCAGACAACCTATCAGGTCACTTAAATGAATGGTCTCCGCGTGACAAAAAATGTGCATAACGAGAAAAAGTTGGATATTGGGTAGAGGACAGTTTGAGAGCATAAAGCTTCGAAGTGTTGCAAAAATGAAGAGACAGTGGATAATGGAAAGACGATTAAGAGAGGAGGCAGCTGATATTGCAGTGGCTCAACGTGATTCGCCGTTCAATTCTTTCTTAATTTTATGGCCATGCAACAGTATCGCAATCGTGCAATATCCGACAACAGTCCAAAAGTCCACACACACCACTAAAACATAAAGACTACTGAATATAAAAGCATCAATAACAGAATAAAGCATCTACATCAAACGCGCCGATTACGTAAAAAAAATTATGCAAAGATAAGTGAGTTCTGAAGAATCTACAGGAAAAAGAGCACAAAGAATACAAAGCTTTCGGATTTCTTTTTTTTTCTTTTTCAGAACAATCGGCCATTGGAACATGAAAACAAGGAACATTATTTGCTCCAGAGACGAAATAATTACGTGAGAAACTAGAGGCCTGCCTGTGTAGTCCAGCCTACGTCGGATAACCCATTATTCCACATGAGTGACATTAGCAACTACCTCAATTGAAGTTTTTAATCGGCCTAGCAGGCAAAATAGCCTTGCCAATTATTTTCTAAGTGTCATTACAGCATTCCACAAAGGCCAACCCGGCATCCAAAGCACTACTATAGAAATGTGAACTTGCAAAAGGTGCACCCCTCCCATCGATTCAACCGTTTTCTGCTCTATTTCTACACTACCCTCAAACTAGAGCCATGAAGATATGGCAGCACGAGATCAAATGAGACAAAAAACAACGAAGGACCGAAACAACGATGTAAATGATCCGGGATGCGATAAGATTATCAGATATTGAGATCGTTTTTAAGCAAGCAATGGTTTTTATCCATGTGGGCACCTGATGGAATCAAGCTGAAAATGAAATTCCAAAGCGTGGGATCGGCAACACATCATCGAAAGATATGCAAAACGGGGCATTCGCTTTGAGAGGACGACAATTTACAATAGCGCTCACGGTGACGTTCGCTCTTACAGACTTCTCTCAAATATTCTCGGCAATAAAAATTCCAAGGAAGCATGCGCGGGGAAGATGAAAGCGTAAGAGAGAAAAACTTCTCAAAAAGACATGAAACTCTTCTAGAAAATTACAATAGGTTCACATAAACATTCGCTTTATGAGACCTATTAAACATAAAAACATCCTGGTTCACCCCGGACTTTTTTTTGAAACGTACACACCTGATACGCACGCCAAGGTTAGTTTATACTAACGCTCAAAAACTGAACTAGTCCCAACAATTCTACCCTCCACGTCTTCCACCAATTCAATCTCCTCCACTCCTCTCTTCACTTACTACTTCATTTTATTGAGCAAATTTTAAATACAGCAGCCCCACAGCTCCTTCGGCAAATCCAACACGGGATGCAAGGATGACACACTCTCACCTCTCAACTAAGCAACCTCCCCGTCCTTTCTTTTCCCGTCATGTTGGCTGCGGCCAAAAAACAAATCAGTTTTGCCTTACGAGCGAATGATCAGCCTTACAAGTGCTACGTCACCAGTAAACTTCCCAAAGTCATCCTTCCAGACCCGTTTCGTAGTAAAATGTCAGTCCTAGAAAATGTGAGAATATTGTTTCTGAAAATTCTTTCAAACTTGCAGATGCATGCTTCGTTTGAGACTCCCCAGATGAGATTCAGTAGGTGCCCAACTTTTGCTGACTTCAGGTTCAGAAATCTCTATTCGAGACGTTTGGAGAAACTCAGCATTTCTAAGTTTAGGCACTCACTCGAAAAACGAACCACCAAATGTTCCCATTTTTACATTCTTGGGCTTGAAAAGCCACTTCCCGTTCTTACAACTCTTCTACAGATAGACTTCCACAACGGTCGTCCCACTTTTCAAGCAACAGATCTTTTTTTAAGTCGGAGGAGTGTTGGATCACCGAGGTAGTTGAATGCACTAGACACAGGCAAACTTTTGTGATCCTGGTCTAAAAAAAATCGCAACACAGCAGCACTTTTCATCTTCCTCAGTTACTAGCAGTGCAATCGATGCCGGATTAGTCCACGCAACCCCTCCACCTTCTCCGTGGGGTTCTACGAATTGAAATATTTGGTCGTGCCCTACTGCATGACTGCTTCATGCAGATATCTCAAGTGCTTTTTTGTAAAAGACGCGCATTTCATTGACGATCCAACTCCTGCAAAAATTGATACCTATAATGCAGCAATTCAGAGACATATTTGGAGAATGAAATAACAGCAAGGAATCCGTCAAAACTTAGAATGAAAAACGGCGGAGATGCCAAAATCCACTCGGAGAACGCAACTAGGAGTGCATCGATCAGACAACATTTGCGGTACCGCTAACCTACGCACAAACAAAAGCATCGATCATGGTGCTTCCAGTGCCATGTGGATCACTATACCTTAATGTAATCGCAACCTTGACGAAAATGTGGCAAAACTGTCCTTTGCTTATCTACAGAAGACTGAAATCGAACAAAAAGATAAAAGTATGTTAATTTCCTAATACAAAAAGGCGCTGTATTTATCTCAATGCATCTCATTCTCCTAGTCTATATAAATCCCTCTTGAGAAAAAAAACCTGGGAGAACCAAAAAAATAGTTCTCCCAGGTTATCATTTGGAAACGTTAATATCCGTCATAGTAATATGCAGCATCGGTTTTTTCCGCCACAACGTCACATAAATGCCTACTTGAATTAGAAATGAAGTGAGAAAAAACCATGAAAGATATAACTCTTTTCTTCTTGTGGAGCCGCTTCTTCAATGTGAGAATCCTGCCTCACGGCAACAAAAAGAGAACCGAGAGGGCATTTATTTATGCAAATATGTTAGGCAGAAAACATAACACCATTTCGCAACTTAATAATGCACAAATGAATTTAGTCCGAAAATGGTGCGTTGTTGGAAAAGTGAACAGTGACGGAATCAAAGAAAATAAACGGAAGAGTTTTATGAATAAACTTTCGGCTACTGCTTCCACTTATTCTAAAAACAACGCAACGAGATGATCGACCTTGCAGCATTTTGCTACAGACAATGTAAAATAACCTGCTTCGTGAAGAGTGCTCCTTTAATGACCGATTTTCTTGCAAGCCTCCCGATGACTGTTCCTCTTCGTCATCGGTCTCAGGTGCTTCACCTGCTATAACGGTAGCCCCTCCTGTCATCTTCTCCACGACGTCCTCGTCACGGTGCTACTCTGTAGAAGTATTAAGCAGTGCAAAGACCTTTCTAAGAAACAAGCTGAAGGTTGAGAAACTGACGAAAAGAAAGAATCAAAAATTAGTCAACAACAGCGTCTTCAAAAAATAAAGAAAAGAAGCAGAAAAATGCCAGCATCCTGCAGAGACATTTTCCAATTTATTCTCATCTAAACAGTCCCCCCCCCCCCCCCCCCTCAACCGATGTTGTATAGAACATAAAGCACAGGCTCTGAGTGATCACCAGTGCAACAGCCGAACGAGGTGAACTCAGAGGCTTGTAAGGTAAACAGAGTGCAAGAAATAAAGGACAGTATCTAACATCATCCATGAAACTGCAATAAGTTACGATGTAAAGATCTACCCAGATGCGATTTAAGCGCCTATCATGCCACGAACTATCAAACACCAGTTCAATTTTGGTGGACTGCTTGTTCAAAGTCTGCTTGTTCGTTTTGATTACATTTGCTGATAAACTTGCCTTAAAAAGTATAAAACCTGCTTTCAAGGCTGATTCTTATATATAAAGGAAAAACAATGTCGCTCTGAATGTTTCCTTTTTTTGATGCCCACGGCGGGGTGACGCAAGAAAATAAGCTGCTAACACCGAAATATGCTTTACTCAATGCATCTCAACATCACCATTTCCAAGCACCATAATTTTCTGCCACACTTATTCATCCCATACACCTTCCAATCGAATATGTTATTCCACGAAGTCTGGATGTAACAAACTCCTAGGCTATGCAACGGTGCACGTCCTTGAAAATGTTAGAAATCGTTACCAGCTCCCATATACCAACTATCCAGTCAATGCCAACCTATATAAGGCAATTTCTTT
The DNA here is from genome assembly GCA_037576465.1 of Parascaris univalens. NCBI lineage: Eukaryota > Metazoa > Nematoda > Chromadorea > Rhabditida > Ascarididae > Parascaris > Parascaris univalens. Next base: position 77,712,002 of record CM075173.1, on the reverse strand, counting down.
CACTGAGAATTTCTGTCAGGAATTCTACGTGCAAATAAACCGTAGTTAGACGTTTCGGTAAGACTGAGAAAATAAGCACTTCTGCAAATGGTACTGAGAATTTTATGCGCCCATTTTTTGCATATCTACACCCCACTCCTCATTTACACCTCCAATTTCTAGCCCCTCCCTCCCTCCCCCACTTTCTCCTCCGAATGTGTACTAGTTCTGGAAAGTTGTCAGTGCACTGAGCCTCCACCCGGAATAAAACTAGCTGCGTGGAACTAGGACACACTGCGTCTATTATCTAACCTGATGGCAATAAGGAGTTCGAGAAGCACAGTGCTGTTGTGGTGCGGGAATAAACTACCGAACTGAAATGTTCGGGAAACATCCTATTTGTTTGGAAAGCAAACTAACAAGCAGGAAAGCTAGGACTCAACGAGTAATCGTTCCTTCGCTTTTCGTTTTCTCTTCAATGCACGCCCCTTCTTTCCATGTTCTTTTTGCAGCTTTCTTATAAAAGTCTTCATCTCTCGAATAGTAATCTGCTTTAGCAAGTTGCAAGTGCCACAGTTCCGGAATCCATTAGCGGACGCGTACTGTATCATTTTTGATCCAGTTGCTCATTCAGACGCATTTCATTCCTCTAGATGATGGATATGACAAGTATACGCTATAAATAGGACAAAGGGAAATTTAGTGCTACGATCGCATCAAATTTCACGGTAGCGAAAAGAAGCTCGAATTTTTGAACGCAGTTTGCATCGTTTTCTCAAACTTTTTGGAAACAAATCATTTCCCCACACCGAAGACATTTTAGTGTTAGCCAGTGATCATTTTTGTTTGCTATTTGGGCCTCTTTCTGACTGCTGCCACTATTCCACGATAATAGGTAACACTTTCCATAACCATTTTAAAAAACTCTCAATATAGAAATGATAAAACTGTTGGTTCGCATTCCCGCTGTTTCTCTCACACATCTTTATTATGCCAGGGGAGTCCACGAAAATTTATTTCCGACTTGAGATCTCATTCTTGCGACGACGTGAAGGAATCATTTTATGCTAGAATTTCACAGTTGCTGTTTCGCATTTCTCCCTGCATCCTCTTGGTTTCTTTGGAACGGCGGCATCAGAGAGTGAACTCCAGAGCGGTAACCATCGGTCTGTGAGGCCCTCTCACGCCTATCTCGCTTTCTCTTTGGGACCTTATTTGGACCATTATCCGAGACTGAACGTTACCTGGTATTTTGCCTCAGCGCTTAACTACCAGATTTCTATCGTACTTGAAGAGTCCCGCTACATTCGCAGATATAATGCACCCATTATGCGTCTCCTAAGGAGTTTCACAAGTGTGCTTACTTGTGTTTCCGATTATCCCCAAAAAATGCATAACGAGTTCTCATCTCTTGCTGATCTGTTTCAGCAGCTACGATTGCTGCAATGAAACACTTCTATCATAATCCGACGGGAAGATGAAATGGTGTTAGTCTCCTGTCTCTCATACATTCTGAGACCGTGTCTACCTCTTTATGGAACTCTCAGTGATGGCTGGGATATTAGCAAACTTGTGCATTAAATCACAATGCAGGTTTTGCTATTGTTTTCCTTTTTGCGACAGATACGCGAAAATCGTAGCGAAACCTGTGAAACATTTCAAGTCAGCAAACCGTAGCGATACAATTTACTAATCTTTCTAATGCTTGTCTTCTGGGAAATCAATGTTTACCGGCTAACTTTTAATATAATACGTAGATGTTAGGAAAGGGGTCATTTTTGACTGAATCACTCCAGTGTATCAAGGCAGAAATCATTCCTCTTGTAGGCAGATTATAAAAAACTGAATGTTAAGCGGCGCATTTTCGAAACTGCCTGCTCGTGGCCTGATTCGCCGATCAATTGGGAGCATTTTAGTTACTTATCGAAATCACTGTGCCTCTTCCAGTGCTTCCTCTTGTTGAATCCCTACTTAACTTAAACTGCAAAAATAAAATGGGTGACTCTTGTTTGTACATTGCGGAAAAATACTTTAATTATTGTTTACAGCGTAGTTCCATTTTCAGAAAACCTTCAAGGCCAACCGACGTGAACTTGTGCAGCAGCCAGTAAACTGCAATCTCCACACTTAACTCTTCAGTACAATTTTGAGAGGAAGGTCATTGGCCCTAATGATAACGCTATCATGTTTTCATTTCACCAGCTTTCACCGCTTGGAACCCTTTGTTCACTATTCACTCTCACTCCTTCCTTTTCGGTGTCCTTTCGTAAGCGCTTTTTAGGCCTGATCTTTCCCTCTTCTTCATGGTATCTGCGCGTTATGGAAATACTAACAAGCCGCACAAGCAATTCTTTGCAGGCAGTAGTTGGTGCATTTTTAATTCCTCACAATTAAATTAGACTGAAACATGTTAAATGTTAAAAGATCCCCTCTGAAATGCACATCTCCTGCTTTCTTTCCTGCAGCAATCCACTTTTTATCGCCCTTTACCCACTCTACTTCTTTATACATACATAGCGTACGTTCTGTGATGTTTGCATACATCCCACATATTTGCACTTGCAATACCAAAAGACGCGATCGAAATGCGATTCTAGTTAAAAGTACACTGGTGCGCCTTGCTCAGTGCTCATATGCGCTTACGGGAGAAGCTGTGAAAGACGCTGAAGATATGAAAATTATGCGGAAAAGCATGTAGAAAAGGCGTGGAACATTGCCTTCGGCTCTGAACAATCGTGAAATCGAAGAGCCTGTACATGAAACCGAAGGGCAGTTGAAAACGAAAAGTGGTAAAATTACCAGGGTCAACGGCCAGAAGCCGCGAGCACACCTATCGGCGCAAACTTAGGTGGCCAATAATCCCTGTCACCGTCGAAAACATATTACGATCACGTGGATAAAGCTTGGGAAGTAAAAAATCCGCCGATGGGAATTAAGCTGAACTCTATCAACCGCCCTCCATAAAGAAAAATATGGAAACGCCACATTGTAGAAGATGGCAATGACTATAGATCATCCGATATCACGGATATTTCTTCAGTAACCATGACGTCGGGAAACTGCTGGTAGCTATTAAAAGCATGACAACAGCAACAGTCCCTGAAGAAAGATGTGGAAAGGATAGGGGGAGGATAATTAAAACGTGCTCTCACGGCTGCAAAGTATCAGTGTACTTTGCACATCGAAAGTACTCATGCTGCCGCTGAAGTATATCAGTGGGTGTTTCAAGTACGGGCATGCGAACAAAAAACACATTCTAAAGTGCTTTTTTTTAAAAACATGAATCACACTTCTCCATAACATCCCAACTGCTCACTAGAGTGTTTTTTCCAGACATGACTTTCACTTTCACCTTGAGTGACTTTCCAGCATCTTTCAAAGAAGAGAGACTTGCACTGTAGCCCATTTCGTCACCGAACGCCTCATAAAGTCAACATGCCCCAAGTTATTTCTTTGCTATCTTTGAAGTGCGCATCACTCTAGTGGCATTCGCTTCCTCGCTGCACCAAAGTGCACCTCAAACTCACACAAATCGCCGTTTCATATACTACGCTCCTGAACACAGAAACAATCGGATTTAACACAACTTGAGTCATATATGTACAATGTTCTTTCAAGAGATTTTAGAATTAGCTGCTAAACTCGCAACTTTCGAAGACCTTTCAAAGTAGACGAAGAATGGAAAAATCCGTAAGAAAGAGGTCAAACTTTGGAAATTCAGTGCATTCTTGAGAAAAACCTTTTAGTAACACTACCCTTAAGAAGGCTTGCAAATGTTCACATCTGCTAACTGTGAGGATGAAGTTTCTGAGGACACGTAAAATTCAAACCAATCCCCACGGATCACTACACTGGAAAAACTCACGACATGCGTTCGAAATAACTTCGTAAATAGTAACGAGAAGCATTAAATTTGTGCGTTCAGATAAGCCAATGTCTCAAATAAAATTAAAGCAATAGGGAGAATGTGCAAACCATTTTGCATCAGCTCTACCTCTCTCAAAAAATGATGAAAGCAATAGGTGTATGCGTCTTTTCCTTTGCTTCTCCGCTCAGAATATTTTTTCAATACCCAGCAAGTGAGCAAAATAAAACTGCGGGAAAATCAATAATGGGACGTTCCCTTCCCGTAAATCTTTCCTACCTGTATCTACCGGTGATCCTCTATTCGTAGCTCCCCCAAATGTCCCCGTCACAATTTCACTTCTCGCAGCAAAATTTCCCAAACAAGCATAAAGCCTCTAGGTGGCTAGTTGAAGAGATAAGAACTGTCGTCTGCACATCAGCCATTTTCTACAACACTGAACTCAACTCCATTAAAGCATAACCGGGCTGGGAAACCTGGTGAGTGGGTATACGAGTGCGCTGACATTCGGTTCATTCTACCAGAAAAAATTACTTTTTAAAACTAACTGAAAAAACGACGGCAGGAAGTTTTTCCTGGGTAGACACTTGCGGAACTTTCAGACCCTTTGGGAAGCTCATGCACAAAGCGGCTCAAACAAGCATTCCCGCCTCTCTTATGCTGTCTCTTCAAAGACAGTGCCGCTGTGGAACGAACAGAAGCAATCACAACAACAACAAGTGACTTGTCTTTTCACAGAGGTTCTTCAGGTATTCTGAAGTGGCATTTTTTTTTTATTTTTTATTTTTGTGGACACCTGAGGCATTTACTCCCGCACGCAACTAAGCCTACGCAAAATAGAGAATGAAGTGGTAAGTCTTCGACAGCTACTAAACGAACACTGCCTTCAACAGAACCGAACCTTGTAAAATCAAGGTGGTCACCGAACCTTGTAAACCGAACCACGTGACCACCTGTGGTCAAACTCCAGTAATTCGCAATTCACCCCGTTCTAGTAGGCATACCTTTTTTTTGAGAGGCTCAAGAGGCTTACTCGGAATGGTGTTCTTTGATTCACTTCCCTTCTACTCAGAAAGTCCCATTTTGAGGCACAACAGCCGTCGGCAACAACAGATTATGCGGGGTACAAAGTTAAGCTTTTAAACCACACCCATCAGCATACAGTTATCTCTGACAAAGTGGGCATGAGTTTTTCAAAAATTTGTCACAACTTAACTGAAAAGACGCGCCAGCTTCAGAAGATACGATGCCCTCACTTGCGCACTTGTTAAGGACTAGTCTTCGTAATGCACTCGTTCGACTAACAATGACCGCCATGCTGAGATTCCATCAAACATGAATTCCTCATTTTAGCGCTCCAACTGCATCACTTCCCCTGCACAACGGTGTGGGTCGGTTACCCTAATGTATATTACATTTGCATGCTACGTGCGCTCGGAACTCATTCCTCCGTGCAATCCAGCAGCAACTTCTTTAACATCTTTCCAATGGTGGTTCGCTGTCCCCTTTCTGTGCATGCATGCTAACCATGCAAATCGCACCGCCCTTCACTATCTCCCAAGCTGGGCGATTCCAGGGCATCCTCGACTGATATTGGACGAAAACGAAATCTTCGGCCAAATCGACAGTATGATGCCCATGGCATATATCCATATAATTTCTCTATTCAACGAATTCCTCAGAAATTCTTGCGCGGGCTCCCTGTTTTACGAGCGAACATAGGCTGCCACTTTTGTGAGCAAAACGAGTTCCCTCCCAACATCAGTTCCTATTTGCACGATGTTACGTTCATTTCTGCTTACTGGACAAACTATCCTGGAAACTGAAAACAATTCCCCTGCTCAGGATTTCCTAGCAAAACAAGCTAATTAGCACGCTGCCACCTTCGACGCAAGTAACAAGCACATAACGCATTTACGCAGCATCCTTGGAACATCAACTGTATTTGCAAACGGTGGCGGCAGCTGCATATGTACAAAATACCAGCTAGCGACAGCAACAGAACAGGACCGAACTAAGCGACATGACGTAGACAAAAGGCGATGGTGTGATGAATTACAACAACGCGAGAAACACCTTTCTGGGTGGCGCTCGAACAGGACGCTACCTCAAAGCGTTACGGACGGCAGTAATGCGTTTTTTTAAGTTTTATTCTTTTTCCTCGCCAACTGCAATTTCAACAACAGTACAATCAACTGCGTTATAGTATACATACACAACAATTAGGGCGCATACGGGTGACGAGAAGGGAATAGTGACAACAGCATAACAACAAGTAGAATAACCGAAAACAAAAACGACCACAGCGAAGGCCATTCTGGCTGAAACAACCCACCACTGGTGCTTTTTGCAGTTCTAGAGCGGTTTTGCGACCCCCTCCTTTTACCCGCATGCGTAATATTCCCAATCGGCAAGCGAAAACACTGGGAAGACCATGTGGCCATGCCCTAAACAAAATACACGTATTAGAGCGTTATAGGCGTGGTCCAAGAGAAGCGCGTACTAAGCCACAGATATATCGACAACTCGGCGATTTGCGCCAGCCGCTCTACCGCGATCCAGGATGCACTACAAGAAAAAACGGGTGCTCTCAGTTCTACTATCAGAAGAAATCCAACTGTATCTGCAAGGTTATCTGCAAGGTCACCGCCATGCGACTAATGTTAAAAAGAAAAAGATGAATTTTGATTCAAACATTTGTGCTCCCCCTTCCTTTCTCCTAGCAACTCAAGAAAGGGGTCGTGTTCTCCTCAATTAACGTGGCTTGGCACGACGGTCACTCAAAAAGTTATTCATTGTTTGCAATAGAATGTGCAAAATAAAAGGTGTGTATAAGAGTGACATTTCTACGATAAAACAACACAGCTCCTCGCAGAAGGCGAGGCACGCAAACACTAAGTCGGGATATGCCCAACAGAAACGGAAGTGAACGGCGGGGTACCAAATCATCGCATACTAAAACCTCTTTCAATAAGGCATGATAACAGCTCCTTAGACTTTATTGCAACTGCTCGTACATGCCTTCTTTTTGTTACTTCATGATCAAACGACTCGAAACTTTTCTGGGCACGAAGAAGCGCTGCAAGCTGATAAATTACTATTCTGCCCACTTCACGAATGCACTATTCACGTATCATTTCCAACGCATTTCTCACCAATCAATCAAATCAGCACTTCTAGATGTTAAAAGCGAAATCAAATATCCCACCGGCCCAATCCGGAGAGTCCGTTCGAGGAAACCTTGTAAACGCGTTCAGCGCTTTAACTGTGAAACAAATATACAATAAACCGGCTGATAAACAGAAGGAAATAATGTAGGCCATCTGCATTCAAAACATGAGCGAAAAATAATTCACAGCATGAACGAAAACTATAAAAATCAGCACGAGATGCAAAAATAAAAAAAAAAAAAACAAATTTCCGTGTCAACAAAACGTAATGTTTTTCTCAAAAACACTAAAAAGGACGAAACCGCCCGGACGGCAATTGGACACAAAAAACAAATGGGCGAGTTTGGAGATGAACCTGAAAAGGTTCGCAGCGAGCACACACACGAGAGAAGTAAGCTCTGACACGCTAGAGCACATCCTGACTGCCGCATGAGTAAATAACAGCACTTCCCGCACTCCTTTTCAAAGTACATGCAAATCGAGGTAGCTGTAGCACTTCATGATTTTTGCCCAATACAGCAAGCACCACAAAACTTATTAACTACTTGATTTTGCCCCACGAATTCAGTTAGGTGAGAAAATTACCTACATGCAGTAACGCCCCTCCAAAAAGCACCGAACCTTCTCGGCATCCATAACGAAAAGTGATGGCGCCTTTCAAGAAAAATATGCGGGAGTGTGTGCACGCACACAAGTTCTGCCCAAAACATCCTATCGCTGACACGCAGCCATTCCGGCCAAGACTGCAACAGCGATACTCTCCTTCTCGGAGAGATCCCTTCGTTCCTCGATTAACGAGTCAATCACGAGATCTTCGTCGGTGAACAACAGTGAGGGTTCCTTGAATGGGGAAATAACATCTCCTCGTGGTTGCGGGCTCAGTTCTGAGATCTCAGACAATGACGAGTAAGATTCATCGCCATTCAAGAGCAGTGGTGAAGAGGCATTGTCTGGGATAGATGCCGTTGCACTAGGCGGTGGAGAAAGCCACTGCTGTGGAGCTGCTAGTGGCGTCTGTGGTACTGTGTTCGCCATCTGCTGGTGCTGCTGTTGCGTAACTGCGGCAGCAGCTGCCTGTTGCGCAGCGATAAGTTGCTGGGCTAGTGCCGCCTGTTGTGCATGAGCATGCAGCTGCTGAAGGTAGGGTAACATAGCGGTCAGTGCCTGCGGGGATTCATTCCACGGCAACTGTGCTGTGGTTGCGTTTGTTTGTATACCCAACGAAGCAGCCAAGTTCTGCTGCATACTCAGTGCTGCGGCCACAATAAACGGGTTCGCTGACTGCGCGGCCGCTGCCGTCAGTGCAACGGCCGCACTCGAAAACGCAGCCGTTAGTGAAGAGGGCGCAAGTGTCGGTGGAGTAGGCAGCAACTCAGTGTCCATTGACGTTTGTGCTATTCTCTGTCGGTCAGGCATTAGCGAGGGCGACGTCACCGGTCGATGTAAATCAGTTGCCTGAACACTTCATCGTTAAAACTACAGTATCTGCAGCGGAGAGTCACAAATAACCATGCAGTGCTAACACTACTTTCTTGCAGTTTGGATGAACTCTGCTCACTACGAACGCATAACTGCGATACTGCGTCTGCATAACTGTGCTATTCCATTTCGAAAAGCATTGTTATCTACGCAGCCGACATGATTTCCTACAACAAAGCGAGATCGGCAAACGAATTTGAAGTGGCTGAAGCGTTGCCACAAATTCTAACGCAAAGTTCTCAATGACCCTCGAAGCGTGCGCGCAATCACCTTCGAGCTTTGCTCATGCACGATCACTCACACTCAGCATATTGCGACGCATGAAACACGGCACAAGCCGACACACTACTTTTTAATGAATGTCCATTGATAGGGAAAGAGGGAAAAATTAATACGGCAGCGAGCTGCGCCAACACAAATGTGCATTCAACACTGTTCTCTTAGTGTACGTTTTCATGCGTTTGTCTTTCGTTCCTGTTACATCTGCTGCCGTTGATGAGGAGAGCACTCATGAATGGTCAAATCGTGAACGTGTGCATAGGAAGGCGCGAAAATGGCACCGTCACCGCTACAAACGCGACCAACAAAGGCCTATTGGCGCGCGAAAGCGATACAGCACACTGTTGCTGTATACAGCCTATGTGACAATACACAATGCGCTGCCCACCCGCAACGTCGTCATCTTATCTCCTATCTCTGCAGTGCGTACGCTGTCAGTTCACTTTCATTTTCAGTCACTTTCAGAGAGAATATTCCTCGAAAGATATTCCAAAAAATGGTGCAATCAATCCTCTGTTGAACTGCAAACGCCAGCAGACCATTGCAGCCGAAGGTCTCGCTAGAAAATACGACAAAATTAAAGCTGAAGGACAATAATTACCTGTTGAAATCCAACAGGCACGTGTGGTGACGCCTCTTGAGATATATCCGTTTTTAGTAGCGCACTGCCAACACTATCAGAGTCCGGAATCACTGCATTGATCACCATATTTTCTGAGCTGTTTCCTGACTCCGTTATACCTGCAACCAGCGCAGCTTTCATAATAAGCTCTCTATTTGCTAATAACGATGCGCTTTATCATAGCAAGCGTATCATGTACTTCACCACTACTACTATCGCGCTCAATAGTAAAGAATAATTGGTGAAGGACAACCAAGTGTAATTCCCGGCTGTCCAACAAGAAAACACATGAATGCTGACGTAACTATATTTTTCTCGCGCTATATTACATACCCTCATCAAACAGCACTGAAAAGAATGGTCATGATTAGATGTCGCTGTATGTGTCAAATTACGTCTCGCATGTTCAGGCCGGCAATGAAAAAATATTCCAAAACGAATAGCAAAACGCCCACTCGAACAATTCAACATGACGATCTGTGATATGGCCACCTACACTAAACAGCAAACTCTTGCGTTTCATCCATCTATAAGCATTTCAAATGAACGACAAACAGCCGTGTTTTCACCACTTGAGAATGGCTACTTCTGAGAACAAAAAATTATCAATTACCCGCTTGGACAACTACATTAATCACTTTAAAACCACATTTCACACTGCAGGGCTCTACCCACCACCATTTTTAGCTGTGTGACAGTAGCAGGTGGGCGAGGTTTATTAAACCTCACCTCTAACATCTTGTCTTCTGTTGCTTCCTCCTTTTCAACGCTCTCAATTTCACGTGACCGGACAATACCTACCCAGTTAAAGAATCTTCCGGCAGAGTACCGCCCAAAAACTAGTAGTAGAGGAGGGGCAGAGGTTAGAAAAGGGAGGTCACATATCCGAGCGACCAACGCTAAAAAGCATGCTTTCTGACCATGGAAGCGGTGAACACTTCAAAAGTTTACGACGTTCTTACGTCTTCTTCCTTCTTTCAAACGGAAGAAGCGGAATTCCTTTAACTACTACAGCTTCAACCTCCGGGATGTTACGGCAAAAACTGGCTCACTCTGAATGTCCAGCTCGAGCTCATTCCGTAAAACAACTTCATTCAGCAATCTTCAGAAATCAAAGATCCGTGCATTGTATAGCAGTCACGAAAGTGATGCACTCTTCCTCCGGCAATTAAACGGTCGCAGTGTGTTCCTTCTTGTATTTATGCTATCGCATGATAGAGAGATATCGCATAACCGCTTCCCTCTCAGTTAGGTTTTTTCTCCTTGTCCTCTTTTCCTCACCACATTATTTATTCAACAGATCTCATCCTTGTTAGGCGAATAGCCTGTATCATGCACTAATACTGCTAGACTGAAGTTTAAGAGGATGTACGCTTATCCATGGATCTGACTGCCGCCATATCCACGACTATAGATCTTGGGCGCGTATAAGCCGAAAATGGTGCTCTTGAAAGTCAGCAACGATAGCTCTGATGCATACTACATGAACGCTGAAGTTTAAGCGTTTCACTACTTGGAAATACTATCTCATGAACTTCTTGCCGATATGATCATATCTGCGAGTAGCGTAGAACATGACAAAATGGAATGTCTCCGGCATATGTCTTGTCGGCCCCTTTCTGGCATATTTCGTGTTAATTACGTGAAGTAGTGTTATCGATGTGGATAAAAACGCAACTTGGTGTTCAACACCCAGAGGCACTGTAGTTGGATACACGGGTTTAGTGCTACAGAGTATTAAATATGTGGATCTAAACGTTTTCGATAGTCGTAGGGGGAACAATAAAAGGGAAGGCGCAATCCGCAATGATTAAATGGCATAGCTACTATGGTTAGGATTTTACGCAAAAGACAGAGTGCCTTAAAAATTAGGAAAACAAAAGTGGCGTAATGGTCGACCGTTGACGGACTGAATGCAAAATAAACAGCGGAACTGATGCGAGAGAACAATGCCTAGTGGACGAGTCGAATACAGTGCACTAACGAAAGTAACCTAAGGGCACCGCCTTCACAATCTGCTGCATTGACGCAACGAACATGTTAGATGGTGGAAGAAGGGGGCAAGTTGTAAAGAGACAGACGTACGGCACCACAGGCAAGCAACATGAACTGGAGGGAAGAGCGAGCACAAGCAAGCGTCGCGAGGTACTCTGTCGTAATTGACAGCCAGCCGACCGACCAGTCGACAACGAAAGATCTACGACTTTCGTGCGCACCCCTAGAACCCGTTCATTGCACACGCAAGTGAGCACCGAATTGCGCCTCTGCGCTCTCCCAGCAGCACCAAGACATAGAACTCACTCCCGCCGACTCTACATCACTATTAGCTTACGCAGTTGTACGCTACTGCGAATTCACCTCTGCACGAGCAAAATGCAGATCACTGGGGCCCACTGAGGGAATGCGGGTTAAAACTACTATGATCAACACGTACCACGAGTTTCGAATAGCGGATTGCAATTGCTTTACGTGAATGACTAGGATCGGGATGCCATAATAACACAAAGTCATCTTGTTCATTTGAAAAGGCGTGCGACTGAGTGAGTACTGATGAGGCAAGTGCTCTTAACTGGTAAACGAGTATTTCGATATTATTCTAGGCGTCAAAAAAAGAAAAGAAAATGGAAGAAAAACTAGGCAAGACCATCTAAAGCAGCTGGTTAGACATGTAACAAACTTCCTAGTAGATGACCGTCACTGATTTATACTACAAACCAACTCCAAAGACAAGTTAGCTTTGCTGCATGAAACATCCATACCTGGAATTTGGACAGCTGCACGCAACTTCTACTATCTGGATGCATTTCATAAGCACAGTCAAAGCTGCGATATTTCCAGGAAGCAACAAAGGATGTATTGGCCACTGAAACATTAGCGAACATGGAAGGACCCATCATGGATGACAAAACGGCACGTCAGCCCAGAAATACATGCCAACGAACCGGTATCGGTAGGCTGACAAATAAAACCTATTGCTTTGCTATTAAATCTAATGCAGAACAACTCCAAAGAACACGTTCCGATTCACATGAATGGTGGCTGTCTAGCAGAAAAAGCGCTTATGAAACACCATATTATCCTTTCTCACGCTTACGAAACTTCCGAGCTCCATCAACTGCCTTCCTAAATTGGAGAATTACCTTCTCGAGGAAAACTCGACATAAGCAATGGACAATTAGTTCCACTTACAATCACACGATCCTACTTCAAGATGCCGACAAAGCACTCATGTGATCATAAGCGACACTCAACCCACCCATTAAACCGAAAACGTAAGTAGTAAACGAATGTAATATCTTCAATTTTTTCAGCCACACTTTCTTTGCTACCTCATTCGTTCAAACAGTTTCTACAAGCTGATTATCTGCTACAAGACTTATCAATAAAATGCTTTAAGGAAGGACAAACGAGAAGGAAAGATCGAGTATCCCGGTAACCGTGGGTATGGTGAGATGGATTACCGCTGTATTTTATAAATTAATTTCTATTGTGACACGCACAAAGAGCACCTATAACAGAAGTTGAGCAAAAAGAAATGATGGAATGGCTGCTTGATCACGCAAAAATTATTTCAACCGACCGAAAACTAAATAAAGGGGAAGATTACTTGAAAGTCTCGAGGCAATTAATGAACTCTCGTTCCCAAATAACCTATTCATTCAACGAAAATGCTCTCGAGTTTTCCGCTACTATTTCACGTTAACCTCGCAAACAGTGTAGCCGACATTTCCTTAGCGATCCGTCTAACACCGCTTTCCTTCACATAGCATCGCTCACCTTTTCGTGCACTCTTCATGCGGTTTGAACTTGTGCCTCAACGGTTATGCGATGAACTCAATCCAACTTCCCACCTTGTAAATGAACCTTTGTTGTACTCTGCTTCGGGCCCACTATTTACATCCGACAGGTAGTGCATCTGAATGGTATTGTGACCACATCGTGCCACACTTCAATAGTGGAACTCCTGTAGTTTGCAAATGCGTCACTATATTGATCGATGGTTCGAAATCTTCGTATAGGAATGCTTCTGATAGAAGGGTGTAAAAAAATGCCTGCGACGACAGAGGCACACATTGCAGTACGAATTCATCATACACGTACGTAAGCAATACAAAGACCCCTCCCATCTGATGAGAAGTGAAGCTACAGCACTTACTCAGTGAACCACCTCAGCTGTAAAGTATGCGTGCATAGAATTGCCGAGTGAATATCAGACTGTTTCACTTCCTTGCAACACAACTGACACCACAACAGAACATTACTGGCTTACTGAGCCAGCAACTGAGAATGCCGCAACATAGACCAAGCTCGCACAAATGTAAACAATGTAGTCATATAATAAAGTGGATACGTCTGTAAGCGAGCGTAGTTTTATTGCGCGATCGTCTTCTCGCCTCACTGATTGTGGCGTGGGAAACAGCAGACATGTGAAAATATTGCTACTACGCGTGTTCAATGTTGACGATACTCAGAGTATATAACTGAAGATACTCGTGAGAAGTCTGAATTGACGAACTAATCGATATGGCAAGTGCAGCGATAAAGATACAATAAACATAACACGACGGCCAACTGAAAAAGGTCACCGAAAAAAAGTATGCACGTAGACTTGGCCTCGCACTACGCTTTGCCACCTGCCCGCTGACAGGACCTTTGAATGCAATGCTCACGCCACTCAGGTGTCTTCACAATGGACGCATATACGTGCGAGTACGTATCCACTCAAAAATCCAACCCTTCTGAGAGCATTCAACAAGCCTGCCATACTTGAATATGCACTCGAGCATAGACAGTTCCTGCACGTTATTAGGCACCGAAACTTCTTACCTCAAAATATCGCTCTCTCTGAGAAGGGCTTTCAAAACAAAAACCTGATGAATAAAATTATAAGCGAACTTGGGAATCGTCAGAAGCATCAGTTAAGGAAAACACGCTCCACCGAAACAAACTTTAAAAGGCAGCACAGAGAAAATTCCGCTTCTCAGCTCTAAGATTCTGAAGTTTTCTGTCTTATCTGAACGCTCTCTGTTCACTGGGAATTGCGTGAACGACCTTAAAAACTACACTTACAGCAGTACCAACTTGACTGTAATCCAATGCAACTACAAAACTTTTCAAGAAAGGAGCTAGTGAAACGTTGCTAGGGAATTTCATTCTAGAATACAGCGCTCACATATCGATATCTCAACATATTACCAATTTCCCAGAGCAAACTTCAATGCACAACACGCGAAACGACCGGCGCAAAGAGCAAACATTCACTAACGAAACGCAATCGAAAACTGCACTTTACACAGCGGTACGTAACAAATGGAACCATCACCTGCGTTTTCGTCATTACCGGCTCATTCGACCACCACAACCACTCGTTAATCGAATACAGCTGATAGGTATAACATCTTGGTTCATATTTGTTGTCTACAGTGCCTCATACACATACAATTATGACTCACCCAACTAAGAGTTATTGAGTAAACTGCTGAAAAGGAATATGAGAAGCCTTCATGCTCCGTTTTTGCATATGATGCAACGTTTCGCACCTGAACAACCCGAAAAGTCTCTCACCTCTTCAATGCACACCATGCAATGAGCACCGTTAAAAACATTATTAGGCTCAACATCAAAAAGTAAAACAGCAACTGCAACCGTCCATGATGACGACTTCGTTATTCTGATGACGATCTTTATCTGAAACCTACTTTCGAGACCAACTCTTCAAGGGCACAGTTCGGAATTACAGCGCTTTTCAAGAGCCATGCTCTGCTCACACAGAGGACAACTTCAGACTTCCTCCACTATCATCAGTTTGATTCACTCGATTAGGAATAATTACTGTGTTCCATTGACACTGACTGCATTAGCTACATTGAACGAATAAAAAAAAACTGAGGATAGTGGTATGAGGAAACCTAAGGATGTGAAATGATCTGTGGACACAGCAAGCAATCTATTTTGCTTTCTTCTGACGGATCATTGAGAATTAACCAGAAAAAAGAAGAGGAAGTCTGAGAACAAAGACTACACGTCGACTTTACACTAAAGACTAACTAGTGTCCATTCCAGGCTTTTCAAGTGGACTGCTCTTAAATTAGCAACTCACCGATTCTGAGGAACCATCATTTTCATTTCTCCTTTAATGTAAAATCTCATACGACTCCTCTATTTCATTCACAAGTGAATTCACTGCACCGCGTCCACTGAACTACTTATTATGTAGACGACGAGGTTTTCGTTGCATAGACACGTCCGCGACTGAACACAGCTAAACCAACAGCGGTGAGATATCGCTTGTTCAAAAAGAATGAAGAAAATAAAATGCGCATTGAATGTAGCATCACTGCTAACAGATGCACACGCGAATAAAAAGAATATCTACGCAAATCTGAATGGAAGGGAAGGATTCACGACCAAGAAGAATCGATGAGGGGAGCAATCATATAAATGACTGATTACTCTCTGTGATAATCATTCTGATAACGTTTGTGAAATACAAGCCAGCATCCTACGCACTACTGAGCACTGCAACTAAACTCCCCTCTCTCAACAACTTCACACACAAAGATTACAATCGTCTTTCAGCAATTAGTAAAGAAGAAAAACGCGCCATGCATTTCTTTTAACTGTAGAGAGAGAAAGGACGAGAGAGAGTAAAACGGCAGTCGTGGAAACGCGTTGGTCAAACTTCAACTCAAGCCAGGAAGAAGAAGTCGACATCACCATTAATCTTATAGTCAGTGCCAAACTCATATCAGAATTCAGCATAATACCTAAGATGAGTGTTGCCTTGACTCCTCCTTACAGAATCTGTGATTCTCACATGTTTTTCCCCTTCAAATTATTTCACAGTTGGACGAGTGAAATAAAATGGAAGTCGGAGTGACCAAGTATGGGAGAATGAGCGTTAAAAGCGAAGGTACGTCGGTGGTGGGTGAAATGTTGGGAACTGCGATGATTTCCAACTGCATCTGTTCATCAATTTTTCAAAGGCGCAATCAACACGCTTCGTGAACGCGATGCGCACGCATCATTGTCCCTGAAACATCGATCCCGCGCTGCCATTCATACGAGGGAACGCATGACAAGAACAAACTCCCCTAGACCTTCTTGCTCCCGAATGCAAGTTGGATAACATCAGTGTTCTTAAACTGAAATTATTCCCGACTAATCCAAACTAAAGACAACGCAGCTGGGACATCAAAACATAAAGCCATCACCCTCTTTGTGGAGTGCCGAAAAATAGAAAAGCAATCATATGTTTATGGCCACTTATCAACGAGTAAATAGCAAAACACCATTCACAGCCACCATAAACATTTGGCCTTAAAGAGAAAATAATAATATGAAGATCGAATAGGAATATTTGATGCCGCGCAATTTATCATTAGCCGCAACGAATATCTGCCGCTACCTGAAAAGAAAAAAGAAGCGCGATGCTGCTAACCAACCAGCTACTTTTATCCACACATTGCATATTTGGAGGATATAATTGAATGCAGTGGTGTGTCTGTTTTCAAAAGCACATTGAATTCCATCCACTCAGCTCTTTCACGAAGCAAATCCTCACGCTGGAAAAAAATATGCGGGAAAATTATTTAAATTTCCAGAAGAACTTAGACGTGTGAAAAATGATGCCATCTGTTGAATAAAAACAACAGGACCGTTCGCTTCCATTTATGTGTGCAGGTGCGAGTTTTCTATATCTTAACGAGCATTCACATTATCGCCTATATGCGGCAGTAAGTGCTGGGCGTGCATAGCAGCACAGAAAAAAAAGTGCTTTATTCGCTATGGCTCACTCGTAAAATGCTAAAAAGCTATCTTCATTCTGACACGTTTCCTTCATCGGTTGCGACATAAATACACTCATAACTCAATAACAAAATGAAGGAATCTCGCTGAAAAACAAGACAATTCCCATGAATGCGCAGAAAGTAATGAAAAAAGACGCAGTAAATGAGATATGGAACAAATAGTAGGAGACGGAGGAAGACTGAGAGCTAAAACAACCAGGAAGGCGTGTCTTGGCATTGTTAGTTCTAAGTGGTCGAGAGACTGGTCAGAGGATGAAAGAAACAACATATAGGAGAAAGAAGAGAACGAGGAAGCCCGCCGCATGAATGCGCTGAGAATGACGATCGACTGCGCTCGTCTGTTTCGTTTAGCAATCGACTAGTCACCTCACAACGCTCCATCCACATTACGCATCTTTTTACACTTGCCCTCAAAGCATCTTTTCTTACATCTGAGGGAATTGCTGCGGCACTCCGACGATTACCTAAATAATTTCAAAACTGGCGTGCTTAAGAGGTGAATGATGGCGCTCAAAGTTCCATGAATGCCGCCGGACTTCACGTATGAATCCCTCGTGCATACAAACACAGTTCTAACCAACAGCTATCTTAGCTGCCTCAGGATGCATAGACTATCACATCTCATCGATTAGCGTTCCTTAAAAACCAAGCATTCTGGCGTCGAATCTGCTTTTCAATTTTATCAGCGGTGAATCCTTGATTCTGATAAAGTTAAAAATTTGGAGCTAAGAAAGTATATTCCCTACTACTACCACCGAAATTCAGACTAACGAAGTTCGATGGAGGCCGAAGTTTTCTCCGACTGTCTGGAAGATGCAAAGTTCTAAACATATCAACGTCAGTGTCTATACATTCGAAAACATCAATGAATTTTGGTATTCGGAAAAGAAAGCGTTCAGATTTCTATTCGCACCCCAACGGTAAAAGACCAAAGGCTTATTCATCCACTAATCCTTCGTATGCTCACTGATAACCTGGGGTCTCCGGAACGGTATAAACATATGATGGACGCTTACAACAACAATAAACACGTCCATCTAGAGAAATATTCGGAATAAATCGTGCAGCAGCGTTGGGCGAGAGCCTATCAAATGCGGCGATTCAGATTTCAGAGCACTATATTTTGCAAACTCGCAACTGCGTTAGCGTAACGCATGATGAATACAATTTAAAGTAACATAGTGAATACGATTTAAAGTAAGAGGCCACTCTTTCTCACAAAGAAACATTCTTTCAACACATCAAAGCTACGCTTTCGCCGTTAACAAGGAGAAATGGATTATCTCAAATGGCTTTTTAAGAAACACAGAAAAGATGCGAGGCGGAAGGGAACATCAAATTTTCAGAAGGCAATAGGCCTACGCCCACTACAATTCCAACAACCAAAAACAAGAAACGATGATCGGCGAAAGCTGATCACGGAACATTGCATACGTTTCTCTAAAACGTAAACCTAACAGTTGATATTTTACAGATTTGCTATCCAACTTGTTAACAAATTATTTGAGAATATTCCTTGAAAAATAAAACAATTTTAACATAGTTCCTTAGATATAACTCCATGTGATTACACAACTAAACCGCAGACATCTCCGCTCTTAGCATCGACCGCACGCAGCATCTAAACGTGCAATCAGCGATCGCTTATACGCTTATTCACGTCGCACTCTTGAGACGTACCTCTAACTTGAACTGCTAATGCAGCC
The DNA here is from genome assembly GCA_037576465.1 of Parascaris univalens. NCBI lineage: Eukaryota > Metazoa > Nematoda > Chromadorea > Rhabditida > Ascarididae > Parascaris > Parascaris univalens. The sequence continues at coordinate 77,693,091 of CM075173.1, read as the reverse complement.
AAATTGGAGAATTGGCTAAATGAAGTCAATTTCTCGAATGACTGTTTTTCGCTTTCTTTTTGCGATGATTTAGGCGAAAATAACTAAGCAAACCATTCATTTGCGCAAATGGCCATTGTTACTTCCTTTTTGCCCGGTTGCAAATGGCAAAGGAAGTAGAAAAACAATAGTGCAAAGATAAGTTTCGCGATATCATCCTGCTTCTATAAACTGTTCCATCTATTAAAAGAAAAATCAAAATGGCCAAAGCAAGAAAAACGGCACACACTTCCAGATAACTTTAACTGATACAAATAGAACTGTTTGGAGAGTGCCATCAAACCGCAATTTTGTTGCTGTTTTCTCGTACCTGTGCATATTTCGCTTCAAATCACATACAGTGCAATTTCTTCATCACAGAGGATTTTTCCCACACTAAATATGCAAAAAAGGAAAAAAGAACGTACGCAGAATGCTTCTTTCTTGTATGCACAATACTCCCTTATGAGCGAAACGAACTGTTAAAAAAGAACTCTAGACGTCGTGACTTCAACGCGCCTGCCCAACCCATCAACTATTCTGACACCTCTTCATCGGTGCAACCATATGACTGCAGGTCACCTTGCGCGCAAAATGGAAGTGCCATCGAACAATGATGAACTAAACATAATGGAGGGTGGCACTATTTATTTGAAACTGACTTTTTTTCCTTTCTTTCCGGGTGAAATCGAATGTTTCTGAGCAATTGTTAAGGCCATTTGCGAGCCTAAATTTAACTCCTGAATGGTGACATTGCCAACTGGTGCCAATATATACGCGAAAATGCGCATACACGCTTGACTAAGTGAAAGGAAAATAAGCGTGATCAGTAAAACAAGGTGCGTTTGTGTTTCAGCAAAAAGAGACGCGCTATATGCACAATTACTAGTATTTTGCTTTTGTTCGCATGCAGAAGGCTGCTGATGACGACTCTATGTGATCAATCTCTTTTACGTGACGCATACTGGGCTTGAACCGTTGGTAAGGCGCGAATGCGGATGAACGTGATGTGTGGTTTATCAATTATTGCAAGCACAAACAAAAAGCTCACCACATATTTCAATCATAATGGGTAATTTGCAAGGTGCTGCCTTCAATTAACGCTAGGCGAATTTTAGGAGCCAAATGCCTCGAAAAGTGATCGACTAACCCTGATGTAAAAACTCGATCAGCTTTTAACAGTTGAAATAAGCAAGAGAAAAAAGCAAAACGCACCCGCTTTAGATCTAATCCGCTTGCCGAACAAACTCTGATTCCAGCAGATGTTGATATTTTCAATTGAAGGAAATGAAATGTAAGAGAGTAATCGCATAATTTTTAAAAACAATTCTAAGTGAGATGAGGATGAGTTGGCGAATTACTTATCACACTTATTCAATCACTAAGTTGACAAATGATATGAATCAGTCCACTGATTTAAACGTTTTGGGTTAGCCTCAGTAACCTGGAGTATGAAAGGACGGACCTGTAAAGTATCACATACAAATGCAGCTATAAAAAAGCTTCGTTGTTGGTCTCAATGTCTTTACACCTGGCTGCTGTTAACCGGAAACTACGACGCAGCCGCTTATTCCCCAGTCGCCAACTACAAAGGACAATTTCGAACGTAATCTGCACAATCAAACGCGAATGTTTCACCGCTTAAGAAACAAAAGGAATATGCCCGGCGCAGATGACACGTCGACACAGGTGCGGCGCGAAAAGCGTCATGAACACACAGTTGGTAGAGAGATGGAAAATGCGGCGAGACGAGTAGACGAAACGATTGCCACGTGATAGCCAACACCGTGAGCTTGCGTAGCAAAATGATGGAGGTGGCGCTCAAAAGCATCGGTGACGACGATTTGTCCTTACGTTGCGAGAGCAAAAAAACATGGTTCTGCGAGTAGTTGAAAAAATGTCACTACGTAAACAGATTGCCAATTAATACCCTGAAAGCCTCTTAACAAAACAGACGCGAGTGGAGGTAATAAAATAGCAGGAGATTTTTGAAAATTGCCATTAGCAAAGAGGGCTATAAACTGAGATGTGATGCATGAACAAATAGAAGGAACAGGAATGAAGAAGGAATGCAGCTTTCTCCAACTAGTTTAACGAGCAGAAAACATTACCCGGTCTCAAGACGATCACAAAAACAAAAGCAACAAAAAAATACACCGGATTTGTGACACCAATCAATGAATTGCAAAAGCTATTTGTAGCACCCATACAATATCGGATGACATTTTCAAGACAATTCTCAATAAACAATTTTTCATAGGGAATTTATGTCCACCATTGATGGCAACATTGTTGAAATTTCTGTCGACTTAGCTTATCGAGTATGAATCTGCACTTTAAGCAACGTTAGCGACGTCAAGCTCAAATCTATGGAAGAGGTCGTGAAGAAAACGCAAGGCGCATAGCTAGCCGGCCATAAAGACAAGAAAAAAGACGACTTTACTATAGCGGTTCCCCGCCAAAAGCCAACAGCAGACAGAAGCGCCTCATAGACGAAAAGGCTAGAAGCATGTAGCCTACATTTGACACAAACAGCGAACGCGTATCTTGACCAGGTGAACCTGTATGTGTGTGTATATGTGAACTAAAAGAAAGAATGCCTCATCTTCAATAAGTGTTTCTTATGGACACTTTAATAAGAGAAACATTAAATGAACAAACTCCGCTCATCTTAAACGAACCTGAAGCAGCACATGTGCCAGCTGATGTGTCGTCTGCGAATGCATCGGTGCGCAGGGGTTGTGCAACCGCATGACGCGGCGATCCACTCTCGCATTTGCTTCGTTTTGTTTGTTTTCGACGACGATTCGCGAACCACCGATTTACCTTAAAATTAACTCATCAGCCTTTGCTTTTTCCACTCCTAATTCATATGTTTGAAGACTGTTCTTTTTTAAACTGAGCAAATAATTTCATAACTTCAATTATCGGAGTGATCTTCAAAAAAGCTTCATTCGCGAATTGTTTACGGCTGTGTGAAAGTATTTCAGTGCAGAACTGTTTCATTTCACCTCTATTACCCGCCTTGAAATGCATTGTCGCAGCTGCCAAGAAAATGACTGCGTAACGCAGTGACACTAATACACTGATCACTTCCGGATTGGAAGCTCAACACACATCAACGCGTCGCCCATTCTTGGAAATTGTCGCGCATCTCCCAGTCTTTCCAAAATGTCGCTCATGCACACCACTAAAAAGACGGAGGTCGGTCTCACAATGGTACCTTCAAACATGTGACAAGCAGACGTAAATGACACATCACAAAAGCACAAGTGTAGGTGCTCATACAACTTCAGCAAAATACCCTGGATACATAATCGAACAATTCCATAAGCATTCATAAGTGCTGACATTTGTTAGTCATATTGGTATCTATTTCCCATATCCACAGCACTGTTTGCCCTGTCAACATCTGTGTCCTGCACCATATACCAAACGCACATCTCGTTGCACTTCTTTTTTTCTCTCCATGAAGCCCAAAAAAAGAGCTCCCTTTAATTTTGAAAAGCAACACTTATTTACTGCTCATCTTATATTTTAAAAGATCGGTTTTCGCTCCTTTAAGCAGCTCAATGAAAAATATGTAAAAGAAGAACAGCTGCATGGTGAGCGAAGAGAGTAGTAAACAGTGCTGCGTGGTGTCTTTCAAACATCCCACTATTACCAGCTACAGATTTTATATATATGCCCACTACGAGCAATGAGCAGACAACGGCGCAGGCGATCTCTCCAGATAGGGATGCATCCGGTGCACCTTTCGGCACCCAACAATAATGTCCAATGGATAATAGTTACATAAGCACGACAGCTTGCCTGATCATCAGGGTCAAACCTCTTCCCAATCCAAATTTAAAGGTCAATATGGGAAGAAACGCAAACAGAGCAATGCAGTCGATTTGCACCCAACTAATTTTCTGAGTTAACGATGATACGCTTCTAAAAGCTCTTCCGGCAAGTTAAATGATATAAAACAACCTAAAGAATCAAATCTCAGGGAACTATCTCTTTTCAGAAGCCGATATAATCTTTAAAAAGTCGGATACTCCTACTACGCAAAAGCTTTTTGTTTTCAACGTAACCTATACTGTGGTAACATTAACAGGTTGTGAAGAGCGGGGATGAAAGGGAGGAGGGGGTTGGGTAAAGAAGAATCAGAAGCACGTCTAATAACAGCAAGGCATTTCCACATCAGTGTTCAACTTTTCGTTTTATGCTGCTACGTTCCAATGGCTTCGCGTAAATTCGAATTTTTTAAAGTTCATTTGAAAATCAATCACATGTGCTTACTGCATCTCCTTTGTTCCTCACATTCTTTTGTCATCTGTATAAAAAACGATCACGTTACGTTCGATCAGGCGAGACAGGATAGACTCTCGCTCTCAGTTTTCAAGGAATAAGTGGCGACAGAACGGGAGCGCGCGCTGCTAGTGGGACGTGAAACGCCTCCATGCTCTTCACCACCGTCTTCTTTTCGACAAGATGAGAGATTGGCTGCTGCCTGTTGGTCCCCCTTCCCCTCCCTCCTCGCTCCTCCTCCCACTTTCTGCTCCTCCTATTTCTCGCATTTCCCTTTGGTCGGATGACAACCAGGGTAAAGTCGAATGAAAAAGTCTTTGTAGCGGATCAACCGCCATAGTTCTGTCCCAATATTTCATCATTTTAGCCTAAAGTGAACAGCTGCCTCGACTGCTGTCAGAAGCCAATGATGATACGCCCTCTGAAGAAGACAGCTGCACTGAAGAAAGGCGTATAAGTGAAAAACAAGGAGTGAAAACTTGTGCTGCGAATGTTAGGTACTCCTAAAACGGAGGTAGCCGAAACCCATCCGCTCCGAACTGACTGCTTCTACGTGCGTCAGCAGAGAAGGAACCCATAAAAGTTGGATTGATTCTCGAAATACCATAAAAATTGCTAAAGAGGTCAAGGATAACGAGAAAATTTGACAAATGAAACTTTGTCAAATGTTTCTCAAATGACGAAGAAAAGTGCTGCTGCCTTAGCGTTCCACATTACCGCGCAAAAATGCCTTGCGGTCTCAGTCTGTTTCTCCATGCGATCGGCGCCTATCACGGTAGCTTTTGTAGCACCTCATTATGCAAATAATAAGATGAAATTTGAAGGTATAAACTCTGATGGGAAGCAAAATAAAAATCTAAACTCAACTTCACCCGCTAGCTACTAATAATTCTTAGTAAGCTTGGTGTTGGAAAAACCGCTTACGACTGGCAAACATTAATCACTAGGCTTTCATATTTCACGATGATTTGGAAAACTACAGCGCTATTATCACAGCATATCGCTGAATTGAAGAGTAGCTGTGGGGTGACTTCCTACGGTTAATGCCACATTAAGACCTGATCGCCTAATCGCTTTCTGCTCGAAGACTGAAAAGATCTGCGTTGCACTTATCAGCAAGTGCCTTGAAAAACGCCCGCTTTTTCGATAGGGATAACCCGACATATCACAATCCAAATTCGTCGTCAACGCAAAACAACGTTAATGTTTTGGTTTGATGATGAACGTTATTGGCACAGGTGGTCTCTAAATCACAGAACGTACGAGAACGACGAGAGGCGATTTTGAAACAAAAGTTGTTCATAAATTCTTCTTTATAAAAATAAACAGCTCTTCGCTCTTAGAAAAGATGAATGCGGAATTTTTCGGAGGTCGCAACAACGGTATGTGTGAGCACGCTCGCTGAGACCACCCACAATTTTGGCCCCCAAATATAACAGTTAAAATGAGAAAAACAGAGAGGACGATGTCAGCATTAGCAATACGAATTTCACAAGAAGCTGAGAGTTCGGAAAAAATACTTGAAAACTATTAGGCGCGAAGGGAGAGAAGGGAGAGAGTGATGAACACACCAATATGCTCTCACAAAGGATAAGATGCTGCCCGGAAGCAGTATTCCTAACGACTGTAATTCGCGACGAAGTGCAATAATTTGCGAAAAAAAAATGAAAGCTAAGAGAAAATAAAAAAAATGTGGGGAAGAACGCACTTGTACATATGACATCGACATGTCTTTAGCGATACGTTCCTTCTCTTCGCGACACGGATATAAGTTGTCACCATGTAGTGTGATCCACATGTCGAGCATTTCTGTCTACAACAATATGCGCTTACGAGAGGCATATCCAGCCGCTTCGCCACATGCCTTTCCACGACTCCTACTGCTAGCAACGCGTTAAAATTCACCTACCACTCCGAAATTCTGCATGACACTACCGCATTAACAAGTAAACAACCTTTTTTGTCAGCGGATATCTCAAATTTCTAGTGACATAGGTAACTTGCACCTCCTAAATCGGCAGAAAAACATCTCGGATGAGTAATGTGAGACGGCAGCCGCTGCGGCGTAATTAATGCTAAACGAATGAGCAAAACAGCCATCTCAAGTTGACGTCCATTTTTGTACAAGTCAACAAAGGATGGCGAAGCTCCGTTTAATACACCATACAAAGCTGCTAGGAAAGAACTCTATTCGTGCAAGTGTGCCTCATTCATATCGCGTTTTCAGCTGCACCCTCGCACAGCAGATTCATACTGAGATGTTTTATTTTCTGCCACTGAGCGCAGATGCAATCGTTAGAAACTTGAAAGAACACCATCATCAACAAGTGCGGTAGAATTTGGCGGTCACTATTTGCGCGATGCATGAAATCGCCTATCTGTACGGTAATCTACAATCGTCATTAAGCCACAACAATCAAAAAGGTGCGAACCTGCTGCCGATGTTTCGCCTTTTCAGTTGAATTCACTGCAGACGGAAGCAGAAGAGCAGCCCCGCCACTGGGTGAGTTTTCTCCATGCAGCGAAGAAATATACGTTGCAACCATAACAACCAAATTCAGCCCTCCGCTGTATAGTGGGGCTGAAATAAATTCCATACTAAATGAAGTGCTAGCAATTACTACAAAGCTCAGTATAGCTAGTTATAGCTAATAAACGCGGGTGCAAGTTAGTGTAAAGTACACGTGATATTAGGGACTCCAAGTGCGGGTAGTCAGAAGAGACACCAATACGATTACGCATCGTAAAAAAAAATACCTGAATGACCGTATAACAGCCCCTAAGAAACCTCGGTATTTCATGCTGCGAAGCATGCACGTGTTTTCAAGGCGCCCAGAATAGAACTGTGCAGCAGTGAATACTCCGATTTCGGTGCCGCTTGATGCAAACATTTGCATGTGAAACTAAAGTTCGCGAAGAGTCGAAAATTTATTAAAAGAGGCATAAAGATGCCGAAGTATGAAATGTAGTAACTCGAGAGGTTGGCTTTGCCTGTAAATGTATGTTTCAAACTGCACAAAAAAATCTCGGTGCAGAGTGCCACAGCTGCCACCTTAACACCCAGAATGCACAAGCGTTATGACTACGCATAACTTAAAAATAACATGGTCTAAAAGGCGAATGTGTGAATGGTCTACAACAAGTGAGATGGGGAATAGCGATGAGATGCAAATGAAGATGACGTACTATCTGCGTAGCTCCACATCACAAAAATCAGCCAATGACAGAATGCGGTGAGCGTAACCTTAAACACCTATAAAAGGATGTGAGGTGAACACATACAACCTATCTATTACGGAAAGTATAGTGATATGGCACGCAATTAGCACGCGTCAAAAAGGCACCGAAATAGCAAAAATTCCAGTGAGAAGCATCACCGTCTTTGGCCCGGAAATGCCGAGTATCCTCTGGAACAAAGTGAAGTCCGTTACTTTTAAAACAAAATCTTTCGAGAATACCGAAGAATTCGTTCAATCGTTTAAAATTACGGAGGTTTAATTTGCCACAGACAAGCAATGACAGCAAGCATCAGCGGATGCTCGTAATGAAACAAACACAAGGAGACAGAAATGTACGCGCAAAAATACACACACACATGTAAAAAGTAAGTGAGAGGAATAAGCTTGACAGCGAAATATTGCATATTTGTGAGGGCGCGAAATGAGGTCACTTCGGGGTTCAGCAAATCGCGCACGCCACAATCTGCATCCAGCACGTTATCTTGCCGAGAAAAAAGCATCTCTCCTCACCACACCGACCGCCAAACATTCACATCAAACAAAAAAAAACAACCGCCATATAACCCAGAACAGAGAAAAATATGACGAATAGGCGACCAAACATAAAAAATCACTTATTCGGTATTTCCTGCCCAAACAGAGTGAACGGAGTGGGGGAAGAGGGGGACGGGCAAGACGGGATGGCAGCTACGTGTAAGTCGAAATCGACGAACATCTTCATAGGATAGCAGCGTGAAAATGGTTGTCAAGGACAGTGCGACCCAACACTATGAAGACAAGCGTCAACCAACACACTACTTGGACGGCGCACCAACGCACACACCACTAACACCTGTGCTATGCTTGTGTCACACCCACACTACGTCTAGAATTCCATAATATCGCTCACTCTCCACTGAAATTCCTTGGAAATTATGAATGGCTAAGAACATTATGTGAGTATAGCGTTATGAAGGCTACGCTTGATTCATTAAATTCAGTTCAGTGCGGCTAATACGTAGGTAGTATGGCATCAGACTCTTCGCTCATTATATAAGGGCAAATAAAACAACGGATAAGGATGGATGTTTCTATGCAACACTTGAAAACGGAAAAGATTTCGGTTAGCTGGTCGCTGGCATACGTAGCAAGAGTGCATAAGCTCTATTACCGGAATCTGATGCGTTTAATATGCCTGCACCAACAACTTCAACATTTCATAGCCCAAAAACTTCTTAACGAGATTTGATAGAGTGACCGCCAAGTTTCCTAACCCCTAACTCCTGCACTAATACTAAACAAAATCAACGAAGGACGAACTGAAACAAAAGCTTTCTTTCGCAGTCAAAGGCAATGTGAACAGAATCGAAATGTGGCACCGACATTTATTAAGAATGTCCTGTGGGAGTGCAAAACAGCCAGAAAACAAGACTCAGATTAGTAGAAATGCGGCTAAGGGAGAAAAGTTGTGGGAACAGGAAGGGAGTGGATGCCATGGAGAAAATGCTTGTGACCGTGAAAGCGTGCGTAAACGTGTGAATCAGTAGTGTGCGCGTTGCAATATGTGGCTGGTACCGAGCGAGGAACGCCTCAATGCTGTGCACACAAAACACCCCACGGCACCACTTTGCAAACACCATCAACCATGCCGACTCCAACATTTCCCCATCTCCATTTTCAAGCTTGAAACTTACTTCGAACTTCAGCAAACTGAAATACATTTTACGAGATTTCATCCCCTCCCCTCTGATCCCTAAAGACAACGGCGCGTCAAGTGCACTTGAACCTCAACCCTGAGTATGAGGAGAAGTAGTTAGCTTGGAAATGAACGCAATGAATAAATAAACGAAACAGCGGAGTGCACTAGTAATCGCTCGCATGAACGAACAAAAAAGAGCAGTATTTGCAACGCAACAGCAAACATATTACGTGAATATTTCTACATATACAAGCATGTTGCAATTCAGACTCTAATTTCCAAAAAAAGGCCAATGAAGTACTAAAAAAAAAGGAAGAATATGACGAATTCAATAGGTAAACGATAGCAGTAAATAGAACAAACATATCCTTTCACTAAAACGTCAAGCGTACTATAAAATATAAATGACCACAATCCCATTGCGGAGCGGATGATTTGAGAGGCAAAACCTCTCATCCAAAAAAACAGTAAAGTTGGGCACTAAGTTGTGCAAAATGTTAGCATAAGCGCAGCATACTACATCAACCTAGAATGCACGCAAAAGTATCCACTACACGTAAAACCCCGACGATTCCAACTAAAGCTAGCAAAAATATAAGAAAAGGAAGCCGACATACAATTCTGGCTTGCATCCAAGCGAAGCTTTTTGATCTTCACTACGCATCTTGCATAATCTGTTCCAGAATAAAACAGAGGCGTTATGCTTGGAGTATTTTGAACCTAGACCTCATCACAGCCCAAAAAGATGGATAGTGCGAAGAAAGGATAAAAACGTTGTGTAAATGAAACTTGTTCGCTTATCCAGAAAGCCTATTTCGGCCATATCTAATTGTCGCATATCCTCTCTTGCTCATTCCGCAATCGCACAAACAAAAAATGGCGACAAGTCAACAAACCATAATACCGAACCTGTAGGTATTTTTGGTGTAAACTACAAGCGATAAATGGAAAATCTGCACAGCGAGAGCATCGAACATACAACGCACCTCTACAATCAACAAATAGCACGCGTAAGAACCTGACAATAGGATGGGCACAAGCCAGCATAGAAGGCGCCATCGCAGCAATAAAACACCTGAGAAAATACCGCATAACGTTACCGATAATTATGTTGACATCGAAAGCGAACTCCAACCACAAAGACTCATCGCACAAACGCTGCATGGGAAATCAGCTGTCGGAGAGCTGCAGATGTGCATCCTTACATGGAGCGACGACATTCACGTGCACTGAGTTGTGGGAGCGCGCAGCGAATTCGCGCGCTTAGATTAAACCCCTTCCCCTTCCATCTGCGGACACACTGTTTGCTTATCACGCCACCTTTATAAGAACCGCTCATCACCAAAAACGAAGATGAATTTGAACTCGATTCGTTCAAACAAAACAACTCAGCTGGAGGTCACCACTCCACTACTCAATACTATCACAACCAATTCTAGTGGAAGGCGAAGAAGCTACGTGTCACCATTACTGGTTATATGCATAAAAATGATTGTCACCTCGAGTGTTCAAACAATGTTTAACGCCGTTGGTAGCTTCCACTGCAAATATTTCTTGCTATCTAACAGATTTTCTACTAAAGCGTAGCAAAGAATTTAATCCCACCTCAAGCATTTCTACACCATTTCTAGATGACAACCGATTGAGATTTACAAAGGTCCTGTTCATCGCCATCATATTTTCCGAAAGAGAAACAAATGCGGTTTTAAATACATCATACTCATGCCACGGATACGTTTAGACGAAGGTTTCTCAATTACTTAAGTTAAGTTAAAGCATCGCATCACCTTATCCACACTTAAGTGCTTTTCCGCTCCTTCCATGAAAACATTGCAAAGCGCGCAAAACTGCATCACTTGTTTTTTTACTCAAAGGAGACTACGTTCATACCTTCTTTAATGTCTCCCCTCCTATTCTAACGCGTTTTCGTATAACTTTCTATCTAGGTGAACACCTCAGGCTGTATTACTTGTTATCCCTAAAGTCTGCAGATTTATCTTTTCATCGCAACTTTAAAGGAGCTGTTTTAAACATATGGCTTAGCACAATCCACTTGCAGCCTCGCCTCTAATGTACACTATCTCACTCAACGCTACTTACTTTCGGGTAAAGCATCTATGGAGCAACATTTTATCTGTTAGGCGAAATCATTAACTGATCTTTCAGTCGTCCTTAAACATAAATATTTCAATGCGAAATAAAATGTGTACTTCTTAAACATTAGCACGAAACAGGTACTTCTATATCATTGGCTACCGGCGATTATGCTTGCGCAGCAGTGAATGAGAGAATACAAGACCGAAACTGAAGACTGGAGGATAAACCCAACTTCCCCGCTGTTGCAACCGTAACCGTAATTCAGTTGGACTCCGGTCAAACTCTTTCAATCTGCTCCCGTCCATCCAGTTCTGCACAATTATATCGGCCAAATCATCGTCGACAAAAATTATTGGTGCCGAATTCGATTAATAAGCGTACCCAGCGACTCGAGGTGAACCATAAAACGCAGAAAGATAATCACATTTTTGTGAACTTTTTACGCTGCAACAAATTCCATCCGGCATGATAAACACGACTCTCAAAAAAAAAAATTTAAACGTAAGAGAGATAAGATTTGACGACGACTTCCGGCTTCATTTCACTTAGATGAGAAACAAGTTAAGTGGGTGGAGAAAATCTGTTCCAGTTCGCACTCCATTACGAAGGTTTTTAACTGTCTTAAATTTAGTGCCCATCAACATGCTTGCTACAGAAGCAACTACAGCTCGAGGCCGCCGTTAACAATCAACGTCGCTTTATCGGAACGAACTGCCAGCTTTTATTTTATACGGACAGACGGGAAGTCCCAGAAAATCAAAAGATTCTGTACACTGCAAGCTGTCATTTCAAGTGCGCTAAAATTTGATGAGTGCGCGCGGTACATAATAATCGCTTTTAACTTTAATAACAGCAGCAGTGCCGCAAAGCAGCTGACGAAATAGGCATGCCCGTATTCAGTTTACTAAACTAACCAGTTTTACGACATGCCAACAAAAAAATGAACTTGAGAATGCCAATAAAACTGAATGATTTTACGTGTCGACTGATACAAATGCAACCTGTTAAGAACAGATAGCAGATGCACGAAAATTAGTTGCCGTCTTTGCTTATGAATCATTTTAGGATTGATGGATAAACCTGAAACTTGGTATGGACACCTCACCTCATTTCGAAATTCCCAGTGGTTCACGAACTGCGCTGCCTGACAGACGGACATACGGGGTCAAACATAATTTCACACATACGCCTACCTAGAAACTAACGTTGAAAGGAAAGAAATAAAGTTGCATATTAATAAATTGCACGATGCTACTGGTGGTAGCTTGAGGTAGTCTCTAGTAGGCGATAAGAGCACAGCTTCACATAAACAACAACACCAGTGGCTAAAAAAACCTCCAAAATTGGCACTGTTTCTCAAGGTCTCATTCCTCACATCTAAACGTCGAAAGGCATCCCTAACAACTGCCGAGATGCTAAATGAAAGCGACACATCATCGGTCCACTACAAACATCTGTCACGTTGTCCATATAATGTGAACGCACCTAAGCAGCTTTTGATAAAAACCACATCACGTGACCACCCGAAAAGCTCGATAACGTGCTAATAATTACAAGAAATCTTCAACGACCTTCGAAAGATACCCTCGCGCAGTAAAACGAACGAAAAGCAGCAATCAATGCAAACGCTGTTACGAAACCTTCAAATGATGCGGTGTCCGCCTTGTTGCTGTTAACTGAGGCCAGCAATGACAACGTGCAGCGTCCAACGCTAAAACAGCCACGCGCTTCGCAGAAAGAAGTGCAAAAAGCTCACCTCCCCGCACACTACGCGCGACGAGTGTATCTTGCGCAATACGCACAAATGATTCAGCGCTCAGCGAGCGGCTGCGATGCGCTATTTTCACGGTGACCGTCTGCCACCACCGAACACGCGCCCATTCGCTCATCAATAAAACAATTCAAGTAGCCACAAGAACAAGGGAGTACACTGTGAACGCGTGAAACCGTTATGTTAAAATCCATGGTTATACTGTCAGAATTATTTCGCTCATAAGCTAACAAATCGAATGCTCACTGCATAGGCGTTGCAATTCAAAGCTAGAAATCATATTGTTTCGGCTTTAGTACCTATTACATAAAACCGGACAAGTAAGCTCTGAAAGCATGCAGCAATCAGCTATGATGCCGCCATGTTCAGTGCATTTTCTTGCTGCATTTTATGGCGATGAGAACTTGGCTACATAGTTACGAGAATCCGACCTAAACTGCCCAAAGTGCTCCAGGATTACCTTGCGGGATCGCTGCACTCTAACGCAACATTTGAGACCAGTAGCAGATCGAGCAAGCTATCATGAGTGCGGCGAATTTGTGAAAAAAGATTTCGCCATTCCTATTATGGCGAATACCGAAGAATCGCACAGGAAGAAACGAGTGACCACCTCAGAGAATATAGATGACATCTTCAAAATAGACGCTCAATACAAGAGGTACGGCATGCTGCACTGGTAGCGTGCGGAGAGGGAAGGAGGATATAGAAACCCTTCATTCACCGTGCCTACGCCTACGTCGCTCTGGAACAATAAAAGCGATGCCATAAGTTCATCCCTTTCCATATTTCACCGACGACTGGGGTATGCATTTATGCAAATAAGCGTAAATGTGACTCAGATTGATGCAAACGACCACAACTCAAGTAAAACTATTGGTAATCTGTAAACCAAATTCCTTACCTCGTCTCCTCCCCATGCTTCCCTCAACGGGGAGACTCTCTCACTTCAGTCTTTCTGAAGTACTTTCGAAGCCTCTACAATTTTGCAAGCGCCTAACCGTCAATATCGAAAACCATTTTTGCAGGCAAGTGTACATCGTTTGCTGATGCTCAAAATGTGCGTTTCCAAGCAAATGGAATATAGTGGCAAACCACAACCGATGGGATTTTCCGTCTGCAGTCACAGGCCATTAGTCTGTACCGGCCAGTGGACAACATCCCGCGTAGTGGATCTGCCAGTCTACTAAATGACGGCTAATATCCTTATGAGGTTTTGTCCAACTATGGCACCTTTATCAACGCAGGTTAAGCTTGTTTCACAAACTAAAAATGCGTAAGTATGAACTGAATGAAAATGCATTAAAATATGCGTTGGATTTCGTAAGCTGACTATGTTGAACTGCGCTTTTTCTTTATTCTGGTCGGATGAGGATGTAGATTAAAAGTGAAGAAAGGGACAGCTGGATTTGCATTAAAATGATCTCGGTTTCCAATGAAAGGGGTAGCAAAACAGTGGGCTCAAATCTCCCTCAGTAACGCCCTCTCCCCCCATTATTTTCCTACAGCAATATCTCTCTCCTATACAAGGATCAGTGAGACAGTGAAGAAAGTCATCTCAATTTACAATTTTTGTTCTGCTTCTTTCAAAAACCTCAGTGTACCTATATGAGGATACAACCACGCCAGCAACAAAAACTGAGAGGAAGAGACAAGAAGAGCACACAGATCTCGTGCATAAGAGCAACTGCAAACAACAAGAGGTTTAGGGCATGCGATCGGCAATTTACGATGAAGGCGCCAATTTAGACAACGTAACTCAGCACTGCGAGAGAGGCGGTCTGTTCCCTCTTTCGACGAGCAATTGCGCTCGGCACATCTGCAAAAAATGGCGACGTCAAACGTTCCCAACGCAGTGCCACTGCTCATTAAACCTGCATCGCCTCAACATAGGCATGAGATTCAATTCACCACACCTCTCAGAAGATAAGTGGGAGACACCCTACAACGACAAGGTAAATGATGCCTTTTACTGTTGAGTGTAGTTAATGTAAACAGTAACATTCATGCAAGCACTACTTCAGTTTCAGCACGCATAGTGTAAATAACCCATGCAACGTCCCTGTGCCTATAATATCTAGAGATACAAGTTACGATGGCACAAATTTCCTCTCGTTAACGTCCCATCACTCAATTCCAAATGGCGTAAATGTTCCGCGGTATATATCACAAATGGGCAATAAAAAGCTAATACTGGTGGCTAAAAGGTCCCAGATCGAAGTAAGCACAGGCCATTGTGTAATAGTGCAAATTTGCCGGCCCATGGCTTTAGCGTCGCTTTCTTCACTTTTTATTCCAAATCTTTCATCACACAAGTTTCCTCGACTATAAAAACCTAAAGCATAAATTCCCAGTGGCACATATGTCTCATGAAGAATTCGCCTTCGAGAGAATAACCCTTATCTGCGGCCGAATTCGAACGTGACGATTAAAATCAGATGAGTATGTGAACACGGCAAATTGTATTTGTTTCGAACCCAGAAAGGCATGATTCTGGACAAACACTAACTCTAACTCCTCTCTTTCTCTTGTCCAAATCAGGGAAAATTTCTAGTCCAGAATCAGCCCGATGTATTGAACGATATTAACGCACTGATAGTATGTATTTAGCGAGAAACTCCTTCCTATGCTCCTTTTTTCATCACCTAGCAGAAGATAAGGTTCACAAAAAGTTAGGTTTGAAAATTTTTAGATGAGAGGATGAAAGTTTCATGCGAAAAGTGATTCTTGAATGCTCGCTTGGCTGGTTTCGTTCCCCTTGCTTCTTGTACCACTATTGTACTTGTCGAAGTGGAGGGAGGAGGGTGAATGAATCAGTTCTGAACTTGACGTGGGAGAAATTGAATGATATCACTCCGAAAATTTCGAACACTGCGAATATTTCAACGTCCCCTATGCTTTGCGACATGCGCTAACATCTCACTCGTGCAAAAAGTTGAGTATATGTGCCCTACTCATGCAAAACTAAGCAAAATATTTCTACGAGTGCTAACTGAACTTCCTGCAATGGAGCTTTTCCAACGATAAACGCAACAGAAGTACGCACAATGGTTCTCTGCGCCTTGTTCATCGTCCTCTCTCTCGTTGTCCGCAACGCGTCTTTTCCTCTTCATGCAGATGCGCCGTCCCATTACATCCACTAAACCTGTGCCAACTTCCGTGCGATACGTCCGGTTTCCGCTCGTCGCTGATGCTTCTGCCTGTACACCAAAATAAAAAAAGGTCGCACCGACTCCAATAAGCTGACAGCGCTGCTCATGATAACAAACGTAGAAATGGAACAACGTCCACCTCGGTGGAAAACAACCGACTGCGAGCAGACTGAAGCATCCACTGTATGCTAACAGCAGTCGGCAGCACAACGTGCGTGCCCTGCTCATGAATCAGTGACGATGTCTGCATGCAACGAAACTGCAGGTAACGCTGATCGTCTGGCCGATAAAACTGCGTATTTCACCATTAGCTCGTTGAATAATAGAATATTTGCCGGCCCCAGAGTTATGCCCCTTCACCAGCTGCATTATTACAAAACATTTGTAAAGTCCACTCTACGTTAGTTGCGTTAATTATAACACGAATATGAATAATAAACTCATAAATAAATTGATTATACATGTTATTTATAGTGCGGGAGGTACGACTGATAGCTAAGGGTGAGTGCTGGCCGAGTTCGTGAAACTCAAGGCTCAGTTGCTTTGCTCTCGAAGAGCACAGGGGCTCGAAGATAGCACCATCGCGAAAATTTTAGACAAGCATAATGCAACCAATAAATACCACGAATATGGGTGCACAAGGAATGATAGGAAAGGTAGCTGCGATGAACGTTCAATACTCACTTAGCCATTTTCTCTCTTTCTGAAGATGAAAGCAACTGCTCTGAATGTCTCCACCCTTTTCCTTAGCGAAATTGAGTGTTTAGACAGATATATTTCGTACATCGAGTGCCATATGGTGAAAATAAAAGCACTCAGCGTGAATCTGACTGAAGACCTTCAGTGAAGTCTGAAACATGGAAGAAAAAACTCTCATGCACTATGTTGGACTATGCAGTTGGACCATTTGAAGTGCTCACTTGCTCCACTAACCGTAGCATCGCTATTTTCCCAGCCCCAAACTGATGTGTTCTTCATGCTCGTTTAATATGCGAGAAACCTCATTGAACTCTCGGTTGTCGTCAGTGGATCGTTGACATCATCTGAGTGACATGAAGAAAGTTCCTTCTCACCCCGATCTTCTGTGCAAGAGAGTCCACAACAAGTGGAAAATTATCATCAGAGTGGAAGATACATTTTTGAAGGTGCTTCTAAGGTTGTAAGATTTCTCTAATAAAGTTTCTGATTGGAAATACTATTTGCTCCACTCTGTATTTCGTACCCACAAGATCACATCGCTGAAGTCATTTATGCCTATTTTCCTCAGCAGTCCAAAAAATTCATTCTTCTTTTGTTAAATTTAGCATTTGAACCAAATTTTCAGCAACGATCATCTGAACTGCTCACGGATTACTTTTGAATTGGTATATTTTTAGAAGAATTCGGTCTCCTAAAATACACAGATTAAAATACGAGAAGAGAATCTCTTCAGATATTAATCGTAGTACGCGCAACAAAGTCACTGAAGCGATGAAGATAACAAATAAAAGTCCATCTGCGACATTAACGCAAACGTTGTGGTGTAAAACTGAACGCTTTCTCCCTCCGACCGCCATCTTAGTGTGAAATGAGCGCATGCGTTCTAACGTCCTTCATATATGAAAACATACGTGCACGAAATTAAAACGCACAGAAAAAATAATGAAAATTAAGAGAAGCAATTAGCGAAATTTTGTCCGCAAAGCCTTAATAAGACCACTTCACCTGCTGCTGTTTAGCCTACATAAAATGGGCATTACTCAGATCCACCCTTCCTCTTGCTACTCCAACACAGACCAAAAAACCACCGCGCTCACTTCACATTCTTTATGGTTCCCTGGCGGAACTTTCTGAATTCATTCTTTCAGACAAAAATTTCGGTAACTGACTCAGGAATGTGTCGTGGACTACTAAGAGGTTGTGTCTGTGCTAAATGACTGGTTAAGGTGCGACGGGGGTTTTGTCAGTGACTTGCAGGAAGGATTAAGTGTGCAGTAGCGTGGTAAACAATTGTTTATGGGATTGAGTGTGAGGTGCGAGTAGAGAGAAAGAGATGTGATTATGTTTTGACAACGTAAGTAGGTACTCCGTATCGAATCTTGGATTACTAAACGGTTATTGTAGATACGAATTCGGTGCGCTGTAGCGCTGAGTATGAGCGCACCCGATCACCTGTGCACGTGCTATTTACGCCATTCATTTGCATCTCACCAATTTGCGCTATGATCACTTGCTTCCCGGTCATTTGCATCTTCCCTCTCCCGTTAGCTTGCTACTACGTTTCGAGCGGAAGCAGGTGAATTCGTATAGTCAAGAAGTGGTCATGTGATCACCTTCTGCGAAAACTTTGAAGAACATATCTAAATCAACGTGCGTAAAACGTTGCGATTCTCATTTTTCTACAGAATGTCACTTCGACCGCAACGGATTCTATGCTCCTCAAACGGCTCTTGCGCAATAGATATGAAAGGTTTTGCACCAACTTTTTGCTGCCCTCAACTTGCTTACCCTCTTTTAAGCCTTATAGCACAATCGCTCGTTTCCACAATCGCTCTTTTTTCCTCGAGCCCACCTGCTCGCTGGGACCGGCTGCCTGTTGAACTGCATAAGTTTTTTTTTGCGCAGTTTCGAGGCGGAAAGGGCAAAAAACTGTTTTTGTTGGGACTGACGGCAAATTTCCCGAGACTTCAGAAATGCTCCAGAATTCTTCATCCTTGTTTAAAGTGTCATTCATGCAGATCAGAAGAATTTAGGTGAATAAAGATCTCAGGTTTCGTATTCCGTTCTACAAAAGCTACGTCAAAGTACTTTTTAAAAAATACGTTAAAAACCCTTATTTTTCTACTCTGCGTAGCATAAGGGAAAAGTGGGACAGAACCTCGTTTTTCATTGGGTTAGCCTCAGCGAACTTCAAACCTCGTTAATACGCCTTTTTTTCAGTGCGCGTGAAAATGCAGTATAATGACGTAAATAAGTGGTAATCTACCAGTGCAAAGCGTCAGTGCTTTTTGCGGAGGACCTTTACAGGACTTGCCTATATTTTCGCTTTGCCTAACTCCTAACTGCATGAAGAACTAGCCTTAAGAAAGGAAGACCAGTATGGCATCAGACAAAATCAAAAAATTCGTTCCTTCTCCCCTCCGTCGCATGAACCGATATATGGGCGTTTTGCTTGCACATATCCAATGTGACAGACGACTTCGTTAAGACCCGCATTTCCGCGTCCGTTCTGTTAAATTCATGTGCTGACTTCTTTATTCCTTATCGACGTTCACTCCGCAGGAAAACTCCTCCATAACGGCGCAACGCCAACCCAACGCAGTACGACGAGCGCCGAATTCTTCTCTTCCTCACCTTTCCCTGTATTATGCCGCACAATGCTCTGTGTTACACTCCAGAATCCATGAACTACTCATCATGCCGATTACACTATTTAAAGGTGAGGTGATTTTACAGACGCGTTTTTACATCAAACAATAAATCGCAAAAATCCTCTCTTCTCCATTCTCCATGACAGCTTCCCTTTTGCCCAAAATAGAAATGAAGAAACCCTCCACTATTTTATTTATTTCGACAGGCAGTACAACGCCCAACTTTGACTGTTTCTGCAGAAGAAGTGGAACTCAGCGCACAAACAATTTGATTGTAACTGTCATGGAATAAATTGCTGGAGCTTAAGCAAGTGGATGCGACCGATGGGGCATGAGAGAAAGACGAAACGACACGGTGACAAGAATTAGACATATGCGTGGCGTTATCATACGAAAGATAGCATGCGCGACGATGGAAGAAATCCTCCACGTCCAAATAGCTATAAGCGTTGGTGCAGTTGTCGGCTACGTAAGTTGGTTACTTATAACAAGGGTGCCAGTGAAACTTTGCTACAGAAGTTTGCAAGGTACGGGACGGACTCTTCCCAAGTTGCTCGCTGTCTGCTTCCTACACGCGAACTTGTATTCCTTCGCACAGTACACTTCTTTCTCAATACCCTTCCTTTCAGGAATGTTTCATCCAGTTTGCTCACTCTGCACTTGTTCTGCACAATTTCACTTCTCGCTACTGCGTAATTTGCCTAGACTTTATACGATTCCTTTCACTTCAGAAAGAAAAAAGCTCCTGTTTCCGCACTTCGTTCACATTTACTTCTGCCATCAGCCGGATCATCTCCATACACACTTGCTGCACGACATCACTTCCATAAAACCTCATGACCAAATCCTGGAACCTTATGCGCCCATGTACCTGCAAGACAAAGACTACGGAAGCAGACAACTGCGACGGAGTACTGCGAAGCAGTGTGATTTCTTTCGACGAACTTACAGCAAAAAGTTCGCTTGCGAGGCAAATTCTGAAAACTCGAAGCAGATGAATTTTACGCGATACTCACTCGCTGTGCAATCCGTTGCCATAAACCCACATCCGAAAAAAACGATAAGAGGGCAGCTGCGTTTGCGCCTTCATACAGCACACGCCTCTACTTTACAAAAAGCAGCGTTGAAAAAAGCTCTTATTCACCAGACATCACCAACACAGTGCGGAACAACGAATTCTCTAAGGACTGTAGTAATGCCTTGAATCAAACTATCATTCCCTAGAGTCTTACAGAATTAAACGTTAAGACATTGGAAGACCCCGAGGATTTCAGCCAAGCATTATGGATAAGAAGAAGAGTCTCACTGAATCGAGCTGCGTAAAAGCTGGTTGCTTTTCAACATGCTGAGTAGCATGGACGGAATGATGAGACGTTTTGTATTCATCCGATTGGTGCCAAATCCTTGGCGAAGAGTGAAATGAACTTCACACCAAACCTCTAACGAAGCGAAAAAGAAATAATGCACCATTTTCGTGAAAACTCCAATCTGCGGTGGATGCATCGAAACAAGTGAAACACTGAGAGCCCTTCGCACAGTTTGCACACACAGATCAGCAGAAGGCCAATGCTGTGTGGTCCCGCAACCAGCTAGAATACAACTCAAGAAGTTAAAAATAAATACTACTCATCGGAACAGTGAAAAACAAAATTGTGATTTTGAATGGCAATACAACAACCTCGTCGACGCATGAAATAACAGCCAGTTAAGAAATATATGAGTGAAACACATTCATGAGGACAAAAAATGCAAATAACAACAGCATCGTTGTGAAAACATAACGCGAAAACATTGTAAGTTTATTGTTGTCAGATGAGTAAGCCGAGAGGCTGTACTTCCCGCTAACCTCCCCTCCTCTCCCTTCTCTTCTATTCCGTTTTTTTTTCCTTTTCACGATACCGAACAGCATATGATGTACTAAAAGATCTGCACCGTGACTTCCTTCAACATACTTCGGCATAAGTAACTTTCGCGAAGGTTCTTCGGAACCAACGCGGGCAGCAAACTTCGTTCCTTTTTTTCGTCGTCGTCCACTCAAAAATAACCAAAACAACTTATGTTACAGATAAAGGGATGAAAACTGGAGAAAGGTGAACAATCACTACTACAAACTCATCTACACAGTAATCTAAACGCCAAATCACAGAAAGCGAGATCAGAGGATTCCATGAGCAATGCAACGACTCAAATAAAATCGCACTTTGTTTTTGAATGGCGTTTGCACACAGTCGCTTAGTGTCGTCACCTGCCGTTTCAGCTGTTCAAACTGCAGCGTTCCTTCTTAACGAATCAGTTATAATCGTATAGTTGACACATATCGCTCAGTTCTTCCTGCAACTTACTATATATAAATTGCACGCCACAGTATAATGTGACATATTTACCTAAACTATCGAATTTATGAATGTGGTGGTCTTGACGAAACTTTCTTTCGTTTCAAGTGCCCCTGCAAGTATTGCATAGATTCGTGTCGCTTGACTGTTTCCATCTATTTAAAATGAAAACTTAAAATTAAATGGCTGGACGCTTCAAGTATGTTTTAAAAAACAGATTCGACAGCATCGAAACAACAAGAGTAAGGAACCAGGAAAAACGGAAACTAACTGCAACAATCAGAAAAGACCCACATCGAAGACTTAAAGCTGATCGATCGACCGAATAACCTCATACGCCTTTTTAACGCCCAAATACTTCCAATCAGTAGACGTGAGGTGCGAGCGGCCTGGAGACCGATTTATAGTTCGCAGGAAATGCTCACAGCGCGACAGCAATTCACTATCAGAAATATATGGTGAAGCTTCGGTTGCCTAAATACCTCACACCTTAGATGTTGTGTACCGATATGTAAGTTACTGCGCTGTTAACTGTTCTGAGGAAATGTCTCTCAGGCAGACAGATAGGGACAGGCATCACTGCTAACGAACTGCGCAAGACAAGTGCTTTAAAACGATTCCTTGTAGTCACTATACTGAGGGTGCAAAGAAGTGACTAAGGGAAGACTCATGAACTTCAGTTCTGAGCAAATGAACTTTCACGAACTCAAAGAACTGCAAGTGAGTACGGCTATGCAGGTATGCGCACACATGAACGTAAGCAGATACGTATGCACCAAAATTAAAAACAATTGTTAAATGAGACTGGTTAAGATGAAAGTCTAGATGTTTTCTTAGCAATTCATTCACTGCTCAAATGTTATGGCTGAAAAAAATTAGGATTGAATCAAAATAATCTTACTACTGCGCACACCACTGAAACAATCAGGGCAAAATTTCGAGCTTTTCGTAAGCATCTGTTTGCAGAGACATCTTTTCTCAAGGCAGCAATTCACTGACATAAGTATTTGACGGCTCCACTCTACCCTCCTTCCCCACCCAACGTCTCTCCTAAACGGTAAACAAAATCGAAGATGAAAAAGCGTTTAGCTCGCCACCTACGTCCCAACTCAGTTTCGAAAGCTTACTTTACAGTTATGTCAAACAGCACTAAACTGTCAAGAACATGTTTACCTTATTCAGCCTTGCCATCATCATTTTCAACCTACTTGAACGCCAGCAAGTCTGTCTCAAGTCCACAACATGTTGCACTGAATTCAATGCTGCGTCGGTGACCACCAACGATGTCTTCTAAGGGACAACGCTTTGGTACCTCCTCAACAACAAAAGGAAGCTCAACAAACTGCTCATTTCGCTTTACTTTTTCAAACTCTAACCTCAAATTAAAATCTTCGACGGCTCAGAATATAATTTAAAAAAGTTTTTGGACAATGAGAAGTAGACGCACTCCTGCCGACTTACAACTGAACGGAATGCATCGAATCAAAATAACGAACAGAAAAAATAATGCATTGAAGCAACCGAAACGTTAAGAAAAGGACAACACCATCACCTAAACAATATACATAAACACTACGAGTTTACTCTAAATGCAAAAATTGGATTTATCGAGCCCTCACTCAGCAATCTTTTCAAAGCGTTTTTCCGACCGACGTGCTTGACCCACCTAGCAATTAATGAAACGGCTTCTCCAATGATCGACACGTATTTTCTCTGAAAGAAAACTGGAAGACTTCCTATTCGAAGAAAACAGTGAGGCCGTAAAACTTCCTTACTTATTGACGGCTGAATAAGGATTCATAACAATATTTTTAAAAAAGGAAGGACCAGCTATTGTAAAACTGCCATTTAATGGCAATGAACCTTCGAGTCGAGAAGTAAGTTCTTCAGCTGAAAAAAAAAAAAAAAAATCAGTTCTCTGAAGCGAATCGAACTGCAATATTTCACATAGAAGACCACCACGTTAGGAAGACTTTCAAACGGATTGGAATCTCATTTTAAAATCTGCATTGTTATCTTATCATGCAACAGCGAAAATTGCAGAGGGATTTTAAGAAATAATAGGGACGTAAGTGAGCTTCTCATGTATTTATAACTGCCAAGCCAATCGACTATATTTACAAATTTGAAAACGGTAAAAGCATATCTGTACGGATATGTTCCCATGTGCTCATAAGACTTTCAAATGCGGACAATTCCAATGGCCATTTTCCTCATGGTCGGTCACCTTAAGCAGTACATCAACCGCATGGGTCACATCATTAATTTTCATCGCTGTTGCCGATGTTCAACAGGATTCAAAAGGCAGGTGCAGAAGAGCAAACAAAACAACTTTTTTCAGTAGCACGGTTCCGAAAAATGTAGCTTTTTTTGAATCCTCAACTCCAGGCATCCCAGACAATTATTTTCCTAACTTGAAGAATAAGGAAGAAAACAACATCGACCAAAATTAGGCTCTCTAAAGCGTCCATCAAACAGTGTGGAAGATGCAGTACTGATCTTAGCTCTAACCTCATACAGAATCGTCACCTTCGGACTGTAACTGCATTAGTGCGCACTAATTTAATTGATAGCTGGACAAAGAAAAATCTATAAGAATAATATAACGTCGGCCATTACTACCTAACTACCAATCACCAATACGTATGGCTTACAAACCAGTCGAAATACGCAAAACATCATGTAGTTTTCGCTCATTACAATTCCAACTGATGAAGGGGCTGTAAATGCTGATGAGACGAAGCACGCATCCACTGAAGAATGCCAATGATGTGGCTACCATAATCAAGCAGGACGCCCTGCTGGAGGTGATACCATCGTGTAATGCATGAGACTTTTCTAGGAAATAAAAACACACGTAAATAGCGAGCATTCGCCATGCACTCCACTGCACCGCTTCGAATTTCCCGTCGTTTCGTTTGCTGATCCTTGCGAGCGCTTTCGCACGAAAATAGTCGGCTGTGAGCACTGTTAAGTAATCGAAGAGAGTGCGCTCAGTATCAGACGATGAGCCGCCAAATTGGTCCCACCACCAACTGGCTGATGAAACTTTTTTCGGTACACTCTGAAAACGGCCACCACGATGCTTGTTATTTCCCAGCCTTGGCTATATTTAGTAAATGCTGAGTCTTTGAATCTCCAACAACGTGAAGCAAAGTAGTAAGAGTTGCAGTAACTTCAAGCTCCCTAAATTATGCAAACGCTGAATGCCTGCAGCCAAAATGAAACAACTAAGAAAGCGTAAGAAATAGAGACGGACGCATTTCCAAGCCTTACAACTACATGAACACATTTCTCCGTGGTCGGCAAGACGAAGTTTGTTCGAAACAACTACAAATTATGCGTAGCTTCAATGCGCTTTAATGCCTCAATCATTACCGGTGAAATATTCATCATAATAAACAAAAATTCTTCATAATTCATTTCACACTCGTTTCGAACATACTGCACTGCGTTAGTCGTTACCACGAAAAAGATTAACGCGTGAATGTCACGGAAGCCGATTTTTAAATCTCAGAAAAAATTATTTTGTGATACTGCACGCACTGCAAAAAAAAAGACGTGTAGGCTATAAGGTTCATTTCATGGGCTCATCGGGAGGACCATGTCGGTCCACATGTGCGCATTTCTTAGCTTACGTATTAATTATGATGCGACTTATAGGCCCTAAGGTTCATTTTCTGCATCAATTCGAAAAGAAGTTCCAACTCCCTTTGACTTCGCTGTCCTCCAAGCCTGTAAATCTCCCCAACCATCAAAAATTTCGAACTCCGTACCATTACGGACGAAACTTTTGCATATCATATCAGGACGCATTCCCCTACTAAAGCCCTTGAATTTGGTCAACCGCGATATGCGGTATCTGTGATTGAGACACTTTGGTGGCATTCATTGCCTATTCAAATTATGTATAAAAATATACATCATATCACAAGTAGCAAGGCGAGCATTTAACGGTTAACTTATTACTTAAAACTGAGAGTCTGACTGCTCACAAATAAACGATAAACCGTGTTACATTAATGGATCAGTGACCAAAAAAAACTTCCGGAACGCAGCACACAAATGAACAAAACAGATGCGCAAGTAAACGGCCACCAAAACCAGTAAAACGGCGAAGATGTCGCAGAAGCAAAACGCTGACAGGTGATGCACGGAAATGCGCTGATCACCTGAAGCTAGCCGCTTACAGGTCTGCTTCAAGCAACAGCATAAGAAACCGAATGAACCTAGAGGAAAATTATTCGCTCACCTTCGAATGCGGCTTCAGCCAATCGCTGTCAGTCTGCTGGTTGCGGGCACCCAAGGCAACATACTCGACATGGGCATCGTACGAAAAGATTGTCTTATTGGGATGTGTTCCCCAGAAATGATCGTAAACGATTAGCCCAATAGATGAACTTATTCTTGAATGATGCTTCGTCGATACAACCACTATTCGTCGATCGAACACTCGCCGTGATATTCCGCTTGTCAATACCAACAACCCAGCGCAATATATTGCGCATAATACCTGCAAAACTCAGTACATAACTAAAATTCTGCTTCACCGTCAATCACACTGCAAAGTTGAGTAGCTGCGCTGGAAGAAGTACGAAACTTAATGGGTGACGAACATTACAAAATTGAATATGGATGTCATTTAGCTAATGCAGTTTATCGAAGCAAATACGCCAACACCAGATGACATCACACCACAAATCAACCGGAAGCTGAAGCCAGTGCAGCTCAAAAACTTCCCCTAGCCAAAGTCCGAGCACCTACTCTTCATTAAAGCGCACTGTATCCCACTTAAGACCCCTATAAATAAGATGAAATAATGAAAATAAATTCAAAAAGATGCATAAAAATTCAAACAAAAAAACCGTTAAAATCTTGCAAGGTATGTTTTATAGGTGAATCGACGTGAACGAACAGGAACGGCACGTGCGCCACGGTTTCCCAAGAGAGTAGCTGAGAGTGAGACAAACAGAAGCGAACGTAAAATGTGCATTTCGAGAATTTGAATCTGAAAAAAAAAAAAACGCTGTCGTTTCTCGACGACATCGGGAACAGCAGCTACGAGGAACTGAGGAAAACTATACATTCCAACAATTCGTAATCACGCAAAAGACAATTTAACGGTCGTTATCTGCCAACCGTCCTATTCCTTCATTGAACTGCTACAGACAAAATATTGCAACAAAGTATAACTTTACGATTAAGAATGAGTTGAAAATCCTTTCAAAACACCGAAAATGTTGCAAAGAATGAAAGTCAAATCAAACAACTTAATTTCAAAAACCTTCATGTAGACATGTGAAACGCTAAGCTGAATGAAAAAAGACAGAAACAGCCAATAGAACAAAACTCCACATTTTAAGCGAGAAAAAACAAATGTAAATGAAAATTTAAAGAAAATGGATTACTGCTCTCATACTTGGCCCTCATACAGATGCGACGATCCGCCTAACCTTCTGGTGAATCCCGCGCCACCTCCCGCTAGGGGTTGAAAAAACTTTCAGTACGTTCGAAGTCTCAGTATTTGTTTAGAAATGCAGAAATCAATAAACCTAATAAGTTTTACTAAAGCATATTTATGTCTGTAAGGTATTTTTTACTGCCAACACTGCAATCTAGTTCTCGCTCCACCTGAATAAGTGAGCCACTAAACTGCCACAAAAGTACAGCTGCGCAACAATGTTCGAGTTCACTCAAAGCACAAAGATGCACTCGAACTGAGCTGCGCTTAGGCATAATCATTTCTGATAACTGCTCCACCAGCGCAATTCAGTCTGAATGATTTACTGAATGGATCGGATGAATGACGGTTAATTTAGATAGCTGAAACGATTGCAAACCACTTCAATTATTAGAGGGAGGAAAATCCATCATAAATGAGGAACTACCACCTGAGAGTAGACGCTCGTCTTGAAAAAATGCAATAAAGAAAAAAAATTGCTTAGAGAACAAGGTAGGTGGAAAGATTGCGCCGAACAAAGTACAATCAATTCAAGAGTGATGCTTTCAACAGGATCTCGAGAGCGTACAAAACAACTATCGTGAGTTCTTACTGGTTCACTGTTTCGTTACGATAACGCAACGCTGTCAATGATCTAAAAACGCCAAAATGAAGTTACTGCAAAACTGGAAAAAACATCACTTAGAAGATGATTTTTTTAACTTCCAGAAGTTTTTAAATGAAATAAAAAGTGATCAGCAAGTCCTTTCTTTCTCTTTCAAAAAAAAACTTGTCAAAAAAACTTTGCCGGTTTGAAACAGACCACTTGAACGAAGGAAGTTTCTTCAATATTTTGATCCATTGGCCGAGACCGGTCATTCACAGCGAGGAAGAGCTAAGCACTGGACGGTTCCGTTTCGAGGTAGGAATTTTTGGACCTTTCAAAACCACACTGAAGAAATCTAGCACTCTCCCTTACATAATGTGAGCTTTGCTTATACAAATTCTCAAACTGCTGCTGACGTATGTTCATAGATGACATAAGAAGAGGAGAAGAGGCGCAAGAATGAGCTCGCGATAACTGCAATAAAGCGCAACTTATACTTTTAAATGTTAGCAAATTGCTCACCGCGTATCGCTACGGCAAATGCATTCCCATAAATCATTCGAAGAAACTTACGCAAATAAAGGAAGTGGAGAAGGCGGCCGCCCAAATAAATAATAAATTACGACGTTGATTGCGAGTATTGCCAACCACATAGACACCTAGAAAGAACGCAAATGGAAAGGAAAGTCCTTAGATGCGACAACTCTTTGAGGGGTGCGAACAGAAAGGGACTCTCTCCAATAAAGAACGCAAAGAACTCGTTTTCTTCGATCACCTGTTAATTTCTCTTTTGTTCATTCGATGTGCTTAAAAGAAAAAAAAAACCTTTGCATACAGCAGCACCGACGAGAACAGAGTGCAGAGTACGTCGGTTTTTGGTAAATGCCAACATCGCAGCCAATCCGTAAACAAATCCGATCCAGTACCCGAAAAGGAATTGGGACAAGAAGCGACCTAGTGAGCAAGCGACTAACGGCTCGCTCAAACCCTCTTCATCTTCCGCCCTAAAAAAAACAAAAAACTTTACGCAAGATATAAACATTGTCAGTCCAAACATTACCAGGAAAATCAGAAACAATTACGACAGCAACCACCGCCATTTATTAAATAAGAAAAAATAATAACTGATAAGAAAGTATATGAAAAATCTGAATAAAAATGTAATCAATGAACGGAGAGTGTTATTTTCGAACAGCCTACGCACTTTCACTGGATCAGAAACGTTTAAATGCCGCAAACGGAGCAAACTGAAGCACAGACAGTCACTTCTGCATATAAATTATTCCATCACTTTCGTATTATTATAATTTTTAATTCTCTCCTCTACAAGCCGTAAATTCAAATGACGACTTTGTTGGCATGCGCAGTTAAGCTCAACCTAACTACTGGTGGATATCCTCCCCATCTGCGTTGAAATGCTGTCGACCTTTGTTTTTGACTAGCACTGAGCCACCTTCACTTCGAAAGCCGTAAAACACCACTTTCTGCAAAATGAAACCAAAATAGGGGAAAAGTTCAGCAGGCACTAAAAGAGTCCTTTTTTGGAGAATTCTTCGTTAAAATTCCTGAAAATTTCAATCCTTGTCTGTGTTTACTTTTTTTGTAGCGATCTACTTCATGAACATCGCAAATTTTGCTACTACTCTTTTCGTTACAATTCAGTGGGTGACGATAGGTGATCATGTCTTCTATGGTTTAAATGTTAACAGAAATTATATTTCTTCAAAGAGAGATATTTTTAACACATTACAGTAAGTTCCTATTAATCATTACTGCAAGCAAAATTCTTTGCTTACTGTATCAAAGAAGTGGAACACATTTCCACAACATTTCCTTTGTTTCCGCACATATGGCCAAGATGCGGACCGAACACATTGTCCATAATCAGTTGGAAACATGAGACAAGAAAGGATCACATGCACACATGGAAAAATGCTGAAGGGCAAAGCAGCCATGAATATGTTCCTACAAGACGCTCCGCAACACAATGACGCCGAATTCAGCGGGACGAAACAATCTATTGTACTTGATTTCAAGAAGGAAGTGTCTGATGATGCAGAATCCATCAAAATTTAAAACCACCATTAAGACAGCACAGGAACTTGCAAACTAATTCAAAGCTTGTCTCTAGGAATGACAGACACTGCAAATTTATCAATTTAGGAGGTGACTCCCTTAGCGTTGCCACACCGATGCTCAGCAACTCTCTCATAAGCAATGCTCCACTTTTTTCCTCACGTTGTATGCACCTATGACATTAGCCTCATGTGCTGATTTACCAACTCCTGGTACTTGGGCTCAGTGAAAGGCTTTTTATAAGCTGGCGACGCTGAAGCTTACGCTTGCCTGGCCGGGAAAATTTGAAAGAGCTGAACTATGAAAACTAAATATCTCTTTAGTCTCCAAAGTAAATGGAGGGAAAAGGTGTTAAATGAGTTGACGCAATAAGCTGCTGTGCAGTCCGCCCTTAATACCAACTAATACAACAAACAACAAATAATAAAACACAGACGTTTTAAAGCAATTTGCCACCCACGTAACTATGCCACACGACATTATTTTCTAAGTCAAAACAGAGGGAAATGCCATCCAACTGGTAGTAAAATGCCCAAAACTACACATCTGTAAATAGTTACATTTCCTCGTCAAGCTGAAGAGACAACTTTAATATTATGTATCATGACCGACAAACGTTCTATCGCAGTAACATAGTGTACATTATGCCTCCCTGCTTAGGAAGTGCCGATTCAACGGTTGTCAGTTGAAACCACTCGACGGACATACATGCTTGCAATTTATTTGCAAAAAGATGAGGTGTGCGGTTACAATGCGGTCTGCACCTGCAGACGTTATGTGGTACGAATTTAAAATGAATCACCCCCTTCTCTCTGCCTCCCGCTTTGCATAACCCCGTCCTCTCCGTTGATGAACAATAATACATGAAGAATCGGCACAAGAACAAACCTTCTAAGCATTGCATTACGTCGACGAACAATCGAATGGATGGCAAACGCATCGAAGAGGACACCCATCAAGAATAGACCCGCAGTTGCGAAGTAGACAAACGCCTCTAGTGGCTCATCCATATACAAATGATGAAGACCAAATTGGCCTCCGACCATAAGCCACGCACGTGCACGTAGCGCATCGTATACTTCTGGCTGACCCATTGACTTCCATCAAAAGTCACCGCACTCCTCAAGACAACGTTAATCAACCGCCATCGCATAACGAAATGAAAACGTGTACGCCGTTATCTGTCTCCTTCTGCGATACCCACTGCCAACCTATACACAGAGAACTCTTAAACACCATTTCAACCTAACTGCGCGCTTCTACCACCGCTTTCATTCCATTTCCTTATATTACTCGTTTCAACGACCGCTATCCTACAGATGCACAAGCCATACTACGAGGCAGGCAAATGTAGCCCAGCCGTACCTCCCCCATCACTGTCCATTTGGCCCATCAACGATCTCTGACCTGGCAGCAGCATGAGGTGCCCATACCCATAATTTATATGCCGCCATGAGCGTTTAATTACTATACCATCGAGCGCAGCAAGCAAACAGACTTGTGGACACTGATGTGAACCATCGTTTAGTACTGACAAAAGAACTAAGAGAGTAGATGAATTCTCCACTACGTGTGACGTGAAAAGAATCGAAACGGACAATTCAAGTGAAACCTGTGCTGAAAACTAGCTTGAAGAAAACTGCAAGCATTCATCGCCCACTGACAAAACCGGAGAAGTGGCGCAAAAACCGAAAGAGATAATGAGTGCGGACGAATAACCGCCAATCAGCGTCGGAACAAAATTCCCTTCTGGCTGACAAGAAAACCAAAAATCGTTATTCACCACGTGAAAGTCTCCATGCAAGATACAAGTACACATGTGCACATCATTTCATGAACGAGAGTATATCCACTTAACGGAAGAATGTCGAAAGCGATCGCGTGCCACATTACGGACGGCACAAACAGAACCCAATTACAACACCTAACATTCTTTAGCAATGCCTCGAAATATCTTTATTTAGTGTTGCAGCACAAAACCATTCGAATCACGAGCCTCCTCAACACTCGAGAGCACATTCAAGCGCGTGACTGCTGCTAAACGATGATCATCCACACCGTTATGGCTGCTGACCGGAAATCAGTACCTTTGCAATTCTTGCGCAAGCGCGCTTTCTACGTTACCCTACACTCCGAAAGAATGCAGCGAGAACGCAAAATATAGTAAAAATGAATTGGTCACGATTGACAATGATGAGAACTGTTATTTTTCAGAATCACAAACAGCCAAGCATATGAAATATACCATTAAGTGGTAAATGATGCCATGAAGCTAATTACGAGTCGCAATTTCTGTTGAACGGATCAACTCGTCATTTAAAGTTGGCACAAAAAATATGACCAATGCTTGCTGCATCATTGTCAAAGATAAACTCATTTCCGGTGAGCATCCAGCAGCTGCAAAATTCCCTAATGACTGTCACCACTGTCCACAAGCCATAGAGGGGATGGTCAAAAAGCCAAAACAAGGACTCGAGCATCACTCATGCTCTAGCCGCAGTACACACGCTTATGTGGGCGGATACAATGGGAAGATTTTCACATTATGATTTAGTTGAGGTTGTGGTCAGATATCCGCAAAATCTCATGCAAACGCAGTGCGCATTTGCACGAACGTGAAACCAGCACAGTCTCAGCATTCCTCCCCCTTCCCCTCTCCTCAAACATCCTTCCACTGTCGTCAAATTCAACTGTGATGTATCCTCTCCTCAACCTCGACCACATTCTATAACGAAAAACAACCGGAAATAGCAACTGCTGCGCGACGAGTAACAAAGTTCTCCTGCTCGTTAGCACAAGCAGTTCTTCGACCAGTCCCCATTTTTTTGAACTGATAATATTTGATAGAACAAACATTCCTCGCTAAAACTCCCACCTTTCCTCGCTAAAACCTTCCTCTTCCAATGGGAAGATCGTCTCCACTGGCTTCAACGCTGAATCACTCAACGCGTCGCATAACAACCAAGTCACCCTAGCCAGCTCACATTATAGAACTATAAAACGTTCACCTTATCACAATATAACGAAGAAACGCTCTGCTTTCATAAGCAAAAACGACAGTGAACGTGCTTGGTATGAGAAGCACAAACCGATGAAATACAACCAAAAAGGGCGGTGAAAAGAATAAGACAAAAAGAACGGTGTGGCGCGAACATAGCCTGTTAATTAAGAATGACACGAAGTGTTGGCGTATTTTTTATAGGAAACGAAAATCATCAATCGATTTTGACAGCCCCATAGATGGTACACACGAACGAGTAAGCGGCGTAGAAGCCGATCGTGCCCGTCAATAGCCAGAATGTCAGTGCCATGAGGAAGCTGTAGCTGAAGTATAGCAACGTCGGGATGAAGCCAACGATGTTCAGCTGAAACATCGCCCTCAGTAGGTGCAGATAAACGTTATGTGTCGTAAAAATGATCAACATTCACTTCCCAATCTATCATCACTGCCTCATTAAACATTTGCACATCACCTCAAAATGTTTTGGACAAGATTTCGGTTCCAAAGACTGAGGGAAAAGCCTGAAAATATTTCACTAATTTTCTCATCCTGTCAAACTATTCCGCTACTGCAAGATCAGGCATATTCACACACGGTTCTTTTTTCGAATTTAATCCAGTAATATCTGCTGCTATGTCAACTTAAAAATTTCCCACTTATCGCCTAAAAACGATGAGGTAAAACATTCCATAATAACAGCTCTCCACTTACGAATGAACCACCAAAGATGCCGTTTCTCACTTGAGGAAAACTTCGCAAAGGTTTGAAGGGTATCTTTGCAGCATACCCTAACAGGTTTGAGGCTGTTTTCAACTCCGAAAAATTCATTTGCAGCAATCAGGTAGTACGAAAAGCAATGCAGATAGGAAAGTATGACACAATAAAGAAATTAAAAAAATTTTACGCTGGTATCCTTCCTATATTTCAATCATTTGAGCTTATACCGCGCCTACTGACAGGTTGATAGCATGGATAATTTTCAGTAGTTTATATTGTTTGACCTTTAAACTCGAATTTTACGAACAAAACAAAACGGTACAATCATTTCCCCTCGTTTATCTCTAAATGCTACGCACGGGCAAAACCGGCCAAAATTAAATGCTTCCGCCGTTTTTAATAACGAACCAAACTCCCGGTTTTCCTTCTTTATAAATTTGGCCTGCCGTGTTTCAACGGCTAACCAGCTTTTGCGCCGACGCCATCCGGATCTCAGTTATCTCGTTCACGTACCCAACATCGAGAGAGCAGCAAGACTTTGTGGTGAGTGTTGCGCCTCTCTAGCCGGTGAAAGTCATGGTAGTGCATGGAAAAACCAAACGGGACTCTTTGCAGAATTACCAACAATAATGAACTAAACAGGATGCGATTGTTCGAAGTGTTTAGCAGCTGCATTCTAAAATTTCGCAAAAATCCGCAAGCAATGAGCCATAAACATTTAAAATAGGCTCAATATGGCCTAACATTTGCAATGAATTGAAAACTGTCAACCATCGTTCCGACCGAAAACAGTGAGGAAGAATTTAGTGATGCTCAAGTGGTCACCATTACAAAACGTGATAATAGAGTTAAGAAACGAAAGAAAAGTGAGAGAAGTACCTTGCTGAAGTAATAAAACGTCGCGTACCCCATCACTAAAAGCAGAAAAAATAAATTATGATCAGCGCAGAGATCCTCTTGGATAAGAGGACTAAGATAAGAAACATCCTTGAATGCAAAAGGTAAATATAAAAGAATACATATGAATGCATATATATATATATATATATATATATATATATATATATATATATATATATCAAGATCAGCAGCAGCTCTTAACCTCTAATCTTGTTCCTTTTATTTAAAAAATTAGAACACCTACGGTTTTCCAACTGACCAAAAATGGTTTTAGTGTAGAAATGACGAACAGCAGTGTCGTATCCTTCAGCGACCTGATCTAGCCATGAAATAGGAAACTGGCGCGTAGAAAGACAAAATCAAAAAAAGCAGCGAAGAAAATAACCAACCATAAACTGCTGAACCGCCGCTAATAGTGAATGATTTCCACCACCAATGATAATTCTGTAAGTTATTGATCTCGAGAAACAATCAGATTCTATCTAACGCAAATATCAAACTTGCAATAAGCATAGCACAACTGATGAGGTAGCATTAGCTAAAAAAGTTGCATCGCACGGTGACCCTACCGACGCCACCTGACTGGAAGTAACAGAAAGTGCACAAAGTACTTGAGTCAAAAAAACGTTGCACAGTTTCTACAACAAACTTTAAATGTTCGCGACAATCCATCAGATGTGGTTAGCGACTGCGTCGTCTAACTGCACTTAATGCAGCCACCTTTAGAAAGATTCAAACATGGTGCCTTTGACTGCGCTCAATATCAACAGACGCTGGGTAAAGGTGCACTTTTGGATTAATATAGAGGTGAGACGATGCATTTATGTACAACTCTAATTTTTTAATTCAGAACAAATGAAGAGAACAGGATGTGCGACGAGAATCAGACTGAACAACTCAGCCAACTGTGACAATGATGGTGGTTTAGATGCGGAAAGTATGCACATGCGCTGCACTGAATTCACAAAAATATATGCCTAAATCACTGAATGTATACTCTGGGCATATCAAACTGTAGCATCAAATGAAACGTAGTAAAATGTTTTTGAAAAACGAAAAGAAACCAATCGAACTTACCTCGGCGCAAAGCAAAAAGTAGGCGACCACAATGGAGATCTGGGCACAAGAGACGAAAAGGATAACGCAAACAATGAACAGGAATCCAAACAGGTAGTAGAACTGATTTTCCCAGATCGCCTGTAAAAACATTATATAGTGCCCACTCGTTCCTGGCATCATAAGGGCGGCCCAGAAATGAAGATGCGAGGAAAAAATTAACAGAACATTGAATAAATTCCCGCTTCACCTAGACTATCTTAGTGCAAACTTTTAAATTTATTTTATTCTCATGCTGCACAGTACCAATGAAAACTGCAATTGCTGCCTCATCACGCTACGATGAGTTCATATGCACATATTAATGAGTTGGCAAAAACAGCTCCTGCCTCTCAGCGTTCTTTCCAGAGATCCCACATACGGTACACCTGTTTGGAAAACTGCTTTTTCCTCTTCTCTCTGAACTCAGATATACCACCAAAATCGAAAGCTGTTGCTGTCTCCAAATGAGACTAAACTTAACTCGGTGATGAACAAACTTTGTGAACTACGGATTTTTAGATGCAAGAATTTGTGTTTCCTATGGGTCGGACCTTTTCCATCAAAGGCACATAACCTCCGAGAAAATCATGAAATATCCGAAATTCAAAGAATCATAACTTGAGAAACTTCGCGATTGGTTGAAAAAAAAATATTGGGAATTATACCCAACGACTAGATCTTAAATGCGGAAATTTTGCTACATACAACATGTGGATTTATGGATTACACTGAAATTTCTTAGGAACCCATCCCCTCGCCCACCGTTTAATGAGCTGAATCATTCCCACATTTTACGTATGGACTGAACGAACAAAAACTCACCGAGAAAATAAAGAAAAGCTCAATGAAGACGGCGCCAAATGGAAGAATACCAGCAAGAAGCATACACGGAATCGTATGCAAATACCATGGCTGATCTGGCACCTGGCGCGGGATCTGATTGGTGCGCACTGGATGGGAATAAACCTGCGAATAGTGAGTGTCAGTAGTTGCAAAATACGTGTAGGAAATAATGACGCAAAAGCGACAGGATGAGGTTGAGAGAAATGATTTCTTATAAAGTCATTCCAACTTTGACTGAGCAGTGGTCCTTCATTCAAGCTCAAGAATTTTATTTCAGAAAATAATGAAGACTTGTACTCTAAAAGCTTTCATATGACAAACGCTTCTCCCCTTTATTTCCTGCCTTAACCCTTTCCCTGCCCACCTCCCTCACCTCCAACCAAAAGATGCAAGTAGAAGGAGCAGCATTAAAAGATATCACCACGACATCATTGCTCACTACTGCTGTCGATTGCTGTGGTATTACAGTGTTACGTCACGCTAGAGCTTTTCGCAATTCTTGAGAAAACAACGACATCAGACACTTCCTGAGGTTACGCGACCTTCATACATATATTCGATATTCATGTTGTGTAGCTGTGACGAAAATGAAAGGAAATATGCCTCGATGACATCTGTCGTCGCAGGTTGCCGTATTTGTGCAGATGACTTCAGAAATTCTGTCATAATTACATTGGGTTTTTTATGCCGATGTATTTGTTGAACAGAACGACATATTCTGGCAAAACCCATTCAATCATTTAGCAACAAAAATAAAAGGCTGCATAGAAAGCTTCTACACACAATTGCCAATGACGGCTCTCTCGAGCGAAACACTACTTTTAGAGAGCAAACAAATACCTACTACCGCTTACGACTACTCTGGAAATGACCAGATTAAATATTAAAGAGCTAAAGGTGCAAGAGTTACTCGTTCTGAGATGGAAACAGCCTTGAAAGCCGTATCCTTCTAACAGAACTTACGGAAGAATATGTTGAAAAAAGAACCTGTTTGCGGTACCCAAAGTGAAATCCAAGGAAGACGAGCGGCAAATCAACACCAAACCAAAGAAGTAGTAAAGCGATCATTGTTGTGAAGGGTACCGCACCAGATGAATGCTTGCCAATGAGGAAAAAATTGAGCACGAAGCCCACCCCTAGCACTACCGAAGGGAACAGCAATGCCGTCTGCGTCGCACAACGCTTCGGACGACTACCTGAAGCTTCGTTTCACATTGAAAGCGTACTCCAATACTTTATTCTAATTTTCAAATCATGTAGTATTTTGCCAATAACTTGAACTAAACTCGGCTCGGGCGATATTTATGCACAGAAAGTAAATTTCAACGAATGTTTGCTGAGTAACTGCTATAATTTCAACGGCTATCGAATAACAACTTCCGCAACTACAAACCTTAAATTTCGACTGGCCACTTGCGTCAACTTTGTTCGCCGCTAATTTTCGATGTCGCCAACCTTTCCCGTGTGTTAAATTCGTCGAATTTTTGCCGCTCCCATTTTTGACGATCCACAAACATTCCTCTTTTCTAATAATACAACAAATCCGCTTACTTACTTTTACAGCAAATGAACACCTTCGACCCCTCAACTAACGCACTATCCAAAAAATTTTATGCTTGCATCACTTCGCTGGCAGCATCTTTTAAAATCGTTCAAATTTTTGTGCTTCCGTCGAATTTCTCTTCTTTTAATGCTTGTTTAAGACCCCAGCTTCAAACTAGGTCAATTTTATCTAGCTTTTCTACGATATACAACCCCTTCTCTACGTCGATTTGCTCAGTACCACTAATTCATCATCGCATGTTGTTTCGCAGGGATCAGCCAATAGTCACCTTTGAATGTCTTGTAAAGACGACCAGCGCGGTATCCAGCGATTAAGCCCATGAAGCAATAAAGGAAAATGGCTGCCGACATCAGGGAACCGCGGCTAGCCGGAGACAGCATACCCAGCATTGCAAAGAACACGGTCACTGCTACCATCCCGATCAACTGGATGCCAGTACCCACCAGATTCACCAAGAGCATAGCATTCGGTGGAGGGCGGAATACGTCGCCATGAACCAATTTCCAACCCGTCTCTTCCAAAGTGTCATCCTCAAACATAATCATATTTAACCAGTTGCAACTTTCAAGTAATGCATTTGGCCTTCAAAATCGTCCGTTGGTCTGCATGACCTATAGTTATGAATTTATGAAAGTTCGTAGTCGTAACTATGGAATGCTTCGGATAGAGACGAGGTTTTCCCTCCACTTCTCCCCTCCCCCATCTTCCTATAAGAGCAATAAAATATTTCACTCCAACCATCTACCTTGAAATCAGAGGTTTCTAACTGCTAGGATGACGCAGTGTGATATATAGCACCATATAAGACAATGAATTTCACAAAACCATAACTGTTGCAAACATTTCGCTGGTAGATCACAAAAATGCCTGCAAAGTTTCAGATATGAAACTGTTTCCTGGAGTTCCTCATGACTGCAGCTTTTTTCTCGTAACTTCACACCCTGAATCCGGTCATTATTCGGCTGCATTACCTGTTTTCAGATAGTGCGGCATTTCTCTCAATCTAAGACACATTCAATTTCGAGAAAAATACCATAAACCGAAGCGCCGACTCTTAACCTCTTCATTTTAAGTTTCAGTTTGAAAAATATATGCTGGAGGCGTTCGGTTTAGTTGATTTCAAAGTTCACTCGAAACAAAAACTGACTGCTGATCCCATGCTTCAGCTATGCAATGTATCAGCCAACCCACAATAAAATCGTTACAGACTACAATAAAATAGAAGACTCAATCGTTACAGAGTGATCACATAATGAGCAAAACGAATAGCAGCGTTAAGGACTTTCGCATCAACCGATGGTGGAAAGCTTTTTTTTTTTAAACAAACTGAACCTATAATAAGATAAAGTGCCAACCGCTTCCTCATCTTTATTGTACTGTGCGATGTCCCGACGTACTGTACGAACGATGATCACGCTGAGAAAGCCTGAATATCAAAAATCATCCATACCTTTTTGAAAGCCGGAAATGGGTGCTCCCAAGAGGTGATATTTGTTGATCATCAATAGTGTAGCGGTAATTTCTGCATCCTTTACAACGACAAAATGCATGTGTTCAGAAGATCAAAAAGGGGCATTACAGTGGACGCTAAATAAGCGCTGTTTCAATCACGGAGTATTTCATATATATCCCAATACAACGTTTCCAGAGACGCCAGAGCTATGCATTTAGATTCTAACCTAAATATTAACATTAGTACACCACTATGCACAAAAAAGCACAGGATATACATATCGGTAATATCCAAAGCAGCACAATCCTGCTAGTGACGGGCGCAAGCACCACGAACGCAGCCGAACGTCCACTGAATTAGCATCCCCAAAACTGCATTAGTTAGGATTCAGGAAAATTCTTCAGCTAGATCATTTGTTGAAAAATAAGAAGACTATTTAAATTCCTCTCGCACAAAGAACTGCCGTCCAAGAAGAACAATATCCTCTTTTCCTGTCTCAATTTCTTTGAACTTGAGTCAAAGGTGTTTCACTCTGAAAACAAAAGTCGTTAAATAAAGCGCTGAAAGAAAAAACCATCACCTTTATTCACCTTCATTTAAGCCGATGTCCGGTGTGATTTCCTGGTTAAATTTAACTATTAAGGTATTTCTGACATCCTAGCTGCAGGCAACTAATTACTCAGTATTCGTGCTCACGATAACGAGGAGAAAAAGGCAGCTGGTTTCCGTGTGCGAGCTAATGAATGCACGGACTGTACGATTCCACCAAACTGATCTCAAGTGATGTTACGAGAACCCAACTGACAACCTAAGGTGTGCGGATGTACTTTCGAGATATTGCTGCTGTCAATAGAAAATATTTACTATGAAGTGAGCTGCAACGTTTAGTGGACAATTTCAGTTATTCGAGCATTATTAAAAGAGCCAGATCAAGCAAATAGCCTAAAAAGATCAAACAGAATTTACCTGGAAAAGTTTCGCAGAGCAGATCCCCTTATTTCTACATATTTTCTTTTTTTTTAAGCAGGAAATAAACATCTGCCTATTTGTCCCTTTCCTTCTGGCTCTTCCCCCATTGCTCTACTCAAAAAAAAAGAAACAGAAAAAAATGAACAGTTCAATAAATACCTCGACGCGAACAATTTATGATACTCATCCCGTTGAAAGACAAGTCAAATAAAAAAAGGAAAAAAGGAACCTGAGAGACAAACGATGACGATGATAGAGTTGAGGATGGAAAACCAATGAATCTGTACATCTCTCATAGACAGGTAGGTATCCCAACGACTGGCCCACGGAATGTCGCTTTCCTTCCATTTCACTGAATAGGTCCAAGCTATCTGGTTCTCTCCTTGCTTCACTTGCTGATGCTCATTCTTATCCCCCAGTGAACAGCCCTTAAATAACTGCTCAATGTCCCACTCAACGACGGCTCTAATCAAATTAACTCAATATGATCAGCAAGCTGAGAGAAAACAATATGTGCCTTTCTTTATGGAATACTATGAAGTGGGCGAATAATGCGTAAAACGTAACAATCTGCAACCTCAATTCAATTCTTTCACTCTGATTTCCTCGGTGAAATCAAAGAGAACAAAGAAATTAATGAGATGGCTCATTAGTAATACCTATCATAAACTGGAAATTGTTAAAATTCTTCCTCCGCCCTCGCCGGACAATCGTTTTGCCATCCAACGGCTTCCAACTGCTCTAAGCCACGCAAAAACATTGAAACAAAGCGTAAACACTGCAACGACTACGAAGCGATGCAACATTTGTCCTTCAGGCTCTCTTTGCTCAAGAAAGGTCGATAAGGAGTTAGTTACCCAACTGTTTACTAGTCCACTCACTCAACAGGTATAATTAAACCGTGTCGGCCTAAGGAACAGAACTGCTTGGAACCTTGATGGCTTGAACAGTCCGTAATATCGTAAAGTTGGAAAATGAATGAACTAAGAGATATCGACCTGGCCTCCAAAGATGATTGTTTTGGTATCGATGCTTCTCGGTTGTACCTCGAAGCCAACAACGCGGTACAGGTCCGGGGCAGGTTGATGATAGCTGAGCAGAATATCGAGGTGGTTATTGACGAAATAATTGCCGTTATCTTCCCAGCCTAGCCGGTAGCCATGCTCGTGCATAACCTCACCGGTCTGCTCTATTTCGAACTTCGTCACACACGGCAAGTTGTCCACCAGCCTACAAACAAATATACAGCTCACTCGAACAACAGCTGCGCTTCACTTAAGATTCTAAAAAAAACATCACCACAACTCCTTCCCTCTTGAAAAAATCGGCTGGCCTCTCTTCTTCACTCATCTACACCTCACCTGCTTGTGCCCCACTATTTCTTAGCCTATCCTGGAAAGATAGCCCAACCCTAGAGACTGTCCACAACAACGTCTTCAGAAATCCTTAGCCCATTTCCTCAAATTCGACCTCACCATTTTGGCTAAGGATCACCACGGGTCTTGGTCACACTTTCATTTTCTTCATATATATATAAAACCGTTTACGCCATGTTCTTCTCCTTTCAAGTGGAAAAAGCCTATATATATATTTTTTTTTTCCTTTTCTTTTCTTTTCAGGCTTATATATATAGCCTTCTTCCACCCTAAAGAAGAAGAATATGGCGGGAACGGTTTTTTTTATCACAAAGAAAAGTTTCGAAGGTTGCCTTTGAAGCTTCACTGAAAATTAAATTAATTCAAAAACATTTTCTTGAGCATCACTACTCAGTTACCTCGAATTTGCTTTGCATACTTCATGTGCAAAGGGATTACAAATCATTACAAGGAACCGGAAAGCACATTTCTTAACTAATAGGACGCTTTATACTTTCTTCATCGCTTTGACGCATTATACCTAATGTTTTTAATGTTTCACCACAATGACCTTAAAATCAACGATAAGGCGACTCTTCGCCCAGTAAAAATTAATGACTTTCAGCAAAGTGCAACAGCAAAACTAAATACCGCATCAATTTCAAATTTGTAGCAGTTACAGCTGACATCATTTGCGGTGTTTGGTCTCTCATAATCCCATAAGAGGAGGTGGGAAAGAAGTTTCCTACTCCCATGCGGCTTCACGTTGCATCTTTTGTTGTGAACGTCTCACATACTCCTATGCTTCACTTTATCCAGTCACTGTCTCCATATGAAAACTCATCACATAAAAGTCGAAAAATTTGATCGGAAGAGAAAATTTACCCAATAATATATACTTCTCTTTTTGTTGCTTTTACGAGAAATAAAAAATATTAAAGCGACAATAAAACCGAAAAGGCGAGGGAGGGAGGGGGAGAGGAAAGGGGAGGAAAGAGATAGGGGCAAAAATGGGAGCAAAACACATTTTAACCACCACATGAAAAGAAACTTACAAATGGACGTGGTATTCCTCTTTAATCCTCCTCGCTAGAGTTAATGAGCCCTCTGCGTTTATTGTCACCATCGGACTTTTTGAACATGTCGAATTACAGGCCATATCTTGCCGCATAAACACCTCAAATATGTTCAACGTTGAAACGTTCACGGGAAGGTTATCTATCTGCAGACGAGAAGTACAATAACTAAGCAATTTATGCGAGGAGGTATCTGTGGTGCTAAGTTACCTAGAGGAATTCAGAGATTTGGCAGAATATGCACCGTTCAGATGCTTGTTCCAGCTACTGCACAGCGCGAAGTCTTGATCTCTTTAATATCCACTATGAAATGATGTTAATTAGAACCACTGGATTTCGTTTCAATTTTGCATATTAAAATCGCGCACCAACTATAAGAATGCTTACGAGGGAGGTGAAAAATCACCTGGAAAGGAGTGTTGACGATTCGATCACCTCGCATAACCTCACCGAGATTCTCTGACTTGTAGTGAATTTCACCGGATGGACGACAAAAAGGCAATGAATAGTACTCGTAGGGGACGACAGTCTTCGTAGACGTAATCTTTATCGCCTGCAATGCTTAAATTTGCAATCGTGAACAGATCTAAAGAATGTGGGACAATATGAACTTACTTAACACTGCAGTCATGTACTTTTCACTGATCTGAGAAGGATGCGCCCTTCCACTTTCATCTGACGAATAATAAACACGAGTGGGGATGCTAGGCCTTTTAACTCACTTTAAAACAACAGTAACCGAGCACCTTGTTAGCAATGATCATACTCAGCGAACCATTAACGGGTGAACTTTCCCCTGTAAAAGAAAAAATATCGTCCCCTAAACAGTTTGCTTTGCTGATTCTATTACGTTTACGAAGATGTTAGTTGATTATATTCAGTACCTTGAACTGTCAACGAAAAAATCCCATTTTCGGCAAAAAAAGGAACTGTGATACCGTGCTGATATAACTGCTACGATGGGGTTGATCAGCTCGTGTGCAAAACTAGGCGCAGCTCTTCACACCGTCATTTACCAGAGGGCACTTAACAAATCGCAAGCGATAACAACAAGACGACAAACCTTAACTTCGATCGGATCGCCCACTCTGAACTCCACAGGCGCTACTCCAGGCACATAAAATCCCTTTTCAAATGGTATGAGGCAGCTGATGAGCATCACGACCATGAACCAACGAGACATTCGTTTAGCCATTGTGATCGGTTGACTGATTCAAACAGTTACAGAAAGCTACTTTTCTGATGACTCTACAGCGAGGTTCGCCTCTTAAGCCTGGCTGAAGAATTGTTTGTGAATAAGCGCATATATGCACCTACGACATACTTCAATATGCTGCACCGAACATATGTTTCAGCGTTACAGCAGAACAGCTCACCTCACTCTTGCATTCCGCCTAACTTCCATGAACATTTAAGAATGCCACTAGCCCATTCCCTAACGAATGATACGGAACACGAAGAAATAAAATTAACTTCTAACAAACTCTCATCCAGCGTCAACATTACTTAAGCGTTCTGCTATCGTG
Organism: Parascaris univalens; assembly: GCA_037576465.1. Lineage (NCBI taxonomy): Eukaryota > Metazoa > Nematoda > Chromadorea > Rhabditida > Ascarididae > Parascaris > Parascaris univalens. Next base: position 77,648,535 of record CM075173.1, on the reverse strand, counting down.
ACGTCAACTTTATAAGGACCGTCGCTGCTTACATCGAAGAAACCGCCACATGGCTGTTCGAATCCAGGCTCGCTGAGAGACGTTAGTCAGCTAGCACGATGATCACAATCGGAAACAAAACGCACTGCAGTACATCCACAATAATTTATAATTCATCCTACCCCTACAATAGATCCTAAACTCTGCATTATGCAAACGGAAAACGACGCAAGTATATACTAGAGACGCCAAGTTTCCCACGGAGGGAAAGAGGGAGGAGGAGGAGAAGCGAAGAGAACAACAGCAGTTCTCATCCAGCTTTCAGTTCAACGAAATTGCCGGAATCTCCTAGACAATGGCCCAACAACACTACGCAGCCATACCGTGATGATGGAAGTACATCGAACGCTGACTTCAGCATCAGCCCATTCCGTGCGTTCTACGTCGATGAACTCATAAACCGTCCGTGATCGCCGAAATCCATCACACAGCCTTACATAACAATGTCACCTAATCGAGCTGTCCACTATAAAAGAATCTGGAGGCAGTTTTCGTGTGCTATATGCGAAATTCGAAGGAATGCGAGCAGCTCTGAACCAACGAAGTGCTTAGTGATGATAAAAAGAGACTTAGAACCACAGTAAGCGGAGCGAAATTCGATGGGGTCGATAAGAGAGAGCGGGTGGGGAACGCCTTTGGAAGTATGAACAGAAGCACCTCGGATTGGATTCCACTGAACTTAGCGTATGTGAAAATATCGTAAGAGCACTTTTAAAAAGCGCCTCCGTCACACTCAGATTTCTTAACCGAATCGACGAACGTGAAAGGCAAAAATTAAAACGCCACTCATATTTCCAAAGGCACACAGATTGACTTCAAGAAATTCGGCAGAAAAGGCACTTTGTGCTCTATTCCCTAAACAAGTAGACCGCAAAACACTGCAATGACAGTTTGTCACTGAGGGGTGCAAACTGCTTATCTCAGAATACTTACGCACACGGGTTATGCCATCTCTCCTTGTCTCAGACCTACAATGCCACATCTTTTCCTCCTAGAGCTCTTTAAAAAATCCATTTTCAGTTCCCTTTGGAACTCACCCTCCCCTACCCCTCACCCCGTAAATAAAAAGACGATGGATCGCCAAAAACCAACGAACGCGTTTGAGATAAGCTCCGATCGGTTGGTAAATTGCTGCCTTTATGAAACGATGCAACCTTCGGTGCTAAACGATGTGCTAGACATGTTTGATGCTTCACCTATTAGACGACTATGCAGGCGTTCGCTACAACTGAAAATATTGCAGATGGGATATTGGAAGAGGATGACGTCGTCGTCTAACAGAGTGATGTTTAGAGGGTTGCGAAGTGCGAACTTGCCGATATGAGGTTCGTCGTTGAAAAGTCCGAACATTGGCGAGAACGCGTGGCAACTCGCGAAAGGGCTGACAGCGTCGTTTGGTGGCGTGGGCACGAATGACCGGCGAACTGAAAAGCTTCTCTCGCAGTTTTCTATCCTTCCTTCATCGTTTCTTCTCTCTTTCAGTTCTGAAGGACGCATCTCCGTCGCCGAAGGGGAATGAGAAGAGGAAACATGAGAGAAGACGCAGCAGTGCAGTCAAATACGGACGGTGTAGTTGCACTGTATCCGTGCAACAGAGGGTGCATATTGTTGTGGGACCGCCTGCTTCCTTTCCCTACAGCAATAGGCAAGCATGGGCATGAGCAGTTTCTCGAAACATTCATACGTGCATGGCTACGTTTTGTGCGTGAATCTGCGTGTTGTGTTATGTGCACATATCGAGTGAAGTGCCGCAGTATGTTTCTGCTTCAATCTTTTACCTAGGATGTTTGTTCTCTCCGAACGTCGCCCGATGTACCACAAAATTGGCGTATGCAAATTCCAAAGAATCTTTTAATGCCTTTACGACTGGAATGAATAAGTGCCTTTGTTCTCAGACACTGAAAGAACGATTAATGTGAATTTCATAACGCAAAATAGCGAATACACTGCCTAGCGGACGAAGCCGTGGGGAAAATATGAGCGGATAAGGAGGAAAGTAGAAAACAAGCAGAGTGAGCAACATTTCCATGATATTTAGCACTTACGAGACTGCACATATTTACAAGCGATTTCAGTGAAAGCAATTTCGGCGAGAACACGTGAGGAGGACAATGAAGGAGGAGCGGTTGGGGAGAGGAGGCATGGTGGTCATCTCTTATACGAGATTCAATTTCAAGCGATTTAGCTTTCGCGACGTCATCCGGAACGGAGTTTATGCCATGGCAATAGATGCGCTGCGGAGTCTTGAACGTGGCTAAGAAAGACTAAACATGCTCAGTGTGGACTGTTGATAATGACGCTGATGGAGTTCGCCAATCGAGTGGAACCATTTTGTGATGAATAGTTGGAAGAACACATCAAAGGGGAGGCGAACATTTTAGCGAGCAATGTTGTACGCCATATGGCGACCAAACCAGAAACGACGCAGCTAAAGTGCGTGCAAAGCAAAGGTGCCAGTTCCCTGCGTGGTATGAAGTCCGCGCGAATAAGCTACAGCTTTGCTGTCCCAGCGATTCGACCGCAGCGCAACTAGAACGGTCTTCGAAGTGTAAGTCTCCACCAGTTCTGTACCTCTAATGAAGCACGCTGAGACATTACACCACTAACTCTATACCGATAGAACGGTCATATTTCATGTGAGAAGGTGCTGAAGCGTACACCACACTACCTGCGTTCAATGCTGTGACTTTTGTGGCTGACTTATTAAAACTAGCAGGCCGAGAGACACGTACACAACAAACATCAATATGACTTACTCGAAAGAAGCGAAAAGCATAGAATGATGCTAAAGGGGATTATGGAAGACGTGAAGGTAAGACATGGGGGGAACAAGTACTCATCCAAAACGTTTATTCAAACAGTTCGTGGAAGTGGGCTTAATGTGGAAAGAGAAAGCAGTGAAAAATGAGAAGCGCTAGGCTGGATATGAGCGCCGCCAACATGGGAGCTGAATCTGGCCAACAGTGTGCCACACCTCGTAATGGCGCAGTTCAAGGCCACCCTGAACGTGCCGAGTATCAATGGCAATAAACTGTCGTTGCGATCTTATCTAACGCTAGGACGTTAACTGAACGTTATACACACACGTCGCAGTTTCTTTAAGATGCGCTGATCTAGAAGGAAGCATGTCTGTTTTTGGTGCCATCGGAAAGCGATATTTGAAGATTGAAAGGGCATAATGGAGCATTCAGGGCGCAAGAATCTCCCAAGAATGCCGCTGGATGCAGAGGAGTGGTAGGGGAGGAGCAAAGGGTGAGAAGGGTGGTGAAACGAGGTGGGGAATGTCCCCAGAAATCTTTTTGGTTAAAACGTCCATCATACATAGGGCGATTTATTTCAGATCGCATCAGATTTTCACCATGCTATACTCTGTTTGAATATACCTAATTCCATCTTCACGTGATTATTATCCGTTTCACCCAAAGCGAATAACATTTTCTTGTGAAATCCATTAAAAAGTCACGGTTTCCCCTCCCTGCTGCAAATAAGTTTGCTCACTCTTTTCAGGATAGCGAAACACAAGTAAAGATCCGTTTCCGTCGCCGCATCTACGCTTGCAGAGTACTTTCCGCTGTTTTCCGTCGTTTCACAGAAGCACCATCCCTTCTTCGCTGCTTTCGACTATAGGGGTTCAGTCGTTCGCAAAAACTACAGCGCACATCATGTGAATTTACAATGCTGTCGACGACTGGAGAGGTCTAAGCACCATCGATGCTGCAGTCACCACCATCGATGACTGCAAATACGAGTAACCGTCGACCTTATGCTTTAAGCCCGGGGAACTGATCGTAAGTGATCACTACAATTATTCAAGTGAAATATTCCCCAAAAATACTAAATTGAATTGGGCTCACACTTCCGCTTAGAACTGTTGCCCGATATGTGCAATGCTGAAACTTTTGTGACAGTTGGAATACAGTGAGTTTGGGAAGGGGGATGCTGTGGGAACGGAGTTGCTAATATGTTGGAATGTTCTACTGGCACGACCAACGTCTGACGAAAACATCCGGTAGGAAGAGTGTGTTGGTGCAGGTTTAGCTGCACAATTTGTGTTATGTAACGACATTTTTGTGATGGTGCGACGATGGCTTTTCTGAGGGTAATCTGTGGTTAGACAAGAAAATCGTCCACAGCGTTCTCCGCATCTAACAGTCGACCTTGTTTTGCACTGACTGCTAATTATTGCTTGATATAGTTTTTCGCTGAATCCTCGTGACATCTGTCAGATTTCGCATAACATCTACCTAATTCATCTCATCATACCGAGACGGCGAGTGGATCCTACCGGTTTTTTGACGGAAACCTGAGCATCAAGTTTCTTCTTTAAATCTTCAGCCCTCTCCTCTCATTTTCTATTTACTGCACCACACAGAGGAAAATATGTCAACGACGGTAAGAAGTTTCACACATGCGCAACCCTCACCTGAGGAGGCGAACAAAAATCAGAATGCGAGAACAAAACCGAGGCGCCCGGAGTGATGTGGAACATCTGCTTTGGCGCTTTATCTTCTCCTTTGCTTTGATTCCATAATGGTTTTCCGAATTTACAGGTACAAATTTTGCTGCCGCCAAGGCTTGGCGGCAGCAAAGCCATGGCGGCTTTAGCTTCCGCAACTAGCTTCCGCAACTCAGAAGCAATAAACACTTTGAAGTGTATCGGGACAAAACTCTAATTAAAACTTTATTCTATTACATGTGTACGTTTGCAATATATAGCACTGAGTAGAATATGTGCGCTGCATGCTTACAACGAAGTGGGCTTATTCATATGGAATTTTGTGAGGAGAATGATTGACTGTATTTTGTCCTCCGTGAAGTTCGATATCGGTGAATGGAGGCGGTGCCGCGTATGGATTCGTTGGCAGATAGCCGAAACAGAAGGGCGTTGGTGGTGCCTTGGCAGTCTGCAAAACTGATCAAATCACCTATGAACATTAGAGGGAACGGGAAGAAAAATCTTTGGAATAGTGAAAGAAAAATCTTTGGAATAGTGAACTTTTTGAAGACGCTACAAGTGCTGAAGCAGCTTCATAAATATTGCTTCCTGCATCGACTTCTAGAGTTTTTTGCGCAAAGAATTATTTCATCTCATCAACGTTCACAACGTACTTTCAACAACCATGATAATGGCAATGCGAGGCGTCTAAGACGACGAAGCCACGTTACAATAAGCAATCAAACATCTGTTCACGAAAGTCGACCTAATTTTAGAACAATACACACACTCATCCCATCGAACGGCCGAAAGATTCTACAAAATACATTGTCCAGAAGAAAAATTTCGAAAGGAAGGTACACATACATATAAGAGGAAGAGGGAGAATAATTATCACAGTTACTTCAACCCGCTGATACCTGTCATTTGGACGGTATAATCTCAGAAATCTGTTGAAGCAATCTGAACCTTTGGCTAAAGTTGATTCATGTTTACTAAATATTTAACTTCATAAGAGGCCAGGGACGGCGTATGCAGAAGAAAGAAATAAAGCGAATAGCTTCAAAAGGAAATGAGTTTGAACGTTTTCAGAAATATCAAAGAAACCTCCATCGCTCAACAAGTTTTGACCATAGGTTTTCCCATTCCTCGGTTAAAAAAAGCCCAACTTTATCAACATTTTAGATCTCAGTATCATGGTAAATTTGTTCGACGCTACAATGGGAACAGAGCGATCTGACGTTGAATTTCCGTGAAATCGAAGGTCCAAAAATTCTCGATCGGGGTCCACCATGAGCATCCTCAGTAAACAGTTAGCACTGTTACTCAGTCGCGCATAATAAGAAAACAATGCCACAGCGATGAAATGAATTATACGAGAATGATCTAGTAGGATGGCCATGCAATAATACTACTAAAACTGACCATATCAGGCGGTGGAAAGTTGTTTGGTTGTGGTGCAAACGGATGCATAAGACCAGTGAATTCATCAGGATGTGCCATCCAGCTCCACGAATGTAGTCCGGTTGGTCCGGCTTGTCGCACAGGAGGCAGATCTGCGATAGCACTACTCTCCGCTTTATCCTGTCTTCGCCACTTAGCTCTTCTGTTTTGGAACCAAACCTGAAATAATTGTTCAAACCAACTAGCAAAACGCTATCGAAATACGCAATTAAAATTTTCTCCTTTCTGAATTCGACTTTGAGATGACGTCGAAAAACGAAGCAGAATTTGAAACAAAAAAAAACCACCTACAGAATGAATATGGTGAATTAAAAGAGGAAAAAAAGCAATAAATGGACTGCCAGAGAAGTATAGGAGTAAACTGTAACAAAATGAATCATGAGAAACGATGAAAATATGTTAATGAAGGCATCTTGCTTAAAGAGCAGACAGTTAATAGTTAACGTGCGTAGACGAATTAGTAATAAGCTCGAATGCTATCTATAAGGTGTGGATTTAAATCCGCACATCGGTGCCCATTCCTGCTCAAGAAATCAGCCTTTCCAGGAAACGACTAAAAATTTCTGTAATGGAACATAAACGAACAAATTTATAAGTGGGCTGGGAAACTCTGGTGAGAAGTCTTTAAAAAAGCATCATTTCTGAAGTCTCTTTGAACACAGAAGCTACTTCAATCAATCTACATTTGAAATCTTCAATTCGGGATGCATAAACGACCTCTGAAAAAGTTTGAATTTCGTTCGGATAGCGGACTACGCTGCGTCGTATTAAGGATAAAGAATGAGAAGGGGAGAGGATGAACAAAGTCAACTTGACGTTTCATTAAAGAAGTGAACATAAAGAAATATTTTGTCACTGCTCTGCAGCCTTCTTGAAAAAAACATCAGCAGAGCACAACAGATCGAAGGCGAAGAGGAGCGGAAAAGAGAAAATGATGCAAAAAAGGGCACGCAACATTGAATGCAAGGTGCCAACAAAGGAAATCCTCAAAAGGTGGAATTTGCAGGTAGGTTTCCAAACTTTCCAGTAGAAATATTTAATAGTTTTCACTTGGATGGAAAATTTCCTAGCAGAATTCATATGGAATTATTTAAACTCGTCATATGTATGAGGAAAGGGGAGAAAGTGCTTATAATTGAGAGGCACAACTTTTTCAAGGATAATAATTTGATAAAGTTTCACTGCTTCGTTGCTAATATTCTCATGTTTACGGAATTTTCTATCGAGTGCCATCATCCTTCCTTTGGTTACCTAAAATCGGCTTAAAAAATATACCTTTCACTGGATTGCTCTCGACGGTGGTCTATAACTAAGTGCTTTTGCAGTTTCTTCGACATCGTAGATACTACGATCGAGCTCGTATTATTAATTAGACTAGACTTGCAATAGCGTTCAATTTTTTAGATAAAGCCTATGACCGAAGGAGTAATAAAGTCGATTTTATGAATTGCATCAAAAGTTAAGACGAATGAAACAGTGAGGCAGAATTTCTAGCAGCCACTTCGCACTTTACGCTGCACATCAAAACGTCAAATGCAGGATGGGAATACAGTGAAGGAGGAGACGGTGGAAGATGACTGAAAGAAGTAACTGACCTAAAGGCAGTAATAACGATTTCAGGAAGATGAATCACAATACGTCGTGTTAGCTATGAAGAAGTATAACGTTAAAAACGAGAAAAGAGAATAAGCCGAATGACATCGGCTGAGGAACGGAAGAAGCAGACTAAGGTGGAAGGAGATGAAATGGTCTTCAATTCGCGGAACGGAAGGATGGTAAGCAGAATAAGAGCATGATTATAACAAAACAATAATAATAATTCACTGTAAAATTGCAAAAATACACCGTACAACTAGGAAATGCTCCTCGCGACAAACGTAGAAGGAATTCTGAGAATGATCGGTCTTTTCAACACAGAGAGGTGAGGTGGCGAGCTGCCATGGGACTGCCACGATATTTTATTGACAGCAGTTCCTGCTGCTTTCTCAGGAAACTTCATTTGCGGTTGTCGAGCCTCGTCTGGAGGTTCGACAACCTTGAGAATCGGGAATGCTGGATTTCCTTTCCAGACCTTCAGCGTTTTGTATCCTGAAGCTTGAGTGTTCCTGAGAAAACAGATATCGGCAACCCCACTGCGGATTACTTCATTAGTGAGAAGAGAGAAATTAGAAACTTCGGCACTTTTTTAGATTCTGGAGACGAAAGATTCATCCATCCTTGTAAAATGGATGGGACATGGAAAAGATGTCGATTTCGCAGCGAGAAAAGCGTAAGGAAAAACAACAGATTTGCTTTTCTGTGCGAAATTCAAAAGTGCAATGTGATTCCTTCGAAAAAGAGACGATGCGATTTTCGGAAGTTTCTGAGGCAAACGTTACCAAAGCCGAACATAACTGTCAACTAAAATAATCGAGTGCAACGCTTTCTGTTGCCATTTCTTCAAAGGAATGACGATAGTGACAGCTGTCTGTCTACAGTGTGGTTTCCATAACAGCTTTCACAGCAACAACACAGTACTTGTCGCATTCACGCGTCCTCGATAATTTGAAACCAAATAAAATCGTTCGCAGCGCTATGTGTAATTCGATTGCTTAGAACGATGGGCTTATGCAAATATGCGAAAAAAAGAAGCAATGCCACGACATCTTACAGAGAGTTCTTATGGGATACATTCATATCAAGAGATATGACAACCATCAAGAGCTATTTGAAAAAAGGACAACATAGATGGAACTTCCATCAAGCGAAGTGAAACCGCTCTAACGAGTGATTAGTATGTTTCATTGCATTCTCAGGAAGAGATCTTTCATTGATGGACGCGAAAAGTTAATTGATCAGATTATCGAGGCATTATGCGAGCACGCTCGGTACGGCAAAAAATGCATTTTAAGCAGTGCTAACGTTAACTCAGAAATATGAAAACACAGAGATAAACAACGAAATCATCTTTGATGATCTGTTCTTCAACAACATTCCGAGGTGACACAGAAACTGATTTGAAATAACCGCTGTTTTATTTTCTGCTTGCATTGGCCATTCCGTCGACTCCATAGTCGTATGATTTTGTTCTTAAGCGAGGAGCGGGGTCGTTGGGTAGCGGAATATATGTGTGCAGAAGATCATTTAATGTTGAGGAGAACTGTGGGATCAAATGATGCAGCAAGCATTGTGACGACACATCTAAGCAATGCTGACAAGAAATTAGGCGTTAAGAGAATGTTTTGTGAAATGTGAGAGCGAAAGCTGATAATTGCGTTGGGCTGCGACAAGAAGATTGACGCGAATGCCTTAAATCGAAGGTCAATTCTATTAGCGGGTCGCCTCTGCGCCGATTTCCTCTCGCTACAGTATACGAGACGCGGAGCTGCCATCAATCACGGTTACATCAAAACGCAACACCCATTAAACTGCTGGCGTGCTCAGCTACGGTAAACGAAAAATTTCATCACTTGTTCTCCATACACTAAGTGACGACATGGCAGCACTTCAATGAACACAACCACCTGAGGACGTACTTGGGGTTTAGATCGCATGCAAAATAAACCCTTCACAATCGAGCAGGATAAATCAGCCGTCTCCGCAGCCAGTTTTTTGCACCTGGGAGGAGAGAGGAAGGTAGAGGGAGTGGGAAGGGGATAGTCCACAGTTCGGAAGTCTCCCGCGAAACCAAGTTCTTTTACTCCCGCAAACCAATGTAACATACCGTTATTATCGTCGCAGATTTCTGTTCTCTCATTACTGCTAGAACGACAATACTGATGAACTCAATTCACTTCCAAGTTATTTTTGCGACTCTATTAAGGAAACTCGAAGTTACATCATATAACGAAATAAACTATCTTTCCGATGAAAGTAGGTTCAACTCAATGATCCAAGAAGCTCTGATCTGACAACGTCATAACATGACAAACCGCATGTGTTTCATGCTAAATTTTATATAGTGTCTCAAAATCTTCATTTTCCCTTTTATCGGTCGTTGGTTATCCGCATGCATGTTCGCTGCTTCTTTTCGCCTGTGTGTTCGCTTACTGCAACTGACGTCGAAAACGTTTTACTGCGACAACTTTTGTCCTTTCTTACAAGCAGATGAAAGCATTGCATCGTTCTTCTTCCTAATATTCCTCGACTGGTGCTTTCTTTTTACCCTCAGAAAGCAGCATATCGAATGCTTCTGTGTCTGTCTCAAGCTTGTTAACGAGGTTTCACCGACCTTAATGCATATGAAAAGCAATTTTCATAACAAAGCCCTTGTCTTATGTTTCTGTTCGAACATGAACCATTCAAACAAATCACATCTATACACCTCGGGATGGATCGTCTCACTCATTTGAAATATATTTTAACAAATCTCGAAGCTCCGCAATTTGGTAATTAATCGGACTACTCGCACAGGATCAGCGCTTTTGCGGCTTTTAAGGACCCCACGGTCGAAAACAATGGAACGTATTCGTTACCTCCATAGAAGTACGACCCGAGGAGTCCTGTGGCTTAAGATTTTCAAGTTTTTTCGTCGCGCCGAACTTCTTCAGATGATATACGCCAACTCCAATTAATCGCAGGACACCAACGCCCCAACAAATATAACAAATTCGTTTTAGAAGGCAATAAAAATGACCACAAACCACAACCTGCATGGACTTGATGGAAATTTGCATGATTTTCTGCGCAATATGAGAGAGCAAAAAAAAGGAAAAATCAGTAGAACACAAGAGACGGCCTCTCTGAACTAGATCTAGCAGCACTCCGCAGCAGTACTTCTCTCTTTTCTTCGTGCCAGCCCACATTTCACTTCTAGCATTGTATGCATGTTGTTAGATGAAGGCATGCATTTAAACCCGACCAAAATGATGGATACTAATCGGAGAGAAGAGACAACTAACTCGCTCATTTGTGAGTTCTACGGTGCGGTGCGGGGTGGGCATCACTAAAGAGGACAAAACCGCATTTGAAGCAGAAACATTGCGCATTTGTCGCATCGCGCACTCCATTAACGTTAATCCGAACGTGCGAACGAACGGTGCACATAGAGAAAGGAGTTGCATAGCCTGCCTGACTAGCCTTTCAACTCCATTAGATTAAGCGTGTTGTCCATTCAACCCAAAAATATGCCGCATTTACCATTTATAATGTCCGACCCGTATTTATTATTTAAATGTCGCTTTGCGCTCATAAATTTCCCACCTCGCTAAACACCGACACCTCATCAAATACTTCTATCTCAACAGAAATCAACCGAACAAAAGCAGGACGACCGTAATGGAGCCTTCAAAGTGAATCTCCCTCTTTAACAATGTGTCTCAAAAAAACATTCTAGAAATTCCAACAAATCCCATGTAAACAGTGCTGGTAGGTTACCCATTTGGTATCTCAATACTGTCGACTACGCCGACGTGATACGAGGGAAAAACCAAAAAACCAACGTCCTAAACTAGAACAGACTACGAACGAAACACGACAACACATTTCGTAGTAAGATGCACGGAAAAATGGAGTTCCGGAAAATAAGGAAATATATATATCCAACGCCTGTGGCAATATGAAATAACAAAGCATTTACCTGAACGCGTACTTCGGGTAACTTCACTTTCTGTGCGAGCAGCTGAAAAAAATGATCGGTCCACTTTTTGTGGCAAATTCCTCTTCTTAATATGAATTAAAAACTGAGTGATAAAGCACAACGGTCTCATTGCAAATATTATTGACTTCAAATAGCTAGGGCTTCTTGAAAAAATATAAGATTAAGAATCAATAATGTTGGTGCTAACAGTTGAAGAACTTGGCATGACGAATGGTTCTGCAAAAATGTGGGCTTGAAACTGGCTTCGACTTCATTATATAAGAAATAACTTTTATAATTTAGGCAAATGTGACAACAAATCCGATAACTGTATCAATAAACATTACTACTAATGAAATATGGAAGGTACCTGGCAGATAGGCCTTTTCTGATTCAAAACGAACGATTAAATATGCAAAAAAAAGAGTTGAAAGGGATTTACGAAAGGTGATCTTGAAAAGGATCTCACCTCCCTTGCATAAACATCCGGATAGTGGCACTTCTCGAAAGCCTGTTCCAACTCATGAAGTTGAAATGTCGTAAAGGTTGTTCGATTTCTGCGCTGTTTTTTCGAATCTCTGAAATCGAACTAAACAACTAGGTTACTCCACAAGCAACAACATGCTGCCTACATGCCAAGACGAAAAGAAATATTCCACAGGAATAATTTAGCAACTGCACTGACAGAATCGTTCGGGAAGCACATGTAATCACGGAGAGGTGATCTCCTCATCAAATTCTAAATAATCCAAAAACGTCGTATTCGACATTCCGTTTCAAAACCTCTAACAACTAGTTGATATTGCTATTGAGCAATATCAACTGCACTAAGGCGTAAATATAGTCAGAGATTAAAATACTTAACCCGACTGTGATAATGATGGCAACTGCAGCATTTATAACGTTACTTTAACCGATAACCCTCTTTCCTTTGCCAGTAATTGATTTTCTTTAGAACAATAACACTGTACAGCTAAATGCCGCGCAATTAATTTTCGGGGGATAAGGGATTCCAATACACCTAATCCGCTAATTTTATTGCACTCGGTACGGGAAACTAAGTTTAAAGTTTTTGCACCCGGCACGAGACGAACAGAACGGATTCCACTGGTAGTAAAATTTCAGATAGTTTAACAACTATAACGCTTAAACCCAAGCAATGAGCAAAAACTCACTTGACTGGATATGTGGAATCTAGATAGCATGTTATCTAGAAAGGCGAACCCAAAACGACATGTTCCTAGCAGATGAAAAAACCAAAAGGTTACAAGGGAACAGTTCTTTGCATCTAAATTTACAAGCGCCTTCTCCACAGAAAGTGTTCTCAGAATGTTGCCTTAACGGAAACTGAATGAAAATTAACGTCAAAGACGTGTAAAGAAATCCGTGAACCAACGAGGTGGTCGGTTCAAATAGCTGCACACGTTAGGAGCAATATAATGACCGACTCTGTTCTAATTGAGCAGCACTTTAAACATGCCTCCAATTCAATGAAATTGAGGAAAGATGAATCAAAAAGAGTGATGCATTAGGTAGCCAAGGTGGCCTTCAGATTTCGTCACATGATCACTCCTTTGACTTTGTCTATGGGATTGTTCATGCTGGTTTTGCGTGCCATAATAAACTTTACTTGATCTTCAATCACCGACCACTCTATCTTCTACCTTATGGATCTGAACAACATTTCTGCCCATGGCCGTATCGTGTTTGATTTCCTCCATGTATACGACCACCGCCTTGAGAAACGAAGCTTGAGCGACGCCAACTTCGCAACAGTTCATTATGCGAGTATATCTCTCGAGGCCATCGTAAAATTTGCTTTTTAATTCCCCTATTCTATTACAACTTTCCTAAATATAAGTGTTGGATGAAGGCAAATGCTATTCCGATGAATTTCGTTTGGTTTATTTCCATTTCTGAGTATTCCGACATCTCCGATATTTGCGAAAAGCGTCACCACTATTTATTATGTGCTGAGATAAACGCAAAACAACGCCCGGTTATTTAGTGTAAACTGCCACAAATGAAGCATTCCTGTGGTTTTCTCGTTACTAGGCAAGCAATCAAGATATCTTTTCTAATGTGCCACGAGTTCTCGTGCACAGCGTTGAAAATTACTGAGAAACCAAGGAATGCGCTTGATATAAACATGTAGTGCAAGCCATTTGCAAAAACGTGTTCGGAAGGTCGAATATGCTGGAAAATATTTTCATCTTGAACGACAGTAAGTGGGGTCTTACGAGAGATAATTCTGCTGCATGAGATATGCTCCTAAGAAGAATGAGAGGGTCTCATTCTTCACGCATGATGATGGACTCTGGCCTCGCTCTAAACCGAAAACTGACAAACGGCAGGCGGCAGGCGGCGCTGAACGTAAGTGCTGAACCGGTCGAGGACGCCGAAGGCAAATTAAGCAACAAGATTTTACTTGCGGCCAATGTGACGACTTCATATGTCATAGAAGATACTCTTTTGAGTCTCATTTCTGAAAGAAGCATTCATTCTATTCTTCTGATGTAAAAGTGCTACCATTGGCCCTTAGTCGAAATCTGCTAAGAGCCCATTAAAATCTCTGCCGAAGGTGTGCACAATTACTGACGTATTTCCGCAGCGCGCAAAGTGACAGAAATTATTACAGAGGTCATTGTGTTTCAGTGCTTACTCAGTAGCGACTTGACAAACCCTCTCGACTCGACTTTCTTCCCCACCTTTCACAGCTAACCTCATCAACTAGCAAATGCTTACAGCGTCCAATCAAAAAATCACACCTGATCTCATAAACATCAAAAAGATAACGGCGTTCAATTGCATATATTACGGTAAACTTCCGTGGGGATTGCAAGCTACGGTGTTTACCGCCTCTTTTCAAAATGCATCGAATGCTTTCTCATTGGTCATTGATTTGTTGTGAAAGTAGGTGATCTCTTTCGTTCACCTGTCGGATAACGAATGTTGTTTGCCTAGGTGACACCATGTGCTATACTCGCTCATATTTATATAAATAGTATTTCAGATAAATTGTAATGTATACGAAAATTGTTTGCAAACAACGCTAGAATATATCAATCGCCGTTAACATGATCCTCCTATCGACTTCCACTGACTGTAAAGGGATCCTTGCAATTTTAGCGTGTAACCCAAGTCTTTATAGTAAGACATATCACACGAGATGCGCCGCCTTTTTCCCGGATTGAAACTGCTCAAAAACATTGAACTCGAGTGCCGTTTTCTCAATTCACTTTAGGTGAATTCACTCAGTTCACTTCTAAAGCCTGAGTATAAGGCATGAACTAAGAGTACTCGACCACTGAAACTTGATATATCGTCAGATGACGTTTGACATGAACTTGCTTTTAAAAATCGTTACAGGTTGATACACTAAACAATGTCCTCTATGGCTTCCATTTCATATTTATCCATGTTTCGAATAATTTCCAAGACAATCGCCCCAGCATGGAATCCTTCAAGTTTTGTAGGTCAATGCAGTGCACTGCTTGTGTGGTCCACTGAGTGCTTTGGCCCTGTCAATACATGTCTCAACCCCACTTTCTTCTTCTTTTCGACTGTTTCTCTTTGGTGCTTTCAATAATGAATGAAGACTTTCCATTCGTTACTGAACGATTTCACATGTAGAGCTTTTTTTCTTTCTTTTCACTTCTCTGAGTCTACATATTTTGTCCTTTCTGAGCGCTTTTATTCATCTGTTCCAGCAAAAATCCTCTTCTTTCTAACGGTTTCTTTTCATATCCATACATCCAGATCATAAATGTCAACTGAACAACTGTCGACCTACTTCATAATCACATATTTTAGAAGAGAAAAAACAACTGTGGTGGGTTAACCGTATTACTGATAAACTGCTCCATCATTTTTGCAAACTCACATTTACTAAATTATGTAGAGTTTAGGCATCCAAAACTCTTGTGAAATAGCGGCTAAACATGCAAAGTTGTACGCCTCAAACTTTCTTCAGAGTCGTCGTGAAATGTCTCGCGAAAAAGCAAATAAAAGATGGAGACTTATGTATATAGAGAATCAGACATCCGTACACGGAGATCGCGAACACAACGATTTTCGGATTCTAGAGCATACAAATGCAAACATGAAAGTAACAATGATGAAGTGAGATTTATAGCAAAGTAAATGTGCCACTGGTTTGCTGAATGTGCAGTATCAATGTAAGCAAATGCGATTTTTGTTAGTCGCAAAGTCGAAGAGGAACTCTACTCGATTTCGATAATACTTAATTTTTGTTTCTAACAACTACCTGTTCTGACCTTATGAGTTTTTTGAAGCTTCAGAACAATCATAACACCTTAGGCCAGCGTTGTAAAACTAAAACAAATATTCCGAAGAAGAACCATCCGAAAGACCCAGACATTTAGCGCTTTTTTCGAGTAAAGCAGTCACCAAAATATGGCTACTTCCAGCGGTTTAGAGATCAAATTTCGGTTTCATGCTTTATCTTCCAAAGCAAACCGCGAAAGTTTGTCAAGTACGGCAGCAAATTTTCATCAAAGATAATAGACTCGAAATATCATAAAAGTGAGTTGAAAACGAAGGTCGAAGCTATTAGCTGCAAAATTTTTCAACAGCCAGTAGGGAAGGATATGGGGCACGTAAATGAATGAAGAACGAGAAGAATATCAAATTCAAGCTATGGCAATATGGCAGTTTTAATGATTGTTATATACACAAGTGGCAACACAATAAACCTTAGATTCCGAGGTGATTTTATTGCAGCAGACTTTGAAATTTAATTTAGCATACTGCATCTCGAGCAAATGATAGATGAGTTGCTTCTACACAAAGATAGCACGATATTTCGCCTCATCGCCTTCAACTTTTGCAATGACCACGAAATGGCTATATACACACTTACCCATTCAAGATATCACTGTAGCTATCTGCAGATTCGAATAACAGATGATAATTAGGAAGAAACTCAGTGAACACAAAACAACATTTGTGCGACACGTAGCATAGACTTATTGCGCAGAAGAAACAGTCCACTAGTGGAAACACTTTTGTATGCCTGCGAATTTTAAGCGGCTCAGAAGCAAGCGTAAAAAAAATTAACACCTAACACTGAAAGAATTTCAGGTCATTCCTGCAGATTCGGAGAAAATAGACCTTGTTGAATAAGTCATCTATCTGTGGAATACTATTAGGTGGAAACGAAATTCAACAAAAATCATAGACAAACCTATCACGCCGTTTCGTCGGCTCCGCCTGAATGTGAGGTACAACGTGCGGAAGCAGTTCGGGAATCTTTACATGCTCAACCGGTAAATCTGAAAAAGAAAATAACAATTCCGAAGCAGCAATATGCTCAGCAACATTTCCAGTGCTGGAAAACACGGCTCAATGGATGTGAGTTCAGCTACTAGCCGCATTATTCAATCAATTACCCTTGACGATATAATTGCGTTGAGCGATTTTCACGCGAATTTCCGATGCATTAGCTCAAATTGTTGCGCCTTTTTTGTAGATTACAACACATCGCGGACGATTAGCCGACGAGCCCGAACGCCACCTAATTATGAACGTTAAATTTATGCAATCAACGACCGAACGACATTCCATGAGGAAAAGAGGAAACACTTAGTGAGAGAAGAGTTTACCATTCCGTTGAATAAGAGAGTCGATGGAACGATGCGCTGGAAGAACAGCACTCTCGACCTCCTCCATGAGTGCACTACCTTTGCAATCGAGATGATCGTATGCCGAGTGGCACTGATTGCAATTACGGTATGGCCGCTGGGCGGAGCGATAGACGAATGAAGGGAGGAGCATGCATGAGCAGCGCCATTTGTGAGCGACGTTAATTCGATTAGTGCCCACTAGCAGCCGAATAGGGCATCGTGATGCCAGGCATCACGATGCCTTGTCGCAGCTGAAATGGCAATGTGAGGACCGAGTGGAAGATGAGGTGGGGAATTTTTGCGAGCAGCCACAACAGCGCGCACCTAGCTCGATGCTCACTACTAATGGAGCATCGTCGAGCGTTAAAACGCCCAAGAGAGCGCATCAAAAGATGAATGCGACCTCATTCCGCAAACGTTTTCCAACATGCACTGCCAGCGGTTCTTTCTGCGTGCATACGGTAGTACCGGTTATCGAAAACATGCAGTCATCACCATAGAATTTCAAGCAAACAACACTTTACTGCTGCCGCTCATCTCTCGTCAGAACACCTGACGAATGGAGTGATCTGTCACCCAATTTTACTTCCCTCGAAGGAGACACGTCGTGCTCAAATTTAGTGATGCGATTGCGATTTCTTATGACAGGTAGCACTCTCATCAAATATTTTGCCTCAATGCAATCTATAAAGAGTGCTGGCAACGAATTTTGTTTAAGCAACTTTCCTCAAGAAACTCCAGTTGGATTCATCGACAGCTCCATAGCTTTTACATTCTTATACAATGTATTTTTAGGCAGTATACAGTATTTCAGTTATATAAACAGACGTTCGACATTCTCGCAAAAAACGTTAAACGGTCTCACATATGGGAATTAGAAAAACTTGACTGCCGCAGTGTTACTGTTTAGATCAACTGTAGTCGATATGGTGTGCAATGCAGTAATCTGGAAACTTTCATAATGCAGAAAATTCCGCGTTCATACAGTGGGTTTCGACGCATTTCATGACCACTGCAGTGTGCAAGTGGTTTCGCCACGTCACATCAGATGAATCGGTCAGATGCGTTCAGCAAAACACAACAACGGTGCAGCAACGCCAAGTGGAGCATTGAGAATCTGTAAATAGAAACAAATGATGACTGCTGAAAAGAAATCAAACCTCCTCCCAAAACCTCTGTGAGCATCCCTTTTTTATTAATTTTCAATCACTTTTTCTATTTACAACTCATTCTAACGAAAATTGATGATGAGATTCAAACTCGTAAATTTATTTGCTGGGAAAAAGGAAACTGTTTAATGGACTGTATAAGACCTAAAAGGAGCCAGAGTGCTCTTGTTCCCGTTGAATTTTCGTCAGAATTTTCTCCGCTTTATGTGATGGCACTGAAATTTCCCATTGTTTCGATACTCGCTTGGGACTTGGATGGTGCTGGCCTTGACTTTTAGGACGAAATCTTGTGGCGGAGAACTGAGGACGCATTATTCATGTGTATACAATATATGGACTTCTCGAACAAACAGTTCCGACGTCCACAAATTTATGAAAGATGTAATTCCAGCTCTAACAATTCGAACTGGATTTGTGGGAGCCAAAAAAACACGCATTGGGATTCCATTCCTGCGAAGTTATTCCCTACAGTTCCAAATCGCAACTGCCAAAAATTTTCCACTTGCTGCAGTTTTATTCAGAACTGCAGAGCTCCCCTCTAGCTAGGCTGATACTCTGTAGTGGAGTGCGGCTGACAACATATGACTTTGATACTTTGTTGTGGAATGAAAAGTACAACAGGTAGGTTAGATATATAACGCAGGTCGAACGCAACCTGTGCGTTGTTACCGTGTTCAGGTTTAGCTGTATCGAAGCTGCTTTCGACTGATAACCAACGATGCAACAAATGTGAACCGCAATGACGAATTTGTATGCACGCTCTGCACTGGGATGGGAAAAAGCACTGTGTCTTTTATGCACACGCGGATGTTGACTGCACTCACATTTGGCCTCGTTACAGCTGCTTTATCGCACACTTCATTTAATAAACACGCAAAGTGAGACCCTCTTCTGCAGCTGAACAGTCTGATTGCTACTTCCTATGAATTCATCCCACATCACCAAAACCGTGTGTTCGTCCCTCCTTCCTTCCCCGGAAAACTGCTTTAAGTTACCCGGAACGCAAGAAACACACTGGCTAATAATCGCCTCGAAATGTTCCAAGTGAGGTGATGTGCCGTAATTTCAAGTGCCACTAATGCACTTCGTTGACAAGCTTTACGAATCGAAAGCACACTGCACTTTAAACAGGCTACTTCAGTGGTCGCATTTTTAGCTAACTTTTCCGGTCCCGGTGTCAGTTTTCATAAGATTTGAAAACCGCTCAAACCGCTCTCAACTTTCACTGACTATACAAAACCGAGGAGCTGAGCAAAACAAATTACTGAAGAATTTAATCAAGAACTAGGGCAAACTCAATTACTTTGCTGCAGTTGGGAATGTGAAGTTCAGCATAGCTGATTCTGGCATGGACACAAAGGAGACTGAACAAATGCACCAAACAAACCAAACTAACAAGTCAAGAAGTCGACATCAAATTCAGCGGAAAGAGAGAAGCCTTCACCCTCATTCTCTCATGGTATCCGCAAGAGTTCTACGCAGTGGCACGATTTATCTGCGAAACATTTTTTTAAAGAATTTGCTGCTCCACTGTTTAGATGTATGACGAGCGCAGGTTAAACCAAATTGCGTCCATGCCACTTGGCGCTCTCGAAAACGCCGACTTTGGTTTCAGAAGCTACATAGAGCAGCCACAGAACGTGACCCCCTCGTTAGCCGCCCGTATTGGACTGAAAAGGAGCGTTTAATTTTGCGATTTTACAATGAAGTGTTCGAACAAATATGGCAGCTTCATGCCGCACATATTTCTTTCGTCCCGATTTATTCCACAAATAAATGACACTTTATAGTCACCAATAGACACTAAACAAACAACAATCATTGAATGTTTTTAGTGAAAAAGATAGAAGCAACGTGATTACGTACTCGTGTTGGGTCCTTCAATAATACAGATGGTGCTGACCCTTCACAGAGATCCTCCTGGAAAGTCATACTTCATCATCCTCCCATTAATGTTTTGTATCGAAGGTTCAATCGAGGCAATCCGCACCCAGCAAAAGAGAAATTCATCCGAAAACGGTACTCCCTCTCTTCAAAGACTGGTCAAATTTCGTAAACGAATAATTGCCTTAAAAATTTGAAAGCAGTCATCAACAAAGACTTTTA
The DNA here is from genome assembly GCA_037576465.1 of Parascaris univalens. Lineage (NCBI taxonomy): Eukaryota > Metazoa > Nematoda > Chromadorea > Rhabditida > Ascarididae > Parascaris > Parascaris univalens. The sequence goes on along the minus strand of CM075173.1, from coordinate 77,628,120 downwards.
TAAAGTTTTACAATGGAGGTACCTATCGAGCAATTCATAAACTAGGAGAGCAGGCAGTGCCTATGAATGAAAAGGGACTCACACTCGAAACATTCGTGAATGAACGAATGCAGCTCGTTGCAACAAGCTTTAAGTGCAAGAATGTTTTATCAGTGAATTCTACTGACAACCAATTTACAGCTCGCGAACAGCAAAACATGACCATAACAAAAATGACGAAAGAACACGTGTCCATCACGTTGTCACAGCAGTGAATATCCAAAACCCTGACAGTGAATATATCCAAACATCGATCTCCAATAAACGACAATGTGAAATGATACCCTTAACACTGATAACGTCCAGTGATGCCCGACAAATCTTCAAAACAATCTGACTTGAAAGATAAAGCACATTTGTACGTTTAGATCGATATGGCATACGCCTTCGTCAGACCTCATAATTGAAAAGACACGTGAAAATGCAGTGCGCATTTCTGTTTCGTACGCTTTCAAATACGTTGATAATCTTTAGAAAATACCACTTAGAAGTGTTCGCATAACAATACAATCGAAATGAAAGCCTAACATAAATCATCAACCAGGTAAAACACAACTGCAAGCAATTCGACATTCAGCACTTTCAGCACATTCGAACGCTTCCGAAAAGAAAGTGTCAGCATAAATGCCACTTGCGATCGACCATTTGTTCTATGAAACTACTGTCAATACGAGGAGGAATGCATTCAGCATAACCAAAACGCGATAATGATCAGCGACAACTTCTAACAAATCTCGTTAAGGTACTGCGATACACTCACCAATAGCCTTCTGGTTAATGCTCCCCTTACAATGGAAATGCACTGTACATAACCAGCACTGCAGGTCCCATAATCTAAGCCCTGCAGCAAATATCATATTGACTTAAATGAATTGGCAAATTGGGCATTGGAGTGTACTAGCACAATTTTTGAAGATGGCCAGTTTTAGCTCCGATCAGAAATCGGCCCTTTTTGGTCGTGACAATTCACAGCCTGCAGTAAAATCAAACTGAAAGTTAATAATATGCACAGACTCCAGCTAAATGGAATAAACCTTCAGCATATTTCTACAAAAAGAGTTCCTGTGCATGATGTAATGAAAAACTGAAAAGTTTATTTCCTGTAAGACCGGAATTTCAATTCCTCCAAAGCCCTCCCTTGACAAAGCGAACGAATTTTGAAAATGAGGAAAGCACTATTTAAGGTTCTCGGCGATTCATCAAAAATGAAATCAAATGATCAAGAATTTTCGTCATAAGTTCATTTTTCAGTTATGTTACAAGATACTGGCTCTTCTTGATGAGGAACGCATACATACTCAGTGAGAAAAATGAAAGCTTCAGTATTCCTGAGTGTGCAAATGCAACATTTTTCATTAAATGTAGAATTCCCCTCTTAGCCACGATTATGCTGGCAAGGAGGGAAAACAAAAGGACAAGAGGAGAGGCAGAACAAGGAAATAGGGGTGGGGAAGGAGTGCGCAGGAGGCAAAACAAATCATAAAACCGTTCTGTGCTCAATGTTGTCAAAAAGTGAAAGCAAAGAGTTTGGAGCGGACTTAGAAAATTTCTCCAAAACAGAAAACACTTCCATAAAAACAAAAATGTCAACCTCCCTGCCCCTTTCAGTGCTCTGCACGCATTGTTTTTGCTTGAAACATTCCACCTCAGCCTGTGCACTTCTCTGATGCAGAGCTATGCACTGTATGTAACCTCTAGTACTGAAAGCCTTATTTTGGATCATTTTACCGAAATTTTTATGAAGTCCTACACGTTTTAACACTCAAAAAACTTTGCTTCCAATTTCTTACACGTATCTACATGGCCTCGCCCTCGCCCCCCTCCAATACCCGCTCCATCCCTTAGGTACATTACCCGTCCTCGCATACAACACACTAGTCTATTCCACTGTCCCATTCGGGTTAGAACTGCAAATTACTCCCCTCACACCTAAAAGTACAGCCATCCCCTCGAAGAAGCAAAGGCTTCCTAAACGTCAACTCACAAAAACACGCCAGTAAGACATAAACATAGGAGGATAAGGAAGAGGGGAGGTAATTTCAAGTGCTATTCCAAAACACCATGTGACCCAAACATAAAAAATTGGGTGTGCTGAGTATATGGTGAGCAGAGACGTTTAAGCAACTTTTAAACACACAGCATGTATTGCAAGCAACAACTACTGTAAGAGTTCATCGAAAAGCCAACGGAATCACGAGAAGAGTCCACCCCCTCTTCTTCCTTCAACTCTCCTTTTCCATGATCTTCTTTTCTTTCGACCAAAATCCTACATAGCAGCAGTTGCTGCTGCAATTATCTGCAGAAAAAAAGCATAAAGTGAATGAAACTGAACTGGTAATTTATGAAGAGTATAGCTCTGACGCGATACCGGACTCGCTGTTCGCTCGTCGATGACCCGATCGTGATATTTTGGTCAGCGCGGTATTTTCTGCATCAACGCGCTTTTTCAGTGGCAATAAGGCCATGCACAGATCGCGACCCATCTCTTTCAACTTCGCTATACCTACCTGCAATTCTCTCTGACGCAGTGACTTTATCGTTCCCGTAAGAACAGAACTTTAAAACATTGCAAAAGCTTTATCGTTTGTCTGCATATCCCAAGAGGATTTCTGAAACAGCCGTACTCCTCATGAGGCAATAACTACGAACTCCTACTTACTTCTTTTTTGTTCTTAACATATGTATTGGATAGACTTAACATATATATATTCTCAAACTGCAACAAAATTCCAACAGCTGGCTGCATACAGTAATCAACTTACTTGGTAACCAGCATAACGACCGGCATCAAATCCACAGTAAGTCGCCTCCATTGTGTGGACTCGGGGAATATTAAATTGCCGCCAAACCACAACACGCGCCGATGGCTCCTTCGCTTTCGCGATACTAAAGAGACACTCAGCGAATGAGAACGAATCCGAGCTCTGAAAGAAACATTAAACGGTGACAGCGTATGTGCTTACCAATGAAAATTTCCAAAAGCATTCACAGACAATTCACGTACGCAAACACATACATATGCATGCACAGACACACAAATACACACATACCATACATATCAACATTTATATATACATGCACAATTTTGTGCAATTAATTCTGCATCCATAAGATTTGTCGTATGTCCAAAATGACATAAAACTACTTAACGATATATCCGACCTAATTTGAAACCTCAAGGTGCTAATGAATTATCGGAACTCATTTTTACGGAAATAGAGCACCGGCTAAAACAAATTATCTGAGAGATGCACCTGCTCGAGTAGTTCAGGTAGTAGCATGAACTGATTGTCATGCATCTGTGTGTGATCGGCACTACGCCACGACTCTTCAGGATTGTTACCAAACATGAAAACATTATAGCGGCGTGAATGACCATGAAAATCGACGAATACGAACGGTTTCTTCTTCAAGATGTCCACCTCAAATTTCATTTTGCATGAGTTTAAAGTTTTATAGCAACAAAAGTGACTGAACATTAGTTATGTGCGTTGAAGGGTACTAACAAATTCTCAGTTAAACGAAACAGTATTTTCCAACTCACCTGTCTAGGGGTGAAAATGGCGCACTACCTTGGCAACAAATTAAAACGATTAGCAACCCGCTACGAATATGGCAGAGAATGGCTGCAAACCAGCAAGCTTTTCTTATTTCAAGGTTAGGTTTCAAGAATCTAATGTCTGGATTGAAAGAACCACTACACTAACAATACCGCCAAAAGCGGTGCTTCAGTGGTTGCAACATCATGCGATAAACGAATGCCACCAACATTTTCTGTCAAATGGACGTTCATTCTTCAATTTGTGAGCCATCCGAAATCTAAAACCAGGGAACTTTTTGTGCAAAAGTTTATGTAACTGCCCAAATAACAGAAAATGCCGATATCAACTATAACGCAAATGTAAACAGAATTTGAATTTTGCAGGCCATATAAGGATGTGGGGAAAAAACGACAAATGGCATGTAACAAGTAAAAGTTGCACAAAACGATGCTACTAACACTGAAGTTCTTTCTGCACGTCATGAGTAAGTGTCAACAGAAAAACTCCACATTTGAGGACGACAGCAAAACAGACCATGAACTGCACGATCCCTTTCGCGTGAAAAACCGTCGGGTGAAGAGATGCCGAGGGACGATCCCAGACTCGATTTAAGTCTATACCTGCTAGACTGCACCTATGATTTCCGTTCACAACTCCATCTGGGTTCAGCATAGGTACTAATTTGAAGACGAAGTTTTTGCGCAACTCTGCCGCGGCTGTAGCGGCGCTTAATAAAAACTCCACGACACCTGCAATGATCAACTAACATGAAAAGCATCAAAAGCAACGCCCTAACAAACGTAGGGAAAGTGTGTCTCCAAAGACACGGTAACATTAACGGCCTCTTCAAATAAAAAAAAAGAACGAATCATGCACAGCAGTCCGAACGAAGCAAAACATCTCTTATGAGATGTAGACTTATTTCTCCTTCCCGCATGCTCACGGAAACCATCTGAAAGGAACTAACTGCAAATTGTTGGATTTTCTTTTTCCAAACATTGCTTCGCTCTGAGAGATTTCACTACAGAGCGTTGCACTGCGATCAATTAATGGGCCATAAATTGGTTGAATGAGAGAAATGCGATACAACCAATATTTTAAATCCCTTGCACAAACGGCTGTATGAAATAAGGTATCTGCAGAACGTACTTATGAGCTCTGCACTACGCACGGATCAGTTAATGCTCTGCCTTTATTTCATTCCTTCCTTGCTTCAAGCATATTCTCACGTGTTTCCTGCATCCTTCTGCCGACCTACTTAATGTACAATTTCGTAGGCATTCTCTCTGCCCTCTTATTTTGTATTTTAATTCCTTATTTCGTAGAATAGCGTATCTAATCTCTCAGACTTGTTCCATTATATGAGAGCTTGCTGCAGTTTACGTGGTGTTGCTTTATCATCAATTGAGCATGTATATGCTGCATTTAATTCCACCCCTTTCACCAACTAACAAACAGATGCGTACAACTCGAGTCCAACTGAAACATCTCAGCTAATGAATAATAAGGAAATGAAAATCATCACTGATGAGAATTCACAAGCGTTTTACTTCAGTGAATTCAGTTCTAGAGGGAAAAATATGTGGATTTCACAAACAAATAAATTCGCAACTACTCTTCGAAGAATTGCTTCGCACAATGCGACCAAAATAAAGGTACGACAATCGATGGCATATTTAAGGCAACATAAGTCAACATTACAGATCGAAACGGACCGGATAAAAAGATGCAAAAAAAACTCGGAAAAAAAAAGAACTTCATTAAATACTCAAACAGCATAAGCCACGTAACAGCAATGACGTTAAGTTTCTTTTTATAGGGCTGCCAATCTCGTTGAAATTTCTCCCTTTTCACAGTCTGTTATAACCGAGGAACATTTTCGTCGACTGTTACACGCGCTTTGGTTGATAAAGGTAAACAAAGGCTTTCTTGACTTCAAGTGTTACCATCCCCATCTAGTGTGGACGACCAAACTAAAATGATGAAAACATTGGCGCATCTATCCTCCTTTCCTCTCAACATAGCTCAAGTAAAACTGCTCCGCTGAAAGATACTTCAACAAATGAACGACTGATACAACGGCCGATGGAAAGGCAGCAAGGTTTGAAAGGCAGCAAGGTTTTTCAAACACACAAAGGTGTGTTTGAAAAACCTTCCTCTATGGAAAGGGCAGCTCTGTAATAAATGCGAACAATGCCAACCATGCATCATCCAACTGGCGTTGCTTTCGCCTGGGTGTACTCGAGCTGAAAAGATGACAATTTCCCGTCGCTCCACCTCCTCCCTAGTTCCTGCAGCAGTTATTGTAACAACTGGTACTGCATTACCGGCCAGGCTGTCACAGAGTTTGTCGGTGCGCATATATGCAGAACTGACTTTGTTCAAGTGCATATCCATGCTTTCCAGGCTTGTCTGAAAAGTAGATCATGCAACCAATTTCACCCAAGTGGCTCTTTAGCCAGTGAACATATTCCCCAGAGCAAAAATATATAACTCAGCCATTTTCGGCAACTATTTAATACCACATACGATCTGCAATTTTCAGTAAGATAACATAGGCATTTCAGCTCCTAAATTAAAACAACAATCTATAAAGCATTAAACTTGCGCAGATCAACCTAAACAGAAGACGACAGCCGGGACAGCTTCAGCTATCCAAATAAATATACACAGGGAACCACCACCCAACGTCAATAAGAAATTTATCAGTTGAACATTATGCGACCCATCTTCCAATAACAACAATGAAATTTAGCAAAAATGTGAGCCACAGAATCAGTCACACGAAAAAACACTTTCCTTCATATCGTTAACACGAGCTCATCGGATAGCGCAGCTCACTAAACTGAAATATGAGATATGAATGTAAACACTAACCTGGAGAAATGAATATGTATAGGGGAAGTGGTATGCAATATAACACACATCAGCTGCGTGCTGGAAATTAATCGTAAATCGGATCGAAAAATAATTCCTGAAAATATGCGCTACAATTCCTTATAGCATACTACTAGGGAAGGAAAAGGAGCACAAGAGCATATTACCTCGAATAAAGCCCGGAGTTTTATCGGAATTAAGGAGACTTCACCGACGAGGGAGTCTTTAAGGAAAAAGTTCGCTCCCGAATTACATAGCGATATTAAAAGATGTGCCGCACATATGAAAACAAATCACCTTTTCCAACAATGTGATAAAAAGCAGAGTTATGATGGATGACAAACGAGATGAAACTATTTTCTGGAAAAATTTGAGAGAAAGATACTCATTCAATGCAAAAAATATGTACATCAATGTTTCAAATGCTACGAATTCCTCGTTTTCTATATCTTCACATTAGCCACGCCTAGGGTTATGATTGTGTGCACTGGAAATATGCGGCCTTCCCCGCTAAAATTTATATCACTAACACACGTCACATCCCCGACAAGAAGCGTAAATTGTGGGCTTGTAAACAGGCAACTGCAACGAGCATATTCACAACCGCGTAACGTCTAGCTGAGAAGAGAGTGCTTACGGGTTAATAACACGGCCACTCTAACTTTATGTAAAGTAATAGTGGCCGTAAAGCAATGACTGCATGATTTGAAATAAACTTTTAGAAAACCTCAGAAGTAAAGTACCGGATTCTAAACAAAGTAAAACTCACTATTAAAATCCATGCGTTATGACCAATGTACCGACACCGAAAGACTACAAAAAACGAGTGGCGAGATGAGAAAACATAACTTCCCGATGGTAGAAGGGCGTTGTGCCTCAACTTAAGCATTTATTTTTTCAAATGCCAGTGACATTTCAAAAAACATTATGTGACCTCATGCGGTGTTAATGTTGCATCACATTAAGAAATCGCTTACTGAAACTCGAAGGGATATGAATAATGGAAAATGGAAGTAACACCAAAAGAACCAGGGAAATGTCCTGAACTAGAACGTTATATGTCTGCAGCGAAGTCAGCTTGAAGCTGATTTGCAGTAGTAGGAGACATGTAGAAAACTTACAAGAATAACGTTGACGACAATCTACTCAGGGACGTCGAAAAACTTTAGAAACTGTTCGATTTCATCTGTTAAAATTCTTGAAGAATTCTGTCAGTTGCTTTGGAGGATTTCAAAAAGCTCAATACCACTTTTCCTGAAATTCTGCTTGAGTGCTGCCGAACTATGCTTGTAGAAAAGTTTTAATTTTTATTAGAAACGAAAATATCCAATCGCTGAACTATACTGTCCCTATCAGCCACGGAAGGGAGGCAGGATAAAAATGAGGAGAATCAGGTATTCTCGACAACTGACGCCCTACAACAATGAAGACAGCTTCAATTCCATAATTTTTAATCTACACTACACAAAACCGACGATTTCACAAATCCAACTCTGCGCTCAAAAGACAAGCTTGCTTTAATCATCTAGGAAATTACCTTGCCGAAGAAAGTGAGCACTTCGTTTTTTTCGAAGTGCCGCTCTTCTTTACTGAATCGTTTGGGGTATTTACACCAGCATAAAGATTGCGGTAATAAGAAATAGAAGATCCGATGCGTACCCAACCAGGTCTGCCTCGACACGCTTCGGTAACCGAAAATAAAACAGGCTGCATTCCTAAAATCATTTCGCTTTAGTGACGCACATCCACTAACCAATCACTCACGTATCGCCTTTAGTTCAGTAATCAATCAATTACCCGATAGTTTAAACACATCAGCACAAGCAAATGCTGAATTCTTTTCTAAAGTAGGAGAGATCTGAAAATTCTTTAAGACAGAACTAACAACGCATGACCTCGACGATGTCATTCGAAGAAGAACTTTCATGTCTCCGATTTCCTAATATGCTTTTAACTGTTTCCTGAGAGGATGATATCCCTCGTACTTAACCCCTTCTGTGTGCAAACCAGACCGTCATCATTCCACATCGGCAACTTTAGCTTGTGACAACAACATGAATGCATTTTCCGACTAAAAATAATCAAATCACATTCGAGAAAAGGAAAAAACACATTGCTAAGACTTTAAAAAATCCGTAAAAACCACCTAGCACCTGATGACTCATTAACTTAGAGAAACGGCAAAAAGCCGTTAAGGAAAACATTCAAGCATTACACAACAACATCCCCTCTCCTGACACCCTCCACTATAAAGACTACTTGTTATAGAAAGATTGCAAGAAATGCTGAAATTAAGGTGAACGGTCATACACTATCACACACCAGATCTTTTCAAACACACTGCATACTGCGATATCTACAATCTTCTCAGTGAAGCAATCATGCGACTTGCAGTGCTTTTTTCGGGACGCAGCCGCACACAGACCTATAATCTTCAGCGGTGAAAATTTGACGGAAATGTGGGCAATTCCATAAACTTCTTTTTCTCCCAACATTAAAAATCTGCTCTTAATTATCTTCTGAAGGCAAAACGCCATAGCTCATCCTTCTTTCGGAAAACCCCATTTAGAGAATTAGAAGAAGACCTTACGACGCCTGAGTCGACTCCATCGCGTGGTCAAAAAGAACCCTCTCCCCTTCCCCCTCCTCGTGGAAACGTGAAGCACTCTTGAGCATGTTTTCAAAACGTTCCAGATCTGAACATTAAGCGCTTTCAAACAGCGTGCAGGATTTTGGAAGCAATACGAGCCATTAACTTATCAGCATCTAACACCAACAACCTCAGATGCACAGAATGCCTTAATTGGTCCTTCTCGATGATTTCTGATAGTTCGTTTTTCGACTTCTTTTTTTTTCATGGCGGCGTTTTCACTTGCCATCGTGCTAACATACTAATATTGCTAAAGGTACTTCGTGGGTTTGCTGCTGTTGCAGAAGCTTCTGCAATGCTCTACGATGCATGCCCCGAGCTCAACTGCTCATTGCCGTCAGACCACCCATTAACTGCGCACACATGAGAGAACGGGTTCAGGAAAGTGTGGATAAAAAAAACTTTTTTCCAACAATTTTTTTCTCAAAACGGATTTTTTACATACACAGTATTCCCACACGATTAATCTAAATGCCTCGTCAACTGCTGCAAGCTCTTTGAATCCTTCTCACTTTCCGCCTCAGATTGTGAAAGCATTTGAAACCTTTATAAGGACCAGGAAAACAGCCCATAACATTATTTGAACCTGAAAAAAGCACTAGGAAAAACAGATGCAAAATATCGTGAACCTTTCGAAAACATTGACGTGCTTTTGACGCAGTTGATCACCTCAAAAGTATACTGAACATTTGGTTCATTATTCGAAACCTCGAAATAAAACCATTGATAGTGAGAACGCGTCTGATTGATATCTGGTGATAAGATCAGCTCATAGTGCTCAACACCAACCTAAATAAAAATACTCACACGCATGCGATACGCACAACCACAGACATACCTAATACTTCAGCCACATTGGACGTGGGCACTCGGTAGCGCGACTGCACAGCAGCTTCTGGAACACTCATCACCAACCTCCTCTATTCTACTTTAAACGTACAGGCGTGATTAGGTCCTGTTGACCTTGAATAAATTAAAAAAGACCTGAGGAGCCTGAAATTCTGAAACACTACTCCAAACCAGTCTGTGATGACATTCCAGTCATATTCCTACCTCTTATCGAACATGCGGTTTTAAAAAGCAGCAGAAAAGCCGACAGTAAACATATCGCTGTATTTGCATCTCCAATATTTTCATGGAAACTAATGACATGAAAACATATATAATTTTTCAAATATAGTTTCCATCCATATACTACTTGGTCAAAATAAGAATTCTGTCAAGCTGAACTCAAGCACGCCTCAAAACCCACGTTCGTACTTCACAATTTATTCCAACAATTCGATCTTAAATGAGAAAAGGAGTGCGTGTCGAGAATCGTGAACTGACACGTCCAATAAATCAACTTTCCAGCACATCTTGCTCATCCGTTCAATAACGCACAAACGCTGGGATCGTATGAGCTATTAATATCATCAATGAGGATAATTACATCACTGGAAGGACAAGCTAGAGACGGTTTTCACTCTTAAAACTGCAGAAATGCGGCTTGTTTTTGCTATCGACGCTAACTGTGAGCTACCAGCATGGGACCATGCGATCTCACCTCGTCCCGCTCTTGCTGACAGCCTAACTGCCTGATGTGAGTGCATACAACTGAGCAAAAATTCGCTTGGCAAATGGTGCACAGTATGAACGGAGAAAATAATAGTTAGCGTACTGTTAATAGCGCGTGCTTAATCGTTATATGTTCCACTGCAGCTCGACAGAAGAAGAACCACTGCCTCATTAAAGCGTGGAACTTTTGCGAGCTATCTTTCAAGTCACACAGTTCTCTTGGCTAAGGCGAAAATAGCTAAAAACCTCTGTAACTGTGCTCTTCCATAGAGCGTGATCAACACTGCATGCCAATAAAAAACAGTAATTGAAACATTTAACGTCATGTGGTTTTATCACTTCATGCTTTCTAAATGAGATCAAGAGCATTACAGGAGGGACTGGTTACATTATCACATTAACTTTCATATATCAACTGGTTAAACTTCTTCATTAACTTTTATATATCTATATATATATATATATATATATATATATATATATATATATATATCAGTTTCCCATCCTACCTCTCCTTCGCCACTCCTCATGAAAATGTTGCAGGCGTAAAAGCGACGGGTGCAAACTTAGGCTAACCGACAGAATATGAAGCCACCAAACTTAAGATGCAACCTCACTGCTTTTTCTTCAAGAAATCTTGGGCTGTTATCCACAAGCCTCATTCAAAGCTTTTCATATCCCTGCACATGCTCCAGCAAAACAACAGACGACGCTCTATCTTGTAACTGTTGCTTTCAAGCTTTTTCCATATAACAGCTACCAGTCATCGAACGCACCAGGTGAAGCTTATATGATCATTCTCAAAGTCCTTGTTATATAAGATGGAATTTGGAAAAAATAAATCACTTTTGTGGCTAATAGCGAGAAGACGATACAATCGATCGTTGCCAACCAAGGAAGAAGCCATATACCCACCAATAAAAGAGTGAAATGAAGCAACTATAAAGTAAGGAAACAGCGCCTTTTGCAAAACTGAAGTTATTGCATCACAATCCATGACTCCATCCTCCAGTAAATTTACCACTTTGCACCTACGTGGCATATCTGAAGGCACTGAATCCAACGAAGTAATGTTCTTGCCAGCTATTGCGATATTAACTAACAATGCGTGCAAAGTTTTAGCTGACTCTGCTTTACTTGAGAATTATACTTTCCCTTAATGGTGCAAAAATGCATTCAAAACATTCTATCCCCTCCCTCTCCGTGAAGAACTGTTCCTTTCCAGTGATCAACTTTTATTGGTAAATACGGAACATTCGACTTTTATAAGAAATATGCTACTGAACACCCGATATGTTATCTAAATCGAAGGGTGCGTTAGAACATAAAATGATGAAAAAATGAAAAAAAAACCTGTGTTACTCTGCGTAAGTTGCCGCCTTCAAAGCGACTCTCGAACAAAAGATGATCGACCTTCGCCTCCATTTTGCCAATCCTAAATAACACCCACATCAATAAATCAACAGGCACTCACCCTGATTTCACAGAGTTTCTAATTTTCTTGACACCGAATGCAACGAATTTACAAAAGAATTTAATAGCTATTCAGAAATGCAGAGGAAACTACTAAAGCACGAAAAGTGTTGTTAATGACATATCAATAATGCTGTAGACGAAACTGACCACACCACCCTAAGACATATGCAGAATGCACGAACCTCGTTTTGTCATTATTCTTTAAACTGCTCTTCGGTGATGGCAAACTATCCTCCAAGAGACGGTCTAAATCAAATACAATCCGTGGCAGGAATTCCGACTGCTTCCGCGACTTTCTCATTTCCTGCGTCACCATTTCTCTAAATGAAATTCCATCACTATCTCAATACAAAAGTTACAAGACTAGCTGGAAGCAGCATAAAAACTCGGTCAATATCTGCTCCACGTGCGACAGCAGAATTCATAGAAATAAACGTTTAATGATCAAAATTTACATCTGAAGCGCAAGTGGTTGGACGTCTTTTCCACTAAAACAAACAAAAGACATGACGGATAAGGATTTTTAGGAAAAGGTCTATATTCCTTTCGGACGTGATGTCAGTAATAATGTTACGTTATGTTATGTCAGTTATGGATATTATGTCAGCAATACTTGAAAGAAGAAAACGAAGGATAAAACCTGATGGAATCATCATTGTGATGAAGCGGTTGTAAGTCTAACTCTATATTCGGGCCGAAGTATTCAGGAAACGCGATTTTCACGAATGGAATCACAGAGTTCGTCTGCTGAAAGGAATTCGCACGTTTATCATCGACCGCAAATAACGAAACAATCAATGATGTGCTAGCCGGAAGCAAGAGGATTAATGGAAAGAGATGACTAGTGCTTGCGCACCAGCTGACCGCCGCGCTATTTAACCGAACTTAGTAACACCCAGCTGAACCCAATAATATAAATTACGATGGAATGTTAGACGATTTAAGATGGTCTTGTATAGAGGATATTAGCCAGTATTGTCACTGACCTGAGCTCGAACAGTGATCATCTGCGAATAGGATACGCGACGTGCTTTGCTAGTTGACGATTTCGGAGACGAATGAGGAACATGCGCTCCATGCAAATATTCAGTGAAAATGTGACCGTAGTTGGCACGTAGCTCACGGCTCCTCTGACGTGAGAACGAGAACGGACTCGGACTAGCAGCCAATGAAGGAGCAGTATCCCCTTCATCATCTTCGTCTGGATGCAGCGCCTCGACGTTCGGACCGAGTCCGAGTCGAAGAAAGTTGTCCTCTTCTTCCTCACCACCGTCGTCATCTTCACCTAGTCAGAGTGTCAAACTTGCGTACTTTTTACATGCAATGCATTCAAAAAAGCATTTCGGCAGTTCAGCATCTTCATTTATATTTAACAAGTTAAATAGGCCACAGAAGCAGCATTTGCCAATAACTTTTCCTCTAATATATGAAATCGGTTTCGCTCCTCTCTCACTTAACATTAACGGTTAGTTCGAGCCTAAGTGACGTGACAGTGAGGAAACTACAACCAAGGGAATGCTGCTGAAAACAGCAAAACCTTCAGCGATCCAACTCCAAAGCAAGTACGCAAGAAGAGGACGACTGATGACGTCAACCTAAATAGTCGAAGATGCACTTAAGTTAAGAAAAAAAAACATAAAAATAAGCAAATGGACATTTTCCTAAAATTGAAAAAAAAATGTGTAGCATAAGCATCTGATGGACGTTTAGTACAAAAATCTTGCCTACACATTTACTGTTCCTTCCCATCTGACCAAAAATCAGTCTAAATCACTGCAATCACAGGTTATATAGCCATAATGGCTTCCTAAAGATGAAAACATCAGACTTTACACGCATTCCGATATTCAAAGTCCTTCCTATCTTCCTCCTTCCTTCGTCTTTAATAGGCTACCAGCTAGCTATGGGCATTCTCAACGAATTAACGAAACGAGGAAGTGAGGATAACACGGGTCAGTGTCAACCACGAGAAATGCCTTCCCAATGAGCTTACGAAAGACAACACGAAGCAAAGTTACCGCTGCTGGGTGCATCATCGAGCAAGCCATCTGAAGGCAATGGCGTAGCAGAGATTCGGTTTGATCCACTTGGAAATCTGAAGGTTATCGAAAATGCTCAAAATAAACTGCAAAAACTAACATGCATTTGTAAATCACCGATTCGAATAAGCGGCAAAAAAAGAATGTGACGTTTTTAGCACAGTCGAAGGAAAAAAACCTACTTTTTACCTTCTACTTACTAATGGTCGCCATTTCACTGGAAGCAACATCCCTTGAAAAATAACGGAATACTCTATTCTCCTATATCGAGTAAAGCATTTCCTCTTCAGTTATTCTTCTGTTTAGGGAAAAACTCACAAGAAAACACCCGAGTCCTTCATTCTAATAACAGCGCTCTCTTGCAAGTTTCAATGCTCTTCTTTTCTCCATTGAGCCATGGAACGAAGCGTACCTAGATTTCAATATTCATCGCACAATAAAACAGTCTACTGCTATCTTTCAAACACTTTTAGAAAGATAAAAAGAAATAACTCAATATTTTACTGCTGTAATTTGCCTGCCATAGCATATGGTTAAGTCTCCAAATTCTTTCTGGATGCAACAAATTCATCTTCCTGGATGCGACTTTTTAAGATGAAATAAGGCCTTCAATAAATACGAAGCTGCCCAAATCTTCACAAGACTCGTGCAGTTGTAAAGAAACAACTCAACTCCACGATAAGCAAGCAATGTTGGCATTAAAAAAACGAATAAAAGACAAGCGAACGAGCGCAAAACAGACTTGCTAGCCGAAAGACGAACTGCAACCGTCGATCGAAATGGGGAAAGCGCAAACGAAACAAGTGGCGACGAAGAGCATAACGGGAACGGCTTCACTGGCAGACAGCGCATGCAGAGCGCACACAGCGAGTCCTCAAATTCATCGCGTCAACCGAGCCATGCGACTATGCTCCACAAGTTTATTAACCACGAAGACGGATAATTCTTCTCTTCGAGTACTTTAAAGAAACAAGACCACTTTATTCTCTTCCCCCCTCCCCCCTCCCCGCTTCAGAGAATTTATAAATTAAGCACTAAAAGATGCACTGTATTATGAAGTAGCCATAAACATATTTACATAGAAGTCTATCAACCAAATTCATGATATTCAAGAAACGACACATAATCGAAGTAGAGTCATGAGACGTAGGAAGATAATTTCATAACTCACACTGCAATCCGATCTGCTATTAAGATTCCCAAATGTCAAATCGACAAGCTAATTACAGTGTGGTAAGATCGGGAGAATTTGCAACGCTCCCACAGCATAGCATGGATAAATTAATGTGATTTCATGAAAAAGACATCTTTAAAAAAAGAAAACGTCCCAAATATGCTATTAATGACGAGAAAGATAAGAAATTTGCCAGAAGTTCTATCTCCTCTTCAAACCTACTTCGTTTCTTTCATTCTTTCAAATCTAACCATCAATCTAAAGTCAATCTACACCTTTGCCACGGATCAGACTCAATGTACTCTAGATCTTAAAAAAACCGACGAATCAAAGAAACATGTTGCTGAACAGCAACAACTGTTACTCGCCATCGATAAAACGAACTTCCGCAAAGCCCGATCAAGCCGACTCTCCCGCTGACTAGACCTCGCGAAATGTATGAATGAAATGATTTCACAAAGCTAGAATGGATACTGAATTCCACCACCGGAAATGTGTAAAGGCAAGATCGGTAGACGTCCAATCTTAAAAACGTGAAGAGGAACTAGCGTATGCAACAAAGCAAGGGAAAAACCGGATCTCAGACAAATACGGAAGGAATTTCTCAGCATCCCTGAAAGATGCGTACTCATGACTACTTGTGCTTCCGTAATGCGGGAAATTCAACAGTGACAGCGCAAAAAATTCATTGCGCATTCACTGACCAATGTGAGATGGAAGAGGATAGGTACAAGTGAAAGTAAATCCACCTGAAAAAGTTAAAAAGAACGGCTCGTACTGCTTTTCCTATTTCTAATGCTTCTAATATATCGACACAACGAAACTCTTCCTTGCACAGTTTAATGGCGATTTCAGCACCCTTAAAACGCACTGGAATATCAATTCTACAGGCAAAATATTCCGACGACGATATGCAAAGAATTCAATGCAAAGAAAGCTGCAAATAAGTGGAACTAAGAACAAAAGTTATATTACTATAGTGACTTCAGCGAACACTGTTCACGCTAAACCAATTCTAATTTCTAGAACGGGAATTTTTCACTGTTCTTGTATAACACAATGAAGTTTGAACAAATTCATAAAATGAGATGAAAATCTGCTTGGTTTTTCAAACAAATTTACGCAATATCTGAGCTAATAAGACGCAGAATAAACACGGAAAGGAAGGATCAAAAAATAAAAACAAAAAGCATCTTTCTCACAGATATTCGCAATCGATCATATGACAGTAAAAAGGGTGAGGCAAAGAAGGTGCAGATGAAACTGGTATCTTAATAGGTGGTCATCCTTCTAAGCTTGCCGCATAGGTCGGCTCACATTTCATTTAGCTGCAAGTTAAGCTGTTGGCGATTAGCTGCGAATAGTGCGCGGAAACTTACGAACAAAGCTAAACAGAAACGGAACATCGTACAATCAACTGACTACTAATCCATTAGCTAAGCCCATTAGTTGGCTGTTCAGCCGATAAGGATAACCACAATGGAGCAACCACTCTGCCAACTTAGGTAACGACAACAGCCTTTGATATAATTATTTCGAACTGCTGCGCGCAACTTCATCGAAACGAGAATTTCCGGTGGTACTGTACTTCAGCAGCAAAATAAGCACATTGAAATGTACCTCGTGGTATAATCAGACGCGCCAGAACACAAAATATGTCCTTTTCTAGCGCCCTGAACGTGCATCATACACTGTCAACGGATAAAACGAATAGGGAGAATATGAAGGCAGCTGTGCAGAAACCGAATGAACAGATGAAGCAGGCAGAGATATAATAAATCTAAGCTATACGAAGGTTAATATAGCCGTCTCCGAAATGTGCGCTTTCCTAAATATCAGCAAGCGCAAAGTGTAGCAAGGATATTGACACGATTACATTCGCTTTTACCGATTAATCGCGAGACTGAATTTGCAGAAAAAAGTGCACGTGTGCGCAAGTGGTTGTTATTACCTCCGAGGTGATCCCCTTCTGAAGCTCAATAGGAGGGCATAAACCTAACTGTATTTTCAGAAGTAACTTTCTCTATAACGTTGTGCCGCAGACTGTAAATGTTTTACAATCGTCGTCCTTCCAGGATAGCTTTTATTTATAGGAGAAGCCAGAAACAAAAATTACCGCAGTTGTAACTTAAGTGGGTGATTCAACTTAGCAAGTGACTTTTAGCCAGTGGTATATAACAGATTTCTTCACTGCAGACGACCTGAAAAAACATTGATGGAATTCAAACAGACTTCCAGCCTCAATTCCAAGTCAGTGAAACCTTGCTTACATGAACATACAAGCCCGTCTAGGAATAGATGAATTTAATCGATAACAAATAGTTAGACCCTGATTGCATCTATGAAATCATATGACACTAGCTTCATTAACTGGTGATGTGAGGCAAGGAAAAAGTACTCAGACCAAAAATATATGAACAGGCATACCCATGCCAATAATTTCCTTTGAAATTGAGAATTCAAAAAGCGCAGAAAAGAGGTTTGCTCTAGCCTTTAAGCAGTATAGTTTCCCTCTCGACGATTTATGAGGGGTTCTTCCATCATTTTCGCTGCTAATTTTCTGACCGGCACAGTTGTACAAGGCCGCTCACTGTCACTAAATAAGTCAAAACCATTTGACTTATGAGGTTTCACAATCCTTTTCAATCACGGGGTGAGTGAAATCTTTCACAGGCACGGTAAACACAATTTTTATCTCGCCAAAGTGATCCAACTACTTTTTTCTCAAATAAAACTAATAACTTCGCCATATTACCTACAAGTACATCATCCAAGACAAATGACCTCTGTGATATGTGCTCAATCCTCCCCTATGATTAACAAAACATGCTGCACAATACACGCCTGTCTAGCTGAAATACCCATTCTGAGTCACGTCTGTCGAAGATGTTTCCATTCATAAAATGAAACAAAACACTGCAAAACCGTTCTAGTTTTATTAGCTTCTGTTGTTTTTTCCTTAGCTGAGACACGACTTCAATCAAGTTCCGAACAACTGGTTCATCCCGCGCGATTTGTAACTCCCGCCTTGAACATCACTAAGAATGCTGCTTAGAGCAGATGAATTAAATGGAACGAAATTTTTATATGGGATGTTACTATGCTGTCAGAAAACAACTTTTGGCTGAACAAAACGGGGAATACTCTCCCATTCTAAATTTAATTAGTGACTCGGGATACCGACGGGAGATTCAAACAGCGATGCTGGTAGGAGAAACGGATTTAGACCAATGGTTTGGACGACAATATGCGCAAAGGGTGATCTCCAAGAAACATGAACGAAACTGGGGAAACTGATAAGTGAAGAAGCTACGAAGGAGCTCAAGTATTGCGACATTGACAAAAAAACCTTCTAGCAAAGTCATTTATCGAAGAATGCCCGCGACGTCGAACTACATCAGATCCTCACCCCTCTCACTATGTGAATTCCCCATTAAAAACGAAGTATTCCATGCGAAATCAAAAGAAGGGATTTGCGCGGTAGAATATTTAAGTAGGAAAGAAAACATCTCAAATGAGAGAAAGGTCCTGTACTTAAAACCATGAACTTTAAAAGGCAAAGTTTAGATCAGGCGTTCGCACAAGCTGTTAGCTCAGTACTGCTATTAAACGTGCAAAGGCCGCTCTTGTTTTCTTCAATCCTTCACGTAGCAGAAACGACACAACAAATGAAGCAACCATAAGGCTAAATTCAAAAACCTTAAGTGCCCGCAACCTATGTTAAGCAAAGTATAAACTTGCATAATCAGATCGTATTTTTTTATAGTTCTAACAGCCTGCAGCGTCGTAATTCATGGCTGGTTTGTCATACTACCAGGTTCTCTTGCAGCTAAAAAGCGGAACATTCGCATGCCAGGACGTTACACTTTGCAGCAGCGACAAAAAACAAACCTGATTATTGTAACCCTTCGAGAATATAACATGACATTAATAAGCAAACACTGTCACTGAAGATCAGCTACGGAATTTTTGCATGCGCATCAGTATTAACTGAATTCCACTCAAAATGGAAGTGTTGAGAACTAAACCTGTAGTTGGAGAAGAGGTGTCACAATCGGTGACTGTGGGGATAAAGTACGTCGATCGTCTGCGACACTATTTATTGCACGTTCGCACATTTCAAGTGCACCGTTTGAAATCAGCTGATCTCGGCCCCTCTCTGTAGCAGATTCATTTATTACAAGAAAATGAACAGCTCCCACCGACAAATGCACCCTAAAAAGGCACATCAAGAAAAATCACAGCTTCAATCTACTCATCATCTTGCGATTGATACTACCATAGAGGCACGTCGTCGCCCTCAAAAATCTGGTAAGTTGATAAGTTGATAAGTGTTGTTCACTGATCGACGAGCGGCATCGAAATACATACCTAGAAGATGAGAACTCCAAAGTCCTCAGGTCGAAGAATACTTTCTGATACGACAACTGATGCGCCGGCAAAGATGAATGACTTGAGAATTAATAATACTAAATTGGTGATCCCTTATATGATAACGTTTCCACAACTTTCCGCAACTTTTAAACTAGAACATCCCAAAAGAATTTTCACTGTAAGCATTGCGCTGCACATAAACAGTTAACCAAATGTGTAGCATCAACGTTGCATAAAATTGACTCTTCTTATTGCGATAATCACTTCTAAAAGGTAAAGAAATTCGGACACGGATCATTGAGCTCGATTACGCGACTGATGACGTTACGGCTCTCAATGAGAACGACAATCATAACTCTGGCAGCACCTATGCTCGTAAGCGATAAGTAAAGCAGTAACTGACGGCTTACAGGTATCCCGTTCTATAAAGTGGTCACTAATTTTATACGATATACTCGGAGCTGCTTTAATCTCGAAGAAATTTTAAAAAAACTCTAATACCCTTCGACTGAGAAATACATATTCTCATCAACCCATCGCCATCCATGTCTCACTATCGCATCTTGATGAGATCAGAAAGAAAAATCCACATCTTCATTGACATGTTAATGATTCTATTTGTTTTCCTCAACACGACTCGAGGTTTATTAAGATGTGAATACTCTGCCGACAGAGACCATCAAAGGAAAACTTCTTCAAGCTTCCATCCAGAGGTTGCCGATCGTTCAGTGGGCGCTTAATTTTAGCCGTCAGTTCAACCACTCTTTGCTCTTATTATTGATGGGATAAAAATTGTGAATTCAAACAATCCCATTTCGATGTGCTCGCAAATAACGCGACTCACTTGTTTTAGAAAGCTGCCTGAGGCACGCCAGCGAAATCAAACACAATTCGAGGTGGCACGCATCGCGGAGCCCCATTTCAAAGTGCCTCTCGAAAAGTCGCTTAACCACCGGTATGACCATCTCGTCAAGCATCGCACTTCTGCACTTCTCTAAAATCTCAGAATTCCACACCGTCATCTAATGAGTTCGCAAACGGCTGTCAACAAAAGATATTCACTCTAATCCAAAGGATTTTTTCCGTTCGCTTCTTTACCCTCTTTCCAAATTTCATTTCCTCCCATCACAGACTTGCCGTTCTACTTACCCATGAAACTCAGGAACACGAAACTGGATGGGCGAAACCATAACAATTGACCAGAGGAGTGTTTCAGGCACCTCAAAACGGATTAAAAATACCATCGTCGAAAGTGAACGCCAATTCTCTAATCGGCAGGGTTGGTCGCCCATTAACCACATTTACAACAAATCAACGGCCGAAGTGCATATGACTGAGGGTTAGGTTTCTAAAAGGCAAACAACTGGGCATTATCACTGTCGCCTGTGATCAAAGCTAAGAATATATAGGAGAAAGACGGGCGGTGCCCCATTAATGAAAAGTAATGAAAAAATACTATTCTAAGCGGTTTCTCAAAGCCATTCGGTGCACTGATAAGCGAAAGAAAACCAGCAGCGGCGATAAACGCTTTTGGGAACACTACATCAACTGGTTTCAATTCATCAAATGGTTTCAACACTTAACATGAAGTGAACAAAACAAATATTGTATGCATTCATATCACGAGTGGTTCGACCACTTAAACAAATCTAAAAATGAATCGTTCCCCCTTGAGCTGAAGAGAGCAGAATACAGGTCTGATCATTACAGCAAAGATGCAAATGGAAACAAAATCTAGAGTATCTAAAATTAGTTTCGAAGCTGACAGATGAAGACGAATGCTGGTGAAGAATGTCAATAAACTGATACGCTACTTTCATTAAAATTCGCCTTTAAGAGGTATATGTAGATAAAAGAGCGACTTTGCGCTCAGATTTATCAAACAATCGTTCAACCTCTATATTATTAAACAATCCTTCCAACTTCAACTAACCAAGTCCTACGACAATGAAAAGAAACGCACTGTTCTTGCTGACAAAGTAGAGAATTTCGGCAAATCGTGCCATCTTCAGCGAAGAGGATTCACCCATCGATGAGCTAACGTCATCAAGATGCGACACTATCCGAGCAGGAAAAGAACGATATTTGCCCAGCAGCTGCGCATTACGAGCTAAAATTAACACCTGCGAACGAATTCAGATAATTCTGACTAATATACCTACATTTCAAATGTCTGCAGGTTAAACGTTTACGAAAACTAGCACAACAGGAAATGTAACGAAAACCTTAAAAATCAATCGTTGCGCAACGTTTCAAATGGCAATGTCAAAGCAACGCATCAGCGCCAATCAGTGACTATCACAATTTAATTAATACACTCGTCATAATGCAAGTCAAAATCGTTCCCTAATCACCAGCTCATTACTTCATCTTACCTGATAAGCCAGATTGTCATCAATCGTATTATAAGTGGCCACAACGGCGAGCAGTTCGCTAATCATAATTCTGTACTGAACAGCACCCACCACGGAATTGGTACAGAAGCTTCATGAGCAGCAGAGTTTTTGAAGTGGTCTTCCCACTTGAAGGACACCTCAGAGGACTTTATGGGAATCTGTCAAAGGACTGAGGTGTATAATTATTAGCGGAAAGGGAACTAAATAACAAGAGCAACGAGCAAAAAAGGCAAGCAGTCTTCGTGGATGGCATCCGCACCCGCAAGAATTCGCGAAAGTGCCGAATAAAACAAATGAAAGCAAACAGTCAACGAAAACTTTTAGAGAAATCAACTGAGATCGCCATGAGTGAAATAGAAAAAGCTTTCTGCGATGCAGCATACAGAACGGAGATTTAAAGAAAAACTAGCCACGCTCTGCTATACCCGGCAAACTCAACACTCAACGAATAGAATGAGGGAGGAAAACCTATACTGCTCGTGTCAAGAACCTTATTTGCGAATGAAACAGAACCTTTGCGAAATTTTCGACAGACAGCCGCCAAATTCACAAAAATATTTCTGATAGGAAGTCAACGAAAGATTATTAAACCTGTGGAAAATGTAAGAAGAAGTCCATTAATGCGACCACAATCAGTCCAGAGAACAGACATCAAGAAACAAACCTGTGGTTTAAAAAATTTTTAATTCTCAACTTTCAAAATGACTGCGCTCTTATGCTGCTAAGTGAGATTCTTTCTACTATCTACGGTGGTCGCCACCTTGATTCATATCGATTTTAAAACCACTGGAGGTTATTCCATTCTTGCCGAAAAGTCGTCGCAAACTTCAAACTATTCTGGACGCTCCACAGCACAGATGTAGTGAGCATTACCAAAATGCTCTCATTGCCTTCTGCAGACCCACTTTAGAATGCAGCACTTTGCCGTCACCGCCTTATTAAGTTTCTGATATCAATCGGCAGAAAAGGTTCAGAAATGCTTCAGTCATACTATTTTTCACAAAATCGATCGAAGTCTATATTACGGTCCATGTCGGCCAAATTATACTACCACGCTACGAATCTTCGACATGGAAGCACGGAAACGTCGATGGCTCAATTTCGACTTGATTATTTGGCAGAAAATTGTATTTGGCTATTCCGATATCCGGTGTCAGGAATATTTCAATCTGACCCTCTCGTAGTCTGCGTGCATACCAATTTCAGCTCATCACTAAAAGACGTTGCAATACAAATACGTTTGTTCTGCGCTGTATGAGTCCGGAATTTGCTTCCCATCGATATTCGACCAACTTATAAGCTGCAGATGAGTCATTCCAGTCTATAGCACCTTCTTGCTGTTCATGCTCAAACACCTTTGCGCATTTTCCCACTTCCACGAGTTATAATATATGAACTAAAAAATAAAAACGGTCGAAAAATAAGATAAAGGCCAACATACGCGAACGAATGCAGCGACACATTAGACGCAGTAGTGCCAAAGTGCACAGCTCTTCGCCGACAAACATTCGGCTATGTATCGCACCTATTAGACCAACAAGACGAGCCTTCAGTGCGAATTTCCCATCTACAATTGCAATACTTATTGAATTTCAACAAGTTACTGCAATGGCAATAACTTGTTACGATCTGTTCAAAATTAAAAAAGCGAGAAAAAACAAAAGTGCACCTTCAAGGGCGTCTTAGAGGATTTTGCGGAAGAGAGTAACTTGATCTCTACTTAGATACTTATTTAAGAGTCATAACAACCTAGCTGACTTAATTTTTAAATCAACAGAAGAAACAGTTGCAGATACATCCACATTCCAATATCGTGAAAGCGAGAAGACCGTCTTCAATGACGAATTGCTCGAACTTCCGGTGCCGAAATCAATATTTGCCTCCATCGATGAAGATCATTCGAGTTTTCGGTGACGACAAGGCGCCGCGAAAGAAGATATTCGTCTCTGATAGTGATACTTGCGAAAATACCTATGACGTATTGTGGATTACATAAACAGCTCATAAAACGGCTAGGGCGTTCACTCATTCTTTCACTCACTCTCTCGCGCAGTTTGGACGGCTGTGCCGTTCTCTCGTTCTTCTGTAATTCCGTCGTTAGCACCTTCTCTTTTGCACCAACGAGAAAATGAAGAAAAAGTAAAAAACTTAACCAAATGGGTGGCTGCGACTGAATTACAAAGCAAATGAAGTTATCCTAACCCCTTCCGGACTTTGCTCTTTCCGCTCTTCGCATCAATGGTTCCTCTGTTTCAATTATTCACATGCAAGGTTTCGTTGTGAAAAGAGCGAATAGTTTTTGGGTTCAACAAATCAACAAATGCTTATGGAACATTAATCGGCACTCTTTTATACTTTTCTCAGCACATTCATATAATTGGTGAATGCGACAACTGCATAAAACGACAAAATTGCACATCGAGATTTGTAAGCCACATATTACATTTCCTCAGAGAAATCTTAATTCCTCGCAACTCACCATGTTTATGCAACCAAGCACTTATCTCACCTATTCAATAGCACCCGAGCACTAAAACTCGCAAACTGTTTATCCATATGAAGACATCATAATGACTATTGTTCACGACATGCGTCAGCTCGGTTATGGGAGATACGATGCAATAAGTGTCGCAAGAGCTGGCTAGCTAGCTGACAACGAACAACAAACTGTTGCAAAATTCAAAAGACCGCTGGCTCTGGCGATGAATTATGAACGGGTGCACAAAATTTATCCCCCCTCGAGAGCTGTTAAGCAAAATCACTGGCTGTGGCTTTATTAGCTGGCACAACCGGTGCATCAGAAGGATTGCTATGAGTATAAGGTCACGCTATGCACACGATGCAATTCCGAGGACTCGATGACCCAGTACACACGAAATTTCTTTCCAGACGGCTGGATCGTGAACTGCGACAAGAGAATTCGCAAGTAAACAGAACGCTTCAAGTTTCTCACACTCGCTACTCAATACTGATCAATTGCTGCAGGATGAAGATCTGCTGGCTTACGCTTCCAGAGTGCTCTAATCAAAGTTGACAGGCGAAGGTGGAATCGAAGTTCTGCCACTTGCATTTCACAGTCCTCACCTCGTGCTACAAGACTTTTATCTTTCCCAGTCGTTGGCGCAATTCCAGTAAGGACGACGCTTCATTTCAGCTGATGAGTTAGAGAAAGACATCCTGCAGGTGTAAGCATTCAAATCTGTCGAGTGGTATCGCCGATGAATTCAGCAATTGGCCGGAAAGATAGATCAAGATGGCAGCTGGTGCTGTTTATGTCCAAGAACGAAAAGCTTTGCTTTGCACAGGAATGGAATTATGTTTTAAAGAAAATGAATTACACGTTTCATATGTGAGATTCTGGAAATATACTTAAGCTGAATTCAGAGCAAGTCTTCCGATAGACTTTCGCCGGTTAAACGTTACAGTCACTCATCAAAAACATAAACGTCACTTGTGTTTACATTGTTCGGTGCTGATGTTGGCGTTTAATGCCAAAACGCTTTGCCAACAAAATACGTTCACGCACGTCGTCACTCTTTTACAGGCAACTGTGGAAAAAGCATGCCCAATTTGGCGACAGACAGCTGTACAAAAGAGCAAATTACTGAAGTAATAACAGCAAACAATACAATCCAAAAAACGACGAGTTAATAGGCACATCATGAACAACGTCTGCGATATGCTGCATCATACCATGAATGAAAATGGACCACTTCTCGAGGATGAATTAGCACTCCGCATCGTTAAGTGCTCTATAACAATTGATATGCTCCGTAGAACTGCTTCACGGAATGAACAAACATCAGATAACTGGCACTCATTCACACAACCCTCACACGCAACCTTGCAAGCCACTAAGAAAACATTAACCTCTGGTCGAGATAACTAGTAGCAGAGAAGCCAAAGTGTCGACAGCTACCAAATGTATCGAAGTCGATGTGTGATCTTTGAGCGCCAGCACCAATGCGCGCATCACAAAAATCGCTCCATCCAAGCGCAACAAGCAACGCAGACGACGTTGCGCGGCTAAACGATACCCATTAACAACGAAACAAATACAACAAAATAAAACTATCTGACTTTTACCTTTTTCTTTTGCACTTTATCTTATCTCTTATTCTTTCAAGGACCACTATTCGGCAAATAAACCAGTGGGAAGATAAGACAGAGAAATATGACGAAAGACGATTAAGCTCAATCGCTTCGAATGTGTTGGAATTACTAGAAACAATGAGATTTCTAAAATCAATCAATTAGCCTACGTGTAAATACATAAATATTATTGAACGCGCCTACTTATCACATGTATGCTGCTAACATGATAGAAGTTACCCCACAAACTCAGTCTGATAGGTCCTCGAGGAATACGCACAGTTTCCTGATGAAAAAACAAATTTTGAAGAAGTTCATGCAACGGTGGCATTGATTGGAAACAGCGAAAGCGCAGGACACATCATCCAATTCACATCGCCACAAGCCTTATACCCTCATTAGCCTACTTCCACGACTGTCAAGCAGAAACTCCCTAGAAAAATTACAATTTCAGCTAAACAGAGCTAGTGAATGCGTACGTGATGCGCAAATAAGCAAATTTTTGATGAAAAACTCGCCATCTGACAAAACAGAAGTGAGTCAAAGCGTATAAAATAAGAACCTCTAGGTTTGCAATTCGATAGGTAACCATGAAGAAAACGACAAAGCATTACTCTTGCGAGGTCATCACACGTCAGCTGAAAAAAACGCCCATCAGGCAGTTAAATAAAAATACCAAAAAACGCAACCGATAATGATACTTTTGTCCAGTTTTTCATCACTTACGGCGAACAATATCCTACGTGGTTCCTAACAACTAAATAAAAAACACCAATCCAAAATGCACACGACGAAACGCTCATCGCTAATCAATCATCAGCACCACTCGCGGTACCGGGAGGTTTAACGTGTGAATCGTGACGGTTAATAAACTCAGAAAAGGACAGCTGATTTCTCAAGCGAAGAAAAATGGATATTCTTCACTGGTTTTTTTTTTTCATGGCTTTACAGCGACAGTGACGCCTCTGTGAGAAGACAAAAGATTTTTCAAAATCACCGCTTTGTACTATACGTTCTCATTCAGGAGATCACTCAACTTAGAGGTAACATTTAAATGCTGAAATTAACGCAAAATAACCACCAAAAGTCATAACATTTCATGAAATACATTCAGTAAACCACTGTCTCTGACAGTTGCTGGAATGCCAAATCTCTGACAAAAACCAGTTTCTGGGTGGAAAAAAGAAATAAAAAGAAGGCGATGCCGTCTTCCCTCATGGACATCAGCCAGCTAACATCAATAAGGAACGAAAAAAAACCCTGTACCAATAGAAACTAACTTAAAAGTTTCTACTGAGTTTGATGGATGGAAAAAGTAGGTTCACGGTCCCTACAGTAGCATTTTTCCCAATTAGCGCATTTCTTAGCTAAAATTAGATGACCCCAGTGAACTCACAACTGATGGCCAAAAGACGTCGAAGGCAGCAGAACAAAGTTGCAACAAAAAAGAAATTGGTACACAGCGCTCGTTCAATGATATTTTCGTCGGAAACAACTCGAAGCAAACATGGAGAACGGGCAAAGAAAATCGGAAAATTCTATAGGCTTCTATAGGCTCTTCAATATTTTATGGAAACTTCGTGCGCAGAGTTCAATAAGAATTGCTCGCTAGACGAAATTTCAAAACATTCAACGAATGCTACAGCATCGGTTATGCAGGCAGAAAAGGATCCATTAGCCTCACTCTCTGAATGCTACTTGCATAGGATATTTTCACTTCTTCCCCCCCCCCCCCCCGGGCCTGGCACGTCCCCCTTCGTGAATGCAGTTTCCTGTTGTCACTCTCCTTCCTCTGCGTCTTAAGCACTCTCCGTATTTTTCATCAGGCACTCCATATTTATTATGTGAAATTATTTGAAATCACTATATTTAGGTTTCAACAAGAATTTGCAGGAAAGCAGAGAACTGCCATGAACAAAACGCAATACTCTAGGCTAAGCACAACCGATACATCAGCCTCCCACACAACCAATCATAGCTCCGTTGCCATTAATCTCAACCCTGACGCCTCACTCTTTCCTATTCTGAACGGAGCATAACTCAAGGAAAATCTGATCTGTCAGGATGTTAAATGTGAAATCTAATAAGGAATAAAGCACCTCAATAGCCCTCAGCAAACGAAACATGATGTCGTCTTGCAAGTGTTCGCCGCCGTCCTCTGTGCTCGTGCCCAGCTCCTCTTTCGGCACTGCGGAGGGCTTCTTCGTCAAGCACAACATGAAACGATATGTTGAAGCACACTCCTCAGCCTGCAAACGTCAATCCACTCTAAAAATATTGACACATTAATTATGATTTCTTTGAGAAGCGGCGCGGAGAGAACTTGGCTTCAGGTATTTTTTTTTTAAGGCAGCAGAAAAGCCAGCGCCTGCTTGGGCAAACAGGTTGCAAGGACAAGACATCCTTCACAGGAATTTACAATAAACTATAAAATAACAACATGATCGATTGTGATTACGTGACCGGTTGTGACTCTTTTTTCTCGGTGCAGCTATGCGGAAGTCTAGAAGTACAGCAGAAACGTACGAATAACACTTAACCCAGACCATGATCAATGCAATTTTCACTTCGCTACTGAGGTATGAACGAAGGGCTTAATCCAGTAAGCAATGCTTAATCCAGGTGCAACTAAAAATATAGAATGGGGAATCAAAATATGACAGGAAGGTAATACTCAGAAAGCTAATTTTTTGAATCAACGTGAATTTAGTTGCGGAATAAAATTCACAACACTTTAATTACTCGAAATACTGCGTATATGAATGAAGACAGTAAACGAAGCATTACAGAAGTTTTGCAAACGTTCCTTTGTATTACACATTAAATTGAACACTGCATTGAAATGAATCTGCAATCAACAACTGCGATAATAAACATACCCACCTCAGAGTCGAAGAGGTCGCTGATACGCTGTGCGGTCTCGTGCTGCACTGCTTCATGCGCCCTGGAATTGGCTTGCTGGATGAGCGCAACGAAAAGAGTTGTCAAGTGGGTATCCTCGTCTCCCAACAACGCCAACGCACTAAAGTAAAACATCCCTTCAAGCGAATTACATCTCACCATTCTGCTGCAAACTACTGGAGCAATTCGATGCAAAAGGCTTCAGAATTCAACAATATCGAGGAGATTCAAGATTCATATCAAATGGATTCTCAAATCTCAGAATACGCATCAGTGCAATCAGCCGGCTGCATATACACAAATGTAACTAATATCGAGGTAAATGGCGATCGTGTTTAATCCATACAATAAGCATTAAATGAACAGACTTGCGAGAATGTTTAACGATTGTAGCGAAGAAAATTCTGGACGCTGCGGGTAATGGTTGCACATCGCTTGCTTGCTGTATCTACCAACTCGGCGCGAACCGCATGAGTCAGCATGAAGCAACACACAATAACTTCGTCAGCAGACAATAAAAGCTCCAGGAGAGATTATTATATTACGGAAAAAAAGATGTGTTTAGATGGAGTGTGTATGTGAGGAACGGAGAGGGGAGAGGGAAGGAAGAGGCAGTTTCCATAAAAAAACTGCACTGGGCGCACTTCTATTATTCAACCCTTCCTCCATCCAGGAAGAAACATCTCCTGCGAGTTAAACAGTGCTTTTAAAACAACCGTCTGCTTTGAAAATTAAACTGCAGCAATGATGTAAATGAACTGAAGAGCATTAAATACTGGCTAAACTGCTGCACAGAAACTGCCCCACAAACTCGACTGGCCTCCATACACAGGATTCACTCAAATCTATAAGGAATGAAACAACTCAACTTCGGGAACTTGAGACGTCGATCATTATATAAGCTACAAAAAGAAATCACAAAACACCCGTATTGATTTATCAAAAATCCCTACGGTGAGTTCCCATACTCTTTGCCGATGCAGCATCTATTCAAAGAAGAGAGGAGGCTTGAAATTCTCTTATCTTTACGGCACAGCTCTACTGAGGCAGGCAGGAAAAGAGGCACCCTTACAATAAGTCTGCGCCTGGTTAATCTGACACCACCATACCACCCTCCCTCCTCTTTCTTGCGTTTGCTGCAACTCTGTCAACGTTCTGTTCCACGAATTACATATGTGCAAGACCTGGTGCCATGTCTTTCACAACGAGCTTCTTCACCGAAATTCAAAACTAGTCGTTTTCGGCCACGTAACCTCTTATCGAAAACGGAATTTAAATGTTAGGCGCTCACTTTATAGCTAATTTTCTGATCAACAACTATATATCACAGCACGACAACGCTCCTTCCAGCTTCACTTTTCAAGACTGTAAAATATCCTCATCAAATCCCACAAACAAGATGTGGATAACGTCCTAAACAGGGATCAATAAAAAGATAAGTTCAGAAATTTTGTCGAACTCTCAAATTCGGGCAACAATTACTATTGTTCTTTCTTAAAAATATTTTTAAATGAATTAAATTCACACTAACGGAATTGAACAGCGAAACTGACTACCAAACCCTTTAGAAGACGAATTCCAGAGAAATTTGAGGATTTTTTTCTTAAATCCAGGCCCGCTACGAGGGGAAAAAATAGGCGACCGACCTCTTACGAAGCCTGGATTTTGCGGATAAGCTCCTATGATAGGAAACCTCACAGGCAAAATGTGGGGATACTCCACAGATTCCAGCGTGCAAAAGTGCTATTCAACCAAACAAAAGTGCCAGATCCCAAAAATCTTTTTTAAGCCTCATATCCCGCAGACTTTATAGAGTGAAGGATCTACAGGATATTACAGAAACAGAAAAGTGGTTAAACATCTATAGATCTGCCGCAACGGGAATGCTTCTTGCAATAGCGAACGGATCACAATGGATGCAGATTCCAAATCGCCTCCCAGCATGAGCTCTATTAACATATTAGAGGTGCCTAAAAAAATATTAGTCATGTAATACCCACCTATAAAGATCACCACAACACCAAACGTTTCTACCTCCTTAACTAATTAATAAACAAAAGGACAAACCGGGAGCATGCGGTATCATCGCTAGCAGCGTACATGAGTCGCTTCACGACGACACACACTGTCTCGTCCGACGCTTCGCGGTCAACTTCATTGGTCCACTCGAGAAACGCGATACGACCGCAACGCGGAAGTGCGCCACACTGACGTTGAAATACCACCCACTAATCCCACTCTTCCACAACGTCGACAATTCAGGGATCAACGGCTGACATTTGTCGCGCCGAATGCAACAAATTACGCTTTAAAACAAGTGTCAGTATTAACAATAAAAGATAGTTACGTCGCAGCTGAAACATGCAAAGTTTGATAGAATCTTGACTGGACCACGTCGACATGTAAATCTGAAGGCACGTACCGCTGCGAAGCGGACAAACAAAACGGTCGCACTCGAAAGCACAAATGACAGGTGCCAGAATATCGTATTCAGATTTACTTCAAACACTTGCTCACTGACGTTAAAACACCTCACCGTCCCTCCCCCATCATTGTGAACTTCTCACTATCTCTGCCACGGAAAAATCAACACACCACACGCTTGCATATAGGTTATAGCAACTGGTACAGCTCCTACACTATCACAATGTTCACCAATCAACGCAGAATGGAAAGAAATACCTCTCATCATTCCGTCAATTCCCTCATGGCTCTGCAGCCAACTGATCCCCTCAACAATTATGAGCTGCAAAAACTTCAACGCCCCTCCCAACTTGCAGGGATAAATTTCATGCGAGCATTACTACTCCAGAGTTCTCCTTAACTTTTCTCAACTTTATAAAAGCCAAGAACATTTTCTGCCCATTTAAGCTGTAAAGCGGTGAAGTAATTTCCCAGCACCATCCCGTTGCGAAGCCCTAATCCGCTTTGGAATTCTCAGTCACAAAAGCCCTGTCTCCAAAACCAGCCCGACCGTAACGTAAACTATAGATGCTCTCTGTTCAAATATCCCCTTCCACCTTATTCCTTGAGCGAATATGACTTTGAACAATTCTTCTACAAACTTTACGTTCCGCGACGAACACTTTAGTGTGCAGGTGGAACAAATAAATGGAGGCGAATAATGACGCAGATCATAAATGCTACTACTCAATGAAGGTCATCGATAAGACGTGCGAATGCATGCAATCTCCAAAATAAGCTCGTGAGAATGGTAAACAACCAATGTGGAACAATAATCGCAAAACGCTTCCAACAACTTTACTGTATATAACAGCTAGAAGCACATTCTTTACAAAACACCTACACCTACAGCAATAAAGACAATCCATACGCTGGCATAAAGCAGTGTGAACCGTAGAATAACCGATTCTGGCTCATGTCGCTGTTATCGAACACATCGACATTACGTTTCCTTCTCCGACATTTTCGAGTCAAAATAACGCTTTTTCAAAGAATCACCTCAACCATGAATTTTCCTCTCCTTCCCCCAAAAACAAAGAATAAAAATGGAGGATACCCTGAGTTTACACCTGAATTAACATCCCCTTATATTCATTAAGTGCTCATAATGCTGCTAGTTGGAATACATTTTTTTGCAAGATGAACAGATAATTCAGCTGACGTTCATCGCGAAAGGCTTGCTCTCTGTAACAATGCCACTAGCCGGCGTCTTCTCTGCAAACAATGGCGGCGATCTGAGGGGCAGTCGTGGAGGTTCAAGATCACCATATTGCTCCTCGTAATAGCTATTGAACGACCTGAAAACCACTACCGTACACTCAAATATAAAAATCTCCGAAAATTTACGCAGCCATCACGTGCATAATCCTTCTGCATATCTCAGGTCTACAGAAACAACTACCGTCAACGAAATAAGCCCGCTAGATTCGTAGAAACGACGTCGGATCTCCGTTCGCAGTTACTGACTCCGTTAAGCGAGTAGGGTGCTGGCAAGCAAGTAGTGAGGAAAAGTTCTAAATTGGAGATTCATATTAATTTCGTGGGAATTTCTTCTGCTTCCTTAGTTTCAAATACCTTTTGTTTCTCCAGACATTCATTAAAAACTATGGGGACGACCACGACCTCTATTCTACGGCCCGACCTCGGCTAATGAAGCTTGAGAATATGACATTTCAAATGTTAGCGCAAGCAACCGCATACTGTTGACTACTTGCTAGCAACTCCATCAACGAATATATCATGAAGAGAAAAAATTCCTCTGCTCACTTCGCCAGCAAACATGTTTTCTCGGCGGGAACGACTCTTTAATTTCTCATCCAAGTAAGGCGCAGAAAACTTTTTGTTAAGTCGTTTGCATGCACTGTTATTAGACAAACTGGTGGGATTTGATAGAGCAACCGCAAATGGCCACTTCGCTGCACGAATATCACTAAATGCGAGATTGTCCAAGCCCGAGCGCACAATGAAGCTCAGTAAATCATCACTTCACCCGGCAAACCAAATGAAACCAAACCTATCAACAGTTTTGCTTTTAAAAAACCGCCTTCTAATGGAACTTTTCTGTGACCACCTCATCATACAATACATCGACTGGAAACAAAAAACAATTCGTTGGAGAACGAAGCTAACGCTCTGATTCTGTTAACCAATTCTGGCATAAAGCTTCTTTCGTGGCGCTGAAAATGCGCTCATTGGGTAATGAATCGATTCATTTTCACCTGCACAAACTTCATATGCGCATTCAGCGAAGTTCCATGCTCAACAACGAAAGTAAACACTCTTTAGCTCTCTTATGAAAAAAAGCCACTCAAACAAAATGTTCACCACAAAAAACACACAGAGACCTTTCAACCGAAACTGCTAACCACGCGCTTCCAACCAACCCTTTATTCGCCATTCGTGTATAGAAAACTTCGCCAACAAAGCAAATCAGTTGTATTTACCTTCTACTTTGCTCCCCTTTTACAAAAATATAGCCAGCACCTCTTCTCTAAGGACAACTTTGGACGACATGCGTATTACTCAAAAGTTTTCAACTCCGACCCTGCATCGGCGACACATATTTCTTCGTCCACAGTTAATCGTCCTTCGTTAGAGAATGACTTTATCCTCGTATGTAAAATCTCCTGCAGTACACAACCGAAATTCTACTCACAACTGTGAACCAGAGAGGTCGGAAAAGAACAATAAACGGCTGTCAATAAGCTCTTGGAATAAATCTGCTTTGATAAGCAATGGACTGAAAATGAGAATAGCGTACGCACCTATAAAAAGCTTGTTGCCCGCCTGCTAGCTCGAACTCGGTAAGTCTTCGAACGCCAAGGTCGGCAAGAGTGGGTGCCCCGGTAAGCACATCATTGGTGCATTCGACCACCTCGATCCACTCCCACATGAGAGGAGTATTGCACTTGAAGATCTTGCCATACAGCTCACACGAATTTACAAGCGCTCTGAAACGTCCACCCTAAACATTCTGAGAAGCAGATGCAAATCCTCAGCCCAAAAAATCAGCCGACCCCTCAACTGCCCAATCAGCCAACCAAGCAACCCGCAACAACATTCTGGCCGTGATATAACGAAGCAAGAATTATTCTGACCCCGAATTTATGCCCTACACTAACTAAAACAATTATTTTGACATTAAAACTAAACCAAAAAAGCAGAAAACAGAGATACACATAGACTGAATGCAGAAGCTCGTAGACTGAATATTACCACTTTAAAAAAAACACGCTGAAACTGTTCACTAAGCATTCACTGCACTAAATACTTGACAAACTTGCAGGTCCATTTCCCTAGCAGTAGAACCAGCGAGTTGTTAAAGCATGGTGGATATGCAACCAAACCATTTCGGAATAGAAAACAAACCTGAAATAAGGGTTGAACCTGCTACCATGACGCTTATAATGGAAGCCGAATTGTGGCAAGCAATGCGCTTTTCTATACATGAAGTCCATTAGCTCGGAAAGCTGATAGCAGTGTGGACCGACGAATTCATATGTTTTGCCTGCAGTCGTTGGATCAAGAACGACCTTTTCCACACCCATAGCGACATCGCCTCCCTATAAATGAACTGTTGTCATCTTATTTATTTTCATATCCACTCTTACTAGCAGATTTAAATGAAGTCTGCTGTAATTCGAAACGTGCGAGCTCTGATGTTAGGTAACGTTGCCTTAAAATGGTCGATGTTTCCTCAGGGTGGCCAACACTCGTGCTACACAGGAACACAAATTTGACTACTATGAAGTGATTCTCTCAATCAAGTGCACTATCGCCTGCAGCTCGTTGAAGAATAGCTCTCCGTGACCCGCACTGTTTCGAATGAATTCCATCGTATCACAATACTACACATACCGAATTAGAATAACTAACTGATCGGGCGAAACTACTCGAGTTGTTCACAGACCAAATTAGTCATAGGCCAACTTTTTATTTAGATAGCAGCGAGAAAACGTCGTTTACGCAGCATTATTGCGATCAAAATACATTCTGAAAATCTTTGCAATCTGGTGCTTCCGTGGGGAACGTTGCGCACCTAGTCTCACTCATCTCAAGGTTACCTTCACTGATACTTCTTCACTCAACACTACGTACCACTATGCCAAAAATCTGATCTCCTATTCCTTTTCAGTTACTTCCAGATACCTCAGAAAGTAACAATATACGTTCAAGCACATTCAGCTCACGAAATAAAAAAGCTTTTTTTCCTAATTACAAACTTAGGCTTCATTTCAGTACTGAATGAATAAAGAATAGCCTCCCGTGCCTTCTCTTTATAAGATCATTCATGAACACTCTTCCTCACCACAACGCCAAATTGTAAGAGATTCATAGCTTAATGAATACAGAGAAATGCATTCTTTAATGCACGGTAATTTTAGATGCAAACTAAACACGAAGACAAACTCTCAAGGCACTGCCACTTTCTGAAAAAAATCTTTCTTGATCAGAAAGATTAGTTTAGCAAATTGTTACAAACTCGCTGAAGTGTTTAAAACTCTCTTGACAATCCGGTATAACAAAACTATAAATTGATCTACATGATGGAAAAGCGTCAAATGGAAATACCCACCCAAATGGGCATTTTGAACGTTTTCTCGCCTGCCTTATAGAGCCATACACGGTCGAGTGGTGTCTTCCTCCAACGCGAAACGTAGTACTGAATAAACGCATCGTTCTCGCCGAACATCAGAGCTGGACTGTAAAGCAGTAACAGTCAGTTCGATGATCGAACAAATACATGCGAAACTGAGCGCTCGTAAAGTACAGCAATTATGACAGTAGTGCATGCTCGTGATTTCAGTAAGCTGTTAAAGTGCCCTTTGAAAGCACGCAGATCACAATCAACGAAGTGAATCTCCTTACGAAGTACGAATTTAATTTAACTATGCAGTTGTATTCTGCTATCGCAGGCGAGAAAAAGTCTCTCCGAACCTTTTTAAGGGTTTACTTCGCAGACCTTATTGATACTAAGAAATACAAAACCGCATCGTCTCCGTTGAATGCTCACCCCTTAGATATTCAGACATTACCGTTTAAATCATTTATTCGCTATAACAAAGTGAAACCCTGATTTCAGTAGTGATCAATGACGACAAAGTGAAATGATCAAAGTTGTTTATTGGCTACTCCAGAATTAAATGCTGCTGCAAAATGTTACATGGCATCAGATCATATCTTAAGAAAAACAGTAGGAGACTGCGAATGCATTAATCGTGAAGAAACGATGATCACGCCTAAAATAAGACGCCAGAGGGTGAATGAAGGTGATCGGCGTTGTGAAGCCCTTTTCCGCGAGCACCATGTTATGGTGGCAAGGAAATCGGTTCTATCAGAACTGCCTTCATGCGAATTTGAGTTTCAAGAGGTATAAATCTGCGACATATTCAAAAAAAAAATGCAATTTCAAACCAGTAAATTGCCCCTTTCCAGCTGCTGCAAAACTTGCAAAAAGAGTTATAGCAACGTTAACCAAAACGCCTCAGAGCAATCCTTCACCACTTCCGCTTGCCCTAGATTGCTAAGCGAGTGCAGATAAATTCAGCAATCTTCCATGAAATAATTTGGAATCTTCGGCATCTAAATATTCACAAGCCTACCCGTCCATAATCGCAGGGACCAACGGTTGACATAATTTCATTCTCATGTGAGGCAAATATGAGACGCAAAGTGAGAAGGAGATGAGAAGGAAAACGAGCAATGATGCATATCTCATTCGCAATGAATGAAAAAAAAAATGCCTAAAGTACCATATATTTTTCTGCAGAGAAACCTCCTGAAAATATAATATTGGCTTTCTGATTTGAAAAACAACCTTTTCACCTAAATCTGACGACCTCCTTCTAAGGGAAGCAAACATTGCCGATCAGTAACCTCCGGATCTGCTCAATGTCTAACGAAATAAAATTCTATATTATAAGAAAAAGCGTGGAAATTTTCTTAAAAACTGGAAAAAACTCAGCAATGGAAAAAATTTCCCATCCAACTGCAACTTTCGCAAACTGTAGACAAAGATGGGCACCTCTGCGCTTCAAAATTTTTTCACTTGAATCGACAAGCACCATTCGAAAGCTCCCCCCCCCCCCCCCCCCCACAGTAATGTCACTGATAACTTTTGTATTCACAAACCCCTTCTCATTACCAATCACCCACATTCACATTTCTCCTCCATAATTCACACCTCGCGAAAACACATCTCAACCGACTTTTCCACCATAAACCATCCATAGCGTTTCGGAAACTCCCTCCCCTAACGCAATATGGAAATTTATTACACCTTTTTGAATATCACAATATTAGGTTCTTTTAGATGGAGCTCAGCGAAAAAATCACTCGGCTCCTGCAGCCAAAAAATGACGCAATTCCAGCGAAATCATCTTCACAGAAACAGATCACTGAATCGTTCAAAAAACAGACGCATCAGACGCGAGCTTTCAGTTGAATTAAACAGACCTGAAGAAAAACCCATCAAGACTGCCCGTTTTGCTGAAGATTTAGAAATGAGCGAAGACCGAATTTCAACAGAGAGAGCAAGAGATGCTAAAGGACCGCACTGCTCACGAAGATATGCGAGTGCATATTTTCACCGAAACTGATGCAAATTATACCGTATAATCGTGGCTTCACGAAACTCGTCACGCACCGCCTCCTCGCCATAGGCCTTTGTTCGCAAAAACTCCGAACCATTTCTCAACAGCACCGGTGTTGGGTGGGTGGTCGCGTTTAGTGCCGACATATGAATAAATCTGAAACAGCCATCGTAAGAAAAAATGGAAAACTTATCTGAAGTTACAACTACATCGTGAAATTATCGAAGTCTTTAGTTTAGAAAAGGATGCTGAGTCGTCACCAATGGTGAATTATGCTTATTATTTAACCGAGATAAGTGAGCAAGGGTGCAAAAATAAGCGAATAAATAAATAAATAAGCTCATTACGGAAGATGAATTCAAGAAAGAAATCTTGTTCTTGATGCCACTTATGGGAAAAGCTGGAAAAACTTTATGAAACTCTTTCGACTACGAAATCAATAAAAGAAAAACGACACTTTTGCCAATAATAACTTCAAACATTAGCACCTTTCAAAAGAAGGTAGCAGGGAGAGGAAGCAAAGTTTCAGCTAAGCAGCGATCAAGCTAAGGCTAATCACTTCCGACCGCAATATAACGGGAAGATGCAAGAACAAAAGGAAGGAGGAGGGTGGAGGGGATGATTACGGTGTACTATGACAAAGATGGCATTCAATAACCAGAGGCACAACAATTAGACCTATTAGAAAATGAAATAAACCTCTCGACGCCCATTTCCTTGGCGATTCGTGCGATGCGTCTCGCGCCATTGACATGCGTTTCGGCAAATGAGTATTTCTTTGTAGCATGTTTCGTGCCAATCATATTCACCACGATGTTGCTGTATTTGAGCACACGTCGGATCGACTGCTCATCCTTTAGCTCGAACGGGAAGAATAGGATCTGCCCCACTTCACCAACAACCTTTAACCATCTTTGACCGTTCCAATTGCAACAACTTTCATTTTTTGTCGTTCGCTAACTGTTTTACGTTGCAAGTTTCCAGCCAACCTCAACAATTTTTGCAACTGCCAAAAGTAAACTGCCAACAAATATCGTGATTTGCAAACCTCCTTTCGGTATGCAAAAGAACGTCTTCATAAAATCCATAACTTTTGGATAGCGTTCCTCCAATGGAACTTCTATGCACAAACAAAGGAAATAATAGGCAGCAAGACAGGGAGTGAGTTCGAAGTGGACTATCAGGACCTTTAAAAAAAAACAAATAGGACTTCAGCCCCTTTGGAAGGAACAAATAGAACTTCAGGTGCTCGACTGCAACTTCTAACAGCACTGAGACGTCAACCTTTTCCTTACTGTCCACTTTCGAAACGACTGCCCTCTAATTAAAGTTTTGAGCTTCGAGCTGCAAAAAAAGTAACATGCTCAGTTAGATCAAAAGAAAATTTCAGAGCTGCTAAGCGGAGCTAACCTTGTGCTCCCTAACCCAGTAGGGATCCTGTCGATATGGAATTATAAGCTGGGAGCCCTGCTTCGCCAATCGGTTCACAACAGATAATCCTAAAAAACCTGTTGCGCCAAAAACGGTAACGACATTTCCCGAAAAGCTGCATCGACCACCAGTGCCCTGAAAACAAACTATTTGCAGAACACATAAATGACAAAAACGGTCCGAATCATCGCAAATTACTGCCCTTTGTTGCGGATACGCACACTTCTCGAAGTGTTGCATCATATACGGACACAACGCGAAAATTTCGCAACTAGACATCCGCGAAGAAATTACGCGAACTTAAAACCTCGCTGCCTGCAGTTAAGGCTTTTTACTTGAATCCGGCAAAGAAAGTTCGAAGATCTGACGTATTTATCTGAAAAATCACGTGAAAAGAACATCACTGAAGAGCGCTATTTAAATTGTGTCATCTTGAGAAGGATATATGTGAAAGGCTTCAACCTGGAAACTTAAAAAAATGGATTAAAATGATCCACCTGTCCTAGAAGATCTTTGGCTCGTACATTAATTTTGGCTAAACATAAGGCCAAGTCAATACTCTATAATTCGTGCATGTTACACATGAGTGAATATATCCACCATAGCTCCCATTCCATATAACTGATAAAGAAAAGCAGCAACCAAAGAGAATCGTTCTCCATTTAGAACGTCTGCACTTATATTACTATTCGCATCGCAATAACCTTCAAAAGAAATTGCACCTACTTTTCATATTACTCTAAAAAAAGTCATTTCTCGCCCAAAGCAGATTTTGCACCCAAACGAATTTTAGTACTTAGTTAAACGTTAGAAACATCACGCGATCAAAAGCCGATAAGGTCTAAACCTGCCATCTGTGACCATAAACTCTTCAGTACTCTTCACATCGAAATGAAATGTCTACACTTCACAATAGCCCGTTTTGATAAAAGACAATTATGAAAACGTAAAACTGCTTTTCCGAACAGAATATCTCAGTGCGTCGTTTCATCCGGCCGACTGTCACTGAAAAACCTTCGTCTATTCACAGCGAACTGGAGTCTCTGGGCTTTATCCCCATGATGAAATTGTTATTGTGGTTCATTCTGCTTTTAAATCCCCTTTCTGATTCGTACTTTCCATTTCGTAGCGCTTTTTGCCTCCCCCCTCCTCCCAACATTCCTTCGTATGTAGTGTTTTTAAGGGCTCCGCTTTTCACACTTAAAAATGAAAGTATTTTCAGACGTTCAGTTGGCTGCAATATAAGTACTTCACAGTTTCCTCTGACAGAGAAACAGAACGTTTCTACCGGCAATAAAACTATTAGTCCAGTAAAAAAGGCACGTTGCAAAACAAATTCGGATCGGTTGATGGAACCCTTGGAAAGTCAGATTACAAAGTTGCTGCTTCTATATACCTGAGGTGCCTGCTATCTTGAGAAGTCGCGAGCGTTG
The DNA here is from genome assembly GCA_037576465.1 of Parascaris univalens. Classification (NCBI taxonomy): domain Eukaryota; kingdom Metazoa; phylum Nematoda; class Chromadorea; order Rhabditida; family Ascarididae; genus Parascaris; species Parascaris univalens. Next base: position 77,587,083 of record CM075173.1, on the reverse strand, counting down.
TGCGTGAAAAGAGATCTACAGCGTTCGGGATGGCTACTGAAGTTGCTTACAATGCTTTCTCCTAAGCGCCTGTTGAATGCAAAGACGCATAAAGCTCTTGCATTTAGCAAGAAAAAATTATCAGAGACGTGCTCCGGAAAAGTGTGCTGATACCATTTCGGCTCTTGCTGCATAAAAATGACGTTTCGGGCAATCTCACAAAGAATTTTAAGCTGCCTACAGGAATCTGACAAACTGCTGACCAATACGATCCCGCTGGTGATTTCTATGAATTCCAAATAAGTCGTGCAAAATTCAGCGGACGGTCGAGACTATGACATTTAAACACATACCATGTGCAGTATCACGTATTCTACGTTAATTTCCACGACCAACGTTTCTTGAGGATAGACAGGTCTGTTACCTGCTGACAGTGAAATTCTGCAATCTTGATTTTAGAATCGATCGCAATGAACACTCCAATCTACAGTAAACTGAAGCTGCTAAGCAGGACCTTCACTGCTGCAAACTGCATTCTGTGGGTCTAATGAAACAGGTGTCTTGAGCAGCGCCGTAAAGCATATCTAATGTATCGTCGACCCAAATTCGAATAGCGAGCAAAAATGCGACCTCCCCCAACTTGTTGAAGACACGAAGATTATTGAAGACTTTCGAGGATACTTCACTCACACAACATTTCACAAATGGTTTCTAAGACTCTTTTCACTCTAATATTGAATTAAATTAAAACATTTTGATGTCTAAACTTTACAGTATCAAAGAGTAAAACGACCTTAACCTGAGCTATGGAACTGTGAAGCGCTTTTAGGATGTAACTTTTGGAAATATTGTTTTCGTTCATTAATGAAGATGAGCGGAGAATTTTCAAATATGAATCAGCAGGAAAACAACTCCACAAACAGCGCTTTTTTGAGCTTCAGTTAAGAGCTATAGGTATTTCGAACAGTGCTTTTCGGAACACCACACGAATACAGAACGTTTACATATTTGGCAGCTGTCCTTATACATCCGATTTTAACTCTTATTAGGCTCAGTGATCGCCACGTATACCCCTTCCCCGCTTCCATACGAAAATCCATGATCAGTTCTTTCGTTGTACGGCCACAAAAACTTCTTTGCCAGTTTTTACAAAGCGCATCTTGTGAGAAACCTCGTATTTGGCTTCCATATCGAGTACTACCTTCTTCCCTGTCTGCGTGAACATGTAAATAAACAGCTTCACAAAGGCACATTTCTTGTTCATGCCTATCCGCACATCTTCGCCGCACAGTGCACTTTTCTTTATTTATGCAGACCACAGTTCACTCAAAGAAAGCATTGAGAGCTCTCGAAAGAATAGAAAGGCCGATACCGATGTGTGGCTGCGATAGGTGAAACAGTTACTGCACAGGCAGCTCGCGTTCCAGACATCACATTAATGATCTAAACGAACCGAGCAGATCATCAAATATTATCACACTATCGCATCCGCAGCAAGGGTCTCATCAGCGAACAAAATACTGACGAAGCAAATAACCTTGCGAAACGAGGCGCCCTTACTGGAGATGATCGGCGTCGGCAAGCCAGCGTCAGCCTCACATGCCGTCGACGTGTGCAACGCTGCGGTCGTGCAGCGCAGCGAGACGGCCGCCAATCGAGAACTCGCTGCCAACATCACCCACCACCTACAGATTGGTAACACACCTGATACGTCTGACAGTTTGCATATATTAAGAACCATGCCGCCAGTTCAGGACATCTATGCGCAAGAAACTAAAACAGTACCGCTGGAACCCTGACAACCTACTCCGCACATCCAGCACAGTGTTTACTAGGTCTGATGCGCTAAGCAACTGGGGGTGACTTATCTGGCTGTGAAGTCACGTTCACGCCAGCCAACACGAAGAGTCACAACTGCTGGCAGTTAGCGTAAAGGAAGCGGAAGCCTTGCATTCCGACCTTTGAGAATGCGCCGTCGGCATCCACGTAATCGTTCACAATCACCTACCTCATATCGTAGCCGCATAATTTACGAACAGGTCAATGCCGAATGACCATAAAAAAGATGAGGCATGCAATACAAGAATAAACCACCTTCTAGGATTGTATGGCACGACACGTCAGTGTCGAGGAGAAAGGGCGAGGCAGAAAACGGGCAATGCAGGGCAAAATAAAAGTTGGAGAGGTGATATGAAACAAATTAAACTGATGAATTCATAAGACTCGAAACAATCAGCGAAACTCATCAGCGTCCACGACATCCTTACGACAGAAACGGAATTGCGGGGCAAGAGAAAGCTAAACACAGTTGAACAAAATATTAGATGTACATCCAAATTCGGCGGAGATTTTACCCGTCCTCGACATCCTCAAACCAACAAGAAAACTGCCGCATTATATATTACAAACACGATCCGAGAATGCGGTGTATCGGTCGCAATATCTGACAAGAAAATAAGCAAATAAAAACGAGACGCTACATAATAGTGCTAAAATTTCTCATCTAAATGCTGCTAGTCGCTGCGGCCGGGTGTTTAACTATCGAATGGAACAGAATCCGCGTTGAGAAAACAGCAATGGGGCCAACTACGGTTGCGTTCGGGTATAGAAGCTGCAGACGGTGTTTTGAGACGACGCCGCAACGCCACACCGGAAACTCCGCGCAACAATTTGCCCCGGCATAGCTCTCGCTTTACCTTGAGTGCTCACTGTGCCAAAACTTTTCGCAGCTCGGTGGTGGGCATCTATTCATCGAAACGCCAAGTCATCACTAAATTTCAGTAGAACATCTTATTTTGACCCGATAACTTGAAAAAAATCCTCTGAAAAGAAGAGAAATTCTACTTTCGGCCATTGAGACAGGAAGTAGGTCGAGGAAGGACGGGGTGGAAGAGAGTGAAAATGAACTGATAAAATCTGTCGAGACGCACTTCCTTTTGAGCTATCTGCCTTTCACCGCTCTCCCCACATAAACGGTCAGTGCTACCCTCACGCCTACTGTTAAGCATGAAGAGTGGAATTTCCACTTTTCAAAATTGCATTTCAGGTTGCGTGTGTCGCGTACTGCCCGAGAATCACACTTAAACGTTTGAAACTATCCTGAAGTGCTGTCATCATTTCCCTCTTCCTCAACCGTTACCCCCAACTTCCCCAACCGACAACGGTGACGACGAGAAAGCAAACATGAAAACCCGCAAGTTCGAAACATAGCACTTTTGATGTCGGCAACTGCTCGAAAAGATCCCCACACTATTTAGGGGAATATGAAGAACGTTCGCTTGAAGAAATGGACAATTTTCTCGCTCGCTATTAGCGTTCTTTTATTAAGTGCACCTTAACTTATTCATGCAACCTGCTCTATATAATACATCCATTAGCAGCAGATAACAACTGAATAAAGGGGCAAAATGCAGCCACACGACACGAGAATGCAACCACATCACGCAACAACCGATGCAAACACGACCACTGCACGACTACGTGTGAATTTGAGAGCAAGACCCACTCCTCGTCGATGCACCGCCTTTTACCCACCGACAAAATTCGACCGCGTTCGCTCACATCGACACGGTCAGTTCGGCTTTCCTCACCTCAGAGGCAACCTCGCCCAACAAGTCACCCTTATTACGCGAGTTATTCCGTTATCACGTTATTACGCGAGTCGGCACCTACCACTATCAATAATGAAGGAAAAGATATCAAGGGGAAGCGTCCTTGCGTCCAGCAATAGGGACACTACTAAGCAATAAAGAGCGGCCACTTAAATACGCGCACTAGAATGGAGGTGGCTTGAGTGATGTTTCAACAAAGGTTCTATCGAGAGGGGCTAAATCCCGCCCTGGCTGGAGTGAAGCCGACCGCCCAACTGCGGGTCGAACCAAAACCGAGGTAGCGTTCAGAGCTCTACTTGAGATGGAGTCGAGAATTTTCAAAAATGCTCAAATTATCATTGAACCGTACTATAGTGTATGTAATAAAACTTGTTTGTACATGGACCAAATTTAGCGGTGTAAACAGAGAGTTAGGACTTCTACTGCTGAGGTTGTAGACGAGTCTGACACTGCTGACGAAGGCTAATTTTTAAAAATGAAATGAGCGCTATCCTTATTCTCTTCGTTGAGGAAGAATCTATGAGAAAGTCTGACAACATTCTGAGCATTTCTGAAATTCCCGATTTCAGGTTGACTATCCCCATACACACAACTACCCTAGACTTAACTCATATTCCGCTAATACCCGTTGGTTTCGTGCGGATAACGCGTGCCTTCTAAAGTGATCTATGGAACAGTAATGGATCTATGGAACTATCATAGTAATCTATGGAACTCTGTTGTTCACAGCGATCGAAATCACCCTCTATCTTCTTGATGGTCCAAGCTTATAGAAGCTTTGGCACAAAATATTACTCTGATCTTACGCACCAGTGATACTAATTAGTGCAGCATTCCAAGTCGCCATTGAAGCAGGCGTTGACTGCGCCACGCTTACTGTTTTCTCGAGCAACGGAGCGGCTTGGGTTCCACTCTTAACATCACTGCAGAATTAAACGTTGGTGGTCGATGTTGGATGGGGTCAAGTCTGTGCTGATGCGATGTCGGTCGAACGTGAGGATCTGGGATGCTGCGCATTTGTTACTTATGATGCTGCGATAAAATGAACACTCGAACCGTTGTTGCGTGATAGCGACCGCAACAAATTTGTAAAGAAAGCGATCACAGCATATCAAAGCAAAAAAATACCAAACAGCGCAAGCCGATGAAACAGACTGCACTGAAAGGACTTACTTTATACAAAAGGAGACATATAAAGAACAGCTGACCGACGATTTAGAAAAATGAATCCAAAGCTGGCAAAATCAGTGGACGGTTCATTCAGCAAATGTAGGAGTGCGGTCACCGCTTGCATCGCTTTAACAGGTGCAGGTAATAATGCCCGAATGGGTTTAGTCGGGCGCCGCACTGCACTGCATTTAGGCTTGGGTCCTAGTATCATGACTAAACTTGTTGCTACGCAAAACCTGGGAGTCCTCGGCTGCAAAACTTGACCACATAGATATTGTTCTCATAGGGAATCGCAAAAACGCTTGGAAGCAACTGTGATCGCACCGAACATCGTGAACGATGATTCTGTGCGGTTTGAAACGGGTGGGCTCAACAGGCCATCTTCAACGGATGTAAGTAAAAATGCTGCCTCGAATTCACTATGAAATTTCTACAGACTTGTTTATGAGCGGAAGAGCTTGCACAATGCGCAGAAAAAGGACGTGCGCCGGTCAACAGGCAATGTTGGCAAGCCATATCGCTCCAGCATTCCACATTCCACCTTCACAGTTGCATTTGACGTGGCGAAATTCAAAAGCGATGAACTTATACTCCAACGTAAAAAGGCTGCAGTTCACGAAGGTTTACAGACATCACTGAAGAGCTGTTGAGAATGCTCTTAGGCCCTCCTGTTCAGCATGCTAATTTCAAATGTAGCGTCCAGTGGGCATGGGTCTCCCAACTTATGTGGAGCATATAGGCGATGAATTCGTAGCATTCGCTGGCTCATGTAGCAAGTATGGAAATAGAGGTACGGAAGTTACACTTTCAGTCGAAATTACAGTGCGTGAGTGTACAACAGTGCGCTCCCGCCGCCACCCCATTTCCACTTTCATAGTCGAGCTTTGAATCTAGTTTTCTAGGTCATATGCATTCAGCTGAAGCGTTCTTTCGGAGGAGAACATGAAAATTATTTGTTTCCAGTTAATGAATGCATTGTCACCTACGCAACAGTAATGAAAACGGAGTTGGTCGAATGCATTTCCAAAAAAGATAACTGCAAAGCGCAGTTCGCGATATGCACAAAACGTGGATCAATGACTGACTTGTGGTTGACAAAATGGCAGTATCTCAACAGAGTTTTTCGTAAACGTTCACGAAATCCCCACCTTCACTGCCGCCGTCAAATAAAACGGACCTTCCCGACTGGCCGTCTATGCCAACTCCTGAGCGGCCTATCGCAATCATTTATTTCGCCGAATGATGAAACTGCATAACCGCTATTCTTACATTTATTTCTACACTCACCCAAGAGATCGCAGAGAATACAATTTCACATGCCTGTTGATTCAGTCCGGTGGGAATTCCAGTCACTCTCTAAGATGATGTCAACTGCCGTCCGTACCTATGCTCCTTTGCAAATCAGAAGGCCTCAGGTTCTTTTATATATGAAGCTGATGCTTCCGAATAATGACCCCACTCTTAAATGCAGTTGAGGAAAACCTGTTTCCGACGTTACTTCTCATGTTCCGTCTTTAAACTGTTTTCAATGCTGACTGGTTTCACCCTGCATAACACCAACGATGTTAGTTTGAAGCAACCAACATCCTTTCCACACGTATTTCGACTCCTCGCTATCCGTAAAATTTATAGACCACCTTTGCACCTCATTTCCGTTAATTTGCATAGATGCGGGGCGCGAAGGATGGGAAAAATATCCTGAAGTTCTTTCAGTGCACTGCACTGCGCGATGAAAGCACCTTCGTAATAGCCATCAACCTGCTTCGCTTAGAAACGTTTGCGTCACCCAACAGCCCTTCACACTGGTAATGAGGCTTAGCCCTCGAGCATGAAACCATGTACGGGCACTTTTGAAGATATTTTGCAGATAAAATACCAGCACGATGACCACCTGACAACATCTGTCAGCACGGTGACCACCTGACAACATCTGTCAAATACGACAAATAGAATGCCTAAAGAGATGCAATAATCCTGTGAGCAGCCGTACAACTTAGCAATGTTTTATTCGATACTAGCAGAACAATTAGCACCGCATAAAACGGGAATGCACTCAGCACTCATTCTCCTCATCAATTCGTATCACAACTCATATACATGTACGACACGTTCCTGAGAGTCGCTTCAAGTCTCATTTCAAGCAATAATTACAAAGGTGGACGTTTAGCATGAACGTGCGCCGCCAACGATGAGTGTATATGCAAAACTATAACAGAGCACATCTCGCAAGAAAGGCCCTGGTTTTGCATCAATAATCTCTATACTCAAGGGTTCACATCTTTACAATTATTCCATAGGGAATCCAACAACGCCTCGACTCACTCTACATTCGCTATGGCTCGCTACCTTGAAAAAAAAAAAACTTCTGTCTTTCAATAAGATGAAACGATGAATATCCGGAAGATAAATTAAAACATTTGATTCCTTTTCACGATCACCTTACTAGCCGAGCGCAAGCACTATGCGGTTTAAGCATTCAACGGCAAGACATAAAACAGCTGTGGGAAACGATAAAATGTGCGGAAAAGTGGACATTTACGAATCCGCTATCATATGACTTTTGCAAAGAAAGAAAAAGCTGTAAAGTACACAGCAGTAATATACCATAGATATCTATTGCGCGAGAAATGCATTCTTTTAGAAAGCTCAAAATTGCAACAGACGCGAAAGAGATTATACAAAAGTTTATAAAACCATCGAATGCGAAGACGCCTTGCAAAGTAACTCCTTTCATGCAGAGAAAGCTCAGCATGATCAATGACAAATGTAGAACCTTAAGCGACATATCCCCTTAGGAAACATATTCGGCCACACAACGAAACAAAGCTAGAGGAGAAGAAAGAAAAAAGGAATAATAAAGCGATCTAATAAACGACTGCAGCAAGATGCATACATCGCTGGACGTCGCATCAACGGAAGTAACTTCTCTACTCAAGACCATATGCACCTCCATTCTGAAACAATATTTTAATGATGGCAATCACCTGAAACAACTTGCCAGACGTCCTTCCGAGAACATCAAAAAGAGAAGAGATGGGCTGAACAGCAATAATATGCAAGCATCAAATCACAACATTTCTTCTCAACTTATTTTCCACTTCAACAAAGAGCGTCTCGCAGCGACCTATAAAGTCCATTATTTGTGTATAGTGCGAGGTACAGTATAGCAATGCTTTGGCAAATCGTAACGGGTAATTTTCCACTCATACAATATCCTTACTGAAACACAGCTGCTTTAAACAGCTGTGAAACGCCTCACTGCCATTTTGAGACCAAATTTCTGATACTACGACCAATTCGGTTTCACTCTAAGGGGCAAACTTTTCTCGAAAAATGAACCCGTCAAAGAAATCCAAACTATGAGAACAGACGATGGCTCAAAGAATCCTCGGCAAACAAGCCCTCACCGTCGACATGGAAACGCACAACAATCACAGCTCTCAGTGAAAAAAGCAGTTGCCATAGCAACGACACAAAACGATTGCAACACGCCTACACAAGGTCCACTATAAGAGCGAATGGAACGAGAATACAAATAAGTTTTTGCTGACAAGAAACTTATGGGCAATGAAAGTGAGCTGAGTACTTAAAACACTCTTCTAGTAACAAACAAGTGAATGAATGCCACCGTCCCTTCCCCTTTCCTCCTACCGTAACAGCGAAACAATAAAAGAGAAACTGGGAAGGTGCTCACATTGATTGCCGCACATTCCTGTGCCGAGATTGGCTGTCTCCGTAATCTCGACGGCAGCTGCCATTCCTCGATGCTCTGCCCTCGTGGGATCTTACCAACAGGAGGCTGCGAAGATACTGCAGCTGCAATTTGTGCACTTTCTTCTCTTTATAGTTCAAATTCAAGAAATGTCTCGCAGTGAGCAGCGATATGCAGTTTATTTATCAAAGCACAATCAATACTCCCAAGGGAAGCGGACAACAAAATCAAACCATGAAGGAAACAGACCCTTCTACGCCGCGAAGCTATCATTACATGACAAAATTTGTTCCAACACTAAGAAATCAGCGAGGCAATAAGCTCGCATCATCTTACCGTTTCACCCAACCGTAATTACTTCTGCATGCGTTTCCGTCGAATCTCCCAACTGGTAAATGCATCCCATGATACCTCATCTACTCACCGATATGCCAGTCAAGAGTCGATTCATCGACTGGCTCCTATGAGCCGACGTCTACTGACGCAACACAGCCACATCTGTTTGTTTAATCAATACGGCTTCTCTACGCCTACGCAGCCACATTTGGCATCGAAGGACCTTCGGTGCCACTTCAAAATCGCAAAAATTACAGCTAAAGTATCTACATATTTTCAACTTCCTAAATTCCCTCATTAAAAGCACCCATACATCCACAAACTTATGCAACATTTGCAACAAGTTATATGTGAAAAATGAGAAAAAAGGCAGAAAATACCTGCAGTGCCGGGGACAAATACTGATGTAGTTGGGATCGGAGGAAATGAAGCACTGAAATGAGACCCAAGACAATATAAGAGTGTCCTCAAGCTAGCTTTATGCAGTTCTTCGTTAACACAAATCCTACATTATATTAGTCCCTCTCTTCTCCCCCCCCCCCCCCCCCCAACCCTCCTTAATAATATTATTACAACTCCTACTGTCAAGATAAGGAAGGAAAATTCTTGCTATCCCCTATCGTATATATTCCGTGTTGAAGGTCTTAGACTACCACCCATAATACAAAATGAGGGGAGAGAAAGAAATGGTACAGAAAAGAGGAGAGAAAGGGAGAAGGAAGCTCTCTCACTCTTTTTGTACATCACAAAAAAAGAGGCGTATGCTTATGTTCAGTTCTATATATACATGCGTGAACTCCTCTCAAGCGAAAAGCGGTCATTCATCAAATTTTGGATTCTTAGTGAGCGGAATGAAAGTCAATTCTCAACAACAGCGAGATCCGCGAAGTCACTAAAGAGAAGGAATTAATGCATTAAACTCGCAAACTTTTGAGCCCTTGAAGGCTTTGTAAACCTATCAGCAACTGATCTAAATATCCATCAAAAACTTCAAAAATGCTTCGTCGAAGACGTATTAAAATCGTTGGGGTTTAGATTCCGGCCAGAAATAATCAATAACAAAAATTTAAGAATTGGGAAAGGAGGCTATTACAATCACGTTACTCCTTATACATATAGTGCTCGAGCCTCCCTTCGGAAAGAATGCAAACTTAATAAAATCCTGAGATCTCTTCCCCCAAAACAACGACAAAGGCGTGTTAAGGCTCAAGAAAGGATCGCTGCACAAAACGGTACACAAAGAGTAACGGCTGCACCTCAGACGCTACCACCACACAAGAGCGTAACTGCAATAAAATAATGTGACCGTGCCAGTTTAAAAATTCCCCATTTATGCAGCACCTCTGGAAATTTATCGTCTATTTGCAATGGCAAATCCTTATATTGAATTCTCCTTGAAGCAAGGTTAAGTAGTGGTAAAGAAATTGTACATAATTAAACAACGTGTAGGGAAAATGACTCACGGATCGAAGTGCGGACGAGGCAAACGCGTTCCAATAAACTTTATCATCGGGACGCGCATCTGTAAAAGTCTCAATGGCAAAAAAAAAGGAATATCCAAAGCGCTATAAATGAAGAATGATCAAACCTGGATAGAATGCTGTCGGAAGGGCGAGGAAAGTAAGCGAAAGGAATGATGTGATGCTTTCATTAGGGACAACATTAGAATAAAGAGTAGTATGGCATTCAAGAAAAACTTCCTGAAATAAAAAGTACGTAGGCATCCTGAAATTGCCAATAAACAGGTGTGATAGGTTTTCATATCGTTTAACAATTATCGGAGGGCCATTTCTCGTAACGCAAAGACCGGATAACGAGAGAGCGATATAAGTTTCAAGTAAAATTACATGTCTCAGAACCAAACGTAAAAGTGACCTACCACCTAACTACGCGACTGCTAAGTACGTCCCCAAAAATGTTATAGCAACACAGCACTTCAGACAGAAACAGTATCACGTTAATTATTCAGTGATGGCTCACAACGTGCTCCTCCCCGGACTACCTCTCTTCCTTTTATCCTCACAGTCGTCTCATGACGAGAACCAAAAATGAGTAAAACACGATCCTACTAGGTAGTAATGTGAAGACAACAACTAAGAAATATTTCAATGATAAAACTTAAAATCTCCTCCATTACCGTTGTGCTTCGACTTAAACCTCGTAATAAACAATAAAATCGCACCTCTAGACTCAATGAGAATAAACACCGCTGCCACGAAATCGTAAATTTCCCGAGCTGCCTCAAGTGCAACTCAATGACCTCGTTCAATTAACGGGCAACTGAATCCGTGAGCGGGGAAGAATCCTACAGCGCATGAGAGATACGTAAATTTCTGAGGTGGATGAATAAAAAATTATATCCTAAAAGAAAACTGAATTGAACCTCTATGAGGCTACTTATGCAAGCAACACCAATAACAATTTTAAAAGACATTTCAGAGCACATTAAAACAGACCTGAGCTGCAAAAGAGATGGAAGATTGTTGCATTTCGAAGGACCGTTTGGTAGGACAAATGTTTCACTCCACAGGCACCTTAACCTGTTCCACACTATGAGCCGCGACCTCTGATCGTTTAGAGAAATGAAATAAGGATCCTGGCTGTGTTTCAACTGCACTAACAGGTGGCTCGTTCTCCTGTAAAACAGGCAGTGAAACATCTTGGGGTTACGTACCCAAGCACCGTGAAACCGCACATCTTCAAATCAAGCAGCCACAGGAGAAGCGAACACCTATCCTACCTTTTACTTTATCCCCATCTCCCCCTCAGTCCTCAGTCGGCTTTAACAAGGTAGACGAAAAAGACCATCTTAATGTAGACCAAAGTTGAGGTCTGAAAAAAGCAATGAATGGACACAGGAATGATTTCGCAAGGTGTAAGGATTTCTTTTAGGATAAGAAGAGCTGCAGAGGGAATCGTTTCTACACGCATTCGAGTGCTTTAAAAGGGGAATGGTAGCCGTGATCATCAGTAAGTAACCGTGAGAATGAAGAATAGGGGAATGAATTTTGAAAAGAGAGATTAAGAACGAATACGATCAAAATTCAACGACGGGACGTCAGCAGAGCAGGAAACTGAGTTCAGTTTATAGAGATGACTACGAAGAAGCTGAAATTTGATTCACAACGGATCGCAAAATTCCATTTCGCAAACGAAGCAAATTGATAATGAGTTCGTCGTAAGAAGTGTTCAATTAACAACAATTTCGCGATAAGGAGACCTAAGAGAATAGAAAACCTCAATGAGAATTATCTATTCAATAAAAGTGGGCAATGTGAACAATCCCAATCATTGTTAGTGCGTACTTCCACAGCCCCCCCCCCCCCCCCCCCAAACGCTTTAGACATGGCACTTTCATACTGCGACACTTAATCGTCTTGAAAGTCCTATGCATAGGACCAACAAGAGACAACTTCAATAGAAATGGCACCAATTCATGCTATGCCCCTAGTAAGTGTTGCAAGGGCTTATATTCAGCTCCACTTCTGCCGGCTCATGTGAGTGAATGCAGTCAGAAGCCGCAACCTTTAAAGAATACCAAAGAAAATGCCTCGAATGAAGTTTGTACCGAGCACAGAAAAAAAAAAACGTAGAATGAGCGCTGAAGAAAAGAAAACGAACTTAAAGGTGCAGTAAGCAAAGCGTTTGCTGCTGAAGTGAAGATGACTGTGAAAAGTGTAGCATATGTCAACCATTAGTCAGCTAATCCACATCACGATAAATGATCTCTGCGGAGAGGGGGAAGAGAGGGATGAGACAATGCAAGCGAGGCTTAAGGCTAACTGGGCTATACAGCTTGCAAAGCTGGCTTACTCGTAATGCTCTCAACACGTGTTTCACCCTTCCACTGCCTACCCCTCACTTAGCGTTTCTCCTAAGTACTGTCCTCAGGCGGAATTAAATTCTCAAACTGGATCAATGTTATGCTGAATACACCGAAATATATTAAGCAGAAACAACACTTTATGAGATATTCCTGTCCACCCATATCAAAAATATCATGAAATGCATCAAAAATATTGAGTGATTTGCAAGAGGTGTGCCAGTTCAGTGGAGCTTTTTTCATATTATAAAAGCGAATTACATCCACTCGACTCAAATATGTGAGTGAAAAGTATATAAAGACCTTGTAGACTGCATACCCGAAATCGTCCATCAACGTTAAAGAAAGGGTCGGAAACTGCAATTCACTGTGGAATTGAAAGGTTCGCTGAGGAAGTTTTAGCGACAATCCAGCCCGGGCCAAATTCACAGAAGTGTTTTTGAATTCAGCACGTGTAGTGCACAAAAAAAGTTCCCCGCAATTAAAAATATGTCTTCTCCTAAGCATTATGTGGCACAATTCGAAGCAGACACGCCAACCTTCCCTCTGCATCTATTTCATCGTCCCATCCAAAATGGCTCCACACAATGTACAGTTCGCTCAATATCTCTTAACAAGATTTACCTCGAAAATGGGAGAAGGGGGACGAGGGACTCAAATAACGTGGCTGAGTGAAATGTGCAATATTTCAAGATTGAAAGATCGACACGGGGAGGAGAGGGGAGAAACGAGCGTTTGTCTAAACTGAGGAACGAATTTAATTAAGGCTATCTCCGCTAACGGCTAAGAAGAGTCTCAGTGATGGACAACTCGTTTGGCTTAGAAATACTGAGGTAACAATGGGGGAACTGCGACGGCATAATCCGCATATGATTATATACCTTAACTGCCCTAATGTGCACATATAAAACACAACTCATCACTCAGAGGTTACAAAAACAAAATCCCCCCCTTTGAGCTGTACAATGGACCGGCCATATTCACGAAGAGACTGTTAAACAACACTACTGTTGTACTCAACTGATTATGCCAGTGATCGATGCACCAAAAAATGGGCGTCTCCTTCCAGAAACTTCAACTTTAAGTGAAATAGGCGTCACGAAGAGGTCTCAGTGTCGGAGGAAAAAGTGGGAGAGTGGAAATTCTGTGAGGATTTCATTGGTAAGTTAAGTTTCTTCATTGGAACGACTCTCTTCTGTGGTGCATCTTAGCAAAAACTTGATGCTGTAATCATGCAACGAATAAAATGATAACTGCTACATCTGGGTTCCTCGAATTCAAAAGCGATCTGCCCTTCTGGTTAAATATGACCTCAGATCGAATTCCCACAGTTGGAAACAACAAACACTAATAAATTACTGCAAAAAAGGCAACTTGTTCGACGATAGGCAAACACAATAATGGTGAGAGCAATGGTGCAATAAATATTTTCTCCGCTTTTAATTTTCAAATCCTCGAGTGTTAAAATGCATCTAACGTTACCGCAGTGGCGTCATTAAACAACATGAAAAAGAAAGGTGCCGACTTCCGTAGATGCAGTTGGACTTTTGGAACTGCCAAATTTGATGCAAACTCGAGTAAAAATGAGCAAAAATGAATTTCAAATGAACCGCAAATGTAATACTTTACAATCTGTTCGCCTAATATCCGCATCATGAGAAATTTGAATCTGAAGAAACACCTCGGCTACCGAACGAGACTCCGATCGACGAAACAGGAAAATACGCTCAAGCCGAATCGACGACGCTGCTTCTCCAATAAAACGTCTGCAATAACTCGTTGACGAAAACGATTATCGACAGAAAAATACATAATGAAACTGGGAATTACTAGTAAATCGAACGAAATTCAGATAAAGAAGGAAACAAGAAGAGTGCAGCAATACATCGAAGAGTGGATCCAAGCAATGAGAGTCAACAAATGCAACAACAGCAACAGCAAGTATTAAAAAAGAAACAGTGACGTACGACGAGCTTATGAGCAACCTTTAAATGGTGGCAACGTTTCGCCGCTGGATAAACAAAATCGACGCAAGCAAAATTTTTAAACGGTTGAAAGCAAGCCCTGAACACCTTGAAAGCAGATTGTGCGACGTTGTTTATAGCCCCCTCCCCCCTCCCACAGCTATAAAGGGGTCCCCTCTCACATCTAGCAGAAAGTTCGTTTCTGGGCACTAATGCATTTAACGATGGCAGCCCACTGAGGTACGCAGGGAAACAGTAAATCAACAAAAACATAACTAGAAACTTTTCTTGCTCTTGAAGAGCACAATGCTGCTAGCTGCAAGTGAACAGCAAGCAAGCACCGCCTATTCAATGACCACTTGTTTAAATGATCATGAGGCGTTATCCACGCTCCGATTGTTCACTTTACTTCTTCATTCTCACCTACAAATTTTATAATCATCGAACTCGAATACAGACTCTAGGTTGTGCCAATAACTTCCCCTCCACGAAAGAGCAAAAATAAGCGCAGACACCCGTTGAATTCGGTTTGCACACAAGGGGTAGCCCCACGCTCTGCAATGTTCGACTTCGTTTTAGGAGTCCGAAACATTGGCAAGCACTGTTTCGACATCCTCCGATTTCACAGCCGCCGAGCAAGAAATACTGCAGTCCTACTAAGCTGCCACTGAGCTAGTGGTGCATCACTAGCGATGATGGGTGGAACTCTCTGCTATGCGTTTGGAACTTTTCTGAAGAGGCATTACCGTCTTTGCGAGTATTGTTGGAACAAGATGGGCATAACAAGTTCCACGAGGTTCGAAGGAAATGGGGCAAAGAAGTCAGCAACCTGTTATAAGGATAGCCTAAAACTTCTCTCATAATATTCTACAGTCTCCGCTCCACCCCTCCCCTCTCTTTCTCACGTCACTTATTTTCAGTCTAGAGCAATAACGTGGCGCACTTGTTGTGGTGGCTGTTTCAAGCATTTGCTCTCAGTCTCTAGACGGCTGAAACGACAACTCGAGAATGATTTCGACCGCAAGTGAAAGTGTGCCGTCTTGACTACCCCAAGCCCCTGCCTCGATGTACACATTCACGGTAACTGAGCACAGTGCAAATTAATCAATATGGCGAGCATCTCAGTGAGCCTCTTTAGGCTTCGGGTAATACTCATTTCACGCACCTGTGCACCAACATCACAAAACAACATATCAACAGTAAGCAATGATTACGTTTAAAAGAGCCTAGTTGAAGCATCTCTAAGGGAAGTGCAATGGGTAACGATCGATATCGCTCCTCGAGCGCTGAGAACGTCAAGTGGGGTGCTTCTCGACGACTTGCAGTAAAGAAAGCAGCAACTTTTGTAAGAGGAGAGTGTGCAAAGAAGCAACAATAAAATGCACACAGGCAGTCAATAAGATGAAGGCACTGCGCAACGCCAGACACGTCAACATGCAGTGCTGCCAGTGCTCCCTCATAAAATGTGCTTTCCCTCCGAATCAATCCCCGCGCATCCTTAGGTCAGTCGTCTTTCTCCTCTGAGGAAGTCGCTGACCCTATTAGCTCCAAAGCAGAGATTTGGTGGAATTTTAAGGAAAAATTCTACTAGCACATAAATTTTACCACTGAGGTGAAATTATGGTCCTCTGCGGTTAAAGGATTTGGAAAAGTCGACAAAAATCCCAAGAGCACTCGCCGCAACCACGTCCAGGGTTTAAACTAACAGATACTCCGTATTGTGCTACAGGTGTTCATACTCCAACACCTGGAAACTAGTCAAGAGTAGCGGTCGAAACGACAGCAGGTGAGCCTAAAAGGCGTGATCTGAACGGCCTGGTACAAAGCACTATGCATTTAAAAGAAAATTGAGTATACAGTTGTTCAAAAGTATTTATAAAGGTGGAATCAACTTTTTTGTTGTAAAGGAAAACAACGTGGACAACGCAGCTTCCCACTTGAGCAATAATGATTTCACTGCGCGCACCACTGACAGACCAACACAGCGTTCTCAGATCTTTCTCCACTCGCCGCCCATTACACGGGGAGTGCAGTGGCGCCTCTATATTAGCAGTCGGGCTCCACACAAATCTGCACAATCTGGCAGGAGCACCGTACCCAAAGAATTGCCAATTTGTTGAAGGGTATACAGATCTATCCGCTCAGGCCAAATAATACATTCACAACCTAATCCTGATACTTTATACTGCATTGCTCAGTGATGACTGTACACCTGGCGAGTCTTCGAGACATACATCTTGTGAAATTGCGTCTGTGAAAACGGCACCAGTGCTGTTAGCAACATATCGCGGTTTTCATCATGAGACAGCATCGTCGTTCCAAGCCACATTACGCGACCAGTGGGTGTGCATCATTTGCAGCGATATTCGATGAGGCGGTGTTTCGTCGATTGTTGTTGTCTACGGAAAATTTCCCAGTTCCATCGTTCTCTTCTATCCAGGGAAATGCGTTCGCACAGGATCAAGATCAAGCTGTGTGCATAACAGTGAACTCACTGCTTTCAACTGTGCCCGTCACAGTGTTGAAAAGACACTCGGATCATGTCTGCTATATGGCGCTTCCGCCACAGCGAGTTTCAGTAACTATGCAAAAGCGCTATGGGCCATCCCCGTCGCGCACTACCTCGTCACGGTTATTTCCGCGAAGAGTGTCGCTGATGTAGGCACTGCAAACTTACTGTGAATAGTTGCTCATCCATTCTAGAGTCGTTTTATTTAAAGATCTATTCACATGTCAGGCGAATCACATCACTGTTGTTACAGATGCTGCTGTAGATTAAGATGTGATGAAACAGACTAACTCTGCTATCAAACAGCACTTCAGTATTACTGCAATTCATCGTAACGAACTGCTGCTATTGCTCGGGTAATTACTGGAATAAATGTTTCCCCACCATTCAGTCGAGCAGTATAATTCCTGAACTACTTGTTAACATTAAATAAACATTCAACCGCATGACGGTCCCCTCAACCCAACGATCCTTTGAATGAAATCACGTCTATGAAACGTCTCAATGTGTGCTGCTTGATTAACAACTGTGTACTGTGCGTGATGAAAAAACTCAGCAGCGGGTCACTGGGTGAAAACTTCTCCTCATTTCAACCGTGGCAGAATTTTCCCACAGCGGGCCGACCAACTGCTAGAAACATATGTCGAAGAAGCCGACCTTATATGTGCAGCATAGACTGTGAGCCCAGCCGGATGTTCAGATATACAAGAAAATCTTGAAACGTTTAATGGAGGTTCTCTCCCAAACAACTGACGACCACACAAACCCCTGGCCGGGAAATTCGCTATTATTTAACTGAATTTGACGCGCGTTTGAATATTTAACTGAAATTCGCTATTTAACCAAAACGGAAGAAAATTCAAATTCTTTTTGAACATCACTAGCACCAGGTACGATGCGCCAATCGTTAGGATGGCACCATATTGTGCCGATTATATGTCAAATTTCATTGCTCTGGCTGTCGCCGTTTACACGTTGATTATACTGCAGAGAGAAACATGCGAACCCCTACGGAAATGCGTGTGAAGTTAAGCCTAACCGCAGCATGCTTTGCCAATATTTTCAAAACCATGTAGGGAGCGGAACAGAGATTATGAACTCTTGACGGGGAGATGGAAGGCAGTACGCTTGGCAAGCCGCATCTACATAATAAATGGTCGACCAAGAAAATACAATGATGCTAATGGCGTTAACTTGGAAAACAGGCTTAACAAGACAATGTCCGCAGGATATGCGGCACAATGAATACCGCACAGCATCTAAAAGAGCAAAAACAGCTGCTATTCACGTAGTGTCCAAAAGACTGAGAAGGACATTATTAGACGAGAAACGCCTCCGTGGCCAAGGAAGACAAGGGAGATTATCAACGATCGATAAGAGAGTGAATGCGATCGTCCTCAGATGTGTGGTGAGCCGTTCACAGAGGAACAGAACATGAAGCTAGAAATTTGAGCGGACCCAGTGCTTGAATTCCTTAGTAACAGCCACACTTTTACTCGTTGTCCTAGCCATCTGCTAGCGTTAAGCGGCTCCACCTGTAAAACTGGGTTTGGCGGATTACTGCTTAACAATATGGAATATGCAACCTGGTATCTGACCTCGTTGGTTGCTGTTACCCATCAGGAGGTATGCAATGCAGCAACACAACTCATTAAGTAAAGAAGGTGTTGCGATATAAAGCACGAGAGAGTTGCTTTACTGCAGCAAACAATCGAATTACATCCATAAATGCGTTCATAAGGATGATGCAAGCACATTTACAATGAAATTGTTCATTATACACAAATGAAACATTGAAACAAATAATGACTCACAAATTCGCATAAATAAATTACAAAGAAGTATCGCCTTGTTGGAAAAAATGCATCGACGATTCCACGGACAAGCAGCACTTCCTCAAAAACAAGACGCACATGGTTTTACAAGAATCGAACATTTCGTTCACCACCTGCACATGGAGGGCATCAACAAAACAGCGCTGCATGACGAACCTGTTCCCTTTCTTTAAAAGTTTTGCTGAGAAAATGAGAGAAACCCGACACCCGTATTCTAGAAAAATTTTGAATCGTATACAGTAGACGAATGGGATGAAGATAGCAAAGATGTGGGAAATGATACGGGCAGAAATGACGCCAGAGGTAGAATGCGATAGCCCGAAGTGTTATCTATTGGGAGGCTGTAGCACCATACGAATGCGCAGCACTATGTTTAGCTATGCAGCAAAGTTGCTTGCCAATGCACACGACCAAAAATACTGTGGCTAGTTATCAGATACGATACAAGGATGTGCACACAAAAACGACAAATCATAAAATAACCGCTCGAGGCAGTGTGCTAGAACCGCAGACTGTGGAGCATTGATCTGCTAGTACGGTGTAAAATAGTCTTAAGGCACATCGAATGCCTACTTTATAGCGAAGGTTTAAAAGTTTTGATGGTTATCGGTCGGCTCAGGCAACAGCTCCAGAATGGACGCCTCTGCTCAGATGGAAGAGAAGAGGCGAGGAGGGAACAGAGCGGCAAAAACGATGAAGGAATATGGGAGCTTATGTAGCACCGTAAGGAGTCCGCTATCCTACGACTGCCCTCTTCTTCCACAACGTCCATTCGCACAAGCACCACTGCTAATGTGGAATCTCTCCTCAAGTTCAACAAGCTCATTATGACACCCAGGGTGCAAAAAAAACGTCTGTTATGTACTATGAAACTGAAAACGAATACAATTTCGTTTTCATTGCATATATAGGTGGGAAACATTCATCAAAGGTGACGATGGGGGTGTAAGGGAAGCGAACAAGTACCTATGGGAGCTGATGCAGAGAATGGTGCCTTTGCGTTGTGCTGCGCTATGGACTCGCCTCTCCTACTCGGCAGAAGACTCGAACGACTGCACCGTAACGAACAAAGTTTTATTATGTTTGCAAGGTGAAAATAGCTGATGAAAATGCAAATTAGCACATAAACGAATATCGTGCATGTAAACCACCGAAGACGAAGTGAGTTAGTAATTTTCCTTCTCGAGTTCGGCAAAATGGACACGCGATGTTAGAGGAATGTCGAATGAGGATAACGGTATGCATGTGCGCCAGGATACACGAACCACAGCAGCCCTTTACATAGAGCAAAAATGAAGAGTGCGGTGCTATCAAGGCTCTTCTGAAAGAGTTCGCCATGAATAATTACTATTTTTTATTGAACTCAAGTACCCTTTAAACCAACAGTGCAATATTCAAACTGAATGGAAAAATGACTGCCTAATGATCCAAGGACGCTGAATGCGACTGTTACCATAGATTCAAACAGTAATTTTCCACTTGTGTCTGAAACTTTAAACGACAGGATATTTCAAAAACTAATTCGAAAAGATTTCAACGAATCGAATTTTTCTGTCCGAGAAATGTCATTTTAGTTATTGGAATTTTTGAGACGGTCGTGAGAAGTCCTCAAGGAATGTGAGTTTCATCTCGAAACGCATAAACGACTATTCGATTACGATGAAGCATGGAATTTGGATGGCAAACGAAGGAACAGGATTTTTTTGCGGTCTTCTGGTTGTCACTTTTATGGAGTGCACAAGTTAATGCTTTGAGGAGATGCTGGATAAAAGGAGGGGAACTGCGGGGAAAGTAGTTTAAAGAAGAGGCCCCTGTGCGCACACCACAAACACACAAATATGGTACGTGGAAACGCCAACAAACAACCGGACAAATGTCGTGCGTATAGACACATTATTGTGAGATAGGTTTTTGCCTCTGAAGTAAGTCAATTTACTTCAAGCGTTCCAACGACTGCAAGATGGCAAAATATTGTGCAGTGGGGAACCATGCACGGTAACCGACATTTTCATATATGCACTTTTTCCCACACATTCTTTTACGTAAACGTCTTTTCCAAATGCACGGGTTGTCTGTTTGTGAAAAATTTTTCGCACTGTCAGGCCAAACACATCAGAATGATTTACCATCGATTTTCATCCGTCTGCTGCAGTGGCAGCCCGTCGGGTCACTAAACAACACTTCGCGGCATTTTCCTCACAGGTTTTTCCTATCTTCTCTACAAGCATTATGGCATCGGCACGACTATCAATCATCCTCCATTTTTAATTCTTCAGGTTATTGAGTGGAAGAAACCTGGAGTTGGGGAGAATGCAGCAGACGTATATTGTGACTGCGTTCAGATGAACACGCTGCAGGAATACGAGAGAGAGGTGTGATATCATTTGTATAAGAACATTGGGTTTCGAAGTAGTAATGCTCACGGGTGTGGGTTTAAAAAATCGGATTTGGCTACTCAGCATGCAAGCTGCTGGAGTGTAAAAGCCAGTAGCAAAAGCGTTTCACAGTGAAACTCACATAAGAAGGGGGACGGGAAGCTGGCGTAGCGCATGACGCAGTCGCTTAACTGTTCAGCAGAATTCGACTTAAAGGCTTTCCGGAAAAAGCGGGAAGATTTAGCATACAATTCAAACGAGCCTATAATCTGCCAGTGTGATAAGCATCCTATCCTCCAAACATTTTTAGGAAATTCATTTCCTACGTCTCACCTGAGCGATAACAATTTAAACGATTCGACAAACCACTTTATTGGTTCAAAAAAATTTGTTTTAAGAAAACTCTCACCATCGCTATTCAAAAAACGAAAAAAATTCCCAATAAACACAGCCCTTGAGGCCTAATGGCAATGTTTTGGCATCAGGACATTCCGGTGCTATGGTAACTGGGTTCCGGAAGTAGTCTGGATTCGCCTCAGTCCACCGAAACGCGAAAATTTAATGCAACGAATTCACAAACGTAAAGCTGGCTGTAAACGTCTCACCTGAGCAGAACATTAATCATTTTTTGCTAATGTGCAATGCATGAGTTAAAAGTGAATTAGATGTGCCTTCATTAGTTTTGTCAAAAGGTTAGTAATCATTACACTGTCCTCATCATAACGCATAATATTAATTCCTATTTGCAATATTAAGTATTCGGTAAAAGCGCTTTTGAAGAATATTGTGGAAACAGCATTTATGACAATCGTAAGCGAACAAAAAATGAGCACGACCCGAGGATCCTTACTTCAAATCATGCTCTTCCATACATAGAACTTTCGTTTGTGCGGAGCGGTATTTATGGAGAAAACAGTTTACGCGTTGCAACTTAGGTTCTGCCTGAAGTCCGTTATTCTTTTATGAAATTTTAAGGGGTTCCGTGAAGTGTGGCACGAAATTAAAAACTTCCCAATCTTGCAATGTTTTTGAAAAGGCAATTCCTATTTCGAAGAACAGCTCCATTTATATATGAAAAATAAATTAGTCAGGCACTAACGTCAGTGCCAAGTGGTAGGTTCATGCCACTAAACCGTCTATAGTGTCTAACTATTCGGGTACTAAAACATCCTGGAGCCAAAACTACTATGCCAGGAATTCTCGGCTGCCAACTTCGCGTCGCAGAATTTCCCAATTCATTTTCAATCGTAGCCTCACTAATGGGCGTAAGAATCCAAAGGAAGGAAATTTTTGAAAAATGTGCCCAAGAACTTGAGTACTTTTATGAAAATTGCGTCTTGAAACCGCTGATTTATCCCTCCTTGAAAGAGACACAACTCAAAGGCATCAGGTGTTTAAAAGTGAGGTCAAATTTGGTTAATGAAGGAATTATGATGCAGACACATACGTAACGAAGATAACTAGTCGAACCACGCCTCGCACAGATCTGGATGGTATTTCCATTCGTCAACCATTATGCTGTGAAACGATTGATAATATTTGTACTCAATAATTCTTGGAACCGATTTCCGTCTTATTCACTGAAAATTACTTATGTCTGTAAATATTACAGTAGACTCTTTGTTTGAATAAATTTTCCAGTGGGAACCTAATAGGTAAGTGAGGTGTGTTCGAAGTGACTGAGGTGATTAGCGTGACTTCGATTGTCACGTAACTGAGTAACCTCTCGTTACGTTACCTCCAACAGGACCACTGAACGCCAGTCAAAAACTCGTTAAGATGGATGAAAGTTTTCAGAAAGTGCTGAGTGGAAACGTACACATTGTGTATCACATAATTGCGCATTTGAGCGGGACACGAGACTTGCAACACAACCAATCGGCCGCTTTCCACCTTGGCAGTTTTCGTGTTGATGGTGGAAGTGGGGGGAGCAGGTCGAGCTCATCGGATGCGGAGTCGCCGTCAATCTCCACCTCGTCAGTCAGCCTCAACATTTTTATTCGAACTGAACGCTTTCGCATGCATCCACTTAAGAATGTAGAGCAATTCATCACTGACTGAAAACGCTACCTAAGCGCCTCCCTGCTATTCATCAAAAATAAGTGGGAAAGTGTGTCCCGCATTTCAAGCCATCGATAAAATGTGATTGCAACTATGGATGCCAATGACTCATGGGAATCGAAAACTACACGCGTCGCTTATGTGACTGACTCGCAGAACTGAACCGGACGACATCTGAATGAATGAATGAATGAATGAATGAATGAATGAATGAATGAATATATATACTTGTATATTTATGTTTATTCAGATAGGCGCAAGAATGTTTTAAATCTCATAAAAAGCACTATATCATCGCCAAAGCAGCTTTTTTCTGCTAAAAACTTGTGAAAGAGTTTAAGTGTTAAAAGCCATAGCCAACGCCAAAAGGCAACAAAAATGCTCAGCAAAAGAACAGTGAAAGCAAGAAGCACATGAAATTCAGCCCTAGAATGACCAGCTGCTATTTGAATGAGGCTTTGAGAGTCTGTCCTCAAAAGTGCGCTAACACTGAATCAAATGCTATCAAAAAGGATGGAATATGATTGGTAATGAGTGAATTCGAAAACGAACGCATTTCAAAGCTGAAACTCAAACTACATCGCACACCTCATCTGTAATCCTACCATAAAACTTTTCAAGGAAACATGTTGATAAAAAAAAGAATCTTGCGAACAGCACAAGAAATATTTTTTGGGACACTGAACACTGGACTTACTTTGATATAACTCTGAACTAAAGAATGAAACACTGAGCTCTAGCCGTCACTGCAAGATGTTCTTTCAGCGAATTAAAGCCAATGATTATGAACTAGTTTGAGGCACTGCCCAAACATGTCTGAACTGCCACCCCAACATGGAATTGGAAAGTGCGATAAAATAAAAATGAACAAGTACGGCACCAGATTCGTTTCTTCGTAGAAGATTACTTGAGGGTACTTAATATAACTTTCCAAAATTACAGAAAAAAATAAGTGCTTTTTGGCGCTCTAGTGCGTTATTGCGTGGGATTTTACGAAAGCACAATTCATCGCGCTCACAGATAAATCAAATCCACCGCATTCATAAAACACAGAAGCCGTACATCAGGTTAGACAGCTGCATACGAGAGGTTTCAATTAGGCTTTGGTAGCAAAATTTCTACTACCTTATATCCCAACAGAGAATTCCCGAAGTTCGTTATGCTTATATGTCTGTGGCTCCACGTTTTCTGACAAAATTTTCGAAGAGCATTGCACTGGTGAGATCAATGAATAAAACTAAACTTTAAACCTAGAAATGTGAAGCAAAATCCTCATTAAAATTTTCGAAAGCACTGAGTCCGCAAAAGTCGCGATAGCTGAGTCGGCAAATTCTTTCACAGAACAAGTCATTCTAGATGCAATTTCGGAATGCTGCTTACCTGGAAAGTTCCTTACCGCAGCCCATCGATGGAGTTCGCGAAACCTCCTTCTTTGAAACGCATTCTGGATTGCTATCGGCTTTGTTCGAAATGAGCGGTCGGTCGGACTCTGGCTTATAGGCCATCGGAAACACTGGAGCCATATCGTTGTCATCTTCTTCGAAGTCTTCTTCCAGTGAGAATTGTGCACATTCATCCGAAACAACACGAAACGTTCCTCAAAACAATAATTGATACTCTCAACAGTGTTATATAAAAGGCAGTCCGGTGAGTCAAGATGTAACAATTAGAAACAAAAAAGAAGGAGCTTGAATGCACGGATGCGAACCCGACTTGTGATGAGTATAGATGTTCACTTTTCATAGAATCGGTGGGTTTTGCCTACAACTACTAAGCATTCTAGGCAAATTCCTTTTCGTTCTTTCACAAATGTTTACACTCAATACCTAACTAAAGCTTGAGTAAACATGGAATGTACTTACTGCCGTGCACAATATTGAATGAGTACAATGCACTTCACGCGTTCTTGAGATCATATTCGATAGCCTCCTTCTGTTTATTTAACGATCATATTTCCTCTTAGTTTTCGAGTCGCTTTATCTTATTGAGCACGAAGTTTATGAAATTTCTTAATTCGTTTTCTTCGGAAAACTTTGTCTGATAATTATTTCGGCGAAAATTTGCAACCGGTGATTTTTATCATTACCCGGAGGGCGAAAAAGTTTCTATAGAATCTCCAGGCATCAGCTCATAAATTATGATTGACCAAGTGGCAGAGATTTATTTCCATAACACACAAGTGAAGCATGATCAGTAACATTACTTGATATGCAGCAAAACTGGAATCGAGGCGGACAAAAATTTTGCATTTCAACGACTTCTCTTCAGCTACAATTTCTGATACTCACAACAGCAATACTTTTCAATTTATTTCAGCGCTCCACTTTTTAATTACTAAAAGTCACAGTTCCTTTGATTGGAAAATTCGTCTCGCTGCAGCTCAAGATTTTCTAGGAAACTGAATAAACCTTTTAGCTACAAGCTCTCTTCGAAACTTCATCATTTAGAACCGTCGATCAGAAAGCTGAAGCGAAAGCGCTTTTTCATTGCAGTCAACAGTACCAGCCGACTAGAAGGCATACAAAAGAACAACGGAACAACTAACAACATGTGTCCTTATGAGACGAAACGACCATAGAAATCCCACAATAAAAACAATTCTTTTTTGACCCCTCACCTGATCAATCGTTTCCACATAATTCCTCTAACTCTCCCATCAGATGATCAAGAGTAACGAAACTGAGCTTTGAAAGCCACCCAACAAGGGAAGTGGGAATTCATCTTTGCGGTATGTAACGTCATGGTCTTTGTGGTTCATTTTTTAAAACTGCGGATGAGGATAAACGCATATTGATATGACGCAAATGTCTGCCAGCCTTCATCAAAAGAGATGAAAAACAAACCATTCGGCCTTTTCGCATGATATGACGCTTTGCCAGCAATCGTACCGACAGCTGTCGACGGGGTCGCTGGTGAGGAGGGCATATGCCTCTGTAAGTCGGATTCACTCTCACGCTTTGTATAACCCCGAAAATCGTGTATTCGCAGTTCGCACATGGCGCTTATCAATCAGCACATAAAACGAGCGAACTAGAGTACTGTTAAAAGAAGTTTGTTGAAAGCCTGCTGACATTCTCTCCACTCGCATGAATTAGAAAAATGGGGCTTTCAAACAATGGAATGAAACAGAGTGCTTGTGGCTGACTTTCAGCAGTGATAACGAGTACTGCAACATAGATACATAGATGCATATGACCAGGCCCTCATGTCAACCTCTTCCTGTAACCCTCGAGATAACTCCAAATGACCGACAGAATTGCTTCCTACATCAAAAACTAATAAATGCACTCTCAGAATTTACGGCATTATAAACGAGCTATTCGGATCATATACGCGAGGACTGCACATGACCTATATTATTCTAGTTTGCCTACTGATTCGACACTGTATAAAATAATCCCAGCAACAGCATTTTGCCTACTTTTTTTAATGTTTGCATTGAGATTTTGCCCATTGGTTTAACAGGTCATAAGGACACCTAAAATAAGATGAGAATGGAAGGAACATCATGGAGGGAGCGGATGAAAAGGTAAACATAAGCAAAATGGATAGCAAAAAATAGCTTTTAAAACGCGAGTTCGCAGATGAGAATTACGTACGACAATTCGTTGTTTACGTCTACGCTCATTCCAAAGACATTGCGTATGTCCACAGGAAGATGACAAGGCTCTGGCCTAAGTGAATCCATACACTGCTTCTCTCCATCCATGTAGCACATCGTAAGCAAGCACTCTTTTTTTTAGAAACATATTCACCTGCGCTGCACACAGTCTAGCAGCCTGGCCATAACCTGATGACATAATTTCTGAGTCTTCCCTAGACACATCTTCATGAATAGCAATTTTTACAGAACAGCCTACAGCTTATCCAGCAACCTGCAATGACGTTATCGCCTGCTTCCACTGAAATTACTGGGCCTACTAAGTGCTCGTCAATGTCCATCACTTCTCTTGCGCCCATAAAACAGCCACACTTGAGGATACAACTTCTTTATTCCTTTTATTTGTTCCTTCTCTCACGGAAAATATTGAATCCAGTTCTTCCTGTAAAACGAACAACAAATATCATCCCTGCAACAATTTTTATGCTGAGGATATCTTAAACAAATGAGAATCACTCATAGACACATTCTCTCCCAACTGCGAGGGTATTTTACAATTCACTACTTCTGGCCGAAACTTGCGATTCAGAAAGTCTGACTGAAAGAGTGGCCCGGTACTTTGAAATTTCACGGTTTGTTTTTTGTTTATGGAATTTCCGGTTTTTCCACTCTTTATTTCACCTAATTGCTACATACGCCCTGCGATGAAAACATTATGACTGGATGTTGTCGATAAAAGTGAGCGTGAGAACGAATTAGCACATGCATGATGCGAATGCCCTTAAAATTACTCCCCATCAAAGGACGTCAAACTGACAAACAGCCTGCAGCGACCCAACATGCGCGATATGTGCACAGTATCTGCAAAAAAAACGACGAAGAAATCAACCCAAGGAATCATATATGGATGAGGGAAAATTATACAGATTTCCTCCTATGTTAAAAATTTCGTCCCCTCTGAGGGTTTCCCCAAGGTTTCAACAAATAACGGACGGGCCCTGCACCCGACTGACTCTATTGTTCGTCAGCTGCCTCGGGAGGCCACAGCTCAGCCTTCGACTCGCTCCCGTATTCGCCGACGATAAAAAATAATCAACGAAAAATTCGAGGATATTTTTGATAATACTGTATTGATCTCTCTATAGGTTGACAGACTTGCCTAAATCACATCTCCATCAGCTATAAATGTAACAAAGGAATGTTGCACATAATTCGAGATGTTGCAATTTGCTGTAAGCACGAAAAAAGACATCATTTCGCATATCCCCTCTTTCGGCTCCAAAAAGTTCCCTTCGAAAGCAAAAATTTCAGTCACTAGTCGTCAACGTTCAATTCCTGGGAAGAGACCCCGGAGAGCACTTTCTGAAACAGCTGACAATTGCGACGATGAAGATAATGCTGCCCTCGGAAGAAAACCACATCGTTGTCCACTAATGGATCGCAAGTAACACTTCGCAGATGTGTCCAAGAACAACTATGAATACAAAAGCGGATGTATTCAGATAATACTGCCGATGGCGACTGAACGGTTGACTTGATTTCGACGGAAAGTCACTCAAATGCACAGTCTTTATTGCTTCTGAATGGTAAACCACAACACGCATAACGCAACACCTCACCTGCAGGTCGAGGTTAAATGGAGACTAACAACAAGCCATTACGACGATTAGGAACGGCCTGGGTGGCTGATCTGAACATGGCCGCAACCGCAAATTCATATTAACCGTTTGCACCTCCATATTAACTTTTGAAATATTAAACTTGAAAAAAAGGCTTCAAGAACATCTGTAATTGGTGGAAACCTTCTTAAAAGCTCACACCAATCTTACAAAGGATTAGAAAATGAGAGTAACAGGACTTTTTCTCAATTCTGCAACGATGCAACAATGCCACTGGTTCCAAGTGCGGGTACTTGATTACGTTAATACATTGCACACCAGCTACAGCACTCACTCGTGGTTAATGTTGGAGTGCCAAGGGGCGCTCACTGCTTGCAGAAAACAAGTGCTGCATTATGTGCGCGATTAGACTCACTCTGATCCACTTAGAGGACCAGCTGAACCGCTGACATTCAAGTCCGCATCACTCGCAGCTTTTTAACAATGCTGTTAACTGTCATGCGCTCACGTCGAACCTGTCCAGTTATCAGGCACCCTTTTGCTTCACTCCTAACACGCTTTCATCCAGTAAGGCATAAAATGAAGTATATCTTGAACTTTTGAAAGTACGCTTAAAGCAAAAACATCACTATTATGGTGCTTTCCATTTTCGGTCAAATCAATAAGACGAAACTATCGAACCTGCCCTACAGGCACATCGTTTTAACGTGCATTTCGTTTATGGCGTCGAGGTGAGGTAGCAATATTTTTCACACGAACGCGTGCAAACTGCGGCGACGTTGCTTCGTTCTGCTACTTCAGTGCTCCTTTCGTTGGCTTGACACGCTGGTGCGAGTCCCATCTGCTGCCTCGATTTCCCAATGTGAATGGAGTGCACCTAGGCGATGCGCTATGAACGGCGTTTGCTTTGCATACACGATCTGTGCTGCGCAAGAAATGAGAAAACTGTTTGCAGTTTTTCGAAGCGTTCCACTCGGTGAGCGTATACATAGGGAAACACAGGCATCATAAGCCTGTAAAATTTTGAAGAAAAGGACCGCTCACAACAAAACCCACCTCTCTCTCCCTCTCTGAAAAAAGCCCATATAGATTTCCAGAGGCCTTATTACTTCCTCATAAATTAAAGGAAATGCTGGTCTTCAAACCCTCTCCAAGTCACTCTCACTTCTGTAATCTGTCACAAGTGTTGCATCATTCTACAGAAATGCGCTGCTGAGTTACAGTTTCCTAACCCCTTGTTGTCCCCTTCCGCAAACACAATCAAGAGGCTGAAAACAGTTTTAACCTAGGAATAATAGTCTTCTTGCACACGTCATTAGCGTCAAAACAAAAGATGCATGACAGCGAGTCGCCCTCGTCTGCCGGCGAGTGCTTTCTCCACAAGTTAGCATTAATGAAATATGCGCACCTCTGGCGCAACTGCTCCGGCTAGGACCGCCCGAACTCGACCCGTTTAAATTTTTGTGGAAGTTTCTCAGGTTCAATTAAAAACAGAATCCCCCTGAGACACAGACCTGTCCACATTTTACTGAAGTGTTATAAAACCAGCAAAACTTGTGTTATTTCACGAGAGCACTGTGTGGTGGCAGCTAGACTGTAGTGGTGAATAGAAAAGCAGGAACACTCGAAAACGTAGACTAATAATGAAGCCCTGAGAAATACTCGGCACACCTGAACCCTGATAATCTGCATTTTTCCGATCAGCGCAAAAAAAAAACGAATCTGAATATCAATTACAAATAAACTTTAGCTGCAGCAAATACAAAATACCATCTGGCGCAGCTCAGATTCGATTGTTACGCCGAGACTGATGATCTCTAAGCTCAAGAGGGTTTTCGACATACTGAGTGTTACTCAAGATATCCTTTCTGTACCCAAAACACCTCTGAAAAAAAAATCCATCGATAAAACAGCACTCATGGACTGAGTCACCCTTCCAGTCGCTAGCTTAATGCCTATTAACTGGAATGCACACTGTGTTGACAAATCGCGAGGAGCATTCCACACTCAAGACATATGTACACAAATTCACCACCTCATTTCTTCACAGTGGGCACAAGTACCGTAAAGAAATGCATATTCCTGTAGGATGGCTGGGCACTGAATGATCGTCTGGCGAGCCAATATGGTTCAACTGCTTTACGCGTGCAATTATAACAAGCTTTCATAGGACAAAGTACACCTAGAACAACAATCCACCTGCGAAGATGTCATATCAAATGAGAGCACGTTACTCCAACCCTTCGTTACTCTCTCTAATCACAGACATGTGAATCTTCTTCGATAGTGCGTCACATCATTAAACCGCTGCACCGAAACGACAGAAGGAAACGAAAATCACTTGGGGCAATGGAATAAAACAACATTTAACAAAGAAACACCGTCTAATCTGGCGCAACTTCACAGCACTCGCAAACAACACCAAAAAAACGGTCCGGTAAAACTTGTCCATAACGCAACAAGCTGTCACTGCAACACAGCTTGTGAGGACAGCAGTTTCGGCGATCACAAAATGGAGAGTTTCATCATCCACATTTCTCTCCGCCGGAAGAGGTATTCGGCTGCCACCGTAAAGTAGCTAAAACCGCACACGAAATAACTTTGCAAATGTGACTGAGAACGTAAACTAGGAAAGTCTGAGCTTCCCAAGTTTGCAATTAAGGCTTTCTTTTGATCTAACTCTGAAAATAAGACCCTGACAGCCCGATTTATGATCACTTCGAGAGAAAGTTTATTTCTTCGTTGACACCTTTTACAACGCACTTCCATATCAGATGAAGCCATCACGCTCATATGCTCACATTCTTCTCTGAAGAGCTACATTAAGAGAGACACACACATGCACGGTATCCGATGTGATAAACAGTGCTAGTCACAACAATAATCCATTTTGACTTTCACACACGATACGGCAGGCATCATGCATTAAGACATTCGTAGTCATCATATTACCTCTCAACTCTTCGACTGGAATTCCCTCCCGTGACCACGATTTAAAAATCCAGTTGTCGACCTTTCGAGCGAAACAATGCGCCGAATAACAAAGGCAGTATTAGCATGGTTTGATTAGCAAAAAAAGTTCTGTATCAGCTCACAATGAAGTAATCGATCTTAGCTTCTATTGTTAACAGTACGAACTTTTCTTTGAAGGTTCCCATGGCCTTCTGACATTTCCATTACATTTCGAAAAAAAACACTCCCAAATAACCATAACCCAACGCTAACATACTCGAGAACATCCACTTGACAAAGAAACTGCTGATTTCACATGCGTTTTACGTACGCTGTGCCCACAACGAAGGATAACTCTAAGAAGTGTGATTTCACGCGAACCGCCAAAACGAAACCTCAGCTTACAGCATCTCGCATTGCACTGACCAAGTCTACCAACATAAAGCAATGCGGAGGAGGACCAGTGAAAGTGAAAAAGTTAAGTGGTACAAAATAAAAGACCACGCTACTAATAAAAAACCAGTATACAAAACCCAGCCCAGTTCTCACAGGTACACTGATACGATGAACAGATTGTTGTCACATCGTAGACGTTCCAACACATATTTAGTATCGCATGCGTTGCTCACCAGTACGGCGCCGTCCTTGCGTGCCTGCATTCCAACCTCTCCTGTTACCTCCATCTGCAGGACGATCACCTTTTCTCTCCCCCTGAAAATCCATTGAATGAGCATTGTGAAAGAAAGTGGTCCATATATTGGGCGTTACATGTGCCCGTACAAACCGCAATGCCCTTAGCAAACCCATCAGTCGCGGAAATTTGTCGAAAAATCGTGAAACAATCTATCGCCACAATACGCACATGCATTTCGGAACAGTTGCATGTGACTTGCGCGAAACGGATGAAGGAGAGGGAACATTTTTCCTTGACGAAGTTGGGAGGAATGAGTACCTATAAATCACCCTGCGATCACTTTCATCCACTTTCACCAGAATGCAATCACAATAAATGCATCAGTTAATAGTAGACAGTGATAAAAGTTTCCCAGCATGATTCACAGGGATGCATTCTGGAGAACTATCAAAACGAAAGACGATAGATGCGGCGGAAAAAAAGGGCGTAAATGCACGGCGAGTGAGCGGAGTCACCAACTCATTATCAAACTGACGAAGTGGCGTTCTTAGTGGAAAAAGGCAGTATGATCTATGATGATGTAGTATGGGAACTCTTGCCCACTGAAGACAATGCTTTTGACACGTCTGACACATTCCATACGAGACACAACACCATTACTTGTGCGAGTGGCACCGAAAACCTCGATAGCCAAATTTCTCAAAACGGCAAATTTTCTATGAGTCCCTCGCTGATTAATTTGGCATATGCCACACCATCCTTGCCCTCTACAATATGAAAAAGGCCATACCAATTCGCTATCATGCTAGGGCTGTGACCCTTATTAACGCTTTCAAAAGCCAAGCAGTAACAAAACATGATGCACGCGATGATTACATCACTGAAGATGATTAGCAGCTTTGATTACAGCATGAAGATGACTACACCATAAAGCAATTTTCAGACTCCTCCGCTGCTACTCCCTAACAAAAACAGCGAAAAGATCTTTTCCTGTTCACCTATATTAGCAGTTAATGACGAATTCAAGAATGAGCTCGCCCTAGGCACAGAGAGAAGATAAGCTCACATAACAGCGATTTGAAAATGGGCATATTGCCGCAATATGAGAACAAAAACAAATTTACAGAGAGCAGTCAGGAAGATAGGCTATATTCGTGACCTAGGAATGATGGTATGCTAATTTGAAAAACGTGCAACAACAGCAGCAATGAGCCAAGCAGAGAACAGATTCTGAAATAGCGAACTGCGGCTGAGTTGTCTTGAAAGCACTACACCTGCATTTGGCTAATAAACCATCGACTTACCTTACAATATGTTCCCATTTGTTCACGTTACTGCCGGCCTCCCAACGAAAACTCAACCCCGCACGTATTTATTCTTTCGAGCAAATAAGTGGTGAGGGGAAATTTGGTTACGCAGCACAATTGGCGGCCAGCTGCAATTCGCCACGAACTCATCGCAACCAACTTGTCACGATCTCTAATTACGCAATCAATTTCCCGTTTTCCCCTTCTTTCCAGCGTTCTCATCCTTCTTCTCCTCACCATGAATTTCTTTCTCAGCTTCCACACGCTAATGCCTCTATCAAAAATTGAATGATGACCCACACAATGATTTTTCATGGTGAGCACCCATACAATTTCCTATGAATATAAAACTCGGTGTATAGGGAACATTTCAGGCAAATAAACGGACAACACAGAAAACTCTTGTTGACAATCTTGTTTTTCGACGAGACACATGTAAACCGCTGAACACTTCGCACAGCTGTTACCATTCTTACTCTCGCTCAGCTGTCAGAAACCAAAAAAAAAAATGACAGGAGACACTGTCAAACTCAAATTTCTATGCAGCAATCTAGCCGAAATTCATCGCATTGCTTTAACCCGTTATAGAGAAACCACACTTCCATTCCAAAACCATGCAGCTGTGAAATGAGTTGGCAATGATAACAAATGAGAATAACACACGGGCGTTGACCTCACCGAATTATTACTTCTGCCACCCTAAAAGACTGCTTAGTCCATGTCGTTGATGAATTACAATCGTACCTCAAAAAATCCAGATTAAAACCTATCAAGGAAAGACAATGAGTGAAGCGACAAAAAATGCACACATAAAAGAATACAAGACATATATGACCCATCGCGATGACCGCAGTCATAAAAGGATATGGCTGTTGCTTTCTTTCAAGTTAAAATGAGTTAAAGGGCGGACGAAATCGTCTTTTGCATGTCCCTGATCCCCGAAATACATCCTCTAATCAAGCCCACGAAACATGTTCAAATGGAAACAGTTTGCAAAACAGGAATGGCCCTTAAATGGCTCAAATAAGATGTAAGAACTCCTATTTTGTGCTTCAGTTAACAAAACTGCTGTGCCCACAAAACAGGAGTAGGCGTTTGATTCCTATGGCACATTATCAAATGAGCAAGCAAAAGGATTAGGCTAATAAACAAAATTTATTTTAAAAAAAGAGTAAAGGTTGAACTCTGCTCAGCGATATCGTTGGAAAATGCGATGAGGGTTTTATCAAACAAGTGAAGCAATTAGGCTTAACAATGTATCGAGGGGACAAGATAGCGAGAACTGCCCACCAAAATGGATCTAGACATTGACCTAACTAAGACCCTTTCATGAGTGATGAGCGTTAGATATTTCTGCACACCCATATATCATTGTATAGTTTCAGATGCATCATGACGACCATTCAAAAATAAACTGAAAAGATATCTGCTATTTTACTCGGTAATTTCACTTCAACAAGAGCCTAAAACAAATTTAAAACGCAGCGGACTATTTCGATCAGAAAAGACTGAAAAAGAATTCTCATTGAACAAAGCGAACGCCTGCTGAGACTCATCAATCTATTTCGCTTTCTACCGAGACTCATCGATCCATTCGCTAAACGTAATGCTTGCGCTAACACATTTTCGGTTCAACGCTCTCGAAACAGCTAATATGGGGTAACAACGCAACTAGTAACAAGCACAATAATAACTGCAGTAATGATAACCACAACAATGTTAACAACGGCAGCAATAACTGTGATAACGACTGCAAATGATCATAACAATAATGACAAAAGTAAGAGTAACAGCAACAACAATAATTATGAAAAAGGAAAAACGATTATGAAATCAGTGAAGTTAAGAACGATGAGCTGGTGAGCGGCTCTTTAAAAAAAATCGATGAATGTATGAAAAAAACTTCTGCAATCATTGCAAACTGCAGTTACTGTCCCTCACTAAAGCAAATACTTCCGAACCTCACTATCATAAGTGCCAAAGAACCGATTTTAAAAGAGAGCAGATTCCGGACAGAAAGAGAGAGAAGTAAAGTAATATAAGAAAACGGATCGAATTTCAGAAAGAGACGATAGAATTTGTCACCGTCGTTTGCTATGTTTTCACTGCACTAAAAAACAAACAGCTGTCCGAAAACCACACTGATCTAATAAACAAACACGCTACACCGTCGAAATGCAGCACTCACGAAACGGAAACGAAGGTGGAACACTTGAGCGCCACATCGATTTAATACTTCAAAAGCGCTGAGCGGATCTCCAAAAGTTTAGAATAACGCAAATGACTACGACAGCGCAGCGTAGGCAATAAAAGATCTGCATAACCTAACGGCAAAACACGCACTAGCACTCCAAATCTGAGCTAAGCATAGGCGACAAGCCGCAAGCACTCGGTCGGCAAAGCGTCTATGGCAATATCTAGCTGGCGCACGCGAGGAGCAGTTGAATGCAAGAGAGATATACAATTTGCACAAGCACACAACATAGCAAATTGGCGGCTGCGACTAGGCATTACGCATGTTGCGAGCACTTAACACTTCTTCCCACCCTCAAATGATCAACATTCCGCCTCCTCAACATCATATTCTCACACATGCTGCTGTTACTTGCATTCCCTTTTTCTCACTTTGAACCTCGTGAAGTCATTTACGCTATGGTTCTTAACAATCGCTCACCAACTATGTGGTGCATACTGCCTTGTTTGAAGTCGAAGATGCGAACGCAATAACTATTCTCACATTCACTACAGAGTCAAATCGTCCTCCCACCTCCCTCAGCATCTACTGCGGCGAAAGATCCGTAACAAAAGCGAATCGCTGCCTTCCTTCTTTTTCTCATATTCCATAGATGAGTCGTAACCAGTTGATCAATGCTCCTCTGATGGCTTGCAGATGCGGAACACATGACTCTTCAGCTTCTCACAGGAACAAACTCACTACTTTTCTGCTGCTTTATGAGCGAAATTTATGAGGATAAGGTTGCTTGTTGGAAACAGTCAGCGCTGACTGGACGAATATCGAGATGAGAAGTTGTAATCCTCCAATCACAACGATGACGTGGGACTATTTAATAGGTGAGGAGCTTTAAACAGTTTCACTTTTTTTTTAAAGAAAAAGGTGCGATAAATCATAAACAAGCATCACAAACATCACTGACGTTCCACGGATGTTGATTTTTCTTAATGTCGGCAGAGAGAAGCCCCTAATCCAAAGAGGCTTGTATTTCCTCTAAGACCTCAATTTTAGGAAAGCAAATATATATCGAAGGGAAGGAGACAGAAGGAGAAAGACAGCGCCTAAGTTTCTGCTTCCCACTGTGTTCGAGGACGCTCATCAACCCACGATAAGGGTGAAAACGAATTGCACCATAAGCCTCTGTTGCAGCTGCTAGACTTCTTAATTAGACAGATACTTCAATAATATTTATCTGTCCAATGAATGAAAAAGTTAAAGGCTTTGCGGCTGCATCGTATGTTCAAGATCCCGCTTTTCAGCGAATACACATAAGTCCTTATGAGCTTCTTCAAGAGAACATAACTATAAACAACAGAGAACTATATTTCCGTGATTTCCCAGATCTATATTTTTTGTGACTGTGGCTTGTTCAAGGAAACTTATATTCAGGAATATACGACATGTTTACATGTATATATGTACGGTGGAGGTATGTATGCACGCATAGTCACTCATGTATGAGGGTATATATTTTTGCAAACACTCATCTACGTATATATGTACTTATTCGGTATGTACGTACATTATACATATATTCTTCGACTGCGCGTTATTAAGTGCATTGCTGTTCATTGAAAACGATTATAGATGACTCTCTGAAAGTATTTGTCCCTTTAATCCCTCAAAAAATTTGGATTCGTCAGTAAATCGTCCTAAGTATACGCTTTGGATCTCGGCGATAAAGTTCAGCAATCCGACAATGACATAGCAATTGGTAGTCTAGATTAGTGATGAAAGCGATGAAGTTCGACAGTAATGGAAGACCATGATCGATAGTGAAACTCATCGAGCGATGCCCGACGCATAAGAACAGTGAACGCTGGAAGGTGAGTTGGATTTGGTGGCTCCGCTGCAGCAGGTGCTAATGGGGCGAATGGGGCCTATATCGTCGTTTTTGTTTCCCTTGCACTGGCTGCTAAGCTGGTCACAAACTCGCTTACGGCACGACTGACCGATTCACCTATGATCTCCAAAACCGCTGCTCATTCGATGTGCAGCGGTAAATCGGTTTTGGAGATTCAGTCGATATGAAGACAACATTTCCAAACACGACTTCATGCTTGATTACATCGCAAAGGCACGCCTAAGGGTTTCGAAGCCGCATACAATCTTTCAAATCCGCCTTACTAACCAAATTGTGAGGAAAACAACTCCAGAAATTTCCCATGAACACATCGACAAGACGCTGAAAAGCTGTTCGAAAACAACAGGTTTGCCTGTCGCTGTTCTGAGAACCCAGTGCAATAACAACTCCCTTCTCGGCGGTTACACCTGGACTGTTAAAACACGCTATGGGATGACTGATTTCAACACCGTCAAGCTCGAATAGATGAAGTCGACAATACTAACCTATGACTTCCACACTACTGAAGGCACAGACTCCGGGTCCGTGTTCTGAATAAGACGGAAGGCAGCCCAAAGAAAGCGTTAAATGGGCTCGGTCTCTAAGTCTAGCAGTTCTTACACATTACATAAAATGCCAAGCTCCTTACCAATCCAGCACTAGTGCCGGAGGCAGAACTAATGCCGTCGCCACAAAAAATTACACACGAGACCTGCTTTTGCCTTCCATCCGCTGTAAAGGATCGCAATGCGTTAAAAACTGAGGCTTCCTCAATATAACGTCCTATGATTTCAAAAGTGCTCGTTATATGCACGGTTTCTGCAAGAACTTCGCCCAGAAGAAGAGTTAGAATCCGAAGAGAAATCTCAGAAGTGCGAGTACAGCGCTGTTACCACCTCCATGGTTGAGAGTGCCCCACTGAGTTTTACTGCCTCATCCAGATCACTGGAGCTGCCGTTTAAAATGCACTCAGTGGCAGAAAGTGGGTCAAGATCAACTGTCCAAAGTATCACGCTAAGTCTGAAAACAACAAGGACATCAAAGTTCATGGATATTTCGAGCATGGCTTCGATATCGATACACAAATAGAAAGAGTAGATCGTCCTTTCGGAGATACCCGGCTGTTCTTTGACCTGGATTCGGTCGTCCGAAACGAACCTCTCTAGCGATGCCTCATAAAAGGCATTATTTACACAGTACCTTCTGGTATATATATATATATATATATGTTTAAGTAGGATTTTCTTCTCAAATTCGGCGCAGACGCTTACTTCTTCAGTCGATTTCTCGGCCCGATGAATCTATCCACTTGCGCAGGTGTCGCGTTACCCTTTAGATATTTTCACACATATTGTTTTCATAACGAAATTTGAGGGATTATGCCACAAATACACGTGATAGAGGAAATCAGCTAAAAAAAGCTCAAAGTTCTATTGGACGTTGCTACTTTCAATGCTGTCACAAGAAGGGTCGACACTGAACAATCAGTTAAGGCTTCAGCAAGCGCCCCTTTCACAATGCCCTTTGCATTCACTTCTGCTCAAGGTGCAAGTAAACTTAAACGTATTCAATGTCAAAATAGCAAAAAAAAGAGTACCAAAGTGGATTACCTGATAAACGTTGCGCGCGCTGCGCTGCTGTTGCTCAACGTTTGAGCGTTCCTGCCTTGGTCCATACCAAGCTCCCGGGCCTGTATAGGTGCGACCAGCACGTGGCTCCAATATCTAAAACCAAACAACCTTCAGATTAATCCGGTTATGCGTCACATAACAAAGTGAGCTAGCGACCTCCTCAGTACCCAACTTTAGCATCAAACTGCGCCCTCATTTCAATAGGGTGATACGAAGCAATGTTTTTGGAAAAAAAAAATGAACACGACGAATGAAATGAATGCTTTCAAACATTTCTGAGCAGATAAGCAAAAAATAAATTCCACGTTTAAGAAAAAAAATTATCTTTAAAATCTCTTGAACAAACTCAAAGAACATTTCACCGAACATGAACTATAGTCTAAAATGTTGTACCTATCATCACGAAAGGTTCATTTTCATCATTTATTTTCGCCATAATTTCACTCAATTACGAGTAGGGTGCGGCAGTGCTGTGACAACAAAAAATACCGCTTGCCTTTAGTTTGGAAAGTTTACTTCTAGCGTTCGTTTTGTTATCATCTTATGCGCTCGCCAGTTCTGCGCTCATCTGATAGCTCTATTGGAAAACAGCCTTAGCTATTTCGACTTTCTCAACCTCCTCCCAGAATTTAAAGAGGCTGTCGAATCTCTTAACTCTATATATTTTCCAAATGCTGTTGTTTACGATTTTTACTAGGCAAATCTCTTTTATGTGCCACATCAGTTCAAGCTAGCAATTTAATTCAAGACGTTTACAAATTTTTAACTGTCGACATAGCTCTAAATTTACACTTTGGAACAACTGAATGTTCAAACCTGCTCATTGTTGTCAGCGAGCTGACCAAGCTTGTCGGTAAGGTGCAGCGCCAACAGCTGTAGACGACTCGGCTCAACTCTGTGCATAATGAGACAATTTGTTGGCTCGTCCAGACTGGCACTCAGCTCTTCCGATATGATCATTTTGCTAGAAATATGCCTGCCTAGTT
This sequence comes from Parascaris univalens, assembly GCA_037576465.1. Taxonomy (NCBI): domain Eukaryota; kingdom Metazoa; phylum Nematoda; class Chromadorea; order Rhabditida; family Ascarididae; genus Parascaris; species Parascaris univalens. Next base: position 77,546,902 of record CM075173.1, on the reverse strand, counting down.
CATTGGACTGCAAGAGCAAAGCCTTAACAACCAACATCCTTAGGGACCACCCACAATCACAGCCCAACCATATTCCGTTCGCCACTGCAGACTCTATTCAACACGTTAAATCTGGTAATGGCTATGAGAAGGGAAGTCTGAAATGTGACAGCGGTGTTGCTGCGCCGCCTCACGACTGGGTGAAATCAAACAAGTAGCGTATAAAACTGATCAGCACCGAAAAAACCACTGCCTCGAATCGCTGAATGAAGTAGCAGCCGAGTGCACTTGATCCATACTCCTCTTCTTCGATGGGCACGAAGAGCGATTCAATGGTCCAGACTTAGCAATAAACAGACGTGTTCCCAATACCTGTCTGGTCAAACTTAGCAATTTGTGATTCCTGCATGCAAATTTGCTCATCAAAATGCAAAAACTTCTGCACTCCACTTCTCATTCTTTCCTACAATTTCTACTCCATGCTCATGCCTCATCACTTAACAGCAGGTTACTAACATCCATGTTTAGCAGCAAGACGAAGGAAATACTCATCGTCTGCACGTGCTTAATGCAATGCTATCCGACGCTTGTACGACGTGATCTGCATGTTACTAGAGCGAGACCAACAACAGCTAGCCAGAGAGTTCTTGAAAAGCGTTTCAAAACTTCAGTTGCAACCGAGGGTGAAAAGCCATTAGTCGACCTCAATAATTCTTTTTTTGTGTTGAGTTCCATCCAGGACCTCCCCCTCCTTGTTTCTTCGTTGCTGCCTTAACAAGTGCCTTTTTCCATTGGACTATAAAAATGAACTTCGCTTCCTGTATTAACCTTCGAAACAGGACAAAGAGGCCTACTACTCAATAACAACATCACTACGTGGCTGCCTTTAGGAAACATGTGCAAAAATATCAGCTCAATAAGACGTCAACAGCAACATTGTCTTTTCAAATTTTGGAGCTTTTTGAGAAATTCATAAGTGCGGCTTTTAAATTACGCGAAAAGCTGAATGAAGAAAGCACAACTTCCACTTCCGTTACACGGCGTAATTCAGAAATGCTGAGGCTGCAGCGAGATTCCACAAACGGTGATTGTTGAGCATGGAGATGTGGATTATGGTGCTACCCAAAACCCTATCACGAAAGCAAGACTCCTAACCCGACATAGAGTCGGTCTCTCTCCCCAAGCAGTAATCACTTTTAGAAAAACATCGGCATCTCCATACTCAGGAAGGTATCCCTAACGAAATATGGCGGTAGTCTAAACATTCCCGACTGCGAGTTTGGCTGGATCAAAATCCTTTATTCCTCTGCACGTAGATTTTTTTGTGAGGCAGCAGCAGCGCAAACAAGTATGTGCTTTTCCTTTCAAAAACTTGGGAGTCTTGAAAGAGGTGTCTAGATATAACCTCTAATTAGCATTGAGAAAGCGGTTGCAAGTATGTTGACTCTGTATCACCAGAATACAGTACATTTCACAACGGCAGCGTTCTGAGTTTTCCACGAATGGTAAAAAAAGGTGGAACTTTGCTTATGGATGTAATCAGTGCCGATGAATGTCCCACTGTATACCTTCACATGCCAAAAATTTGAGAAGAACAAGACAGAACAAGCGGTAAACCTGATAACAGAGTGTACTTTACGAGCGTTCAGTTCGAACAACTCCCCCAAAACGTCCAACGAAACGGTAGTATAGACGGTTGAATACATAAGCAGATAAGTTCGCAAAGACTCCTCTTGGATTCGCCTCACCACCATCTCCTTCACTTTTTCGACGTTTCGAAAAAGATTCCACACCTATGAAAACTACACTCACTATCTCACAAACGTAAAAATAACATTAAAAAATTAAATTATTTGGATTCCACAAACCGAAGAAAATCTCCATTAGAACGCTAAAATACCATACGATACGTTTTTAAGCGAAAGAGAGGATTTAATTAAACTCAAAAGAAACGATATAATTGAGCAAAGCTGCACAAATCCCTACAAATGTGCCCATAACAACTACCTTCGCATCCTTTCCCGGCTTCCCCTTTATCAACAGCAACAATCACCTTAGCATTCATTTTATCGTTAACGATATAATCGCGGCACTTCTTCCAGTCACCGTTGAGCATGGCACGAGACGCAGCCACAACGTGCTCACGCGTGTTTTCCGGTGGCCCAATTAGCGAACTCTTTTCCGACTAAAACATCAAAACCTTCAACATTAGACCATACTGCACACCAAGGAAGCGCCATGACAACAGGAACGGCAAACATACTGATTCTCTTCAAAACTATGCATCTACTCACTCGCTAACAGCAGATTTCAGTGAAACGGAACAAACTGTTCTACCCCTTCAATCCACATCCTCAGAATCCTTATTATGCTTATGTTACCGATGCTCAGATTAACTGAATGAAAAAAGTACAGTACCACTTGTTCACAAACATACTGAGCCAAGCTTGATAACACTAAAATCATTTGCTGAATAAACATATCCAGTCCTTTTTTCTCCTTCGTTCACTAAGAAATACCTGTTTGAGCTGGTAATGGAAAGACCGTGACAGCAACCGGCGGCGCAATTCATACTCTTGTGAGGCCATGTGCGGTATTTCAAGGAGCATCGAGCAGATTAGATATACACACTCCATCAATTCCACATTGATGTGCATGTGATAAGGAATCTGACGAGCACGCTCCAATTTCTCCTTCAACATCACTCCTTGGATAAACTTCGCTTCAGTTTGCGTGGTCACATGAGTGCAAAAGAAAAGCAATGTGATCTCATCAAAACATACCAAGCACCTTACAGGTGCATAAGTTACCCATGCGCTAATTCTGATACTAATAAAAAGACACCTGTCCAAGAAAGCTAATAAAATCAAATTAGAATGCCCCTACGAACACTTTGTGTTAAAACGACGAATCTGAAAGTGACTTCACAGCTTAAATTTTTAAAACGCGCTCAAAACGCTTCCCCTTATAACATGGATAAACAGATTGAAGTAGCAGACAATGAAAAAATGAAACTTTTTTATCTGGAAGCGACCGCCTTTCCTTACTGCATTCTGAACTGGAAAGTAACAGAATTGATGTTATAAAACGCCAGCAGTATGGTAACAGTTTACTAATTTGGTATTAAAAAAATGATAAACCTGTTCGACAGTCCGTTCTTGCTGGCGCATGGCGAGACCCTGAGCAAGCAGCTCCTTAGCGCGTTGAGTGTTCTGGATTTCTGACAATCCTTGATGCGCTTCCTTAATGAAACCATGCCGGAACGCACAAAGGCCCAATTGGCAGATCGTGCGATTGTAAAGAATCTGAAATTACACCGAATTCTGACATCGATACGGCCCCCACTGACTGCTCGTTCTGTTCCCTACCTACGCTAGGTGCGGCTCCTCCGTATTACCTGAAACGAAAGCAAATACAAAATGGAGAAGAAAGCTCACCTGTGTGTTCACATCGGAATGGTCAACGATCGACTGCAAATGCGACATAAGCATGAGGTCTCTAGCCTTATGCCATCTGTCGTGCAGGGCAAGATGATAAATTTGACACAGCATCGCTCTTTGACGTAGTCTTTTTGTTTCATCGCGCGCGTACACCTCTTTGCACAGCCGATCCATAACAATAATACTCGACTCTTCACCTGGCTCCAACATATCTTCGGACTCGTACTGCAACTTGTCACATCACAAACTATTTGATCCGCCGCATTGTCCGGCTGGTGATTCAGGTAAAAAAAATTCACGCAAATTTCCAGTCCTTTGTTAGTAACCAAAGTCAGTAGGCTCTGCTTCATCGCAGATGCTTTTTCTCAAGGCCCTGAATGACGCACAAATCACTCAACGATTTTCTAGCAGAGGTAGACAACAAACCAAAAAGAGAATTTCAAGAGCGTCTGAGGAAATTAACCTGCCCTAAGAATCGAAGTTTTCGTCAACTTGCATTCGCCCTAACCTTATAATAAAGATGTTCAATCCTTAGCATATACAACTTGCACATCTCATCTTCGATAAATATCCCACTGTCAACGCGCTGGTCCACGTAATTCATCGTCTTCTCAATCAGAGCACAAAGATCCTTCTCGCCCTTTAGCCTGTAAATATAACTACCCTGACAGCAAGAACATATTTTACAAGCACTCTACTAGCCTAAACTAGACATCTTTACAAAGCACGATCTTCGCTATGCAGCACACCGTAATTCCCATCGATTCAGCAAATGTCTATCAATTTAAGCAACGGAATCTTCCCTGAATATTTCGTCTTAGACAGCAAGGCAACATCGAAATCAACGCAGAACTCTTAGCACAGCTAGACACTATTTTCCATGTTGAATGGGGTAAGAGTAATGATTCCAACCATTTCACCATCTGTACTATCAGAATGTTCCCATTTAGACGTGTCGACTTACATTCTATATGTTTTTGAATAGAAAGTCATAGCCCTTTCACCGAAAGCAACTAAGCAGCTTTGCCCTACCGCGCATCACTACGGCGGTGGCTGCATTCAACTATCAATATAAAAATATTTTGAAGTTTCCACATCACCAACATCAAGAAAAAAGCAAATCCGTAGAGCACGAATCGAGTTGTAAGCAAAAAAAGTGCAACGTTGGCTGAAGTCATGTCATCGAGGCTGAACATGAAATGAATGAGAAGCCGACTGGCACAAACGACTCATCTTATTAAAAATATCCCGCACACCCTCAACTGGCTGTCACCACATCATATCATACACACTTATGGTCGTCTGTGCCTGAACCCGTGATGTGTTGTTTCTTCTGTTTACAATAACAGAAGCAACACGTTTCAAACAACGGAGGATAAAGAAACTGAATTGGTAGCAATCCGTTTACATCAAAGTCTATAGAATTCGCCTCCGCTGAGATGCATCAAATCCTACAATTTGAAGTTCATGAAAAGCAATGAAATGAACGTACTTATCGATATAGTCTGTACTATGGCAATCGGCATTCTGAAGTATCTTGGTGAGTTCAGTATCAAGGCGCTGAACGCTCATCAACACTGAGCCATGCACTGTATACGGTTCGTTCGGATTTGATAAGTTTTCATCATCTTCGCTTATGCCCACAGATAAGACCACGTCTGGGCTATCGTTCAGCAGATCTAGTAGACTGTTGATTGCTCCCAAAGTCCTGAACACGGTTTAGACTGAATAACCCCAAAGAGAACGCAGAGTGAAACTTCAGCAATGAAACATGGAGGAACAAAAACGGTAAGTGGAGTGCGACTTTAGCACTAGAAAATGAAAGATAACGCATGCGCATTGGTCAATTTTGGCTTAAATTTCGGCAAGAAAGTGGCAAAAAAACGATGAAAGGAATGACTTACTTGCACCAGCATGAGTAATCCATGCAATCGCTGATACGTGCATTGAGTTCAAACAAGGCCGATATGATCGAGAAGAGGATCTTAACGAGGAGACCGGCACCAAGCTTGTGCTGGAAACAAACTTCGCAACAATTTTAATTTATTATTTACGAAAGCAAAGCTCTGTGTATAGGAAAAGGGAAGAAGAAATTACTGAAACAAGTAAACGCGATAAGTACCAAAACTTTGCAACAACCATACTACCGCTTATCAATAAGCCTATGGACAACCGTGTGCATTGTTTCAACTTCGTAATCGATCGATCGGATCTGCTCCAACCTATAAAGACTACGACGAACTTTCCCCAGGGTATTTAAGGGAAGCGATGGAGCTGAAAATTTAAATGTTCGTTCTCGAGACGTCATCCATTCCAAGATGACGAGAAACTGCCGTTCATTTGCTTTTCATGTCAAACAGCGACGCCAGACAATATCCATGACTCTGGTCTCATGCAGTGATTCTTCTAAACTCACTCGACTTGCAAGCAAACCTGTAGGATTTCATCCAAACTCAAAAACAACGTGACACAACGAGAAACGAGTCTAAAACTAACAGTCAAAGACAGGTGGTGAATAACAGCTTAAAATAAGCAATAAAAAGGGGAACTCAAGGAATTTACCGATAAGCAACGGGTGACCAACGATTACAATGTTAACTGGGGTTTTAAAACACATTCACTAAAGCGCCAACACTGCCAAAATGCTACAATGGTGTTACTCGCGATACTCAACAGAACAAGACACTGTCACCCATTATTAACTTGGTCGCTAAATTACTCAGTAATAAACGAATCTGTCACAAACCACCTACAGCGAGAACAACACTTGACAAACATGAGGAAAAATTCCACAGTAACAAGACTTATTTGAGAAATGAAACGCGCTGAAAGTGTATGTTTGGAGCTTGGACTTACAAGACATCTGAAATCAGTTCAAAAGACAATGGACTGACCCTTCCACGATATTCACGGTAAACGATCATGGAATATGTGGCAGTATTTCCATGCACTGGCACTACAGCAGAATCCCATAAAACACTCTTGGAAATAAAAATCTCAAAGACTGGATAAGCTTACATAGGATAACTGAAGTGGTATAGACCTTACCTCATCTGCAATGCGAAAAAGTTCTTGCAGATTTCGCACATGGTGCTTACGGTTGGTCGACTTGCGACCGCGGGTCGCTATGATCTCCTGCAGCTTATTTACAACAACCTGGAAAAAAATCCGTGAAGCAAAGCCTGAGGATGACTTCAGTGCGACACTTAACTTTCATGAATCCTACGGATTATACTCTGGTATCGCTGTGCTTATAAAATAGTAGGCATCAATATATACAACAGAACTTCCAGCTCAAACTTAGCTCATTTATTCACCGTCATAAAAAGAAAGCTTAACAGCGAAGAAAAACGTTGGCAGAAAAGGTTCCTCTGGCCGTCGTCAACAATCGACACGAAAGATGCACGAAGGCCGATATGACGCCAAAGTTAATTAACGCGATATTCGCTAAAAAGCGTTCATAAACATAAAAATAGCCATCTAACCTAGGCAGTATGCATTGTCGCTAAAAAGAAAAGATGAAACTATGAGAAATGGCAAAGTATGAGTGGAATATCAGAACGCACGTAATAATGCTCATTATAATAGCAAATGAATGCCCCCTTGTGAAAACCTAATAAGCTAATAATAAAGAAGGCAAGCCCGAGAAAAGCATTCGCTCACTCTGCGGCTACTCACATAATAAGAGAATACCGACAGATGAGCACTATGATTGAACACTCTGTTTAGTACTAAGCTCGAAGAACGTATAGGGGCTGAGGTTATACGCAAACAATACACCGCAGTGACAACGTCTGTCAACTGATGGCAGACAACTTAGCACAACAATTTTACGATGTTTGTCCCAAAACGCACAAATGTTTTCTGCACACATCAAACACCTATCTGCATTTGGCAGTCTCTTAACAATGACGCTCAAACCTCGTGAGTGATCTCAGTCTTCGGATCAAAAAGCTGCCTCATCTTCTCCTCCTTAGTTGGCACAGAGACCCATTCCTGATCGTCCGCCTCGTCGACCTGCCTTTCCCTTGCCTCCCTCTCCTTTTGCCGCTGTGCCCTTTCTGCTTGCCGCTTTTCTTTCCCTTCCGTTTCAGCGCCTTCCTTGAACTCCTTCCTGAAGAATGCAACAAGCACTAATTCCGAAACATTTTGGAAATAACAGAAGTTAGAAGTAATCTCCTGGAATCGCATATATGGCTTCAAATCCCGACCTCACAGATGCCTACTGAAGAAAACGACACAAGGTTGCTGCTTAGTGCATATTAACACCGATGTTATATGTTCAGCTGCTGCTTCAATATATGAATGCCCTGATTACTTAACCAGAGCGGAAGATTTAGTTGATAAAGATAACAGAAAAAGGACTAATATAAGCTGTAGAAATAACTTTTAGAACTAGAATCTCATGTCCTGCCTGGATTAGGATTATTTCCCTTAAATGCCCGGATGAGGAGAAAAAATTCTTCTTTTGGATAACTTTTTATGAAATTCGGTTTCAATCATAAAAATTCTTTCCTCTTCTAAAGAAAAATTCGTTTACAATCGAAAGTTCTTTTTATCAAGATCTGCAACCAATGCTCATAATTTGTGCACAAGAATAAGCCTTCATGAAATTTATAACTCCTGCAATAAATTTCACCCTCCCACCCCCCCCCCCCCCAAAATTTTTCGTAGAAGAACATTCTGACTCTCTAACTTTCCCTCTCTCATACCATAAAATCGAAAAACGCCTTCACAAGCGTGAAATGGACATAATACTACTACACGCTCTCAAGATTCTAAATCAGAAACTTCCTCAACATACGCCTCATTTGAACACTCTGAGCTCCAGTGAACTTTCTTCCTCATTTTCGGCTCACCTTCCAGCTAAATTAGGATGTAAATAACAAATATAAGATAAATGAGAAGTTACTTGAGGAAGAATCTGCGAAGATCCTCCATCTGTTTGCCCTCCAAATCAATATCCGATTCACTATCTGACGAAACATCAGAATCCGAGCTCCATTCATCTGAATCCAATTCCAGATCTCGCACTTTCTTCACTTTGCTTTTCACTACCGGCTCCTCTTGCTCCTGTTCCTCCTAAAACAGAGAACCTTTTCAACCTGGAGGCAGTTTGACAAAAATAGAGTAAAACAGAACAAAAGGCTGCAAGCAACCACATGAAAACTATCTACATAACGATTGACCTATGAAATAAATAATACATTTACATTGCATTTGAACGTTTCCGATGGCACTGAATGAAGTGCGCGCTTTCTATGCAAAGATATTTGAAGACGCGAATATCCAAAAGTGAAGATTTTCTGTGTATTGCGCACGAATAGCTGGATATCACGTTAGCTGCAGAATGTTGGCTCAAAAATAGTGCATCACTTTCAACTTCTGCCATATCAGCGGGCAACCTTACCGATTTTTTGACAGGCTTCCAGCTTATGGACTCGAAATTTTCTGAAATCGAAGCAAGTGTGAACGAGTTTGCTGGGCCAAGGAGGCATGGAGACGCATCAAGAACTGTGGCTGTGATGAAAAAAGGCGCATGACAGTGTACGTTCTCGAACACCATCCCCTATCACTTCCCGTTGTTGGTGAATTTCGTAGACGAAACCCACCGCTATCATTCGGGTCTCACAAGCATTTCACTAGCGTGGGAAATTCATTAAAGTAAAAAAACAAACATGAAACTTATCGTTATAAGTGCTGTAAATATAAGACAGTGATGGCAATCTTTTGCCTTTTGCATGATTAATAAAAAATCGAAAAGCAGTGGTTGTCAACAGTGACGTCTTCTTGCCGAAGACCTGAACAGCTGCACAAATACAGCCGCGTCATCTCCTTTGAGAAAATTATCGTAGCATCTCCCAATTATTCTTATTCTCAAGGTGAAACACTGTTGCTGCTGAATCAAGAACTGCCGGCGACAGCGAATTCATTGTGAGCGTTGCGTCCTCATGCATCTCCTCCTCCCGCTGATGTTTTAATGTGGACAAAACGTTGGTTTAATACGCAGCGCTGAATGTTATATACTCCGGGCGTGGCGGACTACTCTACCTTCAACTCTTTCTTTTGCAAATTCTCCTCGACGCTTTCTCCTTCTCACTATCAAATCTTATTTGATTCTCTTTCAGACATGAAAGGCTAAGTGGGAACAAATTTAGCTAAACAAAGTTTATGGAAACGTTTGAAAAGTTTCAGCATTTTTCTGGTCAATTCGTTAGATATTATATAACAATTAATTTCACACGCTGCATACATTTTCCACTATTGTGCGGCTCCAGCTGAACAGAAGTACAATCGCCAACGTCCTTTCATTTAGTGCCTCAAAGAAAGCGGCCTTCCAACAGAGAATTTTAACAAGTTAGCCTTTTCAAAACCGCAAACGCTTGAAAAACTGAAGGGACTAATTCTGAGGAAATGCAGCAAACGGCATCTCGGTCTTTTACTCCCTGAGTTGATTTCCTTGTTTTTAGAAGTCGCTGACACCAAACCTTTTTGGAAAGAACCACACAGCAACAAAGTAGAAGCAAAAGTTTATTTTGCCAGGTATGAGAACCTTACAAACTGATACTGGAAAGCTACAAATGTCCGAGATGAAACGGGTGTGATCTGGCAGATCCGAAAAAGACGAACCCTACCAAGTATTTCGAAGCCTGGCATGAAACAGGATATGCACAACTAGCGAAAGCACTCAGTCGTCAGAAATGACCCACAATGCGACATTTGTTGAAGACTTGTGAGAAAAGTTATAAAAAAGCTTTCTATGAGCTGGAGCTTTACCGAATGTGTCTCTAAGCTACTTCCTTAGTTATGCGCTTTGTGAGTATTTAGCTATGCTGAACTCGAGACTCGTTTCCTCAAATTCTTGAGGAGAGAGCTGGTATGCATTTAAAGGATAACTGAGAAAGATCAAGCAGAAGCTTGTGAGACACGCGAAAGCGCTGACATTCGGAACCGAACGTGCATCGAAGATTCAGTCATCATGAAAATGCTGAAAACGATCCACTGCGTTGGACAGATTCCTCACAAAAACCTTTTTAGATCGAAGAAATTATTGTGACGTTACGATCCGCAGAAATTCAAATGAGCTTACTGCGACAACCCTGAACATCGAGGGCACTGAACTGTGGAAATAAAGAGTAGCAATCGGCTCAGAAACAAACAACATGTGCACTTTTAAAAAATGCGCGCCGTCACGTCTAACAAAAGAAAGCGCAAACCGAGAAGAAATGGTCTCAGTTGGTCAGATAATGACAAATTTAGTGACTCCGATTGCGAAATGTTTAAATTCGATGCAAAGAAAACAAGGTTTTGGAAGAACGGACAAAATGCAGACATTTCATGGCATTCTTCAAAAAAACAACAAAAAAATGTGTTGCTGCAAAGCTCACAGAATGAAACTGCAACAGTCAGATGGCCTGAAGATGCACAGCTTCTGCATGGCTGGACGGCTTATACAAGTCGATGGAATGCTGAGGTCCACAGAGAAGTTTAGGCGCGAAACCTCTTAATGATAATTTAATGATGCCTAGGAGTGCTCAATGGATCACTCCGTGTTACGCCACGGAGCACCTTTGTTGCATTAGACGACGTTGCCGAAATAGTTTTTTCTGGACGATTGAAATAAAAGAAAATGAATGCTTGTGGGAATGAATAAGGTTTCTTTGTCCTGACAACAAGCAGAAGCAAGGGCCCACAACACAATATGTGACTAACCGTAACCAGCAAATTAACTGGCACACAAGAATGGTTCTCGTACACATCGACGTCAACTTTTGAGGTTCCTTTTCTTCATTTTTTTTCTTGGTCACTATGTGAAAACTCCTCCACATAACAAATTATGTTTATCAATCAAATTTTAAACGACGCATATTCATTAATCGAGGAGAAATTTTTCAAGAATCGGCAGCGACGAGCTTCACTCACGCATAAAAAGGAGCAGGATGCTGAGATGCGAAGTCTTGGAATCTAAAATAAGATTGCAGTAACCATGCACACCCCATCTTCCTTTCCTCCTCCCTTTCGCGCCACAATCTCTGATGATTTCAATAAGTCCTTAGCAAAATTAATCTAAAAGCTGAAAAAAAAAGAAAAAACAACTACAAAACTAACCGGCTCATCATCGTCGGCTTCACCATCAGCGCTTGAATATCCCACGGGATCCGGCTCAGCACGATAGGCGGTCACCTCGGTCTCCATATCCTTGAAGCAATAAAAAGAAATCCAAAAAAAGCTTACTTATTTCCGTAAAAAGAATCATCACTGTAAACAGTTGTTTCCATTCATTCGTGTTCAATTCTTTCAAAACTGAAAAAAAGAATAGAGTCCTTTCAAGATGTGAAACACTTCGGCCACATACTGCGAATTCTCTGAAGTAATAATCTGATTTCAAAGAAAAGGCAACTATATAAAACAATCAGTCATCACAACAGCAAAAAAAGCCACCTTATTATATTTTCTGATTTTCTGTCGCAGGGTTGTAAGACCTTTGGAATTCGCCTTCGACATTGTCTTTCGACTCTCCTTGTCCTCCCACTGTTCATTCACGAAATCTTCGATTTCTACCAAAATGCGAATATAAAAACGAGGCGTTGACATCCCTTGACGAGCGAGTACTGCTTTTGTCTTCTCGAACACTCTACACAGTTCTTCGAAAGCTGCAACGAAAAATAATTCCCTTGCTGCATGCAAATAATGACGGCATTTCCAGTAAGAATCGGTCGAAGATCGCACCTATAAAGGCCTCTTTGACCGATGACCGTATCGTTGCTTTAATGGAGACACATCAGAGTGGACACTTTCAAGCAAGAAAGTTAAACCTGACGCTCCATCAACGCTGCAAATAATCAGTTCTGCGTCTCAGTGTTTTACACACTGAAGGAGCCATCATGTTGAAGTTCATAGCATTTCCTTCAGAAAATAGTCGCCCGTCTCCAAAATGTAGGACCAACAATAACCAAACTCCGATTTCAGCCCACATAAGGAATACCGTTCCAAATGAATCTAACACAAAGGTATCCTTATCTTCCTGGTATCTCAGAAGAGAAAGTGACCCGGTAGCTTGAATAAAGAAGGGAAACACCATGTTGCAACTGGCTGATAGAATACGAAGTCGGGCAAGACAGTCTACAAGCGATTGGAGTTTTGTAAATCTAGCACTGGATTCAACTTTGCTAGGTGACTCGGTGTTAAGGTGGAGAATGCACCTTAGTCTAACTATAGCAACATCACGCCAGATCACCTTACTACTTAACCCTATGCGATAGTGAATGTTCGTGCTTTGCGCCATCTGCGATGTCATGAGACGAACTATGATGAGAATGAAGCCCATGTCTCAAAATCTTGTTCGACGCATTTTTAGCTGTCTAATTTTTTAAAACTCGAAGTGATAAACTGGAAGATCTCTGACGTCAACCTCTAAAGCGATGTAGAGATCTGACAGAGTGGAGCACTCTGCAGCTGTCTTCACTTTTACAGTGGATATTCGCACACTGTGAAAATTAAGATAAAACCGTCTATCTTTGTAATTCACTTTGCCCTATTTCATTTCAGAACCTATTCGAATGCACATGTGGAGGCTAATTGGACACACAAAGCAAGAACTTCTCTAACCCCAATACGGAAGAAATTTCTGAACTTCAGTAGATTTTTATTTAAGTCTACAGAGAACATGCTCAAATGCACGTTCGACAATTCAACTTATCAAAATTGCTCAACGAAACGTGTCAAGGATATAAATAAACGAGACAGAAAAACCATGTCTGCAACCAAAAATCTGCTTTGTTGGTACAACAACCTCTATGATTCATACCCAAAACTTACACGTGTAAAAACTTTGAAGCTCGGGAAAATTAACGAAACCCTGTCAGAAAGGCGAAATTTCCTTTATTCCGTCTAACCTCCTAAGATTTCTTCACTATTATGTCCCTCGTCCCCTTCTCCCCATACACCGAGTCATCAATATTAATCAGCCCGTCTCTTTTTCGAAATTCGCTGCTGCCTGCGGTTCGTATGTCGGAATGCTCAGTTCACTGCACATTCGTATCTATCGCAACTCAGCATTTAGTTTAGAGGCATCCCCACTGTTCTCGGAGTCATGCAAGCTGCCTCCTCAGTCGCTGGTATATGGAAACCCTCTCGTCCCTTTCATTCAAATAAAATGCGTGTGTTTTTTCTAACACCTCTGCCGCTTCCTGTCCTACACTGTCTCTTGCTTTATTCCCTTCTCTGCCGTTTCCCATGATACTTCACTGTTCGACCATGACTTCTTCCTGACAAAAAATTTGATCTACAATTTATGTTCTTCATTCAGTCCTCATATTGTAAAAGCTGTCATGGCTATGGTTTTTAGCTCTGATATACTGATAAGCTATATGGTCTGGATTACATGCTGAGTTCCAATATCAGCACTAACACTAAACTCTTGGGAAATGCGCGTATGGCTCGTATTTTTATGATTAGATGTGACGGATGTCAAATATTTGGGCTTAAACGGCATCATTTTTTCATAGAAAATACATAACTTCATGATTCTCAAATAGCTTTGGCTAACGGTTTAGCTTTAGGCTTATACTGGAGAAACGACGAAGTGTCATGAGAGCAAAAACCAATTATTCAAAGTGATATGACTATTGCACGCCATCTCATAAAACGAGCAGGAGCATAAAACTTAAAAAGAAGCCTACATGAAAGCAGCTTCGACATATCCTTGATATTTTTCGAGTTCTTCGCTTGCTTTATGAGGTCCTTCAGCTCTTCAAATTTCCTGTCTTTGTGTGCTTTTACAACACGCTTCTGCCCCTCTTCCTCACTATCCGATGGGTACATAAACCCAACTCTGCAAAGCGATATAATAACAACGCCGTTTTTTATAGACTAGCTTACATACATACCCATGTGAGTATAAATGAGTGATTGAGTCGAAACGTCGACAATAGCAAAATTAACATTTACTGGAATCATGACCGCTGTTTACATCTCCCGAGCTGCAAGAGCAAAAATTCAACAGCACTAGGAGGACGGAAGAGCAACGAAATCTTCACAGGACATTTAAAAACGGTCACCAGCCTGCAAACAACAAACGATCCTTAAAACTGTCACAGGTATAATTTCAGCCCGAAGAGACATCAACATTTAAGGATAAAGTAAACGCGTTTCAGATTTTTTTAACTTTCTGATATAGCAAAGCCCTATCCGTAACATTTTTTTATCGCGACCCAGGATCAGGTAAAATACATTTGAGAGTTCTACCGCTAATCGACAACGGCATTCCCCAACTCTTTTAAAGCACCTAACATGTTCTCAAGCAGAGATTCAGACGATTCATAAAAGCCGCTACATTCCTGCTCCCCTTTAAACAGAAGTGCGTGAAACAATGAGCGGCGAGAGATTCTTAGTGAAATGAAAGCATGTACTTCGAGAACAAAAAAACTTACGCATAAGACACATACAATCCGCTGCGCCCTTTTCGATCAATCCAATCTCCGCACTCCCTCCCATGTTCGCATACTCACAAAAATGAAATGAAGGAGCTCAACGCGGTCACAAAACCCGCCTTCTCCAAGGGTTATGCAATTGAATCAAGAAGCTGAATCTCGACAAGTTAGCGTCGCTTTCTACATGGGAATTATATGCACTAACATATGAAACCAGTATGACTGACAGAATTCTCAAAAAGGAGAGAAAAACGAGATAAACGAACTGAGGGCGTTTGGCTGGTACGACCTGCTCTTCATCACTGCTTTCGCTTCCGGATGAATCCGAACTGGAAACGGCTCCTTTGAAGAACTTCGACATCGTCTACTAGACGTTTCTGGAAAGAGAGTATACTAACGAACGTGTTAAATACAAGTGTCGGAATAAAACGACGCAAAATGTGTAGATATCATTTTTAAAATAGCAGCCTCAGAGACAAATTCAGTGACAAACTAGCCGGCATAATAAGTGCCATAGAGCATCTTGGAACCTTTGATTTATATTCCACTTACATTTTGTTTTAATGAACTGAAATATCTTCGACAACAAATAAGATGAATAAGCTCCGGCTTCACCCCTCTTTGAGAGCCGTTGAATTGTAAGCGCAGCTTCATTTCCCGATACATTTCTAACCGGGTACTTCGCAGTTTTCTTCGTTTCTGATTCAAAAAAACCTACAATCAAACAGAATCGGAATGCAAAATTGGGAATATCCTACTGCTTGCAGTGCTACCTACAAGATTACTATTTTATTGGAAATGCTCAACGTCGATCTCACAGAACGACTATTTTTCACGAATAAGCTTTCGTATTTCTTAAGCTCTCATTGCTATTGTGTCAGTAGACTATATAAACCCTCAACGTTTTGATCTGAGTGTTACAATTTCAGCTGTTCTTTCATGAATGAAAAATTCGCACACAAACGACCATCTTCACACTCTTTCGTTGCACTTAGAGCCACCACCCTACTGATACCATCTTGATGCATCTACTACTTATCACACTTTCCTCCAATGCCGTCGCCAGAGTGCTCCCACGCTGTACGCCGGTCATTTGCAGCCTCAGCGGTCGGCTAGGTGATCTGATGAATGACATCAGTCGCCAAGAGGGGCCTTTCATGCCTACACGGATGAGGATTTGCGTTCTGAAAATCTTCCGCGAAGGATGGGACATTCCCATCCCTATGGGGAGATAGGAAACCCCTGCAATAAATGGGAGATTGGGAACGCTTGCTTTTATTGGGAGACCGTCTTTATATGGTGCATGGCTACTGAGCTGCACAGCGCTTTCATAGAAATGGGGTGGACCAACAATTCCTAAAAAGTTGTAGTTCCGGCTTGGTAGTGTAGGCTGGCATAAGCGCGGAATGAACTAAAAGTTTGTCAGCGACCACGTTTGGAATCAAACCCATCTTGGCCCAGCCGATCACACTACTTCGGAGTATTAAAAGCGCTCCGATCACTGCAGAGAAGCACAAAACAGTGGAAACACGATATTCTGAAGCACAAATACCACACCTCATCCCTTAGCCACACAAGAGATTAAAGAGTCGGTGACTCCCCAAAACGAAGATATAACTGAAGATAGGAGCAGAGAGATGATGGGCCAGCGACGCTGTTGGGGCTCATGTTGCTTGCAGATTCTAAAACCACTACGAAAGAATGAATCCTCTGAGAGAGCGCGCATCTGAAGAAGTCTTCATCGTCCTACCCGCTACCATGTTCATATATTTCGAAATCGTTGGCAATTTCTCCGGCTGAATATGCAAAAGAGATAACGAAGATTCGCTGTCTTACAATTCGAGATGAGGCCTTATATTCGAACTTGAAGCGGCGGGCAAATATTCAAAGTTTGTCTAGAGATATTCGATGGATTTAGTAAAGAGGGAATAAATAGACCTCGGAAATTACCTGGGTGGGCAAAGAACAGAGTTGGTAAAAATACTGCAGTGTAAACGCAAAAAAATAGAATGTACTACTCCTCCTACTTCGAGATCCGCTCTGACCTAGAACATCGACGACTGCACACAACCCCGAGAAAGATAGGCTCTGCCACACATCTCGAGCAGCGAACAGACCACGCTCGCGCTCACTCAAACGTACGAAGCAGCACTACCGCGTTCCACGCTGCGTTGGAGGTTCCCAGTGCGATCTGTTGAAGCCTGATATTCATCACGTTCATGACACGAGTGGTTAAGATTTTGCAGGGTGCAAGCTGTCAAAGAGTGTCAAAGAGTCGTGACCTGCAGCAGGGAACATCTGCTTGGGCAGTATGTACGTTCAACTCATATATGTTAATGTTGGAGGATGTTGTCGCAGCGGTCGGTGAGACGCTGCCTTCACTTGATCTATCAGAGAGAACATAATATCACTTGCATTCCCCTTCAAAGTCATGTTGGAATCCAGCTGAGATCTTAGCAGTGCAATATCTTGTGAACCTCATCTCGTACTCTGCGGTAAGAGAAATCCAATCCGCTATAGGATCTAAAATGCGCCGCAGCTTTCTGCTGTGAGGTGTAAACACTATCACTGACAGATGCCATTGTCCTTCTCTGTAATGTGGAACACCTGCTGATGAGCCTTTGTAGCACTCACGGCACCACAGCGTTTTCTAGGAGGCACCCTCGGTACTGCACATGCGAGAGTGCAAATTAAACTCTGACGTCGAGACTCGAATCAAGTCAAGATGCATGTACCTACCTTTGAACAACATGTAGCAGTAACAAATTTGCAGCAATAGCCTCTGGATTGAAATGTATTTAAAAAGTGGATAATGTGGATAACAGGACCGTACCCGAAGGTATAGCTACGGACACCTGCTCCAATAAGAAAGGTGGCATTCTCCTAAAGGGAATATGAGCCGCTGGACAGTCACACTGCGAAAACTTACTTCCAGATTTGCGGAAATGTGTCGAACTTTAAAGTGGTCCACCTGCTTTCTTCGTTTCTGCACATTCGTGATGAGTGCGCACAAAAAACTGAAATAATGGAACGACAGTGTCATTGTCCAACAAGTTTACGTAGCAACGCCACCTCGCTTCTTCAAGTACACCGAGTGCCCACTTCTGCACACAAGTGGCGATATGACGGTGCATGCATCATGCATATTCTTGGGTAGCAACATATGCCCATCCCGGACTATACGGAAAAACTAACGTGACCATCAGCCACACTATCCGTGTGGTTTCCCGCGCCATCCATTCACCACATCTTTTTCCACTTCCTGGATTATCGCCGCAGGTTTCGTCTCCGCTTACACATCGCAAAATATGGCTAAAACAACGACAATGAGCATGGAAGCTCATATAAGCCCGTACTCACATGCAAAGATGTTGGTGAGTCTTATCGACAACCAATTCATTTTCAAGAGTTATTTGGTTTGCCTCGGAACGTGTAGTTTTTACGTTGTCTTCAGTTTGCCCTCTCAATTCTTCACTTGCGGAGCTTTATTCAAAGCGGCTCGTGAACGGGTCACACCCAACAGCGCCACCTCGGCACTACTTACTCATCGCCGAACTCGAGACATCTGCATACCGACGAACATATCACCTAAGATTTCGCAGCGCTGCATTTCCAGCTGCTAATTAAATATCGCAACAAAGAAAGGAACAGTATTCATGTCGGATATAAACAAAACCAGCGAGGATCACCGAGCCAAAACAACAACGACCGTACAGAAAGTTCCCATAAAAGCGAATTTTTCTGATGAATACACATCACAATAAATGAGCAACTAGACGAGGAACGCAATAATAACTTCTTTCAGCAACTTCTCTTTCTCGCCTTCCATCCAAAACCCATTTTCATCCCCTCCATCAATGAGAGCAAAAGTTGCGACATTTAGCTGCTTTCACAGAAGCAACGCGTTGCTATGAGTTTCATTCTCATCCCTCACGCATGACGAGAGAGGCGTTGATTCCACCTTCTGACTCCATAATTCTGTATTATAGAGAAAACCCAACTTAGTCAGAAACCTTAACGGAAGACATAGCAGGAATACTGAAAAATGCCACTTCCTCACCTCAAAAAAGGAATAAGAAAGCATAAGAGCAAAAGAAGGAGAAAGCAGCACAACTAACGATACTTGTCGCGGCACACGCGTGCTATATGGAAGAGCTCAGTTAACAACAACGGCACTCTCACTTTACACCTCCAAATCTGTCACAGCAAAGTGCTACTTCACAATACTTGCAAACAGACTTGATAATCACAATACCCAGCCATAAACTCCAATTCAATTTCACCTCCCAACACAAAAGTGGGCTAACGAAACTTACTTATCCAGTGCATTCTTCATTTCTATAAAACAATAGACGTGAAATAAAACAGGCAGAGATTTATCTGAGAGCGAATGGGGAGATGGGAGAGAAAGAGGGCTTTTCGAAGCTTCCCACTATGATATATCTTGCGACCAAGTATTCTGAGCATGTGTCCGCAAAAACTAGTGAGAGAATGCGAAATTTCCGATCTTTTAATACTTAAACTGTGAGAATACAGATTATTCCATATTGGCACCTTCTCAAACCTCCCTGTGAGCACTTCCAGTTCCTTCTTAAACCTATGTCTCCGCAATGCTTCGACTTCGTGTCACCACATCCCCAAGTTCACCCCCTTAAGTCAATTGAATTACAAAACAAAACTGAAATTTATCTGTCGCAAGGAACTGCCACCGTCAAGCTGAAATCCCTTCCCAAAGGGAACCGTGTCTCATAGACAGCAAAAGACACAGACTACACAAACCGGTCTCATATAAATGCAACAAAGCCAGGATAAGCCGATGGTCAAAAACTTGAAACTTTCCCATGTTCCTGCGTCTTGGTCACACATCAGTGGAACTTTTTACTTTCTTGGCCACAGTCCCCTGTGGCAATGGTATGACAAATGAAATCGATAACAACGGCGTAGAAGAAAATTAAGTGCCACAAAAACATTTTCCTAGTTGCTTTGGTTCACATCCGGAAAAACGATGTCGAACACCTCATCGTAATGCGAGACGAAATGTGCCTCCACATGTTCACGAATAAAATCGGGCAAGTCGGCGAAGTCCTTTCTGTTTTCTTCGGGTAGAATCACACAGTTAACTCCCGCTCTTTTCGCCTGAAACAGCATCGAAGCGCTCGCTATATGTTAGAGGCACAGATCCCCAGAGTCCATGAATTGCGCTTTTAAATGTAAGCTACAACGATTCTGAACTGCCCCATATCCCCGTCGGAAAAAAATACTTCAAATTAGTACGGTCGACCTGTCAACGATCGCTTTTCTACAGTTACAGGGCAAATTTCTGGATGAAAATGGAAGTATCCGATGTGAAGCCTTTGAAAACCTCATTGTTTCACAGTGTTAGGTTAGGACTGAGAAATACCACCCAGGGCAATCTTCATAAGCATCATTTGACGTACTTCCCTTCATCAAAAACATATGCAAAATTGAATGAAATAAACGAAAACAGGAATGTCCGCGGAAGCCGTGTGCACCTGTTTAACTCAGAAATAAGAAAGGTAATGGAAGCGTCACTCACAGCAATGATTTTTTCTTTGATTCCGCCAACAGGCAGAATGCGTCCCGTGAGCGAAATCTCACCCGTCATTGCAACATTCTGTCTAGCAGGCCGATTCAGTGCCAACGACAAAAGCGCCGAAGTAATTGTACAGCCTGCCGATGGTCCGTCCTTCGGAGTGGCACCCTAAAACAAAATCCTTCTCCAATATCATCACCACTACAAATCAACTAACGCCCCTGATATTCGTCCTCCCCTCTTCACTTCCAAACCACTCAAGACTGTAAACGAAAAAACAACAATATACTTCTTTGGACGTAACAATTAACATACTACACCTCAGGTACATGGACGTGTATGTGCGCTCGCTCCAGGAAGTCTACCTCTGGACAACGCCTTGTCAGCAAATTTCTGGCCACTGTATAGGCCGTCCTCATGCTTTCCTTCATCACGTCGCCCAAGTGTCCCGTTGTTTCGAGACTTCCATCTGGCTGCGAGAACGACTTATCCTCACCATCTCTTTTTGTGACGACAGGCTCAAGTCGACGACGGAGCGATGCTTCAATGTAAAGTGCTGAACCGCCTGCAAATCACAGCAATCACTGTCACGTTGACACGGCCTCAAATGTAGAGGTGCGTCATCACACAAATGAACGATTTTGGAAATGGTTAAACACTCTAGTAGCCACCTCCTTTCCACTAAAAGCCGAGGCTGAGCACAAAGAGCAAAGTGTTCAGCTATTTCAGCTAAAGCAACGAAGTGCGTGAAGACTACAAATAAAGCGGTGCTGCTTTCACCGCCGAGTATATCGCTGTAACGCAGTTAACAACTATCGCAAAAAAACTGCTCAACGTTATTTACAGAACAAAGTAAGCAAGCAGCATCACAGTCTCTAGAAGGATGGTTCTGCATCTGCGCAACTCAGTTTCAAACAATGAGAAACGTCGTACAAACTCCACTTTTTACTTCCAGAGCTCAGTCTTCTTCAACACATATAATCCAATACACTGTTGCTCCATTTCCGTAAAAGGCCCTCTCGTTCAGCTTTATTCCGCGACCGCTCCGTCATTCCAGTTCGCTACTTTAACCACACTCTCTTCATGCGCATGAGCATTGCTGTTTAAAACGTTTTATGTTCTCACTGTTATTTTTGAGGCACTTCATTGTCGTTATAGGATTCTAAAGCGGCTTAATGAACCTGTCCGCCCACTGCCTTCAAGTTACTTTTTCGTGAAAGATAATGCGACATCATTACTTTCCAAGGAAACCTTATCACACTTTTGTACGCACAGTGAGAAACCTTCGAATGTGCTTGCAAATGAGCGTTTTTACGCACCTGCACAAAACTTTCCCATGCTGGAGATAAATTTTCAGCTTTCCAAATGACACAAGTACGTAACAAGTCGTTGCTTTTATGCAGCAGCTACTTCCACCATAACTATCTGGGTAGAACAAATAAATCCATTTTCAGAAAAGGAAGGAATAAGAACGCTCATTACCCATAGCGGTCCAAGCAAGACCCATAATAACTCCAACTGGCGTGACATCGTAGAGACGATCACTTGTAAATTTCGGTCTTCCAACGAACTCCTCGAGGTTACTGTTGTCAACGACGATCTGCTGAGCTGGTCCCTTGCTCCCAGCGATTTTGAACGCAGCTTTACGGAACACCTGAATCCAGCCATCAGATGAGCGTCGCTTCATTATACTGGCTGGCGTGCTAGCATCGTGGCTGTACTGCATTGCGCGTACTCCAACAGCAAGCTGATGTACTTGCTACACCCTACTCAAACAACGAAACGAACTTGCGTCTCGCCCATAGCCTATTATACGACTTGACGTTACCGTTCGTTATAAGAAATTGACATCGAATGCGAACTAAGCATGCAGCATATATTTCACAACCGTTTAAGATCCCACTTACACACTGAATTTCAGCTCTTGAAATGTTTTCAGGAAGTAAGGGCACAGCCGACGTGAGGAACATAAACTCCAGACATCAACTAAAACATCTCTGCAAAGCTTTTGCAATTTATCAGCAGTCCCCCCTGAGAATATCGGCAAAACCTCCAAACAGAAAGCCAGAAAAAAAAACACTGGGAAATTAAGCCAAAATGCTGCTCTCCGGCTCCTTTCCATCATAAGGTGGTCACAATGGCGCATCGAATACATTCCTTCTACGCCAATTATTATAAGATCGGCACGAACTGGAAGCAAGAGAACAGTATGCGTTTTCCTTCAGTAAGTCTTTAAGCCTACCTTTTCAATATGCTTCTGCAAGTTGCGCACTCCAGATTCTCGGCAATATTGTTTTATCAGACTTTGGAGCGCTTCTGACGTCAGCTTCAGCTGAGATTCTTGCAACGAACTGTAAGAACAACATTCAGAAGTGCACTGCCGAAACAGTATTATATCGGGAGCTTGGTTGTTCAACAGTCATCGACCACACTTCTCCTCGTCATAACCACTTACCTTTTGCAACTGAAAGTCAGAAACTGCAAAGTTGTACGTTGGCGACAAACACCATGCCTAAAACCTTGGATACTACTCTAGTTCCACACTACTACTTTACATGAATATGACTGCATTTTAATGCAGTGAGCGCAACATAAACAATACCAACCTGTTGGTGCGACACTGAGGCACGAGGTAACTGTTCGCAATATTCAGTTTCTCTTCAGCAACGTAACCGGATACTTCGATCATCTCCATACGATCCCTCAGTGGGCCCGGTATCGTATCCAACACGTTCGCTGTGCAGATAAACAGCACCTAGTGTTCATAACACCGTTTTCTCATCCACAAGACCGGTCCAATTCCTATACGGCGCCCTTCTAAGCGTCCTCCTCAGCGCCTTCGCCCAAGCGAGTTTTATGTAAGTCAACGCGGTTGATGCATCTCTTGTATCTTTTTAGAAAAAGGATAGTTCTGAATTAGACGCAACGCTTTATCTGCTGTTCTGTAGGAGACTCCCGTGAAAAAAAAAGTCCTTAAGTTCAGATTGCAGCGATTCCTGCTGCTATGTTCCACTCCTCATCAGCGACTTATTCATAACTAGTGCTGCTGTTTCTGTGTGTGTGCCTCCACTCTGGCGTAAGCAGGCCTACGGGAGCGAACCCTTTACAAGCTCATTTGCATGTTTCATTAATAATAATAATAATAACAACAAATATTATTGCTTAATTAAATGTCGACAGCAATTTCTGAGGTGATATGCCAGATTTAAATTAATGGGAGGATTAGAACGCAGTTCTAAAGATTCAAAACCCTAGAAAGAATTCAAAATTGAGCGTCTGAGTTAACTAAAATCTGAAAACGAATAAAATTTTAATTTACTCAGCATTTCTAGGAACTTTCGCTGAAAACTGTACTTTCCCAATGGCACTTTATTTTAGTAACTTTCGGTGTCTCATAAACTCCAAACTTAGCTGACTTTGCGTAGCCACATAATTTTTGCGTTTAAAGCAACTCCGTCTCCTCATGACTTCCCACAGTATCCATCTGGACGACGTTATTCAATCTACTTCACAAAATATCACTTTGGGGAAAGTTATCGAAACCCATTCTCTTCTTCCTGATGGCGTGAATAATTCACTACTAAAACGATTAGAAATTATAACAGGCCCTTCTTTCAATCGAAAAAGTAAAATATAAATGTTAAATAAGAGAACAAAGAAAGTGGGAAAAAATACTTTAGAAAGATCAACTGGCACGTCCAAGAAGTGGTCGTTGAAGTTGGCATTCTGTTCAGGGTCAAGCAGTTCGAGAAGAGCCGACGATGGGTCTCCATGATAGCTGGCCCCGCCGATCTTGTCCACCTCATCAATTAGTACTAAAGGATTTTCCGTTTGGACCTGAAACATTTATCACCGTAAAAAATTGAGTAAAGGCCGCATTAGCAGAATCTCCCTCCGATATCCCACTCCACGGAAAAGCAACAGTGAACCTCGCAGGCCTGGTACTTCGGAGGAAAGGTCAGCCTAATTAAGCTCTTACTGAAGCAGATCGATGAAAAGCAGGACCTTTCGCATTCGATAAGGAAAAACATGAAGTAATAATGAACACATTTTGTATGTGAAACTTTTTCAAATTCTCACTAAACTTTCACATGTGAAGAATCTCTAGAGATCCGAAGACTCACTAAAGGTTTTGAGTAACATGTCTCGAAACATCTGCTGAGCCTTTAGCTTTGATGGCTTTCCACAATAAAATTGCTTTGTGATTTTTGAACAACGAAAGCTTGCTACAGCTTCGTTAAGGCGAGAAATCCAAAAAATGGGTTTATTGCAATTCGCAAATCCAAAAAAACTTGAGTGTCGGTTGGCTTTTTGCTGGCTACAAGGTACATCAGTTCCTTATCGATATATGCAACGGGATAGGAGTGGTTCAAGACGAAAGGATTACACGTTTCTTTCATTTCTGTTCTGGCACTACAAGAGGTAAGGTTCACAGGCACTTAAGTGAGCAAAGAGAATTTACTTGAACATCAGCTCTTGCGACTGAAGTTCATATCTAAGAAAATGCTTGCCTTTGCCAATGACTCTTGTTCAAAAATGAGCCTCAGAGTCTAATGCGCCTAGAAATTAAAGTAACGTATCACCCTTCGAAATTCTTCCGTCGTATTTCCCGAAAAAAATTTTTTCCGCGCCCTCCGAAAAGATTAGGCGAATGTGAGATATCGCGATAAAAGCTCTGTAACAAGCAAGAAGCCCAGAGCTCCAGGAAAACTTGTTAAAAGGCAGGCATTATACTCATGAGTACCGTGAAGTAATCGTGGAGTAGAAGATGAAGCTAAATTTGTTCGCTTCATTGTGAACAGAATTTCGTCAACACAAAAACAACTGCTGACTGTGACTCAAATGCAAATTTAGTAGCTTTCTGCTACGGAAATACCGGTAGTTATCATCGATTTTTAATCCATGATACAGTATCAAATTGAACCGCCGAGCTTTCTGCGTTCGATTGCCTTCCTCCCTCCCTCGAAATTTAATAAACAAAATGAGGCACCTTTTTGAGACACTGAATCATCTTGCCTGGCATCGCTCCGACGTATGTCCGCCGATGGCCTTTGATCTCAGCGACATCTGTCATGCCTCCCACTGAGAAGCGAAAATACTGAAGTATACATGAGATGGCCCAAAAGCAAAATGAAATCCAAATGTCGTCTAAACGTAAGGATGAGTGTGTGTATATAAAAACAATTTACAATTAAATACTGTGATAATATTCACCAAAGCACAGGGTAGTTATCTATATGAAATACGACCAATGGAATACATCACTATCACGCATCAACTGTATTCCACTTCAATCAGCATCAAAAAGAAGTCACAAGCTCAAGCACAGCTCATGGTCACACCTATCTATTCAAAACGCTCCGGAAAATAATATCATAGAACGCGTGTACCTGGTCTACGAATGACAGACACTGCTGTCGCCTAAATTGAACAATTATCGCTTTCAATACATTTCGACTAAAGAATATTCGACGAATAACGACTGCACTCATGAACCATAGTCCCTCAGTTCTTTTCACAGAACCGAGGAAACGCAGCTTAACAAATTGGTAGACAACTCGACACACTTCGTCAGCGTATCTGCATCGCGAATATTCTTCTAGTTTCAAGAATTACCTCTCGATTAAGCGCTCGCGCGATTGACCTCGCAATACTCGTTTTGCCAACACCAGGTGGTCCATGGAAACAAAGAATCTTACCACCGACCTTCTTTTTCAAAATACCAACCGCGATGAACTCCTGAATAAGAAACGATATGAGAAATAAAGCTGGGACTAAACAAATTTATAGCAGATTATAGGATGCGCATGTCGCGTTAATGCGGGGGTAACTATTGATTATTTGAATTCGCAGCGGCAAACTCGCCGGATATTCGAATACTCAAACCGAAAAAATCGGTGCCGGAATCATGATTCGCTACTAAAGGCTTTCGCAAACTTTCATAGACAACCTCGATCAAACGTCTCTCAGACGATCAAAGTTTTTGGAGGCCCCTGAAAGCAATGCAATCTCCTCCAAATTCACGCCCTTGGCTGCCAACAGATCGTGAGGGTGAAACATCATGCAACATTAAGCGAAACCAGGCAGCAAAGATGATGAAGGATGGAGGGCGGAAACAGAAGCAGCTATAGATGGCGGCTACAACCCGAGGCTAGAAGATTCTTCAACAACCGCGCCATCGAAATGCTACAGCACAGTTACTGTACTGAACACCTCAGTTTGGGGCAACTGGGACGCAATCCAATGGGACAAAAATCTTTTCCATGTTTTTTTCACCTCCTGGAATATTTCCTATTCCATCACTACAAAGTGCTAACTAAATTCTGCCTTATTTTCAATAAAATACCGAAAATTTTTTTATTAAGTCACATTTAGTGCCTCTGCGCACTCGAAATCATCGGACTCGTTATTTCGCTGACGTGAGGCTTTTCTGATAAACCTTTAAAGCTCGACGTTTTTTAAGGAACCTTTCAACAGACAAACCTTTAAAGCTTTTAAACGACTGGAAAATCACGACTCTTCATCCGAAGCGTGAACCCTAGAGGCCGATGTTTCCACATTAGAGTGAGAAAAGTACGTGGCGAATGACTGAATAGACATGAAATACAAAATTTCGTAAACTAAAACATGACAGCACACGGTGCCCGATCAAGAAGTGAACGGGTCACCGGTTGTGCTGCACCATCTAAAGTCATCCTCTCTTTGTGATAAACGAGAAAAGTGCAACCTCAGCACACTTAGCAATTTCTTGAAACCGGGACCTCAGTAAAAACTCGAGCTCCTCCTTGATTACTGAGGAGCACTTGAACGTAACGCAGCAACTGGCAATAACTGAACTTGTGTCCAGAACCTATTCATTACAAGTAAGCATTATGAAATTACGGCATTTAATTCACTATCAATTAAGTGAACAATCGTTCAGGTTAAACCTCCTTAGTAAGCAACCAAGGTAAACTTACCTCAAAACTTAATACTCCAGTCGGTCGAAGGAACTGTTATTCAGTAAACGAAGGGTCAGTTCGCAAAACCAAAAGTCATTAGAAATCTACCACGACGCGCAACGAATTTTAGGCGTCGTTTTCAAAAAAAACTCTATGAAATTTGTACTACTTCAAAGACGAGGCAAAAGTTAAGACTTTTATATGGGTTAACTGATCTTGCTGGGATGGCTGTTTATAAAAGGACAGAAAATTTTTTCCAGTGGAATATTTGGGACCGACTATCCATCGGAAGCTAATCTAGAGCAGGAAATTTCCTCTCAAACGTCCGCAGTCGTCCTTCCTCCTCCTCTCTCCTCGAATTCCTCAATTAACTCAACAAATAAATTCAATTACTACGAAGTTCGCCGTCGCCTGTTCCTCAGAAGAAATATTCCTTCGGTTGCTAATCATTTCAACTGAATAAAAGGATCAAGGGACCATCTCCATCAACGGATGTATCCCACACGCTTAACTACATAATCTTTCAATACCTCCAGTACAACAACAGTCTAGTTGTCAAATGACTAATCAAGCGTTTGCATCCGTCGCTTAAAAAAAACCGCAAACTTTAAATATCTCAGATGATTTTCATAAATTCAAATGGGCAACAATCCGTAGCACTGCTGTCCCATTAAAACACCTCCCTAGAAATTATTGCACCTGTTATGAAATTTGCAGGTGTGACAAACTTTTATGAAGCTCACTGTTTCGAAATTTGGTTTGCAAGAATCCCTAATCTGCTTGAAAATCTCCTGACACTTCCATGCACTTCAAATCTCTGCTCTGCAAGGAAACAGTACGCACGCTCTCCATTAATCATAGTTTCAAAGAAATACTCACCAGAATGCGGTCCTTGACATCTTTCATTCCATAGTGATCTTCATTGAGCACCTTCGTTGCCCACTCCAAGTCAAACGTCTCCTCGGATGTTTTTCCCCAAGGCATGCTCGTTAGCCAATCCAAATAGTTTCTGAATTACAACGGATTCAGATCTCGATATTCTCATTTCCCCTCCTTTACCTATCTCTTCCCAACTTCCAGCAAAAACTATATGGGAACAAACATTTTGAACTGGAGCAACGTGCAGATATGAATACTAACTGTGTTGCTTGTTAACAGGAGCAAATAAAGGAATGCGATGTGGGACCTTTCCATCAAGTTTCAGAGCGTGGAATTTCACTCTTTTCTTCTTTAGAAATTTTCACTTACAACAATAAAACGTGCGGCACTCTTTTTTATTACTTATCTTTCCACTGCAAGCATGATACAGCTATGGAAAACCCCTTGCGTCCTGAATTTTGAATAAAGGAGTGTGGCATCCCCCTTCGGTAAGCAGTGTAATTCATCAGTCGGAAAACGACTTTTCTTGCATTAATCCAGCAGGATGAGGAACACTTCCAAATTCCAAAACTAAACAATTCAAAATTGAAAACTGCAGCCTCACTGCACTTTTTTCAATCACACTGATTTTTCCTTGAAAAACTTTCAGCTTCAAAAGTCTAATGGCAGCCAAAGAACAAATCACTGCAAACGGCGATATAAGAATATGAACCACGTACATTAAAATAGCAGCCACTTTTCTTATGTCCATTGTTAAGAGCTAAATGAGACGGTAACTTTGCGTGCCGAGTAGAAAAACGAAGCTGGAGACACTTCTTCAACAACCTTCCGCCATGTGTTATGATGGGAAAAAGGGATAAAACAGGTCGGAAAATCCTTATACTAGGATGACGCATGTACAGCTAACGTGGATCGCCTTCGTCGTTGAATTCGACCTAAGCGCTAAATAAATCTTTTGTCCGACAGTCAGTTAGAAACTACGACAATCCCACAGACGCGGTCGCACCACTTCAGCATGCATCAAAGCTATTTTATGGTTTCCCTTCCACCCAGTTGTCTAAATATTGAAAGGCGATGACATTCTATCTGAATAAGGAAATGGAACGGTTATGAAATCAGCCATCCAATAAAATGAAGTTACCCGAAAAGAGCAATGAACTGCAATTAAAAAAAAAAACATTCGGTGCTGATGAAAGAAAACAACACGACTGAGTTAATGGTCACCAACGGAAAAAATTCCTTTCTACAAACCATTCAACCAAATCAAAAGACGCCATCTGCAAGGAAGGTGCAACAATTCGTTGAAAACTACCTTGCCACTGAGAATTCGCTCGAGTGAGGATCGAGGAACGAAAGCTTCGCCTGCTCCTCCTTGATTACCTTCATGGCATATTCCGGAACCTTCAAGTCCTTTATTCTCTCTTCCATTTTCTCAGCTATCGCCACCTTATCTTCCTTCTCGATTCCCAGCTCCTTCTTTATCACTTTCAACTAAACTTTTCTTTATGAAGACTTACAAAAATAATCATAACTGAACCATTCATATTCTCTCTGGGCTCATAGGTAACTATGCTGCTGCTAGCCAAAGTCGGTGCTTAAATGATTTGCCCTTTCCATCGTGTTTTTCAACTTCACTAGCAGATCTAAACATAATTTTTTGCGTTTTTCTCTATTTTACCTTTCACTGTTTCAGTTACCCCTTTCGACGGGCAAAGCAATCGTTTAATAACTGTTTTAGGAAGATCAAATCAGGGAAGAATATAAATTAAAAAGTAAGAGATAAACTGGAAAGCCTGTAATTAAGCTGTTGATTGATGTGGGGCGGATTTACTACAACAAAAGAACACTGAACTTAACGGATGACGGTGTTACGAAGATTAAATGAACTAATTTTTGGTGAGTGCCGAAATCACCGTTACCTTAGAGGCATTTCTCACAATATGGAAATACCCTACAAATCAGAACCACCATGCTCGCACGGACTTCGAAATGCAGTGAACAACCGCTAGCAAGAGAACAATTGGCAGAGTGTTCACGTCTGTATAACTCGCACAGCCTCGATTTGTGGCATTCTATTGCAGACCCCAGCTGAAAAGTCGCACACACGAGCCGTCGCCAAATCTGTTAATTCCATTTTTGCACCTTTTTAACATCTGCTTTAATCGACAGGAATATATACGAAGGTAGGGATAGAAGGAAAAAAGATAATATATGAAAAAAAGGAAAAAACCTAAGATGCAGAATACAATATGGGGCGAAAAGTAGAGATCTCGAAAAAATGCAGTATTTCGAAAGACCTCTCCACATATGAACTTCTGCCAGGTTATATCCCATACAACTTACTCTTGTTCAAATGTTTTCTAAATTTTGCTTTTATGGCACAGTCGTGGGCCCGTTACCTGCTTCCACTTTCACTTCAAATCCCACAGTTCCGCTTTTGAAAATCATATCGATCCAATGGCCCTTACCTAGGAAATCGTCCACATCTCTCCTGACCTGCAGTTTCATGCTATTCAAAACTGTCCTTTTTATCCAAGCCATCTGATTTGAACGCCATAGAGACCCTATTTTCAGTAAACTGCGTCAGCTGTGGAGCACCACATTTGCTCGGCGAATGTACCTGTGCACTATCTGATACGAAAGTGACTGCTCCGTGTGAGACCTACTTCAGTCTAAGTTGAAGGATGTAGCTGGCGTGTAGCACTTTTAATTTTTCTCTGCTCTTTTCCAAACTTCGAAAGTGAACGTTACACTCCAGAAGAGATTTGTACTAAAGACTAAATTTGCACGCTCTTCGGCCTCGTTCTTCTTGCTTCATCGATTGCTCCGATAAACATTTCAAAGTTATGAGTGGGAACAATAGAACCACATATTAGGCAAATCTTCCCCATCACGTAATCTGAAAACAGAAGAACAATGCAGCTCATTTTGGTTCCAAAATTCGTGTCTTCTTAAACGGCAGGCTCTTAGCAGTTGCTATTCCCACTGAAAACTGGAACTAAGGCGTCGGCGTTGCAGTGAATGCCCCTATTTGAAGGACAAACGAAAACTGTGACCCTCCCATTCGCTACCGTTAGACGAAAACGTGATGAAAATCCTGCACTTTTGCATGATTCTTCCCGTCGATATTTCCGAAATTTTAGAACCTCATTTTTTGGAGGAAAGTTGCAGTTCGTTCCTTGATAATCCTGGATCGAGGGGTAGGAGGAATATGGGTGGGTCATGGACGGGATGGTCACCTGAATTTGAGCAGATTTAGTGGAATTAGTTCGGACATTAGTAAAAAAATTTCGCTTTTCATATACCTAATTAAAGTAAAGTCAACGAAGTGCAGGATTTGTCCTAGGTGAACGACACTCGTTCTTTAAGCAACCTGGCGCAAATTTCTGTTAGGGTGGTAAAATGCAGTGACGAAGTTCTGCAGCTGAATTGCTGTTGCAAATTTCCTGCTAAACTGACTGTCGTACAGACGCAGATCGGAGATGGTGAATCTGCTCCACGTGAAGTATCTTCAACTCTAACATACCAAAAGCTTTGGAAGAAAAGCATAAAAGGCAAGAAGGGTTATTTGTTCGCTGTTCAGAAAAGTGAACGACGGCGATCCACTTCTTTTACTACAAGAAGGATTACAGACGCTGGCATGAGGAGTTACAGTGCAAGGAAACGAAAGAGGAATTCCTCAGACATGTTACGTTAACCTTTGAGGCGCTTTGCAAGCCTTTCTAGAGGATACATACTTGCACACGCATATTTATACACGGGGACAGCACATGCATGCATGCACATTATATGATATATACGTGCACAAATGCACATATGCACATACGCGTGAATACATAGGCGTAAACGGTAAGTAAGTAAATGTATGTATTGCTGACCACATTGTTGACCACGAAACGCTCTTCACAAATTCTCGCGTGAGACAGTTTGATGGCAAAAACATACACCACGGCAGGTGGATTCTCCACTGTTAGATAAAAGCGCCAAGCGCACCTGTTCATTGAGGAGGAATTTGCGGTGTTGTTCCTGCACTTTTCTTTCAACGTCCTTGTTGATATCGTGCTTTAATTTCGCCACTGTTTTCTCCTTCTCCACCAACAGAAGAGCCA
This sequence comes from Parascaris univalens, assembly GCA_037576465.1. Classification (NCBI taxonomy): domain Eukaryota; kingdom Metazoa; phylum Nematoda; class Chromadorea; order Rhabditida; family Ascarididae; genus Parascaris; species Parascaris univalens. The sequence goes on along the minus strand of CM075173.1, from coordinate 77,514,568 downwards.
TTTCCAAACGTCGTTTCAACTGAAAAACTCATTTCTGAATTAATTCCCAAAAAAAACGAACAAGATTTGAACCTCACGCAAGCGAAAAGCTGAGACACAGCAACAAAATGCGTACACATCAACTGAGAAAACAAATAAAACAATTTGCAAAAGCGCCCAAATTTCGTAGAAGGAAACTTCCCTTAGCATACAGTAAAAATTAAAGCGGCATTCTAAATCGTTAACAGCGAACGACCCCCGAATCTCCTATTCCCATACCACATATATAGCATCATTCAGCATCTGTCTGCTAAGCACTTGCGCCCCTGCACGTCTAAAAACAATAAAACGTTCTCACGTTCTTTTCAAATAACTACATTAAACTTCATTATTATCCGACGGAAATCATAATAAACATTAGTATTCAAAACAGAAAAGAGGAAGGAAAGGGTCACGGTCGAAAACAATAAGGCTGTTTCTAGAGAGCAACGGAAAGCATCGCAGATCATTCCAGCTACTAACGTTCCACTCAAATATTTTCACTAACTCTACGCGATATCTAAATGCATTCGGCATTTATCGCTGCTGAGTTCATACGTTGTTAGAAACAACTTTTCCCACCATCGTTTCACCTCTAACAAAAGCATCACAAGGAAATTGCTAAGAGTGATCCAAGTATGTAGTTTCATCATGACAAAAATCTAACATCCATTTCCTGCATCATGTTCTGCAGATCGACCGTGTCAGCACTTTGCACGAGTGTGGCGACCAGGTCGCAGAGGTACACCGGATTGTCGATGACGTTATGCGACGGATGCAGCAGCAGATTAATCTGCTGCCCGAAAAGCGCATTGTATTGTACGATGTCTCGAATCGTCTGCACAATTGCCTGCATCGTTGCCTGAAAACGTCACGGTGCGTTGCCTGCGTTCAACAAAAACCTTTTAAAAAATGCGAATTCAACATTTTTAGACAACAACAAAAAATTTAAGTCAATAAATCATATATTCAAAAATAGATGAGCTCACAACAAATTATATCAATCTGTTCCACGATCGCATCAACATACGTTCACATTTGACTACGACGATCATTCGAATGAGCCAACCCATGCGAGACAGATACGGATCGCATTCTCTATGGCCGACAACAAAAACCTATATTCCAATAAAACCTTTAGCAAACCTCAATCACTTCTGCAACACGAGGGAAGAAATATCACCATTTCGGAGAAAATCAAGGCATTTTTAAACCAATACACCAAAGCTTTACAGCAGAAGCTTGCAATTTTTCCGAGTGCAAGATCTGGCTGCGACTCTTATCACGTAGTGGCCTGAGTTTTCGGCTAGATATTATGGCAAATCCCAAACATTTGTCTCAATAGCTGTGCTACATCAGCAGCAGATGTGCAGAAATACTCTTATAACGCTATAGCGTAAAAAGCAATTATTTCCTTGTGAAAACAGTACTTGTCTTCACCTCCTCGATGTCTCACGGCTGTAAAATCTTAAACACGGCCTCCTTTCACTCAATATGAAGTGCATACACCTTCACAGGCGAGCAGTGGTCCTGATTCAAATCAATCTCTTATATGCTATGAAACTCGAAATTCGCACGCATTTGCACCACTAGATATTCATGGGAAAACAACACTGCAGTGTTGCAAATGCTTCAAAACAGAAATGCTTGAGTGAGCATCTAACGATATTGCATTGCATGATTCGGTGTAATGTGTAAGCCGATTTATGAAACAGTAATGGCCCTTTCTTTGCATTCACAGCGAACGATTACAGTGATGTTTTCGCCCTGTTTTCCCAATATAACGTTGAACTAAACCTACTAACCTTAACTTCAACCGTCCTTTCGATTGGCTCAGTAATGACGTTTTCAGTTTTTGCGAGAATAAGCGTCGGCTCGAGATTCAAATCAGGTCCCGGTGCCGAGTCCTTCTCTTTTTCGCCTTTCTCTTTACCCACCTTTGAAGGCTTACCCGTCCGGCGCTGTTGACCTACGCGCCGACCATTCACTCGACCAACGCTTCCACTATAAACATACCGAATCACAACTCAGCGGTCAATCGAAATAATCAAAAATAAGAGTTCTTTAACATCCTGGAAGCAAAGCCGCTCGATTAAAATATTCACTGAATGAAAAACGAAAATGCTGATGGTGAGTGAATGTCAGCATGCCGAATGCTACAAGTAAGTCAACCGCAATGCATCAAAGACAGACAGACTCAAACGTTCGTCTCGACGGCTGTAGATCAACGTCAAGAGTAGCTGAAGACCTGTCAGCGCAATACTCAATCAAGATCCGAGACTGAACGATGGTCTTTCTGACTTCGAACGCATTTTGTCGTTGTTACTGAAGAATGCTCGAAATAAGACTCACGTCGCGGAGTCATCAGGACTGTCATCGACCGCTTCAAGAATTCGAATCCTTCTCTGTGCCGATAAAATTAACTCGATTACCGCACCCAAGTCGCGCATTTCGATTATCTGCGCGAACGATCCCACCGGATAAAGGTCAGACAACGAAGCGACTGATTCAGCTTTATTCCTATAACACCGATGCATTACAAACTTGGCTACTTAGGCCACAGCCGGGAAAGGAAAACAATCGTTGCAGGTGAATTTAACTAAACGAAAAAAATTAAAATAAACCAACCCATGTACGCTACGATTTATCAAGAAAAGCTAAGAAATTTAAAACAATAAGGAAACATAAGACATAGACATAACGCCACATCTCATTGCGTCTAGAGTTCGAATTCTTCAGCTCAATTTACCAGCCTTCTAGGCACAAAACAAAACGAGATCCAAGGCTGCCTCTTAGCGTCGACGCTTACAGACGGACGAAATGTTCTGCACGTTTCAATCAAGCCGGAACAGTGGAACCGGAATGAACATCTGCCATCTACACAAAACTATCTAGTCGCTTTAAAGCAAAGGAAAGAAAAGAGTGGGATTATTGCACCAACCAACCAGTTTTAGAAGTACCGGTTTTCAACTTCCACCTGGCTCTGTGGAATAATCCTGAATTGGGATGATGGTTAGATGAACGAAAACAATTCTGCAGTGGGTCTCCTTTCATTAAAAACATATTATCAACTATAAGACACAACGAGTTTAATCGAGTGTTACTATGCTTGATGCCTTCTAACCGTAACATGCATTGCTTAAGTCTCAACAAATATGCGTACCTTGTTTCACATGAGCCTAGTTCAGTGAGGCTTCATTCAGTCTTAAAGAGTCACCGACAACTAGTAAATAAAGCATGAATGGCCTCAACTATGTCGACATTGAGCTGAATACATCGAATTATCGCTAAAAATGCAAAACAAATCCTCTGAAAGAGTTCGTAGATGAGGTAAAACAAAACGAACATACTCGTCGTCTCTTTTGACGAACACGCCGACGTATGGCTGGCGCATTTTCACCTTTCGTCTCAATAAGTCTTTCAATGGCTCGTCTTTGACTATCTACAAATAGTAACCGATGAGAACAGCTTGCGTCACACCAACAACACAAACCTACATTAGACCAATTTAGGCGATAAGCGTATATTTGCTAGCATCGATAGGCATAAATTCGAAAATCCATCCCGTTCTATCTACCATTTCGTCCATCGTCGAACCCTCGTCTCTCCCCCTTTCTGTAAACGTCACTTTAAGGTATACAAAAGTCCAACACGGAAGCTCAAAATATGTGAATTATAGAAAAACAATACGCACGGAATGTAACAATTCAATGAAGCAAAAGTGTCAGGACAACCAGGACCACAATAACATCTAGCTCCGTAGCTATAAAGTACAAATTTTGTGCAATTTTACTTCAAGCTTTTTGTCTCCTAAGAGATGGTCGTCCTCCTCTCTCTCATCGTAGTTTTGAATGGATTATTTGGACCACAAGTTTTCAATAAATCTATGAATCTCGAATTAGGTTTCATTTCTGGTAAGTCGTTTTGTAAGAAATTTATCTTCTAAATTTTGACAATTGAGAGATTATTATTCCCCATCGCTGCCAAAAGATCAATTGCAAGCAAGAGCATCTTTCCTTCAAATTTTGCTTATAACTATTATTCTTTCTCTCTCTCTCACCATTCTAATCAAAAGAAAGTTTTCATAATTATTCAACGCCGCGTACACCGTAAATCGGCTACATTATTGAACAATGCGTCAAGTGACTTACATCGACCTTCTTGATGAACCCAGGGAAAAGTGGATAGCGGTTGACGGCGATTATAGGTACGATGGGCCAGTTCTCAGGTACGGTGATTGTGCTCATTGACTGCAAGCAATGTTCTCTAATTGTACATTAATTATACTCAATTTAAGAAAGCAAAGAAAGAGCTTAAAAACGCATCCACTTCCGCTTAAGCATCCCCTCCAGCATTCACTTTCAGTTAATGAGAAAGTGCATGATAAATATGGAGCAAAAAGCGCTTCCCAACAACCACATATCACTACCAAGAAAACACACTAGCCTCCTCTTTTGGAGGACAGCAAGTTATTACCGCCGGGTAAATTCTGTGGATCCCTAATTTATGCTTCAATTATGAAGGCGGTTTTTCTGACAAGAACTCGCGTCGAGATTACAAAATTCGAGGCTGGCAATCTACCAGGAATCAGTTCTGGTGCTACCATTAACGGATGGAGGCAATCCTGCGCATTCCTAATTTTGGTGTAGAGCAAGCGCTGATAGCTGATAAAGCGGAAAGTTGCGAACTCCGCCCACTGGCAAAATATCTAATCATATCGGCCAAAATTCCCCACAACTTGGTTCATACTTACTGCTCTTGCGTCCCTTCCAGCTGAGCATAAGTGGATGAGAGACACAAAAAAAAATCGGTTTTGCACAGCACTATTAGAAAGCAGCATTTGTTTGTCGAAGAAACACTCTTGGAGAGATGTATTCAGTGATAGAGTCGTCATCACACCCATAAATTCTGACTCAAGCTTTCTTGTCTTAGTTGTTTAGAAAACATCAGCTTTAATAACCGACAATTATTAATGTGAAAAAAGTACCAGAAACCTCAAAAATATTGCGTTTTGAACTGCTTTTCCTAAACTCCCTTCGTAGCTTCTGGCGTTTTTGTGCAATCAGCGGAATCTCCAATTCTTCGATAAATTTTTCGTTAAACATTTTACTTTTTCTCGCGCTCACCTGCCGTCGAGCGGCGCACCATTCCTTAGAAAGGAAACAGGAATTGCCGGCTAAACCTTTCAATCAGACGGAAGAGGGAAGAGGAACCCACGCGCAGTCCGCATATTAAAAATTCGAAAAAGGCGTAGATTAAGACTCTCGAAGACAAAAATTAGTGTGAAATCCTCGTGGCTTGGCATATTGTTGCTAATTTACAAACTCGCATTCTGAAGTGAAACGCAGTAGTGAAATTTCGGAAAAATCTGCTGAGCCCACAAAATTTAGAGATTTTTGGGATACTTGGTCAAGTCTCTTTCAGATGAAAGCTTGCGCTCGTCGAACTCACGTCTCTAAATCAGTTAATGACACCTGTGAAAGGATAGTTTATAGTAGTTTTGCAATGCAACATCAGACGACTCTCATGAAATATGTGTAGACAGCTCTCATGATCGACATTCTTTCTAAAATTTATATAAAGCTACAAGTGAGCTTTGTAGGTGCCACAAAGCGATGATGGAACGACAGTAAAAATGGAGTGAATATGTACATAAACTGCATTTACAACCCGCAGAGCACAAGAGCACGTGTTCAGTAACTCAATGTGGCTCTAAAATCAACGATAAAAGAAGAGAACGAAAACGAACCCCAGATGAGGCGAGTATATCTTCAACTTGCTCGACCAAAGCAGCCTCCTTCGCCGCATCCTTACCGGAACCTTCAGCTCCACCACCTCCTGCGTTATCACCAGCACTTGCAGCTCTGAAGAGAATTGCATTCGCGTCATTCGAGATCTAGTTCTTCGCTCGCAGAGTTTTTGAACTGACAAAGATGTAACGAAATTTAACGTTGCATGAAGGCAATTCCACAACTTTGGTAACACAAATGATGAGAATCTATCTTAAATTTTACTTCATTTTCCCTGAACAACAGAGCTTCGCTACTTGAATTACGTCAGGTGGGAACTGGCCTGCATCAACATCCAACAGTTCGCACACAAATTTGCCATTTTAGAAGATCAGAAACAAGCTGAATAATTTAATGCTTACAATTTAATACTTGCAGTTTTTTAACACTTTGGCCCAAACATTCTAGAAGCATGTCTAACCTAGATAGGTTTCGTTGAAATATGGCATCCAGAAACGCTTATTTATTAAGCATTCTTAGGGAAGATAAAGGCAACGAGTTCGCTGCCCGACGGTAAGATGCACACTTCAACCATTCTTAGACCAAGCAATGCACGTCACCTGCTAAACCAGACGATGCTGTGCCATTCTTATGGTAAACTCAAACGAAACAACGAAAAACGAAGATAAAAGACTTCATAGTTAAAGGAAACGTAAACAGAGACGGAGCAAGTCAGAAAGGAGAAAGAGAAAGAAAGGACAGAGAAGTGCATGAAAAAACCTTACTCGCTGCTGTAGAGCCTGAAAGGTGCAGACCGCCATCGAGGGATTATCGTCATGCAGTTTAAACTGTTGCCAACTGATGGCGGATAGCAGATTAATGCTGATCTACGCAATAAAACATGCTGCATTCGGGTCCTCTCCACCACAGGGCTCCCCACATGAATGCGCTTAATAAAGCGAGCCGTGCGAAGCCACATCACCTCCCTTCTGCAATAAAAATTTATAGAAATGTATAAAATACAACGGAATCAAACAACTGCGTAGTAAAATGCAACCAAGAAAAGGTAAAACAACCACAGCACACATACAGAGACGCGTGAGCACAAGTCGGTCACTACCAACCGACTTAAGCTCTGCGCATCACTCCCAAAACGTGGATAGCAATCTTAACTGTTTAATTCCAGAAAGGCACTTTAACCTGTCGCCAACTTGCTTCAGTTTCACAGCACTATCGCATTTTCAATTTGTTTGCAAGAAAGGAGACGCAGCAACACCTAGCAACCAGTTCCATCTATCACCTGGGAAATGGAACACCTGCCTGCCTGATGTCATAGCTTCACATCTACAGCGACCTCTGAAGTCATGAATTGAAAACATCTATCGTGAACGTATAGTCACCATTTGGTTTTATAGAGCGCTAATGCTGAATGACTTCTTTTTTTTGGCTCCAGCTGCGGCTACAGCCTCATCGACAACAGCCACAGGATGGGAGAACGAACACAACTCATTACTTGAAACTGAGCGACTTTTACCTCATCTTCCTGTCTTAGCAGAAGTAGCTACTATTTGCAAACTTTAATGAGCCAATTCTACCTTTTACTCTCTCCGGCTTCAAAACATTTCACTCCGCTTTCACCTTTTCGGAGAAAATCCACGTACCAACTATTCCAGCAACTGCAGCAACAAGCCTGCGCTCTGCTTCTCACCATAGACTGACGTACGCGCCACCCAACCCGTCCACGTAACTAAACGCAGACCCCTCACAACTGCTCTAATACCTCCTTAAAGATATTGCGTGGCTATGACAAACTTTTAAATCACACAGCGCTCTGTAGTCTCCAGGTTTTCGCGACCTTCTCAAAATATTTCAGTATCTACATTCTCGACAAGTGCAGCCATTTTACAGGAGCACTCTAGAGTAGAATGATGGCACCCGGGTTGCGAACCCCGAAAATAGCCCCCCAGCTCGTGCTCAGCACTGCGCACGCACTCCTGCTATACTTTGCCCAGCAGGCAAATAATACAACTCAAATCATAGGGATATGAAAACACCCAATGAGAATATTATGTCTCCGTGCAAAATTCCAGTTCGGCAATCCGCTGTTAACGTTCCCAACTCCCTTGTCTGACAATGTATGCATTCCACGGCTCAAAGCTATGCCGAGCGGCATAAAACAGCTGAACGGCGATAATTGAAAGCAAAACTTTCATTTCTCTTTATGCTGAAGAGTCAAATATGAGCGCCTCAAATTTTCGAGTCATCACCATCATCACCAAATGTTTAGTCGGCTAGTAATGCTGCCTACGAAGTAAAACCATATTTCCTCACATGACAGCAGAACTTCACAGCTCATTTTCAGGCAGTTTCTGCGTGAGAGCAGTCTCACATTAACAGTAAGTGAATCAATTCGACTCTCACGAGGGAAAGGGGAGAGGGGACGCAACTCTCACGAGGGAGAGTTGCGTCACCGTCCGACCTGAAAAGTCGCGAGAAAAAACTGCAAGCATCTTTACTGGCATCCTCTCATCTGCCTCTGACTCTCTACGTATTTGTCGAATTTTTTTCCCACTTCATGTAACACATCTTTTTTGGCTTTTAAGATAATTTAAGCGGACTTGGCGGAAGTCCCCCAACTAGAGGTACTACATCACCTCTCCTTCAGTAGGTGTTTTTCTTTAGCTAAACGCCATTAACTGCGGATAGTTTGTATCATCCTCCACGGCTTTGTCGTCTGGCTGCAGACTTCTCACACACAACACTACTATAGTGCAGAAATTCATTAAACTAAGCATTTACTTGCATAATTGGCCCAGCCTAATGAAAGGATCATACCGTTTCGTAGCAGCCGACTGTATTTACGGAAGTCATTGTATGAAACTAGCGGATGCACAATATGCTGCAAAACAAGGCCAGAAGAATGCTCCAAAAAACATGGTGGTCTGATCGTTTGACGAGAGATGATCAGTTGCAGCAGCTTTTTGTTTATACTGCCACCATTTACAAGGCAAAGATCAAGAAAACGTTAGCAGTGGAAACCTCGATGCCAGAACATAGTGACCCTAGTGCTTGAAATACCACAAGTGATTTGGATGTGTGACTGCATTACGCGAACTGAAGTCATCTGCAACGAGCAACTTAGCGAGGTGCATCAATAAGTCCGAAACACAGTCATCCTTTCACTTGAACATGTAAATCTTCTGCAGACTGCAACTAACCCGCACACCACACCAGACATAACGTCGACACTCAATAACTTCCGAACAAGGGATGAATTTCGTTGGGAAGAAAGGTCTTAGAGAGCGAAGGAAAAAATAACTACATCGCAAGCTCCTTGACTGCACGAACAAACCTTTGGAAAAGCAATATGCCGAACTGAATTAAGGCCAGGAATCAAAGTCGTGGTATTTTGCTCTGCCTCCTACGTAGTAAAAATATCAAGTTAAGCATGGCTCCAGAGGCGCATCACGGAAATCAAGCACCCTGGTCTCAGTCTCTATGCATTGAAGTGTATAAGCTTGAAGAGACCTGCGCTGTCACCTACCTATTTACGGTATTCTTGGGTGGTGGCCATAGAAGGACTCCTTAGCTACAAAGGTCGACTAATGATAGGCGTTCGCATGACTCCAACCGCTATAGTGTTAATTGCTGAGTTTCCTCTTAGCTACCCGTGCTTTGTTCACATGGAAGGATCAACAAAGCAGTGTTTATAAATCACATCAACGCTTTTTGGATGAGCCGTGCGATCTGCATACCGCTCACCGTGGGCACTGGATGAGCGAAAGATCACCTGTAATGCTTGGGAAAAAGGCTGCTTGAGAAATTCACCTGCGACGAAAACAATTCAAAGTGCAACGAAGCAAATGCATCCCACCTCGTTACCTGAACGAAGCTCTCTCACTCAACGGTCCTCTCTCTATTATAGTAAACACAACGGAGTCGTGGTAGATGTCACCTTTCCTAGCCTCTACGACGCCTTCACATGCACCTTTGAAAATTACATACTCTTGCTAATCCGATAACACTTTGAATAATAATATGTCGTAATTTCCTTCTTATAAACCCAATCCATACATCCTCTGCTATACTTTTTTAGAGGAAGAGAGTGGAGGAGAGGAGAGTGAGGACGCTCTCAAAGTATGCTGAATACAAGTAGAGCGCCTCAAACAGAAGCTCTTGTGTCGAATTAGCATTTGTTGACTCCCCTATCTGATGAACTGGAGAAGAGAAATTTGAGGTGACAAATTGGGACAAATCAGAAACGCTTCGAATAATGTTTTGTGCAGTTGCAGCAACAGAAAAAAGACGTACAGGGGCAAAAATTAGAGATGCAAAACAGCGTTAAGAGCGCAATGACGGGGACCCTAATTTCCTCCAAAGTGTGCTCTCAACTCCCATCCCGCAAATGCGTTTCTTTTAGAATTTGCGAATAGCACTAAACTCAAGCTTTAGCCTCTCCAGCCACTCACTTGCTACGACCGATATATGCGAAGATAGCCACAAAACGACGAATAGCAAAACCAACGAAACATCTTCTACTCCGTTCACCGGCTGCGCAAAGCCTCAACCAAAGAGTCGTTTCGCCAAGCAATCCGCTCAACAATAAATCTGATTTGAAAGCTCATGGCGCCTTCAACTGGAATAGAAATAAAACGACGGGCATAACAAATTAGAGGATGGCAGAGGCTTGAAATCATTGTGACTAGTACGTACCCGGTGTCATCCTCACATTCTGGTTTGCGCTATGAAATGATCTGATAGACAAAAATGCAGACACAATGACACTAACACACCAACATGTGCATGTAGATTGCACAACGTGTGCGGTTCTGCAAATTATGCAAAGCGACGGAAGTACAGAATATTGCCTTTTCATATAGGTGCACACTTCGCATCAGTGTTGCATTCCAAAATACGACTCGCTAAAGTAACATCAAATCTTTGGATGAGCAACATCAATATGCGTTTCATAAAAGTTGTGCGTCGACCCACACACATACACACACAGCAGTAACTCATCTTTTAGTGCTGCAGAGGCAAATGAAACTGACAATTTGCGATTGTCGACATGAGAGCCCAATCATGTTCAACGCCAACCATTCGAATTGCCTAATAATACTCGTCTAATGGTACAATGAGGCAATAAAATAAAGCATTCACTCAATTTATAGGTGCTACTTTCCACTCTTGAGCCATGGAAAACGTTTTCGTTACGAGCAGCGATCCTTACCGCATACACAAGTGACCACATGAATTCCTCAAAGAAATTAAAAAGGCGAACAACACACGTAGAAATATATTCATTTCAACTCTCATAAAGCATCCACCGACGTCTTCGAGGAAAACAATGAACAAATAGCTGCGCAATTCTGAAGCAGATATCAGCTGCGATGCAATAAGCATTCATCAAATTCAATGCAATGCCTACTTATACGAGGTGAGAGCCATTATGGACAACAAATTCAGCACAACAAACGAACGATAATGCACGACATCCCATCTCAACGAAAGAGCAAAGGAAAAAGTACGTGAACATCTGGCAAGCCGCCCATTTGAATTGAGATGCAACCGGCTAACAGTGTCACGTTGGTGTAAAGTTGTATAGTTGCGACAAATCTTTCTTTAAATAACTCCCCTACAGCTATTACTCTAACTTACTGCGGTTTGCATAAAGGATATTTGAAGCGAACTGCTCATTCTGCAGCCTGCTTCCTCACTACGATTGGTTCGCATCGTTCTTAAAACGAGACAAAAGTGCAGCCCTGTAATTATAGCACGCCCCTTTGGAACTTCCCGATGAATAAAATAGCACGTTAAATTAAAGATTCTCAAATATTGAAAGATTCAATATATGCAACGAATCCTGATAGTGATTGACCTAAACGACTATTAAAAATTAAAAAAGTGGCCGTCTTCCGGCATCTGCTGGTTGCTGGCTTTCCTACTCACAGCGTCTATTCAAAAGTGGTATCCGTTCTTCTGACTCACCAACAACAACAAAAATCACACAATGAGCAGTTCTACCAGCCAACAGAGTATTCACTGTGCTCGATTCCAATATAGAAGTCATTACAAAGGAACTGCCTTATTTTCGGCATTGCTGCTCGGAAAAAACTATGTTCACTTCCCGCAGATAAAAGTTTCTACATGCTAAGGTGACCTGAAAAAAAGGCAAAATAAAGAAGAGAAAGAGACGAAAATGAGTGAGCAATAACAATAAAAGCGCTAGTTCGACAATAAGAATGCAATACAGATACTGAACAGTTTGCGACAAAGAAACTGAAACTGAGATAATCGGTTATTAACTGCAGCAAGAAGTAGCTTGTGGACTTCATCCTCATGCTGATCGATTTACCGAGGACCAACCTCCGACGACAATCAAAGTGCAAAAGAACAGCTTTAAAACACTCCGAAGCACCGCACAAATATGAAGAAAAACGCACTGAACTTAATCACCAAATGCAACACATCTGCGATAAAATGCGACGATTAACGCAAAGAACCCTTTCAATTTCCAAAAATGACAAAACTTTGTTTCATCCTTTTCTATTTGCCCGGTGGTTATTTTCTTCCTTTATCTATCTTATGGTAAATTGTCGACTAATAAAGTCACACCTTATCGACACACCTTGAATTAATCTTAGTCACCCTTAAGTGATCAACAACAACACAATTTATGGTGTGTTGCAATTCAGATATCGGTAAAACCTTAGTTGATTACATCATTCGCCTCAAAATTCTACGTTCGTCCAGCTCTACATAACAGCCGCAGTATTCCGATATTAATTCTTTGTCTCAGTAAAATAAAAAGTTAAACATTAACGAAACATGCACTGGTTAAGTCTTTCGCGACGTCTTCGGTGCCTGCGATGACGGGACATTGACACGAGCAGTTCTGGCTGTGATATGCCGCACACTAGGCTGAATGCCTCCAGATGAAATCCCTCTTCGAGAAGAGCACTGCGACGATAGAGTGCCGCCCTGTTGTTGCTGCTGCTGTCTATGGCGTTGTCGCTCAATCTCACAGCGAATACATCGTGACATATTCGCTTCACGCAGACATACTTTGTGATATGAATGCCCTTAATATAAACGCTTCAGGCACTGTTTCACACATGCTACACATATTATGCAATTGCACAATAGATGCCACTGCACAACTTCAAACAGAGCGCGCGACCAGCCTTGCCGAATTTTATCAATATGCTTCAACTAGGGGAATAATTCGGCAAATAAAATCGCAGTACCCTGACGCAATTCAAAGAGAAGTTCTGCTTCAGCAGATCTCAGATATGGATAATCTCCTAAAACTGACGCAACAGCTTGAAGCTCGAATCAACAAGAATCCCAAGCAAACCATTTTAGACTACTGTCTCCTTTTTCAATAACATCAGATAGCTCAAAAATTTTTCGCTAACAGTAATGAAAGCTCTGCCTCTACACGAATTTGAAGGGAGGGAAAGAAACGACTGTTGCAAACCAAATACGACAAAAATGAGCATTTGTCGACTAAGCAACTTGCCTAAACCTAAACGTAAAACATAAAACAAAACGAAACCTTCCTGCACGAAGATTTCTTAAAGGGAACAACAGATAAACAAGTCGAACAGATCCGAACACACTCATTCAACCGTGTATATCATCCCACTGTGACTGGCCACCTATAAGTTTGTTGCGTTCTTGTTCAAAAGACCTCTCGGCAGCGATACTAACATCCGCAGAATGCGCTTTAAATATTACATGATCACCAAAATCATTTTCAACATATACGTAAGAATGCCAGAGAAAGTATTCCTACCCACAGATTAAAGCGGACTTTTTGTTACATTAAAATTACGCTACCGAAAATTCGGCGCAACACGATTTGTGCGCGTCTTATCTTTTGTGGTACTGCTGCACTGCCATTCGACACCACAGCCCAATTTTGAACCCCACCTCTAGAGGTCGTGCGAAAGTGTTTGAAGCAAAAACAAAACAAAGAACGAAAACATGAACCACGTCGCAACCTATGTAGGCTTTGAATCTAACTAAATCCGATGCGCTGAAGCCATCGGAAAAGCTACATCCTGTTTTACAACATTCCTTATGCTTCCGGGAGCAAAACACAAAAAAAAATTTCTCGTCAATATATATGAAGTGTGCTTAATATTACATAATAGCCCACAAGTCGAGGGATCAACCGCAGATGGTCTCTATCTAGATACACTTATGCCAGAATCTGGCTTTCTGAAACAGTAATTTTCCGAACTCAAGCAAAAATTGATATACAACACATTCGTATGGAGTGAATAATTCCAAGATTAAAATCTGGATGAGAAAACTGCGCCAACTTTCTCTGTAGTCAAGTATTTTGCGAGTCACAACAACATTATATTCCACCAAGTCCCGTCAAAAATGAATGACACGGTGATGCTTGTAACTGTGAGTTGGTAGCAAAATTTAGCCAAGCTCGATGCTAGGAAGACGAGGAATGCGAGCACAGTAACTGCTGCAAACTGTGTCAAGTATGCAGCGCACCTGTAGGCTCATCATTCAACGCAGACAGCCGCGTTTATGGCTACCACCGTTCCCTGCAGGCGTTATAAGCCACGAAAATAAACTTTTAATGAAAGATTGCGTCTTTCCAAATTGGTCAATTATCTCAACAGGTGTCATTGAAAAGATGTCGCCGAATACAACAGGATTCAAGAAACAATGCTCAAGGCGTCCACAGATTAAACTACTAAACGAAATATCGGAATTAAAAGATTTTTCCCGATGTTAACAGACATATCGCAATTAGACCAGAAGTTTAATTTGCTGTAAATGTCAGCAAGGTAAAATGGAACAATTTCGAAAAACGGAAAAGAAACGGATACCCACCACAGTGGAACGATGTCACATAACAGTCGTTGTCGGAAACGCGTCCTTTCAGTGGTAGAGTGCAGCAAGGACAATTCCTGGAATTGTACACATTATCCCAATCTGATGAACAACATGAACAATAACTCCTTCGAGATCCTCCTTTCCTTCTCGTCATGAATACGTGTTACTTTCCGTTTTTCCAAAACGCTCATGGTTCCATCGATCGGATGTCTATGTTTCTCTCATGTGGCCTGAACGAATATAATTTGAAAGCTTCGCAATACGTTTAGAAAAGAACTTAGTGACCCGCTACTCAGCAACTGAATATGGAAGAATTAAAACAACAACATAGCATACTGTTTCTTCAAAAAGGTTGAATTTCTTCATTCACAACAAAATTATTCCAACAAAAGATCACACACCACACGTATAAAAGGCAATACCTGTGCTTGAGGACAGTTGAAGTTTTAAAAGAGGATGATAAGTTTTCGAGGATAGTAATAGCGGTGGCTAGAATTTCGATGGATTATATTCGAAAATAATCGAGAGTCATCCACATAACTTTCTGAATCAATGACTTCTGCCGAAGACACTGCTTCTGCATAAAACTTGTTCCACGTTATTCAATGTTTGATGCCCCTCGCCAGCATTATGATCAAAATATAACTGAACGATCTATCTTAATCGAAATGTATTATGAGAAATAAAAACGGACAAGGAACATTCAGGAGAAGAAAAAAGGAAAGGGCGAAGATGGGGAAGGAGTATACGAGAAGAATGGAATGTATTAAGGAAGAGCGTAGAGGTGAAGAAATGGTCGCACAGTTACCGAAAGCAACGCACATTCGGTCTCTTGTGATCGAGAGAACAGTTAGAGGGGACAAAGGATTGTCGACCGTGACACGTTTATCATTTTAGCACATTCGCTGCCTCTATCTTCTGATTGGTTGTGAGCTCAAATTAATTCGATAGGTACCGCAATGCGATTCCGAGGATAGTTGTTAGAAATGCCCGTAATTTGTACCATTAAGTTTACCAGAGCGCTGAAACGTTTTCCGGTCTTTGCTGCTCCGTCGGAAGATACATTTGAAGGTCTGCGAAAGCTGCCCTGGCCCTTTGAGTGCTCTAATATTTTAACATGGAGCGGGCGCCTTGACTGCTGAGTGTGTTGGCTTCGTATTCACGTTCTTTAGCAGATGCATCTTATTTTTCTGCACACTTCTGGTGTAGTACATAGAGAAATTCAACAAAAATTAAGAAGTCAGTGTCGCAGCATTTTTTTCTCATACCTTCTTATATTTTCTTTGATGAACTGGTGAGACAGCAATTATATCACATGATGAGTCGTTGCTTTCAATCAAACGACAAATCATCATTGAGAGCGCCACAGCATTTGCATGAGAAGCATGCAGGAAGAATGCGAATATGGGACGAACATTTAACATCTTACTATATTATATTCATCACAAATATATTAGGGAATGAGGGGGCCTGCTCTGTGATAGAATAATGGAACACATCTGACCTCTAAGAAAGATGTGCCACTTACCATGGGTTCGACTGTTCGATGCTGCTGCAAAGTGTCGAAAAATACTTCAGTGCTGTTACAAAATTAGTGGTACAAATTACGCAGGTTTTTAACAACTAGCCTTCGGAATCGCTTTGTGGTACTTATCGAATTAATTTAGGTTCATAATCAATCAGAAGGCAAAAAATGTGGAAAAAGGATAAAGGTGTCACCATCTATAACCCTTTGCCCCCCTCTAACTCTCTCGATCACAAGAGACCGAATGTGCATTGCTTTCGCTAACTGTGCGATCATTTCTTCACCTCTGCGCTTTTCCTTAATAATTCCATTCTTATTTTATACTCCCTCCCTATACCCGCCTGAATGTTCCTTTTCCTTCCTTAGTTCATAGAACACTATTCGATTAAGATGGATCGTCCAGCCATATTTTGACCACTAACGCTGGCAAGGGGTCCAAACATTAAACATGATCGGGTAAACGTTATCTACAGGCAACGTCTTCGGCGGAACTCAACAACTGCAGCAAAACGCTAATGTAGTTTTGTGGACGGACGAGTCTTTAGAAACATCCCTGAACTCTTTCCTGAGAAGAGATAAATTACGAACATATCAATGGAATTCTCAAAAAATCAAGACAATGTGCAACGATGGCTTTCGATTCATTATCGCTAAGTCGCCACTTCCATCAATAACGCCTTCGATAATTGCACGTCCACTGCGAGACAAAAAAAGAAAATCAGTGAAAAAAAGAAGTGCTTACCCATCAACCAAAATTATGATGCTACTGGGTGGCTGCTTGCCCAAGTGGAAACGTTTCGAGAATTCACTCTTCGAATCCGATAAATCCGGTCCTACGTCTTTGATCGACACGATATTCAGCTCCGATAAGAGACCATTCACTACCTGCATCGACAATAAAATGACGTAATTCAGAGCACTGCTGCTTGCCAGCTCTACATCGCAGTCATACACACTACATCGACCTGTTCACTCATACTAAAGTAGATGTCACTAAAATAACGCCAGATGAGGGAGGCATCATTAATCAACAACTCCAACTGTAACATGAAGAACACCATCAAAAAACAGGCCAACTCACAAGTCACGTCTCCACAAAGTCGTGGAGGTCACTCTCCACTGAAGCCTCTTTCTGCTCGGAGCTTTCCATCCAGCCTCCAAGAATATACAATATCTTTCTCACACAGTTACCTGCTACAAGTGTTTCATAGTGTCTCATTTCGAATCAACGCAGGCTTACGCTTATTTTCACTATTTAACGTTGCCACTAAAATCAATTCTGACCATTCAACCACGCTGCTGTGAGAATGAATGAGGAGGATTATGCGTTAACCCTTTCTAATGTGCAAGTCCACTGCCGCCGGCTTTACCGAGTTAATCCACCTTTTCCTTTCAAGTCGCCTGTGATATTATCCTACCCTAAGTGAAGCTGTTTGGTCGAAAATCTGCTCTCAAGCTTATACCGAAATTCAAGTGAAAAGTGCATGCTGCACCGACTGCGAATGCAATGCTTGCTGGTGCCAAGCCTGAGAAATATACTGCTGTACAGCTTGAGACTATATCGGAAGGAATACAAGGGCAAGTATTCCTCCTCCACAATGCTCAACAGCATTCTTATCACGAATATCTAATGACTTCATAATATGATCCACATGACGCACTATTAAAGAAGTTGGACCGCTATCGCCTGCATAAAAAGCAACCGCTACTGACTAGACAAATCAGTGGCTTTATTTCTGCTAACTCCTAACCTCACCAAAGAGCGTAATCGATTTGCTCACGTGCGATAAACAATGTATACCTGTTTTGGCATAATCTCCTTCCATCGTTCCACTTCCGCTGCTTTTAGAACAGTTAACCACTGCCAGTCCTGTTGGCTGAGACGGTTCATTACCACCTCGTTATCCATCAGCAATCCGAAAACAGCGTCAATTCCCTCGCATAAGCGCATACACAACAACAGCTAAAAAACAACGAACTATTTGCAGTAATCAAAACATTGAAAGGTGTAGCTAAAGAAGAAGCACCTGCGCAAACTGAAATTAATACAATGCTCCCCTCAAATATCATGATCGATACTTCCATGTTATATTCCGAAGTTTTGATACAGATAGACCAGGCGAAAAATCTTTAACCGAATTTCAGAAACGTGTGAAGAGATCGAAGGCAAAAAAGGTTGCTTTGGCAAAATCCTATGTGATGATTTTAACTATTCTTCTCCATCGGAAAGTTAACATCATGTTCGAACAGCCACAAAGTATATCTGAGAAACGCATGCTCCCAAAAAGGCATCTTTCTCAAGATGTACGAAGATAGAAAAAGGGAGCAAGTAGTAGGCAGCCTGGTAAGTACTAACATAACAGTATTCACTTCTAATAACAGTCAACATATTATAGTCAGCTTTATATTGTGCATGTAAGTACCATATTCTTGCAATGCTGACAAACAGAGGAAAAGACTTTGAGAGCCTTTAATGGAGAACTAAAGAAGTAAGGTAAGGGAAAGTACACACTAGACGTTTAGTTTGCAGTTTGCAGTATTCATCAAAGATGTCTTAAGATAGTGCAATATCCGAAGAGAGATACGACGCAAAAGGCAACAATAACGCACCTTAGCAAACAGTATACTCACGTCGTCGAAATACTGGAACACGTTTTCTGAGCCCCTTAATAACTACATCAATGCACGAAACACACACAGGAGAACTGACAACAAATGACTGCTGATAACGGAACACAGTGCATCGCAACAAAAGGACGATGGAAGGGTGCAGAAGCAAAACAACTATCAGAAAAGATATCATCCTCCTTTCTCTCGTAGTTAGACAGTGTTCCACTTGCAACTTTTCACTACCCCAACTTAACTTCCAGCATCTAGTGGATTGGAAATGTCGACTCCACTTAACAAATTCTAGAGTCCCTTATAACCTGAAAAATCGCAATGGTCCCATTCGGCGCTACTGCTGATAGCAAGTAAACCATCAAAGTCTGAACCTGAGAGAGCGTCAGTGCAGAAATCCATGCAAAATTGAGCAGGTAAGTCGGAGTGACATCTTCTTCCTCTCGTTCGATTACTTGCTGCGATGGCTTCGTTACTTCAGACGACATGTTGATAACGACAGAGTTCTTATCAGACTCGTTTTTCATTTCGACAGCAAAAGAGCATCCTCGCGTCCCCTGAAAACGCCACTTTGAGGACGGTGGTTGAGCTGCATCAGATGTCGACGGCACAACGTCCATTGACGATGATCCTTCAAAAATATTACGATACCTTATATAACTAGGCAACAAGAGGAAATGAATTCAGTAAATACAAAGATAACTCTGCACTCAACAACCTGATAACGAAGCAATATTACGGTGAAAAAAAAACAGCGGAATAACGCAGTACTTCAAAGCAATTAAATAAAAGCAAAGAGTTAGAAAACATCGAATAAACTGGGAAAGGAAGTTTGTTTTTTGAATACACTAATAAATTAAATGCATAACTTCAAACGAAAAACTATGCTACAGAGTACTCACAATGGGAACATTTAACATAAAGAAATGAGGCAAGAGAAAATTAATTCTCACGCAACACTTCACTACGGAGGAAATCACAGATAAGAATATTTCTCTCAGTTTTGAGAACTTGTTCATTAACAGTAGAGTTGAACCTCATTAAAATCATAACAACTCATAAGTCAGATTCGAGGTCACGTCGCCACTTAACATATTTTTGAAGTTAGCGACATTACTACTTACTGCCATTAGCATGAAAAACGCATACTCCATAACCATCAGAAAAGTTCGTGAGAGCCACTCATCATAACTTCAGACTATTCAAACCTTTCGGTAGTATGACAGTACGCTCACTATCACAATGAGAGCCACTTATAATGACTCAAGATGATCTAGTGGATAACTCGGCAACCGAGCAGATATATGCTAGCCGAACAAGTGAACTGCTGTCCCCTATTGATGCAATAAACATCTACATATAGATGAGGTTTACACAAAAGCGATTAAAAAAATGTTGGAATCTTACATGTCATTACGCAATCCCTCGATTTTACCACGACATATCGCTGAATAGGAATGAATATAATTAAGAACACCTTTTCGGCGGTGGAATCCTTCTTGAAGAAGAGCTTGCGCGCCATCGTCTCATCGAAAGCAAGAGCTGAAGTACGCACGATATTTTCAGCACGTTTATCATCTTGGCTTCCTTTGCGCACACGGTTTAACCATTCAGTCATCTTGACGATCTTCCGTTCTGCAAGACAGTAAATTGCAGTACGACCAAATTTTGTTCACGATACTTTCGAAAAAATGAAAATCGCTTTCACACTGATCAGTCGGAATGAACCCTCCTTCTTGAAAAGGTCTTTGTTGTTTTATGTTAACAGCACAGTGGCAGGCAGTTCGAAACGACCGCATGATCAAGATTAAAGGGGAAGCAGTGCTTCTTCAATACAATCACTCGTGAATTTCACCAACAAATCAATAACAGCTTTCAAAAAAGAGCGATAAAATGGGCACAAGAGAAGTGGTCGATCTTGACCACGTATTCACAAAAAAAGCTTAGATTATGAGATTTCCAAGACATCGTCCTAGACAAATTCGCTGACTCATTTGAAATCCGAAATCGAAGAACGCGGCACACTCCTCGCAGAGAGTCTTAACGCCGACTTTCACCGTTTCATTGTCTGTCTGAGGAGCTGGAACGATGTGAACATAGTAAGTGAGCAAACGGGCCCACTGCTCCACACATGATGGCACTCCTCCTAAAATTCAGCAATACGAGATTCATATTTAAATGAAACACTGCTCCTGCAAATTTATCGACTGATCAACATTCATTCAAAACGGTGACAACGAACATGTTACGTCATACAATTTTTAAATCGAAAGGGACTTGTGACAGAAGACATTTTTGCGATTTTAACGCTGCGATGCAAATACGATCATACTTATCAAGATTAAATCCAACAGCAGCCGCAGTCGCGACCATGACCGAAATTAGCGACGATTAAATGGAGATGATTTAGCCTGGTCCTGATTGCATAACTGGTTTCAACGCAAAAGAGATCGAAACGAAGACGCGTATAAGTTTTACAGCGTCACCCTATGGACACAGGTAAACGGAAACTTGACATTAATTCAGTCGGTGGTTTTAACAACAACCAGGACCTAGCTCAACTCATTCCCCATATGAGCTGTAATCAGCTGAACGCAGATCTATCGGACACATCAAAAAAGAAAACCTAGCTAATGAGCACGAACGAAGGATTCAGGAATTTCCCGTATTTTCGAAAAGCGACCGAAAGATTTTTCGTTCCATCAGAAAATTGCATTTTCAATAAAGCTGCACGCGAAAGAAACAGAGGGAGTGGACGAATGGTTTACAAGAGGGGTAATAGCTAAGAAGTAAGGAAATGGTAACACTACAAACACATCGAAGTTAGCACCTTCGGTGCTAGCTTTATTGAAAATGCAATTTTCTAAGGGGAAAGCAGAAAGGGGAAAGGACTCGTGGATTCTGGATCACTGCAGAAGTTTGGAAGATTAACATAAATTGAAGTCAAAAATATTATCCCAGTAGATGCGATCATACCTTCATTTCGCTGTTTGAAAATTCCACATTCAAAACTTTAAGTTAGTGGATCTGTAGGTAAGGTGTCACTATTTAAGCAGCATACCGGAAGATTAATTCAAAAATCGCGATTGTGAAGTCATTAGGATAACATTCTGGAACTGTGAGGAAATACTTCTTACATGACTCTAAACCAGGCGCTTTATCGACAGGCCGATAATAATGCTAGCAGCTAACATACATGCATGGCTAAGATTTGAATGACGAAGGAAGCGAAGGAAAACGCCATTTGCGAGAAATGGAACGCATTCTCAATTAGGTTATCAGTGTCACCTCCTTGACTACTTCCGAATAAATCACTCAATGTCTTACAACTCTTGATGCACCCAATTATAACCCCGCTGCAATTGGCCCAGATACCAGTGCTTCAACCGTCCCTCTCCCATCCCTTCCACTATGTGTACACTTGCAGGAAGTTGGCAACAACTGAGTGCTGCAATATCAGCGTGAACACAGGGTTCTATCACTTATGTGGATAATGCAATTCCACTATGATATAACTGTGCACGCTGGATGATCCTGGGCGAATAGTGAAGAATATAATTTTCCTGTGCAAGTCGTCGTTGAAAGTACATAGGATGTCCCAGGCGCGCTCTCATAAGACAAGCAGTAGGATGCCTTATAAAGAAGAGTCCGACTGGCGAAACGATGTGATTCGAATGGCTGATTAGAACAACATTCAACATAGCATAATAAAATAAAAACCCGACTTCCTCCTACGCAAATAAAAATCCTAAATATTAATGCAGTGATGAAACTCTTTTGTTAAACGATAAATTCACGAGGTAATTTTTATCAGGTTTGTTCTTTCACAGTTAACTTCTCATACTGATGGCCAATCATGTATTCTATTCAAAAAAACCATTTCTACATAAAAGTTCACATTTCAATCGTATTTACTTGTGACTCCAATCGCGTTCATCGATAGTGAGCATTGAAGAAGTTAAACAACCTACCGTGAACGAACTCATCAGCAACGACCTTCAGCTGAGACATGGCCCGACCAAACGTCATCACCACGGGCCAAGAACTGAAATTTGCACAATTTCAGTGAGAAGCAGTTACTCGATACAAAATTTTTGTGATAACAGCTATTCCTCCACGAAGCAAAGTATGTTACAACTAGAAGGCTTCCTAGGCTAACGAAACTCCTCTACCGTCGTACACCAACATCACGGCACCTCTTCCACCTACATCCACTTTTACCCACATCACTAAACAGAATTACATTAGAACACCAATTAACATGTGGAAAGTAAACCGACAATCTACAATATTATGCACTTTACTAGGTCATGTTATATCATGCCATCCTTTTCCTAGCTTTAAAGTCAGCACCTCCGTTTCCAACGATCATCCCGAGAGAGACAGCAAACACCGCAGAAAGAGAGAGAGCAAACTTGCAAATATTCTTACCTATGCAGTCTGCAGTTCGTGCAGTACTTGCTGCTGGCTTCCTGGGCTTCTTCAACTGCACTTGAGGAAATCGTTGTCGGTGCCACAGTCACCTCGCTGACGTCCATTAAGCGCTCATCGGTATCATCCTCGGAGAGGTCATCTTTTTCAGAGTTACACGCATCCCCAACGTCCTTCTTCTGAGCACTCTTATCCTCATTCGAAACGGCCGTAAAGTTGCTGTAAATTCCACTTCTCGCTTCATGCACCAGTGTTCGAATGCAAGACGTGTTACTAATTCCTCCCTATATATAGGACCTACAACAAACAAAACCACTTGAGAACAGATGCCATTGACTTCTCTCCAGCAAATTAAACAACGATTAAAGAAGCAATGAAAACAGATTCCGAAGGAGGTAAATGAAGTGAGGGACGCGAGGGAGAGGAGACGAAGGGAAGGTTTTTTTACAGAATACGTTAGAGCATAATAAAATAATCCCAGTGATAAATCGACCGCTTTTTTGATGAGGTAATCACTTCAAAGGTGGCGACATGACCCCTCTCGACAACAGAAGTCCAGACTAGTGGCTGTTCCGTTCATTCTTTGATAGCCAAAACGACGTGCTTTAAATGCGAATCTCCGTGAATACACGCACCAACATAATATGTGTTATGCTTTAATCGAAGTATGTCGTCGCAGCTAACGCTATCGGAGACCCCACAATTAAATACACTTACGTGGCGTCTTTAAGCAAATGAAGTTGCGCATTTTGGGTCGGACTTGCCATCGACCAGCTCACTTTGATTTTATTGTCAGTCACGAAATTGTTCTCGACCACGTAACTGCTATTGATCAAAGTGTTCGAGGATCGATTCTTCACCGCATTCGCTCCATTAGTTGGAGAGGAGTTATCCAGATGTTGTGTGGATGCGACGTTTGTTACTAAATTCGGTTCATTGATGGGTGACGTTACAACGGTCTTGCCTTCACTGATAACCACCTTTACTGGACTATGAGAGTTGCGGTTATGCACGCACTCCTTCACTGCTTCCCACACCTCCTTGTTCTCCAACATGTCAACATGCTCACTGCTCATGTGCTGGGCCAGCCTTTCCTTCGGACCATTACCTGCGCTGTGACCGTCACTTCCTTCGACCGGACTACAACTCAGATGAATGTCTCCCTGAAATCGAACAGTTTAGTGTCAAGAATCACCCACAGATGGCGCATTGCAGACTTGTCAATGCATCATCGATTTATAACACTCTGAAGTGAAAGAGATTCTCATAATGCAATCAGTCAATACTTACTAATACTGCTAACAATTTACTAATTCTCCGTTCAGAGTACATTGTTTTGCATCCGAATTTCTCATCCCCTCACGTGCTCTCCAAAAGAAGCTAATTACCTTCGATGGCCTCTTCACATTTCGCAACAGTCTCGTTTTGAATTCAAGCCTTCTTTCTAATAGAACGTGATAAAATCGTACCACGTATTTTTGTGCAAGCAAGAATAAGAAAAAAGAGAAGAGGAAACCAACCATTCAAAAAAACACCAGACGACAACAAATCAGAAGGTGCCAAAATGTGAACCGAAACCTATATTCCTTTTTTATCCTAATACTTCAACCCCCTGCCCAAACATTCAAGCTGTGAAACAACGAAACAATGCCTGCGATCAAGAACTCACTCAAATCCTCAACCGAAAGGACCATATCCAGACATGCTGCAGGAAAAAACCTGGGCACGCAAAATTAATGGCACGGCTAAAAATGCACAACTCATAAACTGCGATCACTCAAAACAAAACTGGGATCCGAATAACTTCTGACTTCATCGGCGCATATCATAATCCCAAAATTTCATTACCCGGGACTTGCACTTCCCCAGATAAAACGAGTGCAATCCCACACAGACACATAGAGACAGCCGCAAACTTTTAAATACGCATTAAATAAGTCATGAGAAAGTAATGCTTTATGTTTACGGTGCTCCCATGGTGTTCTCTTCATTATGCGGCACAAAAAGATGTGAATTACTCTTGGCACGACAGCTCATACGCACCTTTACATTCCTTGGGCGTTTTTTTCACGACAACTTAACGTACGACGTCCAGACCACATATTCAGCATTCCTCCCGTAAGTGTTACACTTATCATAATAATTTTTTCATATCGCACCCACCCTTCCGAGATTAAAATTTCATCAGCGCAGTGATGCAAACGCGAATCACTGAAGCTCCAATCATTTCAACACTCCACTTGCAATCGCAGAAAACTTAATTGTTAACGGTGATTTAGCAACGTTTTTAGCAAAAGCTATAAACAGAGAACTGATAAAGGAAGTTGATGGTGCAAATTTTTCTACATGCGATAGGAACTTGTTGAGTTCTGATCTTCCCTCTAGAAAAAGGTTACTATGGGTTGCTGTTCGCGAAAACTTTATATGAACAGATAAAGTAGGTGCTATTCACTTCAAAGAAATGATTTAACTACTTCATCCACCGTTCTCTGAGGCCAGTTTCCTTCTCGACAGCAAGTGAAGAAAGCCAGAGGTGACAGCGGAAACCATTCAGAACGCTCTAATGAGAGGACTGAGAGGAGAAAAAAATCCAGACAAACTGATGAAGGCAGAACACTAAACCGTAACCCAGCATTAAGATCGCTTTTTTAACAGAAACGGCCGCACAACAAAAATGGATTTGAGAAGTGGCTCCACAACTGTCTGAGAGAGAGTACTACTACTGAACTGAAAGTTTTTTCCAGCAAAACTGCAAATTCTGATTGCAGATTCCATAAACGTACGCTGCCCAACTTTAAAATGGCTTTTAACCATTTCCCCTATTGCTATTCCTCATGGCTACTAAGTGCAAAGATGCAGTTCGGAAACGCAACTTCGTTCCCACTCAAACAAGGAAGAGAAAAAATTTCAAATCCTAGAACATACGGTGCTACAGGTTTTTTGGCAGTAACGAAAAAACTGACTGGAATTCTCCTCGAAGGACTTTTGTGAATTCACTGAAAACTTCATGATAGGACACGGCAACGGTTCGGTTATCTGTGCATGTGACACCATAGCGCGAAAAAGGGCCTATGCATGTCTGACAGAAACTTTCAATGACACATACCAACCTCAGCTGTTATGCAAACAGGTCTTCCTAACGGTTTGATCGCCTTCACGATACGAGCTCCCTTCCTGGGTCTCTTCACCACCGTCATTCTCTCTACGTTGACCGGCTCGGTGGACCATGTACGAGACGTCACACACCCGCTCAATCCCTCAAGAGGGTCTCGTCTTCCAAACAGACAAACAAAATCTGTGCTAGGATTAGCAGTAAGTGAATGATGGGCCTGAAAATACCAGAAATATATGAAAGAATTTTTTGGAATATTCATAAGCAGCTTATTCTGAAGCACGAACTTATTTTCCTGCAATAAATGCGCTTTCATTCAATTAGATGGCGCTGCAAATCTTTTCCTACCATGATGCTCGGAGCAATTTCATATGAAAAAAACAAATAAGCAGAAGTAAGCAGAGATGCAATTTTAACAGACCTTCGAGAAAAAACTGGAAAATATGCATCTTATATAGTGAAGCATTATGTAAATTTCATCTGAGATATAAAGGACCACAACTGTCAAATACTGTTCAAATATGGCTACCCTGACGATGAATTGCGGCGACACCATTCAAAAGCGATATGAAATGAACTTCCAACTTTTCGCTTTCCTGCGTGGTGGAGAATCGTTCAGTGAAGATGTACTGCAAGAAGCGATTAGCGCAATGAGCAAAATCGAACCTGCTTAAGTGAGTACTGATCATCGGAGCCACATTTTTTAGCCTCATTCTTTTTCGCATCGTCGGCAATCAAACGAAGCAACTTCTTCGCTGCGATCAAGTCTTTTGGCACGTCACCCAATGTTACCTGAGACAAAATCGCCATCAAGAACAATTACAAAAACATTGCACCCATATGTTGGACAACTGTAATACGAAATGACTTTCCGTCGTTGTTCTGCATGTGTGCACATCATTCACATTCCACGTTCACAGAACAAATCTGGTACACCGATCGACGAATAAAAGCTGAAAGAAACTGATGTCGTAAAAATAAACCGAGCCAATGCACCATCGCTTCGATTCAACAATTAGAAACGCAGAAAAACTGCGACACTTATAAAGAAGGAAACCACCGCATATGACAATTCACCTCCACTCACTCTTACGCTATGCGTGAAATGTAAACTCCAGTTGGCATCGTCACGTTTTTGTGCCTGGAATATGAAACCTACAAAGCCTAGAATACTTCTCTCGAAAAAACGGTTTTAACTGTTCACACCGGTTGACGCATCACCAAACGCCGTTCAACCGTGCGTGAAAACGTGTCTAAAACGAGAGAAATGATATGACAGCGCACGCATAACGGTACCTGTGAATGAAATGTGACACGTTGTTCGCCACACGCAAGTAAAGTTCGCAGAGAATCGGCACTGCCATTGCCGGCCAAATACCCTTTATTCGACGAGTCAGCGTCCTTAAGGCAATTTCATTTCCCTTCGATGTATATTAAGGTGAATAAAATGCTTTTAAATAAAACACCACCGCTGAAATCATTTGCCTACTCAACATAAATGGCAGATAATGTTCACATATACGCATATACATACACATATGGAAGAGGACGGAGACATGGACAAAAACTCGCGCCTTCAACAATAAAGGGCAAAGTAGGTGACGATCTTCTGTATTACACAGATTCTTGCTACCGTTCTAAAGGTTCGCAATAAAGTTAACATCATATGAAAAAGTGATGCATAGAGGGAGGCTGCCGCCCTACCTGAACCTCCTGCTTCCTTCCACCTGCAGTTGAGGCTAGAGAAGAAAGTAAAATAGTTTCTGTAACTCTTTCACCTTTTCTAGCATTTAATCGCGCAGTAGTATTTTCAAAAGTTACGGAAAAAGTGGTCCCCACATGCTATGGACCACTCCAAACGATTTACCTGACGGATCGAACGGCACAATAGCATAGTGTATGTATGAGGAGGTAAACACTAACCTAAGAAAGAGAGACAAAAAGAACACCTATAAATTAGTTAGTAAAAGAAGAGTAAACAGAAAGCTAGGGAAAATCTGCTCAAAAGTACGGAGCATATTTCACGGAGCTTACATCGGGGTGCGGCTGTAGTTAAGGAAAAAAATGATTCTCCATGTCATTACACTGATAATTTTAATTGCAATTTTTTCTGAACATCCCTTTGTATATCTAGTAGCTAAGTTCCAAAAACTAGAGAGAAAATCCTCGAAAAATAGCTTTAAATGAAGAAATTGCAGGAATGGAATATTAAGCGGTGCTGAACTACTTAAGCCGCTCTTTCAACGTCCTTACCACTCAATGGATTCGCTGCTTGCGTTATGAGCTCCGCGGCGGCGACATATCCAAGCAGGTGTCTACTTTTCCCCCAATTAGGAACTACTTTCGCAGGAACACATTAGGAATCCACATCTAAGGAACGAAGACCGCCGCAAAAATCCAAGTATCCATCATCAAATCATCGAGTTCTATCGTTCGATATCAAAATTAGGGAAATCAGAGAAAAAAGGTATTCTCAAATTTTCCCTGTATATTCTCTTAAAATTGAAAAAACTCCGACTTCTTAGGATTTTTTTCTCGGCTCCTACTGAACTAGGTGGTACTATAAACGTCACTGGAGAGTGCCTGTCGAACACACCACAAATCAAGAGATCGTTTATATGAATATTCAATATTCTTTAGGTTTATCCGCCGGCGAGATAAAAATGCGGATTTATCTATTATAGTATTTTTTTACCACAAAATTCAACTAATGAACAAGCTCGACATTAAACAATCCAAGTGGTGCATAATAGTGAAAAATAGTGCATACGGCAGTGAAAATTAGAAGTTCCAGGAAGAAGAGGTTCAAGTTCAAGGAGAAGTTCAAGTCTGCTTATTTCTTTCGACGACGAAAATTCAGTCATCACGAATAAGGATGTGCGACGAGGAAACAGAGCTGCCGCAACCCTAATCTCTTTTTCTCTAGCACCCTCCCTCTGCTCCTCTTTTACATGAGAGGAATATAGTGAAAGACGAGTAACCACTAAGTGGAGCCACACCTCACCTCATTCGCATAACATTTCACAGAGATGAAAAACGAATTACCTTCTCAAGAAAAAAAGTGCCAGAAGAAGCATCGCAGCTTAAACAGCTTGGCTGCTTCGCAATATATGGTAAAGAAAACTGTGAAAGAGACTTTCAGAGCCCACCTCATGGCTTCGCTGCTTCAATGGAGTTAGAAATGGAGTCTGCGGTCGTCGCAGTCTCCATGCTCGAACAGCTCGGCTGCATCCAGAACATTTTGAAGAAAAAAGTGAAAGGAAATTTCAGATGTGACCACGCGGCTTCGCACCTTCGTCAGGATGCCAAAATCATATTGGCTGCGCGAAAGCACCACTGCAGCTTGCTCCGCTGCTCCCCAACCTGACTTATTCGCAGATTTTTACACAGAAAAATCAGAAGAAATTTTCAAATCCAAGCTCGCGGCTTCGCCGCTTCGGAACAGAAGGACCTCAGGTTCAGAAAGTGACCAACGAAGGGAGGTTCGTTGCTCCAACTCCTCGGCTGCTTCACGAGACCGTCAGAAAAATATCGCAGTTTCGCTGCTCTGCAGACGACTTTAAAAAAAAAAAGGACGTGAAAGGACGATTCTAAAGAAAAACGTGAAAGGAACTTTGAGATAAACGGCAAAAATCATTCTGGCTGCGCGAAAGCATCACTGCAGCTTCGCTGCCTCTCTCAGCTGGACTCATTGGTAGAATTTTCCACAGAAAAATCTGAAGTGATTTTTAAAGGCAACCCCGCGGCCCCGCCGATGCAGGAGAGGATGGGGGTTCCGAAAATATCTCAAGAAACGAGTTTTGCTGCTCCAGACCTCGCCTGATTCGCAAAATATTGGGAAGAACAATCTGAAAGAAACTTTCGAAGGCATCCTCTCGGGCTTCGCCGCTTCGGCACAATTCGGAGTGAAGCCTCGCGTAATCACAGCATCGTTGCTTCACGTAATATTGTGAAGAAAAACGTGAAAGTAATGAAACGATGTAACCTCGCTTCGATAGAATGTTAAAACGACTCTGGCCGCTCCGTGAGACCACTGGAGAAATATTACAGCTTCCCTGCTTCAGCGGTTGCACTGAATATCATACAGAAACATTGGGAAGGACGTTTGAAGGGTAGCCTCGTGAATTCGCCGCTTCGGTGGAATATGGGAACGAATCTGGAGGCTTCACAAGAGCAAAACCGCAACTTCACTGCTGGAACAGTTCGGCAGCTTCGCTTCAACGGTTCAAAACAGATTTCAAAGCTATCGTGGCTCCTTCACAGTTTCGATGAAAATCACCACACGAATATAACGACAAAAATCTAACAGAGCTTAAAGGCACTAAGTGAAAATAAATCGTTTAATAAAGCACAAACGAAAGAGGAAGAACCTATGGAACGTAAGCTGGCGTAACAATGACGAGTGAATAAAGGGAAAAAGAGGGCGTGAACCTTGCTATTTCAATCCATCGCGAGGGGCCATAAACGGCTGGAGGGGATCGTTAAGCCCAAAATGGAAGCGTAGGAGTTGCTCCCCGAACAAGCGCACGTCCACCACGAGCACTGTTTATTGAATTCACGTTTACACTAAGGGATTTGAAACATGCATTAACTCACCCGCATTAAAAATTAACTGTGACAGCGAAACTGAAATCACAAAGTCATCTAGGGAACCATTCGGTGGAATAAACGGCCATCGAATGAAAGCTTTGAGCGAAAAAATACGAGAGCAAAGAATGTGTCATCGCGAGACAACACAAATTACATTCGGCGATGCAGAAATCGTTCTATGGCAAATCAGAGGCAACCGCGAGGCAGTAATTATTGCTAGCAGTTGATTCAAAATCACGACGGGCACAGCCTAAAGAGTTAAAATGCTTCTGTATCGCTGCTCACTGTCGGAATTTCCGAGTGACGAAAACCTCATTTTCACGCCCTCGCAGCAAGTTTTCATATAGAGATGTACACTCAACTCGACTGAGCACACCAATCAAAGACGTTCCTCTCTAGAACGGCTGAAAATGCTTTGGTCAAATGGTGCGCTTTAATGATATTTAATAGGAATTGAAAAATCACCGCCTACAAAAAATTCCACTTTTAAAACTTTGAAGGGCCAAAAGTAAGTTGCTGCTTTCAAAAAACTTTCAGCACCACTCGCGAGAGGATTTGATTCTGAATGCCGCAAACTCAAAGGGCGCTAAATTGATTCGACTCCTATGCACTTGCAGCCTACTTGGTCTCCAACTCTTTTAACCTTTAAACGCCTCCACCGTTGAAACTTTTATTATCGCTGAAATGTACTCCTCACGCACTTTCATTTGATGCAGGAAGGGAGCAAATCGAAACGAAAAAGTTTTTCTAAAAATATCATGAGGCAATGGTGTCGAAAAAAGCGGTTTTGGGGCTTCCACAACCCCGTGAATTTTAAATGAATTTCAAATTTTCAAGTCCCGTTGAAGTGAGCTCCCCAAGTTCTCGTGAATATCAAAGGTCCCACTGTGCCAAGTGGAACCTCCGCTGAGGTGCCACGTCGTCTGAAACGACAAAATCGTAGATTTGGGAATTCTGGCTGAAAGATTCGTTCAAGGAGGTTTGTCCCATTTTGAGTGATGTGATACGTTTTAGGATGCTACTCAAGATTCTGAGCTCAATGAAGTGGTTTTCAACTCTCTACGATCAACGAGTGCCGAGATATGGACCGCACAATTTTCGATCCCATAGCTAAGCATGGTAATTGGGTGCTGCAAGTACCATAACACGGTGAAACCATTCCCAAGCGAGAAATAAGATTTTATTTCTTATTAACTTTCGACCACCTATTGAATAAGTGTATATGTGCTAATCCAGTGATTCAATCTCCACCCATAAGAGCTCTCAAAGCCTGTCCCTCTCCATCTCATAACTTTTCCTGAATGAATAAAAAGTAAGCAGTAAAAGTGAAATTCACCCCACACATCAAGCCTGCAGAGATCCCGAGAGTTCCAAAAGATCGACGAAAAGGAATGGAAGTTATTCGAAGTTGAAATTCGACTTCACTGTATTATGAGGTTAATTTCAGCACTACGGGTTACTTTTCCAAACCTAACCCAAGTGACAGTGTTGATCGCATAAAGAGAGGACGAAAAGAAAAAACTAGGAAAAAGTGAAAACAAAGCGAGATGTGAAAATTCAACGTCAACTGTGGAACTTTAGCATTTTTACAATATCCCGAAACTGAAAAATCCGAACATTCCCGACAACGAACTAAAGCTCTATTTTGGCAAGAGATGGGGGAGAAAAAATTCCAACTCTAATGAAAGTTACCGCGACACGCAGAGAAAAAAACTTAGTAATATTCTATATAGAAAATGCTATGTGGTGAATAGAACAGAAGCAGACAGACAGAATACAGATTTATGAAAAACTGCGCAGAAACCTTAAGCTTCACACAGTCGCACGATTAAATGTGTTCACAAACAACTACAAGACAATCCCCTCTTAGTACATGAACAACAAAAAAGCAGTACAACTCACCAGTAAATGAAAAGCCTCTTGAATCCGTTGTTTGCGCATCTGCTCGGCATCACGTTCCCCGTCATCGCCCTCCTCCTCGAACGGCGGATCTTCGGGAGTGCTCTGCTTTAATGGTACGCTTCTTCTTTTCCATGCTACTGCTTTCAGTGAACTAAAAACGGCGCTATGTCAACATGCGGCCCTAACTATAATGTCACAGGAGCAATCATGCTTCCTCTCAATTGCTATGTTCCCATAAAATTGCACTAATCGATGATTGGTCTTTTTTACACGCCTATTCTAGAAAACAACGATCTTCCAGTCTTTATGACGAAAGCTCATTCTTTTTTCAGAAAGAATTCACCTGCCTAGATAAGTTTATGCTTCAACTTGGTGCCCTTCACCTTTAATTAAGAATACCTTGAACCTCAGTTTTGGATTTACTATTACACCTACTCACTGATGCTCGTAACACCCACATCAGCGTGTGAAAGCTACGTAGAAGTTGAAAGAGACAGCAATTTTAATGAATACTTAACCATCTACTGATCAAAAAGGTGGTATTCGACGATCACCTTTCGATATTAGGCGTACTTTTACTCCTTTGTCTTAATGGCGAGGGGGCACGAAACGTGAAGTCGTCCTCGTAACCGCTATTGTCCATAATGCGAACTACGCGATGAATGCCTATAAAATGCAATGTTGCTAAAGAATGGATCAATGAAATGAAAGTTAACACTCCTTACGAAGTTATTAGGGTTAGACGAGAATTAGGACCAAAACTGCTCTCTCCTGAGGCTATGTTTCAAGCCTTACAAATATTCTAGACCTGCACCTAACATGCAATCATTTCATGACAGCTCTTCAATTTATAATAAGACCTACTAAAAAATATAGAAAATGCAAGCGGTCACTTCCACCATTTGTTTTCACGTAAACGGGCAGATCCATCATGAGTGAAAAGCAAAAAACAACAGCTGTTCATTTGCGTACATAAGAAAAATTTCTTGACCGCACGCTCCGATACCATCACAGAAGTGCGCAGTGAGAAAGAAACGACTCACCCGTACTAAGGCGGTGTATTATCGCTCTTGGGTGCTTGGAGGGGAGTTGTGAAGTGATTTCTTCACGTGATCGTTGCTGCTCCCGCAAATGCAACAATTTCTGCAGGGCTCTGCTTTGGGTAGCACTACATTCCTAAAACAGCAAACGAAATTACCCGAAATGATACAGCTTTCGCAAAAAAGTAAACTTTTATCTATCAGCAAGCGTCCAAATAAACCTTTCACATTCACTGGCATTAATACACAAATAAATAAGCGCACATACACGCAACAACACTAACCATTTTGATGCATTTCTTAGCAGATGCAAAGAAAGAGATGAAAATTCAACATCAACCGGAATAGTTTTGAACGGAACGCATTCAGCAAAACTTTAGAACGAAACGCAAGACGAAACGTTTGGCGAATACTGCCTTCAATGAAAAACGCAACGATTAATGACCAGTATGGTGTCTAAAAAGATAGACCAATCTTCGCCACGGCGTGACATGGATCACGGCAATTAATAGCCGCAATATCGCTTCAGTAAACGACAACTGAAAGGCAAACACGTACCGAACCACTTGATGAGACATGTGTTGAACCATTAATCGAGTTAGTTAATATGTCCTGGAGCAATTCGCTTCGCCAAGGCACAACTCCGCTTCGTTCAATTTGCAGCGCTACCGCGCTAATCAATTCAGCAGCCTAAATGTGAATCCTTTGAAAATTGTTGCAGCTAATAAAACAACCGACAATTAATTTCATAAATGGGATATGACGAATGAAACGGATTTACTGCACTGATCGGAATTACCAGAAATTAGTATGTTCTGACAAACGGATGTGACGGGCAGAAATATCGATGTATAGTAAGCTGGCAGTGAACTGTTAGACGGCTAAAGCTCCAAGTTCGGGCTGCCGCTGATAACAATTTAAGAGTAATAGTCATTTTTTATTTCGCTCTGAATCTCCAGTCAGAGATGCTTACACAGCTTAGACCTCGTTTATATAGAATCACGCGCAAAGATATGTGACTTCTAAATTTTCAGGAGTACAAAAACGACTCACCTGACTGAAGCACTCTTTCCAATGCAATTTCTCGACCGCTTTCTGCAGCGTGAATAGACTCAGCTTGCGCAGTTTGCCCGTTTCATCAGATAAAATAAAAATGTCCGATCCGCAAATCGCATACTCGCTTATACGAGCTGCAACACAAACAAAGTAGAGAATTCCATCGGCTCATATCCCTTCATAGGGTCCCATCTCTTCAACTGTGCACGGTGCCAACTTATGAACATGTGTAAGAACGAATATCGCACATTTGGCTACTACCTGTTTGGAAAAGAGTGTTATCATATCCATACTTCAAAGCACGACTAACTATCCTGAACACACACACCGGCAACTTATATCTCCCAATTATAGGAAGGGGACTGAAGCAGCCACTGCAGGCAGTAGCTAAGAAAGCACCAGAGAAAAGTGTTAACTGCAGTAGTAAACAAGATTTAGAAAACCCAAAAGTCAAGTGGAAAATCCTGCAATCCTCTGAACGTAATTTTTTCACGCATCTATTGGATTCCAAAACGTCAACTTTAAAAGTTTACCATTTGAAAATCTATCACATATAACATTTCTCGGGCAATGCAACCGCGCAAACCTTAGTTTCCTTGCGCGAGAAGTTACTAAACAGTGAGCGGCAAATTTTGGCCAAAACAGTCTGCCACAAATATTGGCCAACGTATATAGGACAGGGAGAAAGCACTCTTATGGGTGAATGCGACTGAAATTCAGTAGGCGATAGTCAAAATCAGCAACCCCGTTCTCTGTTGCACTAATATCGCTAATGCGGGTAGGATTCACAACTAAAATAGAACATCTGATTACTTATACATAAATTTATGCTACTCTACCGCATCTAGTGAGAAGCAGTGTTACGAAGTAGCAAGCATGGACGTGAACATCCCTTTCTACGGCGATCCCGCTAACTCGAACAAGACACAAGCAAAAAGAATGCTCATTCACAGAAGAAAAGTCGCAAGAGCAGAGAGGTGAATAAGGGGTCAGAGAGAATGTAATATATTTTTATAGGAGATTAAGTAGCGAAACATCAATCCTTCTGAAGGCTAGCAAATAAATGAAATAAGCTGACCGGAAAGGAACATAAAACAGCCTCATCAGCTTAAAAACAAGAACGATTTCAACGCATTCTACTTAATCTGCGCAGGTGAGGAAAGATGTTTCTTCTAACTTCAGCGTGAGAATAACACTGATTTGCAGAACCAAAGTTGAGAGGTGCAAAAATGGGTCTGTTCTTGCAGTACACCTCATGACTAAATGTAGTTGACCATTTTATAACTTACGTCCTACTTTCAAAGGAAAGGTGGGCTTCTAAGACCGCGCGGATGGGAGGTGGGACAACCGTATGAAAGCATGCAAGCATCATACACAAATCTCGACTCATACACACCGCTCCCCACTAGGCTAATTTCGTCACACTAACACTGAGTAATGCTAAAGTAGGAAGCAATAAAATACCATTTTCGTCGATATCGCATGCCAATACGAATCGGCCATCAGCTGGAT
Source organism: Parascaris univalens (assembly GCA_037576465.1). Classification (NCBI taxonomy): domain Eukaryota; kingdom Metazoa; phylum Nematoda; class Chromadorea; order Rhabditida; family Ascarididae; genus Parascaris; species Parascaris univalens. The sequence goes on along the minus strand of CM075173.1, from coordinate 77,478,169 downwards.
CAATCAAATACAGTGATGAACCACCACTCGTTAAGACGAAGCTATTCCTTTAACAAAAGACATAGTTGCTGTCGCTTAGGTGCAAGCGTTTTAACACGCCTGCATCCGCTACCCTTTTGTTCCTCTCTATATCAAGATACAAGCTTTTTGATCCATTGAAAGTGATCAGCACATTCGCAGCATGCATGTAGCTGGAAAGCAACCTTAAGAGCTTTTCCGCAAAAAATGCCTCCTTATTTAACGCGATACTGAAAGACGCCGTTATCGCTCACAATTTTCTAACCAGCCGTCAAAATATTTGCTTTCATGCAATGCATCCTACCAAAACACCCCTCAATCGCAATTCCTACCAATTCGAATGCAACGGCACGAAGCAACAACAACAACAACGTGTATTCGGAACAGAAACAGCGCTAACATCACCGCAACCTCGGGGTAAAAATAGGCAGCTTTCGCACTTCCGAAGCAATAGAAAAAATTCTTCAGTGAAGCTAATAAATAAAAGACGCTGCTCCCTTTATGAGTGATGCAAAAAGTGGAAAATTTTGCAACTCAAAACAAAACTTAACGAAAAACCAAAATGTGAGTTCCGTCCCATCGGTCACAGATTCAAAACATAGAAGATCACTTATAATGGCTATTATGTAAAACGAATCCTATCCTCCCAAACATTCCACAAAGTACAAGTAGAGAGAACAAACGAAACTGACTGGAACAAAGAACTGCTGAACAAAAAAGTCGATTTCTCAAATATCGAAGTCTCTGCGGAAAATAAACATAGAAATTGCTTTAGAAACAAGCAAGGGAGAAACATACCGCTGACAGTCAATAAGGTGCAGTCGTCCAAATATAAGGTGTTTTCCAGGAGGATCATTCAGGACGTTCCCACGTGAAAAGTCCTCTTTAAAGGAAATAACCGGAAATCGTGAAATATTTGATAAACTGCGATACTGATGAGTGCTGAAAAAAGGTCGTGCTAAACTTTAGCATTGCGGTTAACGCTTTAAGATTTCCTCTTGGCGGCAGACTTTTTATTCGCTCAGAAAAAACCACTTAAGTTTAAAAAAGTGCACTGTCGATAACTACTTGGCCGACCTCTACTTCTTGCTCAGTTCATCATAGCACAGGCTCCCTTCTTCGTGGACTCTCAACCACCTAACCTCGTTGATTATCTCGCTCACTATTCGTACTATCATGGATTTTGACTCTATTTTCAAAAAACCTCAAATCACCATCACCTGTATATAAATAAACGCTGTCCAAGACACCGGCAAATTTGCTGTCACTCTGCCCATATTCTCAATTCCTTCACCTGCGAACAGAAACATGGCACAAGCTCAGAACTTCACGCCAACGCGAAGAGGACCAAACTGATCTCACAGAGTGCACGAAATGAAGGAATGCACGACTACGAAAATGTGACTCATTAATTTAATCACTCCAGTCATTCTTAACTCCATCTTCGATTTATTTTGAAATTCCAGTTTTATTTCAACCTTAAGGTAACATAAGAAATACTAATCATCATCCTATCACAGGGAAAAAAGTGCAAAATTTGCAGAAAAAGAAATCAATGTAGAGAAAAGACAGCAAAGAAGAAAGATTCAAAAATCACAATGAACTAGTTTGTCTCTCTGCTTAACAAAGAAAAACAAAACAATCAGTGTTTATCTTTTCTGAACGCCAATCGAACACAATAGAGACCTGTAAACGACCCCCTGGCTATTCGCCTCCCACAACCTTCCGTTGGGACGACTAGCGAAAATGAGTGCTGGTGAGGTAGAATTATCTGCCTGTGGATGTGGCGTCATCGCATCTAAGTTGCGCTCTTCCTCAGGTGACATATGGTGCCGAAGCTTTGGGTAGAATATTGCTCCGAAACGACCTTGGCGTAACTTCTTACCAACCTAAATTAGAATCAAATTTACAAAGTGTTCCTATGATTGTGGAGTGGAATGAGAGAAAGGGATAATTCTCCAATATCCGATGAACTATCCCACTTCCAAACCTACAAGCCAGCAGGTCAGAAAACATTTAGAACACATGATTCGTGCCAACTGTGTTGACTGATAACGTTGTATACTGCTTACATAGTATTTGCGACCGACACATGCCACCACAAAGCCTCGCCACAATTTTTTCTTCACTGATCTCACATATACGAAAAAATGAACGAAAGGTGCTAAAATAAAGAAAAATTAGAGCTTGAAGGATGAGGAAACGAACAATTAAATCATACTTTCGAACTCTCATGGCTCTAAACATACCAAATATTCCGCTCACCATCATAATTTGGAAACTATCAACCATTATTGGACCTCTGAAACGTGTGAACGACAAAGTTCAATATATGCAATTATCGAACATTTTGCAGTAAAAGCGACATGGCAAAAATGCACCGAGGTTCCGCACAAGGAGATCTAGATGTTTGCCACGACATCGAAAAGTGTAAATGCGTATCGCCCATAGGCTCGATAAAATTCTGATAACCACTCACTGCTCTGTGATGACGGTTCATACATGAGGATAGCCAGTTTGACTAACGAGGGCGAAGGATGTTTTGTACTTCTTAAACTTATCTTTAAGGTGTGGTGCAGTCCCTGTCAAGGCGTGGGATGCTCAATGCAGGAAGATTCTCTCATGCATGCCAGGATATGCAAGGCTTTGCATATACCTTGCTCACTTTAGCTGAAAATCAGGAAATAGAAGAGGGCGCAGCTGCTCTGTCCTTAGACGGAAAAGCAAAACGTTTACTGGCTTGCGAACACTTCTTTATCAATACAATTAAGAACGAAGACCTGTTTGGTGATTCATCTTATCAGAGAATGAAATACAGTAAATAAAAAGGGGAAGTTGACCTGAACACAGTGTAGTGTCGTCAAATCACAAAGGCAGCACCGCGTTAACGTCGAAACGAGAAGGCACTCTTCGCGTACGTCAATCTGAACCACTTCGCTGTCCGTCTCCAAAAGCACATCGCATGGCGAACGAAAAAGTTTTCGACCCTACAAACTCAACGTTACAAAATGCCACTAAAAATGTTGTGGGAAGCGCCAGCTGCACAGATTCAACGTTAACGTCTTTTCCAGACAACATCGGCTATTTTAGCTAATGCATTACAACATGATGTGCTGAAATACCGCTGCAGACAAACATGCTTCGATTAAGTTCGAATATTATATAGGCTCCTACGTTTAATTTGGAACTCAATGAAGCATACGTTTTAGCATTTACTTCTTACTGAAGTTTCCATCAAATCAACAGCCTGAGGCTGCAACCATCACGATCATCACTTTTCAAAAGAAAGAAATAGGTGACCTCCTCTCTTCTACACTTCGCTTCTTTCTGACGACTGCAGGCAGAAAAAGTTGTACACTGAGAGATGGCATGTAAACACAAAACCAATGTAATCGATCGAACAAAGAGCAAGATAAAGGGTAAAAAAAATGAAGGCCAGTTTTTCCCTCTCTGAATCCCTAATGCACCCTACAAAACTTCACTTCTAAATCTCAGACTCCAGTCAGCGTTAAAAAAAAGAAAAATAAGTACCTAACATTGCCACATTCTTATATATCTATAAGCTACTGCTCAACATGAAATGTTTGCAGCATCTTTTTAAACGGCGGTATATTATTAATTTACATTACCATTTATGTAATTAAATCAGTATAATGAGAACAATTCAATTTTCGTTCAGAGACGCGTTTATTAAACGTCAATAAATCACATGTAAAAAGTAGTAATTATCCCACTTCAGTCACTGTTAAGCACGTGAAAATTCGCAATGATTCCATCGAATTCTGTTTCAACAAACATGTCCGAACCAGTGAGATAACAACAAACTGATGAAAGCTTCGGAATGTCGAGGGAATAAAACAAAAGAACCTGAATGCGCGTGCAGCTCACTTGGCCCTTCAGATCTCCTGCATAAATTTTGCGGCTATCATCACTCCAACGCAACTCCGTAACGTGGTTTGCCTGACCAGATTCTACTGAAACAGCCAAACTCATTAAGTGAAAGGTCGAAGCAGTTCGCCTCCTCACCTCATCTCGATGCTCTGACAGCTAACGTGGCGGAAGATGGACATTTACTAAATGTTTGCAACCTTTCGACTCCGTGATAAGTGAGAGCGGATCCATATGTAATAAAACAGACTCAAACATTACAGCATCAAAATAACAAGAAAACCGTTCATAATGTGGGTTTAGAGAAGATCCTCAAGCAGATACATAAAAAAGCAGAACAAGTGGTGTCATTATTGAGTATTTAATTTATATCATGCTCATATAGCATAAAAAGAAGGCGTCAAATTGCAATCATTCATCAACAACTTCGTTTCGTAGCAAAAAATGAGGCGAGTGCCGGAAAAGCATAAGAACGGACCATTTCCCACATGACACGTATTCGAAACAACAGTCGTCGGCGAATGACCTACATTTGAGAGTGCCGAAATAGTGAGCGGACCACGTTGACTCGCACTCACCAAATATTTCTCATCAGGTGAAATCGCCAACTGAAATTCAACAAAAAGTGATTTTTTTACTTCATCAAAGATTCCATTTGTTTCTATTGATCCAACTTTCTGAAAGGGCTTTCATAGCGGCGTTTAAAAAAAACGTCGTCGAAAGTACGTGATTTCATTTCCGAATGAAAATTGGTTTCACAATGCGAGACCAAGGTTCCTCAAGGACTTCCACTTTCTGATGGTCGTTATCGGGTTGAAAGAACAAAGCTTCGACGACTTCCTTGAAATTGAAGTGATATTTTCACGTACTCAACTGAATGAAATATCATCCACATCAAAAACCCACAAATGAACGAACACAGCTACACAACGAAACAAATTTCAAAGAGCGACCTTCACCACTGGCCCGTCCTTAGGCGAGATGATCTGCACCGGCACCGAACTCATGCGGTTTCTGCTCTTCGATGCATATCTCGAAAATAAATAAACGGTGCCACTGCTCGAGCCGACTGCCAGGTAATGCGGTGATGCATCCAAACAGGTATACTTAAATTATGCATTTAAAGTGTGCGCTAAAAAACAACCAAGTGAAAAATGTAATTTTATTTGAACTTCAACGTCATCTGCACAACGATCGCTGAGTGACTGAAGTTATAGATCACCAGCTGAGAAAAAAAAAACACTAACAGCAGCCCTTTAAGACTTTCTCATACGTAACAACGATCAATGAATGACTGAAGCCCAATAATAAAACAATTTTTGTAGAAAAACCTTAATTCTCGATGAAGAGCTGGTAGGGAAACTGAGTTCATCAAGAGAAGTCAACTCGAGAAAGACGTGCGTCATCTCGACTCGTCCACTGCTCTCATCACTGTTCGATGCTTGCATCTGTGTTTCGTTACCTTTGGAACCTCTCGAGCGAGATGTTGTAGCAGTGGTGCGAGGTGACCGGTCCGGAGTTGATGCGGACGACATGATAAAACGGCCACCCAAATGCTCATACCCTCAGCAGCACAATCTGCTGCCAGCAAACCAACTCTGCAGAATATGCAAATGCACACGAACAATATGCAGTTACCGGCATTGGCATTGTATCCAATACATAATCATATCGACTTGTACGTGATATCTCGAGATATCTGAGTTATTCAACTGGTAGGTTCAAGCACACATAAAACGCAAGACTCCTTGGTGAGAAGCTTGGGTACGAAGGTACCTGGCTGGTTCCGTAGATGTTGGGTGATTATGACTTCACGTAACTCGTAAGGCAAGCCACTAGGTTTCATATACGTAAGTTATATTTTACTGCCCATTTTGATTCAGTGGAAAGTGTAATAAGGCGTATTTTACATCCTCGCAAATCAAATTCACCAAAACATTCACACTGTTTTGGACTGCACATAATTTTCCACCTTCCGCACACAGTGGCTATAACTGTGAATTACATTCATCACACACAGCCCAGGAAGCAAAGATAAGAGCAATTGAGAGAAGCGTCAATGGCGCATTCCTGACAATGAACGACCAATTTCGGGCTGCTTGCGTTCCCCTACGGGCCAACCTATTGTTCCTTTTTACTTTTTCAAAAGGATCACCTTTCCAAGTTCACGTGCAGAATACAAGAATGGCGGAAAACGGATTTCCTGAAAAGGTGCGGAGAGAAGTGAACAAGTTTTATATCTGCAACAGCGCCGCTACTCAATAATGCAAATGAGCGTCACATCAGCAAACATAAACACTCCAAAATGGCCGTTGTAGAGCTAGAAAAATGCATTTTCCGCTATACTGTTGGTGAGCGCACCACCCGCATTCACAGTTCCGGCAAATCTATGTATAAATTTCCCTCCACTTGGCACAGCGGACGAGTTTGACATTGAGAGGTGAATTACACGGGCGCAGCAGAACTTGGCAATCGCGACAACAGTTCGGTAAGGTGTGACTGCAAAGCCGAAATGGATATGTATGGAAGGTAAACGGCACAAACATCGACCATCATTCTCGAAGGCGGATGGAAATGAAACTGCGGTCGCTCAGAAAACTTCCCTTCGTAAAATTACTAACACAGCGAACATAAGCCAACAGCACGGCACTCGCTGATTGTTTCTTTGTAGAAACGGCCTTTCAATTTTATAAATGACTTTCCCTACATGTAATGCTGATCATATGAAAGTTTGTCGTTCGATCAGCATCGATCGGGCTCACTTCAATGAGGCACAACTCTGTCGCATGGCAGACAACTTTTAGCACGTCGCAGTTTTAGTTAAGTGGAACACCGCCTCTTTGTCTATTTCCCTCATCTGGCGATAGTTAATGCATAGAAGGACTGAGAGAGCACGTTAAACAGTCGCTTGTAAAGCAGTGTAAAAATGATGTTCAAAGACGCTGCCTAAGAGAGAAACACGGGTAATTATATGCTGCTTGCGACTCGAAAATGCAGGCAATGACGGACCGCCTCGTTCATTCATGTCTATGACAGCCTCTAATGCCGCAGACCACCAACAAATAACAGCATTATTCACCCACGATTGAAGGAAAACGACCATTCGCATAAACCTTCCATGGAAAATCCGTCTACTTTCAACCAAAATACATGAATATATTTCAAAGTGCATAACTCATGTAGAATCCGGTGGATTACACTCAAGCTGGGATAAAAGTCCGCTCAAGTTGGCATTCGGACACACACAGAAACAGGCGGGGATGATCTCGTCGTGGTGCGGTATGCAAACAACAAGCTGCCGGAGTATAGAATATAATATGATGAACAATGAACATATGCAAGAGTCAAAGGTCACGATCTCAATTACTGCCGCTGAAATGTGATTACTAAACGGATGCCGTGTAAACTATTGTGCAAATATATCAGTGAAGTGCGCATTTCCAGGTCGCCACTACCTGTATGGGAGAGGATTCAGCAGCACGTTTCCTGAATGCATATGTGTTCCGAGTTGCAAGAACTGACAGTAGAGCTCGCGAAAGCCGTTCAGACTGAAGTCGTTCGAAGGACGCGTCTAAGCACCTATCAAAAGACTTCCAGTGAGTCTTTCACTAAAATCGAGAGAAAAAGTCGGGAAGGGAAAAAGGGGGTGAAAAGCAAACAAAGCGGTGAGTGTCTTCGGCGAAATAGGGTGATAACACACCAAATCACCACCAACTTAAAGCCACCAAGCACCCAACGATAAAATGCGAATCAAACACGTTCGATAGCGTCGCCCTCACTGTCACGTCGCCAGTGTACACTTACGCAACACACCGTTACACAAAAATGCTATAAAAGTGTCGAGTTTACTGTGTATTGCAGCGATCCGCTTTAACACTGAAATCGCCGTTGGAGTTCAGAATAGTATTCGTTTGAAATTCTCACTTCAAAAACATCACTGCAGAAAAAGTAGAACTCTTTGAACCCACCAATTAAACGAAAACCTTCTAAACTCCTCGAACCTAGGAATCCCCATATACTGGGATTAAGACAACTGATGCAAATGCCGTTTAAAAGAATTGGTGCGTTACTGGAAAATGCAGGAAGCTTTTGAAAATCACCGACTTAACTGTGCGCGATTTACGAGAATACATAGATCCTGTTTTAAACAGCTCCGCTAAAATGAATGAAGGCGGAAGCGTGCTGGTCCTAGGTAGTGCGGAGACTCAGTGTTCTCTTGGAACGGCAGTTTGACGAGGTTGTGGGGATTCGACGCTGAAAGTCTGGGAACTCTTGCAGTACACTCCCTTCGAAGAACTGAGGAACGATGCAGACGGGTTATTAAGAACGTCAGGAGCATTTTAAGGTAGAACTTACGCTGAGTTCCCAGACGACAAAATGTTGTGTCAAGGACCTTGCCTTTTTTGTTTTTTTACTGGGCTGGAAACAGTTGGAGTTAAAGTGCAAATTGGAGTCGATAATGACCTAAAAATCAACGACGACCCTATGATCGCATCATTAAGTTCATTGCTTTAACTACAGAGCATAGCTGCGCCAGTAATCAATCGTGGACATTTTGATAAGTAAATGGGAAGTGGACTTCTTCACATCGTGCTGGATTCCGTCAAAATGAGACGGTGATTTTGAATTGGAAGAATTGTTTGCATCATATGGCTTTAAGAATCGTTCTGTTTCCAGCAAATAAACACATGCAAAATTCTTCAATAGGAATCAGAGAGAAGTAGGTCAACCGTGTCAGGTCAGCCTCCGAGATGGAGCCAACCTTTGAGAAATCCTATTCGAATAAGGCTTCGAATAAGGAGTGCATCCCATTAATAAAACAGTCTGCAATCTTCGATCAGAGCCAGTGATTTGTCATCTTATCAAGCAACGATAAGAGGTTCGGGTGAGGAACTGCGTCAAAAAGTTAAAATAGGGCCTTCTCGCCACAAGCATATTATATACAGCCTCACCCCACACGCTCATACTTTTTTATTATAGAATCATTGATGTAGTGCTTGCAACAAAGCGTTTCTTTTCAGCCAGCATACCTAACGAAATCTTTCATTCAAAATGGGAAAAATGGTTAACTGCCATGTTTTTGACCATTTGGTGAGTGTTGAAATAGGAATCGAATGTGAAACAAGCGGAGCATATCGCATGAATTAACTCCATATGCGTTTTTCCACTTCGTGCAGTTGACCACCCAGCTTCATCCGCCGCCAACAGGGTCCATCACCGTGATTTCATAGTTTAGATGACACGATGCCTTGCGCAGATCTATAAAACATTCGTTCTATTACACCGAAACGGCATAAAACGGGAAGCGGAACGTTACAAACTGAGTGTTTGTCACCTTCAAACACCTGCAACTCTGACCAAAATTAGCAGTCTGATAAACGAAACATGTCAGCCTAGGAAATTTTTAATTCGTAACCTTGGCTTCAGTTGTTTCTGATTTGAAGTTAGCGAACATATTGTAGACATAAGCACAGGCATGACGTTCCTGTGCAAATTTATAGCAGAACATAAAAATAAAAGGAGTACTGCGAAGAAATCGAAAAACTCTTTCCCACAACTATACTGGTGAAAACAGAGCCAGTCTGACTTGAAGTTATTTCGGAATTGTTAATTTTGGATCTTGCAGGCTCAGACTACAGTGAGATAAATATCCCAACCAGTTCACATCCTAACGCGATCAACATTACTGCAACTATAGACTTGTCTATAACTCAGAATTCATGAGTTTAGACCCCATCACATCAAGAGTTCTGCTAGTAAAAATCAGATTCCACTAAGAGAGATTTGCGTCTACAAGATCAAGAGCATTTCCTCGCAGTGCCAGTAACAAGAGCGTTCAGCAATGTTCAATTATAGTAACGTTAATAGCACTCCGAAAGTCAATTAAGCGGATTTGCGGTCGGTTAATAATTTGTGAAAGGCGGAAAGCCACCTGCGAGGAAATGCTCCTTCCCGCATTTTGTTCCCCTACTCGTTTGCTGTGCTCTCCAACTATGCGTCACTCCTCTCCGTTTCCCGATTTTCTGGTGCATTGCCGCGCAGTGTTCCGTCCGATGTGTTTTGCGAAAATTTTTTACATGTGTGTGTGGTGTATATGTGTGTCGGGTGTGTGTGTAATTTAGGTGTTTGAATTAACTGCAAGAGGCAATCTCTGAAACGTCCTCTCGGAAGGCTGTAGGATGATATGCTGCATGCTCTGCACTGTAGGCATTCTTGTCATCAGAGTTTTTCGTTTGCTCCGTTGACTAGTTCGCCTCTGACATATAAATAATACAAACAAACTGATGCAATAATTACAGCATGGTGATATTGAAACGTTGAAGTTATGTTTCGCCAAATCTGTCAAGAAATTCCACAAATGTGCGATCTGCCTCAAAGCATTTCTGAACTTTTATTAGCGCGTAATGTCGCTTTCAGGGGAACTCATTGATTCGATAGCCGAGCAGCGCGATGAATCGCTTCAAATTACAGAAAGGAAAGAGTCTCATGGATTACATTCGTAACTCTATTGATGTCCCATTACCGACCGAGCTCTGGGTAAGGCTTTAACGATTCTGAAAAAATACCATATCCTCTTATCCATACTATGGGCAGTTGTGAAAATTTTCACTGAGTGCCAGTAACATTTTCGGTTACTTCCACTGCACTACATTTCTTTCGGAGGAACCTTTAAGCGAACGGCCGAAGATTGGTTTCAAGGGTGAATCCACTCACTCAAGCTTCGCTACAAAATTAAACAATTTCAATTCAGTTTTCTTTTGCTTTTCTTCGGATTTTTGGGGCCAACATAACGAGGTGAATCATTAGATCCTCACTCCGTTCATTTCCTTCACCACAGCTTGGAATAAATCCTTATCAGTGAAGATAGCTTTAGGGCAGTGCGGAAGTTGTACGTCTATTCTCATTGTAATTGAAAAATCTCTAAAATAGTGTCCGACGCAGTCACGGGAAAAACAGCTTGAAGACTTGTTCGCAGCTGACGCATCGCTTATCTCAGTTTGACCTCTCTATCTGCTTTCACCTTTTATTTTCTCTTTCAGTTTCCATTTCATTAACTCTTATATAGGCGAAAAATGATTTCCAACTGAAGTCTGTTTTCATTATGGTCTTCGTTTCCAAACTTCCGAGTTTGAGGTTTCGGAGAAATAACTAACTGGAAGGATTCGCGAACAATGAAAGTCATGACGGTTGACCAAAATTTCGGGCGTTCTATGCATAAAAGGCAGAAAACTGGACCTTATGTTCTCTTCCATCAGTGGACGTCGATCTAGCCTCTGTTTTAGTGAGTGGGCCTCAATGTGCCAAAAGTGTCTCCATACACAGAACATATATATATATATATATATATATATATATATATATATATATATATATATGTATATATAACTGGTGCAACTGTAAGTTGTATCTCTAAACGGTAGGATGGAGTAGTGATTTTTCATCGGTCACCCTTTCACCACGGATCGTTATGTAGTCGAGGTATTCACTGATAAAGTTTTAAACTACTGCCCATCTAGCACCCATATGTTCACTCATGCAGTTGTTGGAGACCAGAGCACTCTGAATAATTTCGCAGCACGCTACCGACCGCTTCATAGGATTGAGAATAAAGTTTCAAATGCACCTCGACGATGCTCACCAACTGTTTCCCTTTCAGTGTTTCTTCTTTTCGTTCTTTCTCTTCATGTGGGCCTTCCCGCAAAATAATTTTCGTCCAACAAGAGTGTCAATCTCCCTGCAATACGCTCATAAAAATGCAAACTGAGGGGTGTAAATTCTTCGATAAATGTGCCAAAACGATGGCCTCGAAAGGCTGCATGTAGAAGGGTGTTTTGAGAGAAGCGCTATCCAACCTCGCGAAGCCTTTCAGCTTTCATATGGTCGACTAGCATTGCTCTAGGTCACTTCTGAGTCATGCGCATTTTCATCCACAGTCGTGACAGCTCGGTCGGTGACAGATATCGACGAATTCGTTGCCATTAAACAGCATCACGTATTCCCAAAGACGCATATCCATTATTTGTATTCGTCAAATCTGAGTTTCACATTTCTGTTGTTATCTGTACTGAAGCATTCCGATAGCATACTGAGTGTTACTCATTTCACTCTATCCCACTGTGTCGATTTAAAACTGATTTTGCAGATCCGAAGAAGCGATCTTAGAATTATAGAGCTGCATTGTACACTGTGTTATTACAAGTGCAGCACCTGCAGTTACACAAAAAACTCAAGTTGCATAACGACGTTATTGTGCAAAACGCAATGAAAACCATTAACAATATATTCTACAGTTATGCTGTGAAAGTCGAATTTGATGTAGTGGTTCTTGAAAGGTTAGTTTCTAAGATATAAAGCACTGAAGGCAGGAATAAAGCAACGCTGACGTTGCCGTCTTCGCTCATTTCATTTGAAAGCATAAAAGGGAATGAAATATTGGCGTTCGCTTGCCGGTTGCGAACACACTGTAGCACAACATCCATATATCGCGTGATGTATTCAAATTAACGATCACGAATCCTCCAGGTTGGATATTGTCTTGCACGCAACATTCAAAAAAGTTTAACATTTCATGAATAAAGTGTGCCACGCTTCGTTTAGTACATAGTTTTTCATTTCTGAGAAGTGTACCCAATCATTAAAACACAGGTGAATTGCAGCCTTTCATTGCTTCGATATGCCAGGGGAGATGGCTTGTCGGACATTGTTTTCAATTGTCGGCACAGCTTCCGTCGCATTAAAAAGGACCCTTTGTTCTAATCTACCTTTCATTAGAGTAGCTTCGGTATTATTTTGCTTATGTAGTTGGAAACAACCGTCACCTGTTTGTAAAAGTTTTCGTCAGCGCTCATCAAGGTAATCATCATGTCATGGAAAAACTGTAGATGCTTCTTTCAAATTCCGAATGAGTTGCAGCCAATAATAGTGTCGAACGGTAAGCTGCATATGTTGCATCATTAATGCCTAAGGTCATCAAATATTCGAAGAAGGGGATGAACAACAATTCACAAATGTCACTCCAGCCTTCGAGGGAAGTAGTGCATCAGCAAAAGTGTGTCGGAACAAGCGACAATCGTCATTGGTGTCTTTGGGAATCGCTTGATGAGAGATAACAACAAACGTTTTAGCTTTTGAACACTGGGAACCGTTCAGAAAGAACACTTCAAATGAACTTTAAAAGAGTCTTTAGTGATAAAGACGAGATTTGGCCAATTACTGTCAATATGTCTCAACCAAAATTCTTACGAAAAACGAACTCCATGTCAGCACATTCCAGTGCCGGTTAATGTGATAGCGTGTGGTGTTTATAAATTTCCTTTGTATTTTCAAGTGACATAGAGTAGTAAGGGGGGATGAGGATTGGATGGTTCCATTAAAGCAGTGCTACCAGTAAGAACTTCGTTGAGAACGAAGAATGAAAACGCACGTAGCTATAGCTAATAAACTGTCGTGCCAACTGCTTAAGGACGCATGGTTCTCTTAAGTGGGCAAATCAGATTCAGCCCGTTGTGTATGTGTATGCGTATGCTGATTCAAGTTGCATCGTCGTAATTACATCTGCTTAGCGCGAGTCAAGCAGCAGCCTCAATCCATCCTTTAGCAACTACAGGAGCACTTCTCAAACTCTTCAGGATCCTTGAGAAAATCCAATCCATTTGAGGCAAAATTACATTTGATGTTTATTGTTCCGTTAATAAAGCGACTGAACATACACTTTCCTATACTGCCATAAAAGCACAGAGTGCACTTCAAATAGTATTTCTTCCGAAGTTCCTTCTATCCTCGTCTCTTTCAAAAACGAGTCGCACTGTTGCAGTTTATAATCAACGCCTTTTCTGATAATTCGCCTCTTCTTCTAAGTCAGAATTGAGTGACTAAGCCTGAGGTAACGCGTCACCAAACATTCGCTAAGAAGTTGAGCTGGATTAGCAGTAAGGATGTTGCTGGACAGTCATTCATTGCTGAATATAACTGTATTGGAAGATTTCAGTCAATAAGGAGGGTCATAAACAAATTGTCCGGGGCGAAAGCTGGAACGCCCCATAGGAAGCGCTATTGGCAGGCTTAACAGCACATCTCCACGAGCCCACTGGGATGAGGGAGAGCTGCTGATAGTGAGGGGGAAACTACTTCCGTCTCGCGCAATCAAGTACATTGATTGGATATTGACGAGCTATTACGGGTGCGCTGTTTTCCCATCCAACAATGTTCCTTTTCAATCCGTTAAAAATCGTAGTCGATATTCGCTGAGTTTTTGACGCGAAATCGTTGTGCAGCTCTTTTCTTCTCTTCCGTTTATCTTTCGAAACTTGGCGAGCATCTATTTCACGATACACTATTCATCTTGCGTTCCCTTCGTTCTTCTCTCATTTCGCTTAGTGAAAGTCGTTGCCATTTTCAGTCAGTGGTCTACATTACGCTAGCAGAGTGGCTTTCCAAAAATATTTGAAAGTTGCAATCTCTGCCATGCTTATTCCATAATGAGGCGCTATTTCTATCAGAGAGCATCGAATACGTGCATGCAATTAAGCACAGGAGAACTGTTGCAAATGTGTTGCTTATTTTGGGAAAATTTTGCAGAAATTACCCATTACATCCGTATTTACCTGTGTCGGGGATACAGTACAGAATTACGCGTCCTCCGGAATTATTCAGCCTGCTTTAAGTTGACACATGGCAGAGCACAATAACACGGCACCGTTGAAACGCTAGTTTTTCCTTCTTTTTTCGCCTGTTTGCCATTCTTACTTAAATTTCGCAAGGTTATATTATAGCAGCACCATGTCTATACTCGAATATATAAATGCCTGTCTGTCTTTTCAGGTTTTATTTGCTGGCCAAAAACACTGCTCAGATTAGTGTAATTTACCATAACTCATATATTCATGCGTATCATCCATAGGGGTGAAACGTCAGTGGAATGCAGAGGCCGCACTTATGATAAAAAGCATTCAAGTGAGGTCAGTTTTCGGATTTTTCAAGAGCGCAAATGGCCCAACCTCAATAGAGAAAATTTCGAAGGAACTACTTCACATGAATTCACCAGTCTTCCAGCAAGTAGGCTATTAGAAGTAGAAAAGTTTTGCAGATATAACTGCATACATTTCGAATAGAACGCTGATTTCCTTGTGTAAGTGCCTGAAATGAAATAGAAAGAGTGGAAAGTAGTGGTTCGTTTATCGTATTGTCAATAGAAATATTTTTAAGAAAACAATTAAATGCCATTTCACTCGTAATGGTTCCACTGAGTCTATTTTCAGCTGAACCCAACCGATCGTTTCATGTTATGTTCCGGAAAGCGAATCCACGAAGTGCAGTTCTACTGAGGAAAATTTCTTTTCCTCACTTTAACGCTGAATATTCTCAGCGAATATTTTAATATAGAGTGTAGATATTCAGGACGACTTTTACATTCGATGCAAACCTCCAAGTTTTGAAGTATTGGAATGTAGGTAACTAACTCTTGAAATAACTGTAATTCGCTTTTCAAATTGAAAATTGAGGTATATCAGTCGTGGATCGTCGACCCCTCAGCTGACTTCCCGATTGCTCTGAAGTAATGAACATTGCACGGAAGATTGCAAAGGTGCCGAAATCGCATACTGTTCATTTTAAAAGATACACTGTGTATTCTCATCTGCGTACATTTTCTCTTAGCCGATTATTTAATACCGAACTGAATTTGCGGACGGGACGCTAAGAAGTTTTCTTAAGCCCATAAATTCAGGCGGGTCATAAATGACTAGTCTGCAGTTACGTTCATGCATTATTGTATAAGGATCCCTTGGACGTGATAAGATAGCGGGCGTATATTTATGTATTTCCGCTTTGTTTGTTGAGGATTTATGTAAATGGGTTGTGTGCGATCACTTCAGCTGCAATAGCCGGCTGACTTGTGCAAACGTTGGTGGCGTACTGCGTTGATTTATTATCAGGCTCAGCATCTATGAGCAAATTGTAGTTCTACATATCCGATCTATCGAAATGTGTTGACGCATTGCTCTCCTGCATATATAGAACAAGTGGCGTACTCGTGAACAGTCAGATTCTTTTGTACATGGTTCTAAGTCACCTCGTCTGATGCTCTCACACAGTTATCAGTCCAATCCTTTAGGCTAATGAGTAATATCTTTTCCTTGATTTCTGAGAGCTTTCATGTTTGACAGATTTCCATTTTTTTGCGAATATCGTTTACCCAAGCCTACAACTCTATTCTTATTGTAATGATAGAAAAATCATTTCGTTGAGTCTCAGCGACTGAACGTCGTCATTGCAGTGTAAAGCAGAATATTTTAAGCTTCGTTCTACGACAGAGACACCATCGGAAACCATTTCTGAAATGCTTTAATTTCATTTATTTCGCGAACTCATGACGAATGCATCTACGCAGTACTGAACTCTGCCCTTCCACCCATTTTCTCTCCTCTTTTTTTCCCACTCTTCGTTGGATATATATGGAATTCTAGGATATCCAGCAGTCACTCTGATGCTTTTCTGCACATCAGTATTGTTATGACATACTCACCTAGTTCTTTCCTCTTGGATACCTGTGCCATTGATAATAGGTAAAGTTCCTTTGCGTCCAGTAGGAAGATGATACGTGTGGCTTGACGTTCTGTACGTGGAGCACCGAAGGGGCGTGGATTTGGCAGGAAGTCGTCAGAGCGTGAAAACCGCAGTTAAAGTGTCGCATTGACTGAAATCATGCTGCACTTGTAAAGTCGAAGGGATATTTAATTTTCGCACTCGAGAGTGAGTTTTCGCATTTCCTTGCCTGATGAAATATAGTGGAACATTGCCGACGTGACGGTAGAACAAGTCAAATATGGTGGTAACCCAGAGGGCCACTGCTTTCGAATCGTATGTTTAGCTATGATTTTATTCTCCGATAGTGGCTGTGGTTTTCAGCGCTTATATTCCAGAAGGAAGGGCTTGTGAGTTCCGTCGCCCGCGAAAATGAAGTTTCTGTAGAAGGAAACAGGAGGAGGTGTGATGCAAATTTCATTACTTCGAAAATGATGTACTTTCAAAAGTACTCATGGGAATCTAGAGGAGGACCATCTTCGAGGAAACTTCGTTGGAGAGACGGCAGCTGCGGATGGAGAACGACATTTTGACTTGTGTTTTATGCATTTTGGTAAATGTATAAAAAGATGGATGGACATTTCTCATTGTTTTAGGGCAATCGGTTGATTTGATATGAGGAATCGCAAGAGTGGGTGTTGTGTTGGTCATCAAGCGAGCTTGCCAATTTATTATTCCCATACCCTTTTGCAGTCACTTAGGCCCCCACATGAATGGAATCATTTCAGAAGTTGCCAGAACAATTGATCCCGCATTTGCGATTTAAATACCATTTCTTAGGGGGTGAGTTAGACAAGAATCGCTTCGTGATAATATCTGTGCGCATGCAGATGTGAACGTATGTCTGTCCATTTCTTTCTTTCTCTCATTTTCTTTCTCTCCCTCTCCTCTCTTTTAGATGATGGGTGGAGTAATGGAATTTGGTGAGCGCAATCCGCGCAATAGTGGTCTCCTTCAAATAGGTCTGTACAGGTTGAGCACCAACTTTTGACTTACTGTCACTTAAAAGAGCTGTGATACCTGCATGTCATGCATTGTTCCGTAAGCGACACAGTACCGGAAAATAACTTCCAAGGCGTTTTTGTTTAGGAGCGGTCGTCGCTAAGGGATGGCTATCTGACCTTCCGAAGATAGCGAGATATACCCTTTAAATGATAGAAATGGGATAGAGGTTAACAGTGTATAGTCCAGGTGAAGACTTGAGAACGGCAACTACCTATTTTAAGAGCACAGAACACTTTTCTCCGCGGTGGTGTTTCCAAAGTTCCCCATGACGAGATCCTCCTCGTGAGCTGTGCGTGAGTACATTTGCCACCTCATGCACGTACTAGATGGTTTCAGTACGTTAACCAAAAAACGATGGAACTCAAATTTACTGGAAATCAATCGATGCCGTAGCGAGCATTAAAATCTGACTTTGTCCCCATCGATGTTCTTATGAATGCGATAAATAGGGTGGTCGCATAGAAGGAAATATGTTCTTTTTCTGCTTCGTTGTTTCTTTTTTCATTTCAAGACGAATATTTCTTGAGGCTATTGATCGACGAGGTTGATAACAAAGGCATATATGGTGCACCTTAATTAGCACTATCTCATGTTTAGCATATCATTGAAACGCTTTCTTAAAATAGGTGCTGGTGACGAACATTGAGGGTGACGATTATTGGTATTCGAAGTTGACCAAAGTGATTTGGACGGGTTCACGTCAGCAGAAGTAATGGAAGGGAGGGGATGGACCAGTGTTGTCATCCCATAAGTGGTCACTGCGTTGACTAGATATCGCTTGGAAGATATTAAAATGAAAGCGATGCGTTGTTTTGCTGTTCCTATCGCTGCGATTCATCGCGCTCTGCTGGAATGCTTCCATTAAGTCACAGCTCTCCCTCGCTCATCACCACACGGGTTCGCGAGTAGCGCTCCCCAATCATCTGTCACAGCTCCTCTCCTCGTAGACTTTTTAATTCGTATATCATACGCTTATTGCCATATCATGGAGCACTTTTGCTAGAGAAAGATGCTCGCTGTTTACCTATGCAGTTTTCTCATGCTCTTTCCCATGCTAGGCTTTACTGATGTCTGCTTGAATAAATACCAAAAGACCTCCGACTTTCTTCAGATTCTTCCAGAAGATCGCCAAATCTTTCTCTTTTCCTTCACAAATATCCACAAAACCATGTAGAAATCGTTTTCGCGACTCCTGTTTAAGAGGCTGACTACTTCTCCAGTCATTCGCTGTTGCTTTCCTAGAATCGCTTCCAGGAAAACGGTCGTCGAGAGGATGTCGTCATCCGTTCATGTGAACAGTGCAAAAATATTCCGAATCGAAATTTTTTCCATCTTACAGTTAATGACCTTGCAACCACAGTTGCTTTTATCTAGTGTTTTGAATCAAGGCTTTTTCATGAGCGGAATCTTATTTCATCTACTGGCGTCAGTAATGTGGAAGCGTTCATCCGAAATTCTGTCGTTCTTGAAGCTTTTTTACTTATATAAGGTGATATCAGTCGTTTATAAGGGGCTAGTTCTTTATAGGTTGCCCTGTATATTCGAATATTTGATTTATAGGCTCGAATTTTGTGAATCTAATACAATCTGTGATGTTACTTTCGTTTTTGCTGTGCTTTTCCTCTATCGCTTTCGTGAATGCATCATTGCTTGGAGAGGTTTGTTGAATTTTCATGTTATTTATAATGTTTTTACAACAAATTTCTCTCTTAGGCTTAAGAATATTTCCCTATTTTGATCACCTCAGCATTATCCGAATTAATCTTCCTTCATAAGATGGGTTGAAATCTTTAATTTCGAACAAGCTGTTACTGAAGTCCGACTGCATGGACCTAATCGTTCTCATGTTTCCAGCAATATGATAATGGTAAATCGTCGGACTGTAATCCAGTACAGGCAGGACGGCTATTGGAAGGATTTTATTACAAAGAACCTTTCACAGGTTGTAGAAACTCTAAAAATGAAGTCTGGTTTTCCTGATTTGTAAGGAAACGATCGATGAAAATAAGTTTTCAGTCCATCTAAACACCAAAGTCCTTAACTGCAGTTTCTACAAACTTTCCACGCTGCCTACTGAATTCGAAGATGCACATGAAATGCTGCTTCTGGTTAAAAGTGAACACATGTGCCTCCACCCACTCTCTTGTTCAAAGCCTATTGACGTTCCTCATCAGCGAGTGTTTCGCTTGAGGACATTTTTCGGCTCAGTCGTTAAATCAAACCTTGCGATCACTGACATGAGCCAGCATATTCCATCATAGAGAGATTCGGTTATAATTGTTCATCTCTCTGCGGCCATACCCACAACGTCATGTTAAGTTCATTCAGCAAAATATACCATTAAATTGGTCGATCGTTTTCAGTCTCCTCAGCGTTAAGTTGATGGATTTTGGAGAGAAAAGAATTCGACATATGTAAATAAAATAAATGGAGGCAAAGCGGAGCTTGTGAGTTTTTATGAGCAGTTTTTGAGGAAACAGAGGCAAACAGTGACAGAGAGAGAAGGATGCATGCCACAGGCTTCACTTTCTAGTAATTTCTACTAATATTTTGTCGCCAAAGAACGAGAAAAATATTAGCATCCTAAACCAAGCTCCCCATCCCACTCCTTCACTTCTCACCAGTATTTGCTTGTGGCTGTATGTTTTGTTAGCAACGGACATCAATCACAATTACCCAACTTACTGTTATTATGGTTAGAACGATTCCTTCTGAAGCAGAACATCATCGGAATGGAACAAAGCATGTGAAATACCACCCAACGAGAGGAAACAGAGGTTAGTCGAGTATTAGGAATAAAATATACTTTTTCATGTGGTTCACTCACCGGTTCATTTTTTATTTTGTTGAAGATGTTTTGCTGGAAATCCGCAAAGTGTTTCTTATAAATTTGTCCATTTTAATTTTACACTCACCTGTTTGCCAACTTAAGTGAGCTGAACAAAGTCTAAGGGTTTCTCGAAGGTGACGAGCGCAAGCGAACGCGCTTTTTTGGTTTTGGTGTTTATTTCACTGTTGCACTATCAGATCCACTCTCATTGCTTATGCCTGAATCACAAAGGAAACTGACAGTGATTTAATTTTTAAACGCAGTTGTGAAAGTCGTCACCGCCACTTACCACCCCTCCATTGTCCCCCACTTTCCCTATCAAGAACGCTGCTTGCTAGCTGGTCACGTTAGCTCCTTTGAAATTCCGAGAGAGTGCAAGCTTTATTCAAACGTTGGGTTCTGATGTTTTTGATGCTTTCTAACAGCTTTATTGCTCAGGGCTGTTTGTCTCATAAAGCCTTTTCGCACTCTCAGAAAATTCTTGTGAAACAAATACTTTTGTCTTTTTGTACACTAAAGATGGCTAATCTCGTTGAGAGTACTTTAAATCATGCTCAAGATAATTTGATGTGCTTCAAGTTGTGTAAGCGTCCTACTAATCTCATCGACTGGAATTCATTAAATATCTGCTGACTTGTTGAATCTCTGAAATATCTGACCTATACGGGCGAGAACGACACATAATTACCAAAACGGAGACTTCAATTGTAGGAAATCGCACATCGCCACAAAACGAGATCGTTTTCGGTGTATAGTGTGGTGGCAGATCAATTACCAGGACAGGAAACAATTTGTTTACCTTATAGGAAGCGTTGCTAATTTTTGTGGCGCTTTAATGCAAAGCTACCATCCTAATAACTCTTCATTTTGCAGTGGAGAGCGTTCATTATGTTGTCGGCAATTGTCAGAAATTGTTGAGAATAACCTGTCGTTCGAATAATTTTTGGCCAATTTGGCCAACGACCGCACTTTGGCGAAGCAATGAAGACTAGCCAAATACAGCCGTTTCATTACTGTGCTGCTTTATCCACATACATTTAAATGCTGTTAATGCAATTCATTTTATGGTTTCTGATTGCATCTTGAAAGTTTATTATGATAACTTTCGAATATGGTAGCACCTTGCTCCAACTCGATCAAGTCTCGTCCAACTTTAGACGATATACTGCAGCAGTGACACTAGCTTGGAGAGGTCAACCAACGGTCGTGAAATTAGCTTCTTGGAGCCGAAGCTTATGATATGTATCCTTCCCCAGAATTATTGGAATTTACGCCATGTATATATATCCTTAGACTGAAAAAAAGCCTTAAACTGGAATGAGAATTTGAGGGCTCCTGCGGTAAAGTGATAGGAGGTTGTTTTATAGCGTAAAAGGAACTCTGGGCTTCTAGGCCAGTGAATTTCGAGCAGTTTGCTGTGACGGATCCTTATTGAGGGGCTTTGTTCTGGGAGGGAGAGAGGAACTATGAAAAGTTAGCAGAAATCATCGACAGCCGTCAACAGCCGAGCCAATTATGCGTACTGGAAATGAGATTAAAAGCTCCGTTACGAACTTGGAATACTTTGAGGGACAAGTTATATTAATGAGTTTTGCGTTTCCCTCATCACTTGACGTATTCTTCTCAGAAATATAATGTCATGAAGATTTCCTTCACTGAAATGTCACACCGTTTATATGTTTTTATCACTGCATTTGACGGCGCTTCCCACAAACATAGCCCACATAACCTTAGTACATCCTTGTTTTAATTATAATTCATTTTCTCATCCATACCATATCGAATTCCCTCATCACATCTCATTTATAAGTTTGATGTGCTCTGCCAGAACATGCATTCGTACATTTTAGCCACTATATGCACTTTCATGTGGAACTTTTGTATGCTTTGCGTCCAGCTAACTTCCAGCAGATCCTGAGATTACTACAAGAGACTAGTTGGCTCCATAGACGTAACTCACCAAGTGTTTTCGATATCTACGTTAGGTTTACATCGCCTTAATGTCCAGGGTTTTCTTTCGACGGCAGTTCTGCGATGGCTGTAATTTGATGTGTGGAGGATGTCGTGTCATAGAATAGAGTTCTATCTGAATATTCACGTTGATCTGACTTACCAACATTGAAAATGCGCGGGTATGCTATGATGATTTCATTCGACAAATCCTGATTAATTCTATGTCATGAGCATACTCACAGAAATGTGTAGCTTCGCCAATGACTGTAATTCAGCCGTCGAACTTGATGGGCCGCAGTGTGGTACGTATGATACGTGAACCAACGGCCGAGCTTATCGAACAGTTCGCAACACTCCTCACTTTAGATGGTCGAATGTTGTGCGATACCCGTCCTTCGGCGCTGCTACACTCATGCTCAAACGCGGCTTGCCAAATTCAGATCGCCACACCGATTGATGGTAAACACATTCCTTTATTGCGCATAGAATTTCCTTGATAGTTGCGAAGTTATTTTGAAACGCTCGCCATGCCTCGCAATGACGATTTGAAACACTCGTCGGACAACATAGGCGGATAAAAGAAATTAACGTTGCTCTGCAGCCAACTTTTAATTTGAATTATGCGTGGTTGATGAACGTCATGTGGGTGTTATTGTGATTCGTTTGCACGAAATTGCACATTTGAGCCGCCAAACTACTTGAGGTACTTTGCAGCAAAACTTCAACACAAATTTACTTTTCCTCCAGAATTTCCTATCTGATTGTTTCACTTAACCACAAAAGTGGGCGGTATGATGTAAATTCAGGTCCTCTCTCTTTCCCCCCTCCCCCTCCACCACTCTACCCACTTATCTCTGATGTCAGTCATTCACTGATGGAATTATTGGTTGTTGCACTCTCGTTTTGCAGCATTCACACTAAGTTAGACAGCGTTGAAAACTATCACCTCAGGAACACCGGCAAGTACCAGGAAGCAACTCAGAGGGAATTCTTTCCTTGCCTTTTCTGGGGAATCCAATCACGTTCATAGTAGGGAACCCTAACGAGGCCATTTTGGTACTTGATCGTCGTTCTTATTCGATTCGCAATCATGTTTCATTTTGATGCGGTTTTTGTCGGGAAACCCGTAGAAATTATGGCTGTTGGAAGTAAGATATCTTCAAAGAATAAAGGTGGGCGAACGGTACAGATCATCGTAACGATAATGCGTTTTTGCACTGCTCCGATTTTTGATCGTTTCCCATCACGTGAATATTTCTGAAGGTGAATCTTTGCAATTACATTTCAAAAAGAGTCGTTTGGAATGATTTTTATTGCAGTGGTTCAGTCACTGAAAAGGGTTTGAAGGAGAACTTTTTAGAATCACTTCTGCCTTTCCACGAATATTTTCATTGCCATGATCACTAGAACACTTTGAATAGCTGAAAGTGTTCAGCGTTTAACTTCACATAACCTTGCGATTCTGTATTGTCCACACACGCTGAATTTGCAAAAAAAAAATCATTCTGTTAGTTATGTTAATGCAGATTCAGATTATCCGATGACAGTGCGACTGCTTGTAAGTCGGCGTATGAACTCCTGGTACTAGTTTCTCACCTCTACAAGAAGACAGTGGAGGAGGGCTTTGGATGAAGAGAGATAACCGATCACCTGTGACCAAAAGTGCTCTATGTTTACGACTTTCTAGGGAGCTTCCCAGAGGGAACTTGTGCCTGAAGAGCAATATTTCTATCATTTTACGAGTAGTCTTAGGTAGCTTTTCCAGTAAAATTGCGTTCACATCTAACTGCCCATAATTTATGGCGAGTTAACTCATTTAAAATCGTTTTAACTGGAGTGTTTTGATCGAACAGTTTTAAACGCCAAACAGCTTCCTCCGACCTGATTGAAGAAATGTAAGGATGTGGAAGATTAATAATTGAAGAGAGTTAATAATTGGATCTTATAAATTCTGGTGTATTCTTTCGTCACAGTAGGAGGGATTTTGGTGAGTATACGACAATTTCGGTTGAAAACGATTTTTTTACTTCTTCTCGCCTTCGATGCAGTAGGTGCGGGGGAATGAGGCCTATGGCAGCGAACGAATAGCACTTTTCATTGTGTTCGAGTGGAAGTGATGGGCAGAGATGCGAAAAAACAAATCTCATATTAGGTACCTCCTCCACTGGCAGATTTATTATTTCTAACGCTTGGAATGGAAGTCTCTGCTTGCCCTCGCAATAGTCATTTTGAGCAGCGAAGAGATTCGCTGATGAATTCACTGAGTATAATCTGCAGACTGATCACGAGACAGCCCATCCCCGCCATAAATTATCGACATTTAAGTCGTGCAAAAAGCTTGGATCAAATGTTTCGCCGATCGCAGGGGCGAAGCATGAAACAGTTCTTTTGTCCGAACGCTTTTTGCAGCAATGTGGAGCAATGTGTCATTTCAGAGCGATGAAATGAGCCACTGGCGGTGTGAAATTTCTCGGATGGGAAGCCAGTATTGTTCTGCTGAGTTTACGACTGAGAATTGCATTTTGGAAGATTTTTTACCTTCGAGCATGAAGCTGCTAAGAATCTCAAGACTGCTCTTAAGAGCACTTCTTACGAACCCACTCTCAGTTTTAATTTCTTTCTACATTTTCTTTTCTTTAGTATGGACAGAGGATTTCAACCGAAAAAGCATCTCATATCGACGCCAAGTGCGATTATTTGCGCACATAATCTTACTGCTGTAATTATGAGCAAAATGCAGCTTTGGGCTGATTCTACTATGAGGGGGGAGGTGGAATTTATTTTAACAGTGCTTAAGAGGGGTAAGTGTATTTGACTAGCATTTTGGCCCAAATTATCATCTGATAATAGAAGATGATATTCATAAGTAGGCGTTAGTGATAAATCTCATTATTGCAGCTAATAAAACCGATTGCTAATGCATTGTATTGCAGCGCCTGGACTGGTGATTGGAGGGATTATATTCGTTCATTTATCTGAATCACCACTTTCTTATGTAGCGGCATTGTATGTGAGGAAGGATTTCAGGTGGGCAGTGGCTTCTACGACGATTAATATCTGTTCTTTCCTACTTGTCCGATATGGCAAAGTGATCAGTGCTTCACTTCATCGGTAGTAAATAAAGCTATACATTTCAGCAACCGCGTTCACCATCACTCGTTTCTATACCATGAACACTTGACATTCCAGGCAATGGATTTCTGCTGGTCGAAGCACACTGCCCCATACTACCTTTGTAGCGACGTAGCTAACATGTGGCCTAGAAAGCCTGCCTGAATTGTCGTCATCTGCTTGTTTGAAACCTGGCAATGTAGATATGTACGTCGTGATCGGCCAAATGCCGAACCACCCTACAGTTGTTGAATATTGTTCCCTGAATCTGTGCGATATCAATGATGGCTATAACTTTTGTTATTGCATATTGCAGAGGACAACGAATCGGACGCGCTCTTTTCGATGAGTTTCAGCGCTCATTCGATTATACGTCGAGGATCGCTTTTTGCGATTTTATTAGTGAGTGCCCTTGAGCGTGTTTTTTTCGTCCTTCAGTACTCCGTTCTTTCTTCCTCTTTTCATCATAATACCATGTAATTTCTTATTGTGTGAAAATTCATATTTGTCTCTGTCAGAGTCTTAGCAGTTAATCTGAGGGAAAGCCGGGAGGCAGAGAGATGGATGGGTGCAATTATTTTAATTTTTCTAGAAGCCTTGCCCATCGAAGATCATTGCTAAGCTGAGGCATGCCTCATTGCTCCGCTGCATTCGACTGTTTATCTTTTGTTTGAGCAGAATTTAATCAAATTAAAGATAGTACCTCTCGATATATATATTTTTTGAATTGCGCGTTCCACCCAGATCTTAAAAAATCACGGAGTGGTCCTTACGATCGTGCAGCCTACAAGTTGGTGTAAGAGCAAATGCAAGCTCACGAGAATTGACGCCGAAGCAGTATTGTTTAACAGGCTGCCACGCCATGTTACTTAACTGTATGCCGAACAAGTGAATATGCTGGTGTCTCCATCTCTCTTTACCTTTTTCCGCCTCAGCCTGTAAGCACAAAGGCTTCTCTCCACTTCGCTTTGGTAAGAAACAAATAGGATCAGAGGAGAGACGGATGCCTCAGCTGCTACCCAGTTGCGCAGTCAAGGGATTTTATCAATAGTTTGCATTTGAGGAACAGAAAAAGCTCGCTTGCGGCCATCGCTTTTTCCCGTTGAGGGCCGCTACTCGATCCGAAGAGTTGTTGGCTTCGCTATGAATATTGCACTCGCCGGTGGTGAGGTTACAGCCGCTTATCGTAAAGTGAGTTTTAAATAATGCTTGAAGCGCACCACTATATGCGTCTGTCAAGTGATCATTGCATTCTACACTAAAGTTGATTCGGGGGTTGTCAGACCTCTATCTGCTATGAAACATAGCTTGGTGGTCACGTCTTAAGCCATCCCACGAGAAGGATCAGGGAAGGAGGAAAGAACGGTAGTTGAACCTTGGCAACCCCTATTTATCGAGGTTCTACAGAAGTAGAGACACGAACGAGAATGGAAATATGTTGTTTTGAAGAATAGCAGTGCAGAGACGTGAGGAAGCTACGATGATGTGTACGTTTTTTTAATTTCAAGCAGAGTGGTTGTACAAATAAGTACCCACAATTATTGAGCTAATGCCTATCGTGCAAATCAGCAGTAGAATTTGATCCTCTTATCCACGTTCTACATCTTCAACAAATATTTTCATAAGCAATCGCAATATTTTTTCGGATTTTTTTTTTCAGTTTTAAGTTCCATCAGGCAAACGTCAGCCAAATTTTATGAATAAGGTTATCGGAGAGAAGATCTAGCGGTAACATTTAATGTTTATATGCGCCATGTATAAACATACATTGAAGGACATGCATGACGGCAAGAAATTATGCGCCAAAAACGCGACGTCGCAGTGATGCGTTCGTTCAAGAAGCATGCGCCCAGAACGTATATCTGCTTTTTGACGTCCGCAGATGCCTCAACGGTTTCTGGGGAACCGTAGCGTTAGAAATATTGGAAATAAACTAACTATTAGAGAGAAGACGCAGTTCAGGAGCCGTTATGTCGCCTTCGATCACCTCGCTCTTACAACATAGGATGGTAAAGAACAAAAGGAAATTCCGTAGCGATCTTTTAGTCAGTTTTGCGAAGGCAGATAAATCATTCAGTACGCTGATATTCAACCTTTAATCCGTATGCGCATGATGTGATAGCAGTTAATACTCATGCCACCGGTGTATTTGCATAGCAGTTTTCACAAATTTATCGATGCGACCAGCGCCCTTATCGATGAATTATTGATATATCGCTGATATTCATATTACCTCAACTGAAAACAGGGTTAACGGGAACACGGCTTATGCTGTTGCAGGTTGAAGAAGGTGATTGGTTACCCGAAGTTTGCAATTTAGCCAATTCATTCGACATGGATAAAATCGTGGAGTTCGATGCGAGTGTGGCCGGCAGAAACAGGTATGTTGGCCATCATAAGCTCTAATGCGTTTTGCGGAAATCAAAATTATACGCTTTCAAAGTTTTCAGAGGCGACTTATAATTGCCGGAGTGTTTACATCGAGAGCGATGAAGGGACCGATAGTCGTGCCCTGTGGTGATATCGAAAATTCTTATAAGTAAGGCTCATTCCCAAATAGACGCCCTCATTGGAGGGCTGTTATAAAGGAAGCACCAACTGAGCACAAATGCACGCTTGATTATGGGCCTCTTCGTCGAGGAGGCCATCCTTATGGCTTGAGACGGCGTCAAGACTTCTTTTAAAGAAGTCTTAACACCGTCTTCAATATATGAATTCACATTCCTACTGGAAGTCATCTGTTTCTGCTTGTGCTGTGCACCTTTTCATTATCATTGATTAAACACTTCGTCATAGACTTTTTTCGGCGAATTTCGACCTACCAGGATTTCGTTCTCCTTCTGGTGGGTTCCGCTCGTGTTGAGCCAAAAACCTGATGACATTTTCTAGTCGTCCTAAGTGTTTGCAACCCAATCCCTTGATCCATTCTTTTTAAGACGACTTCTTCATTGATTGTTCTCTGAGGGTCGTCAGATTTTCCTTTCAGGGTCTTTTAAACTACATACTCATCTCTAATAATGCATCAGTGAGCATAACAAGTTTGTAGCAACGTTAAAGTTCAGCTGCAACATAAATTTGAAAGAGGAAAAAAAGCAACACGACATCTTAAGACCATGGGTTTCTTACGCCTAAAATTAATGTGGTTTGGTTTGACATTTTAATCTTCTGCTGCAGTTAGCCTTCAACAAACATCTTTGTATGCAATTTTTACTTGTGTTCACTCCCTTCACAGGCGCTTAAGAGTTTAAACAGATATGTGTTATATTATCGTTGAACTGTAACACCAGCAGAATTTTGTTCCTTCTAAAATTCAAATAGAGTCTATGTGATTTCGCTTAAATCAGCGATCTCGAAATAGTTCTTCTTAACTCACATTGATGTTGGGGTACTGTTGAGAATATTCGAGGTGCTTTGAGACTGCTCATAAGAGAATAGAGCGGTCAATCGCAACGCGATTGGTAGCAACATGCAATTCAGTGAAATGTATTAACCGAGCGCCAACGATGATATAGAAAACAAGTAACGCGCTAAATTTGAGCCATTTTTCGGGCCATCCACAATGAGATTTTAGGAGTGGTTCATTTGATTTTCGATATGGTGGATAATTTTGCTCCTGCGCTGCCGAAGGCTAATAAGTTTTTTGTTTCGGCGGTTTTGAGTTGACTTGGTCGGCGTTTGGTTGAAAGTCGGTTTGTTTTTGCAAATATGATTTTCTTCTTTCACTTTATACTTGAATCTCGAGCACGTTGTCTTCAGAAGCAGTGCGTTAAAGGAAGTGAGACAGATGGATGGTTTCGTTGGAATGGTGGCGCAGGATCACTCGAAACGTGTTGTGGGCTATGCCATGTCACTGCCCGGAGTTGGCCACCGGGAAATCACCGTTGGTCCTGTGTATGCTGTAAACCTCGTCACTGCGATATGCCTGCTCAGAGAACTGTGTTCTGCAGCAGCTGATGATAAAATAGTAGGTGCATCCATTTTAATTACTGATAGAATCATAGCACAAGTACTGCAAACTATAAATCTTCGTGCTTTAGCGCTTATTTAACGCTTCACTGTCCTCAGCTTAGACAAAGTTCGGCGGAAAAAAATTGCTGTCTTTCAATACGGTCGGAAACTGTATTCTATAAATCCATTAGTTCCGGTTTGACTGCACGCCCTTGGCATCTCAAAAACAAATAAGTGACGGCGACAAGCGGTGCTGGGAAAACACGAATTTCACCAGTCCAACAATATGATACATATATAATATCAGTATATATGAGACCGAAGTGCAGGAGGTGAGGGGATTGAATGGAGACTATAATTTTAAAGTTTATATGGGATGACGGCGGAAGAAATTGAGAATCTGTAGAGAGATATCGACAGGAAGAACTTTTAAACACCACACAGCGCAATTATGCTCACATCTCCAGCAATTTCGGTGTCGTCCGTATCCATTCTCTATGAATTCTCGGGGGAAGATTTAATCATATTTAAACAGAGTTCCAACGAGGTTTTAAGAAGAGCCCAGCTTAAATATATAATCAACGAACTGTTCCGGCTCACTAAGCTCCCACCATGAAGCGGCGAAACTATTTTGTGTATTTGAAAGTGAAGTGAAATGCTGTGGGTATAAAAATACATAAAATAATTGCGTTATAAACTAATATTTCATTTTAGCATGCATGGTAAGACTTGCGTTTTTCATCGCATCATATCAGATGTGAAGCGGAAGACGATGATGGGCGTATGGGAACGTGAGGCGAAGGGAAATATAGGGACAGCCCAAAAGTGGTAGAAAAAGTGTGCGTATGTGTGAAAAAGAAGTCGCGTTAACAAGGAAAATTACGTTCTCGACATAAGACAGAGCCATCAAAGGAAGAGACAGACATTCGTTGGGTGCATCACTTTTCAGCGAGAGACACTACCTTGCACACCCGATCGAAGTGGGCAAGAATTGCTCGATATTATATTCGCTTTTCTACAGGCATAACGCAGTCAGTCGATGTGACGTTGGTGTGAGATAAGCTATGTGAATCGAATGTCGACGGTGGTCAGTATCGAAGCTGTTGCAGGTCCATGTGCATGTTCCTCATATGGGTCATCGTATTTTGAGATTTCTACATGATAAGGCACTTTGCGATGTGGACAAGCAGTTCGATCGATTCTATACGCACAGTGTGAACGTGCCGGCTGATGATTTCAGTAAAATATTTGCTATATCGGCGAAGATTCTCTTGCCTGACTGCTGATGATTTCCGCATTTCGCCGTTGGTGGGTAATTCAACGTTTCGTTTGCATTTCTTATGTGTCGAAAACGTTTACTTTTGTGCTTAGACGGAGTGTCGTAGCGAACTGGTGCAAGTGATATGAGTAGCGAACGAGTTCTTCGTCTTGAAAGCGATATTTCACTACACCGTGTTACTTCCTTCACCTTAATGCGTTCCTCTCAAAACGAAGTGATTATTTCATAAAGTGGCATTCTAGCTTTGTGAAGCAGTGTGATTCTTTTAAACGTCCTATGCTTATATGATGCTTCAGTCATGTTCCTTCAGAAGATACGTCCTTTTAACTTCACAACTTATTGGCACTTCATATATGATGCTACACGTACATCCTCCTTTACGATTTTTGTATATTTTGGAGAAAACTGTTGCTGAAAGACAGAGAACTCATTAATGCGAGACCACTTATGCTGCACACCATGTCAGTTGTTCGCTTATTTGGATGTTACCTGCTGAAAGTTATGCGTGGAAGACGTCGCAATATGAATGAGGTGCTTTGTGTTAACGGTCGCTGTGTGATATACTTTGTTTATGTCCTTGCAATGCTGTGCGTGTTTATCGCTGCGATTTCAATACCTCGGGGTCGCGTGGTTCGACCACTTAGCAATGAGTTCACTGCTTTTAATTCGTGATAGTAAACTTGTAAGGCGCAATTCATTTCGCCCGTCAGCAGCAAATATCCGACCATTATTGAGTCGGTCAGCGAGAATATTTAATCGTTGCCTCACTTCCTCAAATTGTTCGTTGTGTCCAGAACGTTTTCGATGCTTTTTTGCAGCAACCATTACCGAATAAACGTTTCCGAGCGTGCTAGCCCTGCATTTAGCGGAACCGATGAGGGTTATATTTACGCCTTCTTCTTGCGAATCCCGAGTTTAGTCAAGTTGAATGTTTGAGGTTAATGATGATTTCAGAATGTACATATGCCTATCATAAGCATCGTACACAAGAATGTTGAGCTCAGAAAGATTTGAGGGGAGAGGATGAAAGTAAGGGGACGTGTTGAGAACACAAAAGAAATGTTCAGTGCCCGTAAATAACTGCAGGTGAAACATTCAAAAGGCCTTTACCGTTTGGTATGAAGTGGTTTCGATAGGCATAGCCTGTCCCAGATGGCAAGTACATCTTCACTTCGACTACAAAAACTGAAAAGTTAAACATCGTCTATTTTGCCGTTTACTTTCAGTATTTTGTTCAGTGACTTCTCTAAAATTGAACTGATCGCACTGGAGGCAGCTTGATACATTTTCACATTGTTTTAAATATCCAGGATCTTTCACCAACAGTTTCCACCTGAATCATCTACATCAAGGATCTACAGACTCTCACTCCGCGCTCTTCTGATTTCAGTACGCACCGCCCCTAAAACTGTGACTAATTTTTGGTCGATCACTTCGGCAGCCACCCGTCACAAGGAAACTTCACTAAGATTAGTAGTGATGTTGCGTAAGCATTTCCTGAATGATACGTTAAATGAGTTTGCCCTCTCCATCTGGAAGCGCAGAAAAGAATTTCGAGGCAACGAGGGCACATCAACAATACAAAGGCGTGCACATCACTAACAGAAAGCTGAACATTTTTCCTAGTGTTGAACTGGCACTAATCATGTGTTCCACAAATGAACATGCCACCATACTTTGAACGTGTTGCTAAAAGATACACTCCCACCCACTTCCAACTCCTACCCTTCTTCCGCTACCTGGGAAAAAGCGTTGCCGACCCCCCACCCACGTTTCCTATTCAAGCATTAGGTTACTTAATAGAGCCTGCCGCTAGATGCGGCCAGCGCGACAGTAGAGAGGATGCCTTCGTCTCCGTTGAGCGCGCAGTCAAGCCACGCATCAAGGCATACGCGCGTGTCATGCGGCGTGCACAATGCGTTCGCACCACTAATCGTTGGTTGTCTTCTAGCATCAGCACTGAAGGAAGCGCGAAGTGGTAGTGAGTGTTCACTGTTTAATTGTTGGTTTCATTGTCGGGCCGCAGGTAATAAAAACGATTTGCACAGTGAAGCTTTTTTTGGGGGTCCACCGTTTCCTGATACAATCAGCGGAAGCAGAGGAGGCGAAGTTCGCTGTTGTTGATCGTAGTTGTCTTCCGTGCATAACATTCGTCGTTTGGTGCCTTAGGTAGTATAGTGAAAGGAATTCATGTTTCACACTTTTTATTTTGCCTATTTCGTTAGTTATTACTGCTGTAACTGATCGATATGGTTAAGTTCGCTCCCAGTCAGTCAGGCAGGCGGTTTTTATTCACTCCGGACCGGAATGGTGGTCGGTTTTAAGCCACCTCGTTATCGTCGGCAATTAATTTAGGCTTCGTTCCCCGCATGCTATCACCATCGGATTTAACGGCAATCTGTGACTGCTACATTCCTGTTGTGGTTGACGTCGTTGTATGATTGTTGTGGATAGGAATCTGAGTCGTTGGTATTTTACATAGTGTGTGTACAGCTCAAAACTTGACACCGTCATGGATGGACAGAACCGCTGAACGTCACTTCCTCGTCGTCAAACCGCAAGTGTGGTCGGTGATGGATTTTGTGCCTTCTAAATCGTTCTTTTTGGTTTCCAACAGTTAACCTGTTCAATCAGCACTAACTGAGAGGTTCGTTGAGATGCGTACTCAAGAGTAGGAGAATGAAGGATTTTCCAACGCCCTGCTGTTGTTGCACAAAGCCCGTCCTCCATAAAGGGCTGTGCAAGTTCCAGCAAGGGTACAAAACGCATTTTAGCGTGTGCGTATATACTGCAGTGTTATAAGCGTACATGTAGTAAACGTAATACTGAAACAAGTACATTATGTATGGACCTGAATTCTGAAAGCAAGTCAACACCCACGTGTCCATTTATAACACGATTATCTATCTATCTATGGTGACGTGACAAGATGAATACTAGCCGTCACAATAATTCTGCGAGTAATTTCATCCGATGTACAGAAGTGATCTGGATCGGTAATGTGAGGAATGCAATGAGGCACAAGCTGCAAGACGATGATGAGCGTTTGCTGGCAAGAGAACGCGACGGAACAGTGCGTCCCACGAGTATGTCGAAGATATTGTTGATGGTTATGCTGTATTATCCTCTTTCAATCGGGCTCACTTTCTACCAGAAATGGTTTATTAAGGTTCGCTTCTCGATCGATTTATGCTGTCTGAATGACGGTGTCCAGTACAAAGGTATCTTCGGTTGTGTCGGTCCAACTTTTACACCTTAGTATTAGGCTCCTATAAAATCTGCTGCACCTTAACCCGACCAGCCACCCAGCTTATTCGTTTTGTGGCTGGGCTAAATTTTATCGAGGAGAGGCAGCTTTAGAGCTAGAAAATACCTGTTCATCTGTCCCGTAAAGTTGCCTTTTAAGGCTACATCGCTGATGTTAGAAACGTTTCCAGTTGTTATCTGACTGGTGTCCTTGCGTATTTCGTGGATTTGGCGTTTCATCGTTTGGCTTTCCTAAGCCAAATTTTTACCGTTTTCCATCACTGGGCAGCAAGAGACGTTCACTTGATTTGTGAGAATACATGGTATTTCAGAGTTACAAATTACCGTTGTTAATTGCCGCATGCCACTACTTGGTGAAGTACTCAATGGCAGTTGTCGTACGTTGCGTATTGGAGTGTATGCAAGGCAGACGCACGCGGATTGGATTCAGAGAGCAACTTCGATGGTTGGCACCGATTGGTATTTGTGCATCATTTGATATTGGTTCGCGTTTCGCAATTTCTTGTTCTGAAAGCAAACTGCACCTAAGGGAACCGTAACAGTTATTTACCTGAGTGCAAAAGAAGTCCTTATGATGGAATACTGGAGTGCCGAATAGTCGCTAGATTTGTGAAATGTGGACCATTCTAAACATTGTTAACTGGAGAACAAAATACTTCATTGCTGCCATGTTGTTGCGTTGTCCTGATATCCCCTGTTGTTTGGTATTGTTAGCGTTAAAAGAACTAGCCCAGTTATTCTTTATTTTTCTCAAGCTTTTACGAAGATCCGTCATCTTGAAGGTTTATTGATGAAGACGAGAGTTACGATTTCGAAGAAAACATTGTAAAAGTATTCGCCCTTTTTTCTCTTGTGTCTATATTTTGCGTGTGTTTGCTTCGTCAGGGTCTAATCAGCATGTGTTGACTTCCGCTTGGTTGTTTGAAGGCTAAAGGAGTTGCAACTGCTGATGGAAATGCCATGTGACCAGAAATGAGTCCTGACAAAGAAGAATGTAAACAAGCACTTAACTAAACGGCAATTTCCGAGCTTCTGGTCGGTGGACGGTTTTCCTGTTCAGGATTGTCGAATTGGGCGCTCGAATACGTCACAGTGAGCTTATACACGATGGCGAAGTCGAGCAGCATTCTGTTCATAGTAGCGTTTGCATTCTTTCTACGTATTGAACGGTGGCACCCGAGCCTTGGTGTTGCTGCTGCACTCATCGCATCGGGTCTCTTCCTTTTCACTTGGCGGTATGCCTGAAGCTGTTCACTTTATTTTGTTTTGGTTTGGTCTTTATTTTCTTTCGATTGCCGGAAGGTGAGAGGGGGAACAAAAGTATGGTAATCGTAAGGAGTGAATGAGGTTGGGATGCATGACTTGACCGCCGGGTGGAAGCTGGTCACGCCATGTTCGGTACAATTAACACCAGAGAGGTTGTGCTAGCTTATTTTTGCTGTTTGTGGTAAGTGATTTTCATCAATGCGATGCTCCCTATACTTCGCTCGATACTAGGATTTTTCAAAGCCAGTGTGTACTGCTAGACTGTAGAAAGTAATGGATGTGCCTTAATGTGCACATTTTATGTGCCGTACTTCCTTGAAAACAGAAGTCCAGTAGCTCCCGCTTTTTCCTTTCTTCAGAAGTGAGATATACTGAATGGGAGATTTGTTTGTTTTTTCCGCTATTTAGTCTTTCATCTTTTCCTGTTTTATTTAGATGAGTTGACGTTGCAAGTTTGCTGCTGCGCGAAACTTTGACTTTTTTTAAGAAGGCACATATAGGCGTTTTTGAAAGGAGGTTTTTTCGAGAAGGAAGCACGTACTGGTGAGTGGAGTTCGCTTCTACAGGTACTGTCAGTTAAAGAAAAAACTAATGATCTTGCAGCCTTCAGCTTATATCTGAAAAATGGTAACTACATTATCCAGACAGGACATGTCATTAGAAAACACTCTTATAACATTGCATTTGCTCATAGTAAATATTTATTCATACCTGAATATCATCAGCGATAGGACATTTGCATCCGTTATTGTAGGGGTTGCGATTAGTGGCTGCACTGACTATATCTGAAGGTAACATGAAATAAAGAGCTCTTCGAAGCAGGGAATTAACTATGGCCTCCTATGACAGCTGCTAGCGACAGTAGTGCCGAATTGTGCTAGAACTTTTAGCACAGATCAAAGGGCAGCGAATTAAAGATTACAAGCGAGCATAAGGGACAACTGTCTGTGATCAACGAACTTTGAGAGGCGACTGCGGAAATGAGGTTTTCTGAAAAGTAGCGGACCGTTACGGCCGCGGAGATAGTAATCTCCTCGTGACTGGATTCTTCTCATTACTGATTAGCAAAAAAAAACACAGAAACAATCGATTTAGTGGGAGGAAGTGAAACAGTAGCTGCTGAGCAAACGATATCGTCTGTGCATCTATGCGGTTGCCATACTTTGTTCATGTTTCGCAGTGGATATTCATTTATCTGCCGTCAGTATGCCTGAGAAATCGCTACCTTCTTCATATATGTTTTCTTTTTTTCTGTTTTCCTCTTCTTGGCGTCACTCAAAGAAACACCTCTTCACTTGGAGCAGCTGAACAGCGTTTTTAGGTGCGGTGAGGCGGGAAAATTGTGCAATAACTCACAAAATTTTGCATCATTTCGTTCGTGTTCAGTATACTGTTAGGGAGATGAGAACTACATAATACGGGCATTGCAGCAACCGTCAATTTGAAATTTGAGCGCCTGCAAATTGCCAACTTATATAGCAGTAAAGCTAACTAGGAGACATTTTTTTCGGTGATATCAAAGCGAAGGCTTCTTGCTCTGTTAGCATTTGAGATTTAAGCGTTCAATTTCAGTTTGGGTGAGCGGAAAATTTTGTTGAAGCCCTCCAGTTAGTCTGCACTTCAAATTCTTTAAGATATCCATTGCTTCATAGAGTCTGCCGGAACAGCCGTAGCAGCTTTGAGCAGGCAGTGATTTCAGGGTGGTGCTGTGGAGTACCTGTTGTCATTTTTTCTTCCTCAGCGGTCGCCAGCGAGCATAACGAACCACAGAGTTCATCAGGAACTTCCTTATTAGCAGTGAAATGCAGTTGGCTGAGGATTCAAGAGCATCCTTCGAAATGAAGATGAGGGGGTTGCTATTTCGCGGAAACTGGCCGCTAATTTCGTTATTTTCCGGCTAGAACGGCAAGGTATTTCAAAGATAAAAGTGTGTAATTAGAGAACGTGTTATATGTGCGCAGTTTTATTCATTTTTAACCATTTCATTTTCAGCAGTTCATTGTCTTTATCGTTCTAAACTAACAATTTACTGGCATCATTCTTTATGTCTAGCAGTCAATTGCTGTGCTTCTGGAATGGATGCTTTTCGCTGAGGGAATTGCAGTTCATCGCAACTGGATGTGCGTGGGTTGCTGCTTGTTGAGTTGGCAGCTGCATGTACTGGTGTACGCTGGACGGTATCGCAGTTAGTTATGCAAAACGAGCAGAAATGCTCTCTGCGGCATCCGCTGGATATGGTTGCACACGTTCAGCCGTGGATGCTATTGGCGATCCTCCCGCTTGTTCTGCTATTTGAACGTCAGTCCTTTCTGTTCTTTACTGTTTGGTGGTATTGTTGTTATTTACGCATGTGAGCAGCGTTGAGCGTGAAATAATCCGGTCATCGTCGGAGGCGAAAATGAAGGGAATGGCTGTTTCCGTGGCTAGCAAGGGACTAATAATAATAGTGTTATTTATGACTTGAACAGACGGGTTCAGTTTTCAAGGTTTCTCTCGTCGAGGTTTACCGTGTTACTGGCGCAGTTTTTTTTGCGATCATTTAAATGACGTTCAGTCCTCCCTCATCTGCTGAAATTACTCCCATTTGGTGAATTCTTGTATTGAATGAACCACTGAATAGGCTGAATTTTTTTCGGATGACAGTGAATACTGATGACATTCATTTGTTGCGTTCACTTTTTGGTATAAGGTCATCCAAAAACGGAAATGTACGGACTATAAAACACCAAGAAAAACTTTTAGGAACGTTGTGATGGGCCCTTGTATCGTTAGAAATTCATGTGCCAAAAAAAACTAGATATTTCCGCGAGTTATCTGCTTGTAGCCTCAGCAGCAGAGGGCTTTTTTCCCCCACATGCAACGTGTCGGGCTCAGTAGATGTGCCCACGCGCTCTCAGCTATCGTCAGATCGTAGCCGCGCGTGTGGTCATGGGACGGACTGTCATCCTGTTCCAGTTTGGAGATGGACTAACAAAGAAAACCTTATAGATCTTGTGAGGGAACGTCAGCAATGCCGTCTATATTTTCTCAGGCTTAAAAGGGGGAGAAAGGAAAAGCTTGAGGGGCGTTATGCTGTATTTTCGCGAATGCCTCCATTTTGGCTCAGTTGTTAATCTTGTAAACTTTGAGCGGCAACATTGTCGGCTTTAACGCAGTAACAAGTATTGCTGTTTAGAAAAATGCTGTGGGCATTTAGCGATCGCAGACAGTGAGTTGAGCAACACGAATCAACGGAGTGGATGTTATGATGTTTTCTCGTTGATGTTTAGTGAAGGTGTATTGAGAACGCGAGGTGCCATGATGCCTCAAGTAAACGCTACTTCAAGTTGTAATTATGAATAGAGGCGTCTGTTCGGGCGCATTTACAAGTTTTATGGAGACTTTCATGGAGTCTGTGAGTATTTGCAAAATTAATTTTATGAAATGGCCGCAGTTATAAATCATCAGCTGGTGTTGTTCAGATGGTTTCAGGAGATGCTGGTAGATTTAGAAGCTTAAGGGTTGCATTCATTGTACTCCCGCATGCCAGGCGAAAGGAATTCGTGTTATCAGCGCAGAGTATTCGAGTATTGCAATATGTAGGCTGCAGAATCGTTGAAGGCAGAACAGGTAAAAAGACCGTAGGACGAAAGGAAATTTTAACCCAAGAGAGCCGGATACCGCACTTCTGAGGTCAGAGTTTTCCAAGTGGTCCGCTTAAGCTCCTCCATTCTTGCTTAACTGAGCTCGCATTCAGCGTCTTAATCAGGAACTAGGAGGTTAGGAAATAATCTCTTATGTTGTTTTTGACGCAGGACTGCATAGCTGATAAGTGAAGATTCATCGGAACTACTGTTTGGATGTTTATTGATTGCAGGAGCACAGTTGTCATTCCAAACGGTCTTCTTCTATGAGGGCACATTTGCACCATTTCAAATCATGCTTCTTATAACAGTAGGTGGGCTACTTGCCTTCTCGCTGGAAATGTCAGGTAAGAGCTGTCTCGATGATCACCACAGCGGATATTTTTTAAATTTGAAAAAAAAATTATTGGTAGTAATCAAGGGTTTGTTTAGTACGAGAATTGGAACGTAAGGACCAAATCCAACATAGTGCCTCACGGTTTGAATGGATTCATCTATAAATTCCATTGCACTTCAAGAAGTAATAAGGGATTTGAAAGTTTCGAGGAAGTTTGAGGATAGATAGAGGGGTTTGAAAACGGCGGAGAAAACTTAGAGATCTCAAATATTTTGGAAGTCATCTAAAAATGTGTAATTTCCGGCATTTTCGTCGTAGATTTCCATCCACCGACCACGATTATTTAGACCGGGGAGTAGAGGAAGTAGAGTTTATTGACCAATAGAATTCGCAATTGAATTTAGGTGCGAGCAGGTGGGCATGCATCGCACCGAATGGTCCTTTTTTGGCATCGCAGATTAACTATGCAGTGTTGATTGTTAATGTGTTACTTTTAAGAATTCCTGGGTACGTGGTTCAGCAATGTCATAGATTTTACTACTGTGGAGGACGGTTTAAATAGTTGTTGCTAATGAAATCAGAGTACTGACGTTCACGTGAGCACGGGATCGTGGAAAGGGAGGGGGAGTGCATTTTGAATTAATGGTTATGAAGGCCGAGCAATCGTTCACTTCAGTGCGCTCAGTGTTGTCTAAAAGTGTTCTTTGTATTTTTCATCCTGCTTCTCTCTCAACAGTGAAAAATTTCAAGATATCGTAAGGTAATGCGATTGCGTCTTTTTGGGAGGAGGGGGAGGGAGTTCGGCTTCTTGCGGCACGAGTATCTCAGCCCACTCTATTCATTTAGTTTGGTACCGCTAATAGTTGAAGTATTCTAGTGCGCGAAAGCAGACTTTAACCGGCAACCTTTTTTGTTTGTACAAAAAACCAGAATTTTATGGGCCACCAGAGTCCACGTTGTGGAATTATGTGATGTTGGTCAGGGCACTGCAAGGAGAAATTACAATTGACGACGTTGCAGATATTGATGTCGTTAGTTTATGGTTTGTTGGATCCCTTAGAGGGAGTTACGGAAAAGTGCACAAAAGCAAAACTTCTGTCACCTGAGGTTTTTTGAAAAATTGGTATCTTGTGCGATTTGCGACATTAAGCCGTTCCACTTATAGGTCTTTGAGAATGCTCGCTGTAAGAAAACTCATTAAAAATATTGCTTCGCAAAAGGGATAAAATCTTGACCGTCTGAGTGCGATGGTCTGAGTACACTTGAG
Source organism: Parascaris univalens (assembly GCA_037576465.1). Classification (NCBI taxonomy): domain Eukaryota; kingdom Metazoa; phylum Nematoda; class Chromadorea; order Rhabditida; family Ascarididae; genus Parascaris; species Parascaris univalens. The sequence continues at coordinate 77,437,795 of CM075173.1, read as the reverse complement.
TGCGTTATCAGTAAACATGGATGTTCCACAATGCTAAAATAGCAGTCATCGCCATCTTTTCTCCTTATGGTGCATCAGAAGCGCCTTAAACGATAGCAGCTGGAATACGGGTGTCATCAGCATAGCGTTGTGCTAGCTGTAATGAAGAAGCAAAGTTTTTTATTGCTTGCATAGCTTTCAGGAGAGTGGGTTTAATCTGAAACATTTACAGTATTCCAATGGCTATGTTCGCATATTAGAGTTGCAAAATGTTTTAGATGCTCGCTTCAAACCGATCAAAATGAAAGTGACGTGACTTGACATCATCTTGTTCTGTCTGCTAGAACGGCTTAGGAGGGATGGGTTGGTACAAATCAGAGTTGCGTCTAATCGCTGTTAACTGAACACCTTACTTGTAGTTTTATTGATCATTCATAACACTTTTTTTACTGCTTAGTTGCATTGCGCCATGCTTATTAGTTTTACCATTGAAATTTGGCTTTCTTTTAAGTGAGAAGCCCTCCTTTTATAGTTTTGAATTTATGTGATTGTGTGGCGGCTGCATATAATGGTGATTGCTCCATAATGTGGTTCATTTTCAGAATATCTCCTATTGCTCCATACTTCGGGCATCACACTGAACATATTTGGCATCTTAAAGGTTCATTTCCATGCATTATTTTAGTCTGTTGTGTCTTTTCGTTTGTTCGCCACTACCGATTTCTTTTGGTAAACCTAGGGAAATGGTTTGTGGAGCCGGGCGATAAAAATGAGAGCTGAAGGTCATTCTATGGGGGGAGGGAGGGGGGATAAAACGGCAGGCATTTTCAGAAGAAAAAAATCAAATAGTACTAGTATCATTTGTACGTTTGGCAAGCTCAGATGAATCATTTAAGTCAAATCTGTTTTACTGCAGAATCCATTGGCTGTTTTCTCTCCTTTTTGGAGCGTTCAATAGAGATGATCCTTTCATTTAATAAACCTTTCAGGAAGTGGTTACGCTATTGTTGGCACATTTTATTAATGGCGATTATCTTACACCGGTAAATCATCACATAGTTTCTAAACTCTGTATAAGTTTTTCTAATATTGAAAAGCCTCACGAAGGTTGAACGTTTGCTCTTGAAGATTTTATGAGTATAAGACTTGAGGAAATAATTTCACCATCGATTCACTTTTGCACAAAGTTTTTTCGTTTTCAGTAAGCGCTCTTTCAGCTTTCGAATTGTACGAATTTGTTGATCGTCGATGAGCTTCCTTGAAAAAAAAGAAACCTTTTTTGCCAGGTTGCATCACAAGGAGCAGACAGGAAAACTCCATCGAAATTATAGATGTCGCCAGTTTGGAGGAATGTGTTGGGAATATCGTTGAGCATCATAGTTCACATTTCCTCCTTTGATCAGTATGTTATTTCACGACGAGAGTTGCACACTGCTGTAATGATGACAAATTATAGATAAACGTCTTTGGGTTATTACTGTGTTTGTCGGGAATGTCTCTGCACGGCGCGTCAAGGCATCATAAACAAAATGCGCGTTTTGCAAACTCTTTGCCTACGGAGGCTGGCGATCGAAAAAGTCTCCTCAACGAAATGGAAACTTGAGAGTCTCTCTGCTCGACAGCTCTTCTCTTAATTCGGCTCTCTTTTCTTCTACTTCGTTTTGAAGTAGGCTCTTTCTCGCTCTCATTATTTTGTAAATTCCACATTACAATTTTGATTGGTCAAGTATTTAATAGATTATATCATCCAGAATATTACTTCTCCAGTTACCCAGAATTGAGAAATGCGGTTGTTTTTTGTTTTCAGTGAATTCTCAGAAAAATACCGATAATGGTCCTACGCGTTGAACTGAAACATAATTGTCAAATGTTGACACCAAAGTTTGTATGTTCCAAACCCGTGGGATAAGTTTCCTGAACAAGAAACGTTATGGGCATGCATTCTAATGAGCTTATGCTTCAGACTTGCTCAGAAATGACTCAGTGGAGATTCATGAGTGGAAGTCAGATCGATAGTGAAACTTAGACACATTGCAAGTGTGGTATAAATTCGATTGCTGTTCACCTGGAATTTATGCACTAAGGTCCAAATGCCGTTCGTTTAGTGTGCAAAAATTCATCATAGCCTAGTCGCCAGCCGATTTAGCCCGTCGGCTGTTAGCACGCAAACTCAATCCCCTTCCTATAATGTTTCGTTGAAATAGTGTTAATGAATTGGAACAACCCTAGTCACTGCATCAAATTTTCTTTTCATTTCTTACTAAGATTTTTCAAGTTCTGATATATGTTGTGTGCTGTTCTCAGCAGGTGTGCTGTCTCGTGTTTTAAGTAGTATTTACATGAACAATGCATTTCTCTTGCGTTATAAAGCTCATCCATGTAGTGCAATTACGGAAGTATATTGTACTGCGCTATGTTGTGGTGTAGCAAGATATGATTAAGCATGATGCAGTCTAGATGGTTTGGAGGAAGTCACAGACCATGGTGATGTGTTATTTACCATAGTTGATCTGGTGGGTTTTTTTAAATTCTAAAGTGTCATTTAGAAATTTTGGCAGTGGCTAACTGGGTACTTCAAAAAGAACGGTAGCCGATGATAGGAGGAATGCTAAGCTGATCACTGATGAGAAAAGGAATAAGTTAACGGAATATAGGTCACAGTTATTGGTGCTCATTATGTGCCCACATATGGCAGCATGTCACCCATAAAGTAGAAAAAAGTATTCTTTTAGGATGCTAATCTCATTGCTAATGAACTACAGTGAGAGCCCTCATTTTGGGCTATTCGTTAAAGGTGTGAAGAATTCACAGTGTAAATTTGAGGATACTGGCGACAGTCGGTGTGAAGAGATCGGCAAATTTGCTGTATGCGATGGCATAGGAAATTGTTGAGTTTTCGCCGGAATTCACCTTTGAGCGCCTGAAAGGCGTTTTGCTTCGTTGAAGTGCAGCTTGTGAAGGGTATTTTCCCGCAGACTTTGATTACTTTTTTTTTCCGAACATTTCCGGGTAATATTAGAAAAAGGAATTTGCGATGCATTTCACTGTGGTGTTATTTTCTTGCAAGGGCAGTCCGTCCATTCGTCAATGATGAATAGCCGGCTATCCTATTAGATACGACGCACAATATGTGCTTAAATCCTCGTGACTGAACTGGAGCTTTTTTATGGTCGAAGTTTAATTTATGTGCTGCTAAATGGATACCAAAGTGGCCAAAGAATTTTGAATTAATGTTAGGTTGCTTTTTGCTTTGAAGGTAGTAATTCATACAATGTGGACATGATGGACGAGTGTCACATAAATTTCCCCACTCTCTACTTGTGTTACATTCTGTTTGAAGTCCTAGAATACTGAGAAATTCGTTCAAAACCTCCAGGAAATTAAGGAAAGCGTCCCTTAGAAATTTAAACGTTTTTTTCGCCGTGAATATCTTATTGTGATTTCTCACAAAGCATGTTTGTTATAATGGAGTACTCCTCCTTGAATATTATTCCAGTCCTTGTTTGATCATAGTTTTTTTATTGTGACGTTTTAATGTCATCACTTACTGTTTTTATTTCCTTCGTTTTTGGATATTGTGACCTATTTTTATTTGTGTTTTGTAATACTGTAATTTCTGTATAAGATTGTTTCGAAGTCACTTATTTCCTCCCATATGAGTTCGCATCTGAATTGTAGGTGGGTGTGAGCAGAAGAAGAGTGATGAAAACGTTGTGCGTTGCGGATTTCTGAACTATCCTGTAACGCATCGAGGCGTTCGAGTGTTCAAGTTCATTTGTTTGAACCTCGCAGAGCTTGAGTCATTACGCTTGTTAGCAGACGGCTGTCATTGCAGAAGCTGCAGGATATTAATATTATGTAATTTCGCATGCACCTGCAGCCGAACTGTTGATGTATAGTTTTGTTATTCTACACTTCCGTCCTCCATCCTCCACGTTCGTTCTTCGATGTAATTTGATTTCGTCGTTCTGAATGATCGCCATCAAGAAGTTTAGGGGATATTTGTCTCGGTGACTCCCTACAATATATCGTAGTGGTCATTATCGGCAGGAAATTTATCAATAAATTGAGGCCAGCTGATTTTACTGATTGCTTATTGCCATTCTCTTCATCGATGTGAACATTTATTTCTCTTTCTGCAAATACTTCAGAGCTTTATGTTTACCATTAACTGCAATTATTACCAAATAGCTCATTCGTGTGGTTCGTCTGTTTTTGCGTCACCTCTCACAGATTGCATTTTGTCAGTGTTTAAACTATGCTATAAATCATTGAAACGACGTCTTGTTCTCCTTAACTGTTTGTCGATTCGTTACGCAAAGGAACGTTTTTTAATTTTTGGGCTTAAGAAATTATTTGTTATTTCATTTTGAAAGATGAAATATTCTTTTTGGATTCATTTTTATGCGCTTTCGCGATCTTTCGCCGAGGACCATATGATGAGGACATCGTTTTAATTCAGATTTCTTTACTCTCCTACCCACAAGTGCGACCCTGCGCTCCCCTACTTTTCTTTCTATTTTCAAGTTCTCACTCCTTCGATATCCAGTCAAATACTTGGTCATTGTAGAGCCGCAAGATTGGTGAAATGAACTTTGCAAAGAGGCTAAGGGCATTAGGATGATGTTGCACAGATTGAGCGGAAGTCAACCTCACCATTGTTAAACACATGGCAGCCCGCGTGGGTCGCGTGTTGTACAAAAGTTGGAATTCCAGCAGTGATTTGAGGGTTTTCAAAAATATTTCAACTCGTTCATCCCATTCGCCCAACTCTGCAGAATATCTTTAAAACTTTGCTTTGTAGCAAGGTGAGTATCTCTCACCAGTAAATGCTTGCAGCAATAACTTTATTATTTACACATTCCTTTAAGAAAGAGGTGTTTTGAATGCCGCTCGATCAGTAAATTCAGTTCTAAACGGATTTGTTCATGCCGCTATGGATGGCATCAGTAAGTACAGTAGCTCGCATTCAGGTATTCCGAAATAACTGGCGAAGATCTGCGGTATGCGAACGCTGTCAGTGAAAAGCTATCAGACTTGCCGCCGGATAAATATGCAGAACCAAAATCACACAAATGTTTGTCCACTTATCCAACATCCATTGCAACTTTTACTTGTTACCTAACTGGGCAAGTTCCTTCTCTGTATTTCTGTTCAATGCTCTCAGCAAAGTCGCATAGTCAATTTATGCAAGTTGGGTTCACAGCCGAAGATTTTGGCCATTTTGTTCCGCAGAACGGCAGTAAAGGCAACACATCTATCCCACCGACGAAACGTAGAAATTACCATTTTCGCCTTTGCTTTGCACTTCAACATCTTTCAATCTTACGTGCACAAATGACGATAAATAAGCCTTGCAGACAAGGTAATGGTCACTTGCCTTACGTCACCTTCTCCTACATTACTTCTGAACGAGTAAAAAACTCCACTACGTCAACTCTCACAATTCCGCTTTCGAATGCTCTTTAACAGGCGATATATTTTGGTCTTTTTCGCTGAAATGAGAGATTTCCTACATGCGCACTGTGTCGTAGTTTATTGGCTCGTAGGACAACGGTGAATTGCTGCATTCGGTGCATGTTTATGCTCCAAAAACGCACAATGGCATGACTTCGTGCGTGGCAACTGAAAACTCATGTGAGATTGTGATTGACAATATTGGTGAGCAAATCGACAAGAGAGTCGATTCCCAGCAAATACCCCTCGTCGGGTCCGTAATGACGCTCGTCGTTGAGAAAACCCTCAAAAGTGGAATGCGCAAAATCAATCATTTTCAATTCAATACAGCTATCTGGGTTTATTTCATCGCTTTTTGCGTCGAATGCAATGAGAAGCGAACTCGAGAAAAACCGAAATCCTTCCGCTGTCGCCAGCAACTGAAATATCGTGAAACGACGAGTAGGAAAATGCTGCTGGGGAATTGCTTGAGAAGCAGAAACAGAAATAAATCTGACTGCATATCAAAATAAATTGTGCAACTGCACGCCAATTCAAACGATAACTCCACTGCCAAACTCTCTGCGCTACGCGATTTCCATCACATGCTCATATTTATTCTCCTTTCATGCCTCTTTTCTTCGATGCCCCATGGAAATTTGAAAATAATTATATATTGTTGCACCTCGTCGCTGCAAAGGAAAGCGCAATTGAGTATAAATGCTGTCCATGGTGTGACTACAGCGTGAAAACGAGGGTCTCGAAAGAGCGGTTTCGCAACGTTGATATTACCTTGAAATTGGTTCAAACTAGTTCAACTGTTCAAACAAAGTCTGAAACGATTTTTTAAAATTAGTTGGTTAGAATTTTCCAAAAGAAGATTGGCTTCAACCTTTCTCAGCGCGACAAGCTTCTTCATCAGACTTATAGTCCTTATTCGTCCGGCCTTAACCAAATATTCGGTTAACGTTTCCCGAAATGCGTCGCTGTCCATTTGTCTGCCGTCGTATTTATTTACATAAAAATATGTGCTCGTTTCCTCTCTGGAAAACCGTTAGTGTTAAGGACTTTTGAATGAAACAGAGCCCGTTGACCATCGTTTTGTTACTTTCACGAAAACTGGCATATAAAAGAACGTGGAAGCGCAGACAGTTTTTGTAATGTAATCGCGAATCTTGCAGAACTAATGGCGAAAGTGAAGCCCCTCCCCTTTCAACTAATTATCTTGAATTTACAACTTCAGCTTTTCTCAGCAGCTCATTCTTAGCACGCGCACTTCGAAATGAATTCATTCTTTATGCTTGATATAAATCGCATTGGTTTTAAAGATGAATACTTGCGGTGCTTTTATCTGTTTCCTTTTTAGCGGAATTTCATGTGAAAATGTGACTTTCAACGCTTCATATATAGACTTCGTGTACAGTTCATCGCGACAGAAAAATCAAAACGGAAACTTTGAGCGTTTGGAAAGTACACTACGTTGCAAAACGTAGTAGTTCCTGCACAGGCAACGTTCATGTATTGTGCCACTCCCCACTTATGTATTAAAAAAGATAACGCAGAACAGTATATCCGCCATAACAACAATTGAACTCTGCGAAAAGAATGAAATAAAAGGCGACGTCCGTTTCACCAGTGCCTCCAACTTTTTCTCAAAAGGGTGAGGATGGTAGGAGGTGTGTGCTATCAGTCATGATGGCTGTGAGTGGAAAACCACGGGACTTCGAGGAAAACTGCAGAATCTTGTCCTTACGAATGGCTTTTGTAACAGAGCAGAAGGTTATGTGCTTATTAAATGAAAAAAGCCAAAAATGGTGTGTAATATATGAAGAAAATGCCAGTTCTGTCTCAGGTTAAGTCCGGAGGAGTGTTGTAATCGCGTTCGTTAGGCAAATGATCACTCTTAACAGTGACTATTTGTAGATGTTTTGCGACGAGGATGTGTCAAGGTGTTGAATTTGGCGTGACTTACCTATAAAGTTGCATCCCGACGAGACGAACCCCCATCTCAGCACTAGTCGACGTGCGACATTTGTCTGCCTGTGTTGCTCTCTTCTGAGCGCTCGCATCGTCGCCGTATTGCCTCGTGCCCATCTTAAGATCAACGACACACGGACGAGCGAAGTGGGCCACCACGTTCTCCATAAGCACAAACCATGCGTATCCCTTGAACTAGTTGCATTCAATAATAACGATTAATTCCATTAACGCAGTAGGCACATATACTTTTATGGTGAACATAAACAAGCTTTACATCGACCCTGCAGCATATAATCGGTGGGATTTCAAATAGAAAAAGAAAAGGACAAAGCACTCAAAAATATTTTATCGACAACTCGACTAAGCTGCACAAAATCGACTTTTTTCGAAAAATATCTTCAAAAAACTGAAATTTAGACTAACAAAAATCAAACACTTGCTAATATAAATTCAGATATAGGCCGCTCTGAAGAAAACTTAGTCACATACGTCAGAATCGCTTAAGAAACTTTCCTCAAATAACCGATTTCATTCCATGACGTTCACTGAGGCATATCAGTGAAAACCAACATGGCGAGGAAGTTTCTATAGACAATCACGAAAGCGATCAATTATACTAGCTCCTGAAGCTGCTTATAAATATCCCTCCAAACTACACTTTAAGAGTAATGGGAAAAAGCTATAAGCACTACTATCACGTATGGCGAACAGCACTGTGCATTTAAAAAAAATTACTGCAACAGCGCACATTAAACAATTGAGAAATCCTTGACGGAGTGTTAAAAATTCATTCAAAGTATGAAATGCTATTATTAACTAGAAATGGAATTTGTAAAACTATTACCGCTGTTCGATTTCCCAAACTATTTACGCCGTTATGAAACAACAAATGTTTAGTGATACCAGCAGAAGTTCATCAGAAACTCCGCTAGAATGAAAACTTCTACGGATGAATTGAACGATATAATTACTTTACATGGTTAATTTTAAGATTAAACGGAATTCTATTAGGTTAGCGCGTTACCTTTCCAAACAAGTTAGGGATTCTCACTGGAAAAGGAAAATCCGGCTCTGGCGGATCTTAACTGAGCACGAATATCCCAAAATCTCCTATTCTAACTTGATGCGTTAGGGATTTTTCGACGATTTACTCTCATTTATATATGATTAATTCCACAGAATTTCTGATGGAATCTACGATAACAGCTTAGAAATCGACATTCAGTAGCGAAAGGCTGTTACCAATTTTACCAACATAAATTTAAATATTAGCAACAAATGTATGAAAGACAGTGTACAAGATTAAAAGAACAAATGAGATTTTAAGCAAAGCATTTGAAAAGCAGCATTTTCATCTTTGTACACAAGAACATGTCTCAATAAAACTTTAACTGGAAAGCATAATGGTTTAATGAATAGAAACGATACTCAAGGAATTTTCTGCACTTCATTTCCTAAGAATATTCGCAGACAATTTTATTCCTATCTTTTCTGACATTTCAGTAGTAACTCTTACATATACAAATACATACGATGGGCTCCATGATTTAATAAAACTTAATTTCCTGCAAATAGTGCAGGACGATTGATCGGCTCATTGAACGCCAAGGCCATCATATTCTTTCTTTGCACGCGTTCGTGTTTATCGCCATCTCCACTATTCAAGCTAGCTAAGTTGTCGTGCCAGATGCCTGCATACTTCCATTTCTCTTTCGAATTCACTGTTTCGGATATCTGAGGAGACGCTCCCACGGGCTCTTAGTGGGCTTCTTCTAGTTTGAAAATGACACTGACACTGCAAGATTCTGGGCAGCTGGTCACTTTGCTTGCCAAGATTGTGGAGGAAGAAGCTGAGACGTCTGTGCGAGACTTCCTCGTTTATGTTCATATTGGCTGACATCCGCGGACCCCTTCTGCTTTCTGCTACAGTTTCAGTGATCTTTTTAATCATGCATTGGCACCCGTTATATCTGTGTTATCACCTCTTTCATAGCCCGTTGTTTGACGCCATCTGATTCTTTCAAAAATTTGCAAACAACCTGTTTCAACCAGGCCAAACGTTTGAAGTATTTAAAGGAAGTTTGAAGTGCCATTTTGACTATCGATCTACACAGTAGGCAACCTCAAGAGTCAGTTGCGCAGCATCGCATAATTTTCGATAACGCGGTCTGCATCATTCGCGCAGCTAGCATCCTTTGATACTCGAGAACCGATAAGACAAAAGAAAGTGATTTTTCTGCAGTATGCGTCCATCGAAGTTAGTGTATACTTTGAACAGACGCATTCGCACTTTCTATTCTAGTTTTTCTTATAAAGGCGCTTTAATTTGGTAGATACCTTGAGAAGTTTTTGAACAACTTTGCTCTGACATTGCCGAGCCCATGCATTGTCATATCTGTCTGCCTCAACTCGACCACATTCGTTGAGCCGGAATACCACTTCGTCGTTGCATAGTGATCTTGAGTGGCAAGGCACGTTGACATCTGTGCTCAGCGTAAGGCTACCATCGACCCGGCCTTGTAACGAAATGCTGATACTACCTGCAAGCGACCTGTAAGCACCAACGCATCGAAAAGGTTACATTCAATTCAACTGTGGAAAACTGTAGTGCACATACATCAGTCGTCATAAGCCGCAGTCAACTGTTCAAACTGTCATCCTTCCCACTGTTTTTGAAGGGTTCTCCTGTTGAGAGAGCTTCTTTTAAAAACTAGGAAATTTGCACGTGGTTCTAACACCCAGTGGAGTCACTTTACATTAAAGCTGTGAAGGGAAAAGGAGTGCTCGATAAAAGGAGCTACTTCGACTTTTTAGGCCTGATAATGTATCTGTCTCCTTATTTTATAGCGGCGCCAGGCAAGAGATCGAAGATTTTTAAGACTACAACAGACTTTCTCGTAGATGAGCAAAAAATGACTTCGATGGTCTTCGCTGTCGTATAAAAGAAGGAATACTGATGACCTGATGAAACAACAAACGTATTTAATACACTAAGTGGATCACTTGCTCATAGATTTTAAGAAAGACGGGATGTGTTATCAGTTGCGTGCAGTGGTGCATGTCACGTGCAGCAGCAGCATTTTGATAAAAACAAATGCCCCATCCTCCCACTGCTCGAGCAGACTCACATTAATTACTACAGCTTTTTTTCTACCAGGATTTCGGATTCTGCAGTCACTTTTTCAACGATTTTCTCCGCAACGATTTTTCGTTTTCCTCATTCCTCAGCTGCCAAAAGTGCTCGGTGGACTCAAACACCCGAAATTCTGCTTTTTTTTGCAAATTGTAACATTTCGTTCGCTATGAATTTTTTCATTCCTCGGACGTTCTGCAAACTGCAATGTTCGATCGTGCACAAAATTTTGTTTCTCTTTTTCGTGAAGGACGGAGGAGGATGGAAGTGAGTGATCGTTCTCGTTTTTTGATCTTATGAGTAGAAGCATCCTGAAAGTTGAAGAATTTCGACCATTCCAAGTCTGAGTTTCTGGAAAGTCGCATCATGCAAGTTTCCCTAACTGGCAAATGCTGAGGCTGCAGCTAGCCATCTTCTCATTTGATTTGAAATATCCGATGAGTCACAACTGGGTGTTGACGGTATTACAACTGGGCAAGTAACCTACCGCAGCATTTGGCAGTGTACGGAGCGAATCGTTCACCAATCTGCTCATAAAACGCAATTTCACGTGTATTCAACGGTTTGCATACGTGACCACCACAGACGAGAAGTCCAAAGTGACCTCCTACCTGGTGCGCAAACCCACCAACATTCATCTGTAAAATTGCTTTAATTAGCGACGAAAAACAAGTTAGGCAGTGCGGCGATTCCGCGTTGAGACATATTATTCACAGCATTCCAATATCGTTTCACTAACTTTGCTACCGGAAACGCCACATTACGCTCATTTATTTTTCAAGACAAGTGTTGAAAATTGTGCCGGTGCCGAATTTTCATCTGCGCTGCATGGCCTAATGTGGAAATTCGGGTGAACGAACTTCCAGAACTGCGCTGAGGCGATCTCCGAGGTTCAAGTGCGCAGTTTCACTTGCGCAAAATTATACCGAAGCTTGGCCATAGCTTGCATACTTTCGCCATTTTTTGCAGGTGTGCAGATGAACTGGATAACCACTTGGAAAGGCTCATTTAGGTTAAACTGTATTATGAAAAGTCAAAAAAAAACAGGTGTCATAAGTATTCTCTAAGTGATGTGATCATTTTAGTTAAGAGCGTAACTAACGAAGGATCGGTAGGAGAGGGAAAGCGGGAGGGCTCATTACGTGAGAACTTTAATTCATGGTTAGCTTCTAGAATTGTGACAAAAGTCCGTGCTGGACATTATTAACGGAAGGAGTTAGCAGATGAGTGAAGAAGCGGAAAAAGGAAGTTAAAAGTCTTAACGGAGGCAGTGGATGTATTGAACTACTGAAAACATTAGTCAGCTTTTCGATCAAAGGGAGTAAAACACCAGTGGATTGAATCTTTCGCTATTTCCAGCTTATGAGTGACTTTTTCTACCTGAAATTAATTTCTAAGTCAGTCGGAAGTTGGCGAAGTGGAAGGCAAGAAAAGTCTTGCATAGGTTCCCTGCAAAAAGGAACGCTGGCTATCGCCGTCAAGGTCGCCGTCAGCCATAGCCGCTCACTCCAGTGCCACAAAAAGATGAGCTGACAGTGTACTAGGAGAAACCCTGCGTGTCGGTTCTGCTCACTGCCGACTTTTTCGCCCTCATTGGCGAACATGACTGAGTTTCAGGCTTCGCTGAGATAATACCTGGCGTAATAATACTGAAGTCAAGAAATTAAACCCCGAAATCCTGTTTCCTCAGCACATGTTTTCAACAAGGGTCGTAAGAACAGAAGAGGGAGAGAAAGAAATCTTGGAGCGCTATGTGCCTGTAGAAATATGGTGGCAGTTCCAATCTCATCCTACCACCCCTTCTCATTTTGCTCTTCACGTTACCGCACACGTAATTGAGGATAAGCTTATCGGCACTTTAATAGAATCTGTTGTGGTCTGAGCATATTCAAAACAGAAAGTAAGGCTTGAGCTTCGTTTTGTACATGCTGTTTTGGTCTGCACGAGTGCTAATCTTATACATCAAGCAGCTGGAAAAAATCCCAGTATTCTTTTTTTCAAATGTTGTGGCTCACTCGTGTGCTGATGATGGTAATTAGTTGAATGACCGTTATTCTTGGAACAATGATGGAGGTCGTTCCATACTTAAAAATGCTTTTAATAGTAGTTTGATTTGCGGTCAGCAATGATGCCTCTAATTTCTATAGTAAAGTGTTCATTCCCCTATAACATATTTTGAATTTCCCTGCGTCCTTGCTCGACGGAACTACTGACCTTCCTCTCTGACTTTGTAGTGTTCTAGATGGTGGGACAGGTCGTGACCTCCATTTTAAATGACTGCTTCATAAGCGGTATGATACTCTGTGTCGAGGCTTTTCATGTTGGGCTTCGTTGCCTCGTTCTCCTTTCCTTCATTCTCATGTTGCGGTGGCGCCTCTTGACCGGGCAGGGTGTTAATATGTGTCGTCTATAATTAACAAAAAAAAAAATCAGCATCACTTTAGCTCTAGACATTTTTGAAAGGCAGTGTCTCACGTGACCAGCAAGCCCCTAGATATAATGCGTTAAAGAACACCTCAAAGATGGGCTGGATGCGTTCTTCGAGACACCTCTTCAGTTTCGTCAACTACAGCTGGTGAGCAAAATTAGTATATCGGAACTGGGGGAAGGGGAAAGAGAGGAGGGCGAAGCTGAGTTGGAGCAATGCGGTGACTTATGATGAGTGGAAAGGAGTTGTTTTTTTGCATAAAAATATCAGCAACAGGAATTTTGAGTTGCCGTACTGTATTTTCAGCAGGTAAGGTAACTTCTTCATTGCGTACGTTCCTTATCACCCATTCTTCCGAAATTTAGTTGGCGACATTGCACTTCATATCAATCTTCCTGAAGTGACCGTGAAAATTACAAATACTGCAGAGCGGATGTCCCTGCTAACCGAAGCAACACGCGACATGACGATATGTGACGAAAGGTTAACTTGGCGTAAGGGTTGAGTGAGCGACGAACCGATTATAAAGCGACTTTTGTTTGTGAGCTGCTCGATTGTAACCATACGGCAGCTTGAGTGAGATAATGGGACAGTGGCCATTGTTGCGAAATGCTCGCGTGAGAGTCGCTGTGGTGGCGTGAGTAGGTTGTAAAAGGGGTGCCGGTGGCGGCTCGTGGTCATGCTGCGCTGTTCGTTGAGCGGCTGATTAGTGGGGTCGTGGTGAGTTGATGATTGCGGTGTGCGGAGATAATAGAAGTGTGGTGTGAGCACGGTGATCACTAGAAGTCTGGTGGCCGGACGCTTAAAGGTAAGCATATTCTGAAACTAGGCTGGTGCGGAAATGGATTCTGTAATGTCTATAATATCCGTTTTACTAAAATATCCTCATTCATCCCATTTTCCCTCGCAAGCGAAAGGAAGAGAGACAGCAATGGAAGCGATCATTACCGCAGTCGGTAGAACCTTAGTGGGCAAGGATTCGTAGACATAGATCTGTTGCAAAGAAATCTATTACACTCAAAAACTGTACCACTGCGACCGACGATAATGCCAGGAAAATGAATGAGAAGAACGAACCGAATGTATGCAAATTCCGCCAAATCAATCAAAATCGCAGATTGAGCAATGAAGCTATCCTACATTCTCATGTAGACTACGCTCGGGTGGAACATTGTAGCATTTCTGGTATAACTTGGGCGCGTTGTGAACGCTAAAGCACTTCCACTTACCTTCAGAGTTCAATAAGTGCGAATAACGGAGTGCCGTAACAAGAGGCGATTGGAATTTGTGCACAGCTTATGCACTAAGCAATCCTCGCTTCATCCAGTAATTTACTGACTTCACCCATCCCTCTGGGCTGCGTGGATTATTATGCAGCATGCTCACTGTTGAGTGTCTGGTCGCCACCGTTGTCCGTGAGTGGGCGAGGCGACGAGAGACGACATATTGATAATGGAGGCGAGTCAATTACAGGTGGGCATGAAGACGCTTGAGGAGGAAGCTTTGTTAGACAGAGAACAGAGGTATACTGTGCATGCACAGGACACACTGTCAAGAAAGGATGCAGCTCATATGGTTATGGTCACTTGACAATTTGTGGCGAGATATGATCGCTGTGCCGTGCGGTCACTTATGCCCATTAAATCGCTGCGCCTCGTCGTAACGTGGTCGTTGTGTGTCGCAATGTATGCCACGTAAACAGGCGCTTTGCAGAATTTTGTGAGCCATGACCGCATATGTAACACTAATCTGGCGAATTTGTTTTCAAGTGCAGTGGACTGGCGTCAACTCAACGGAAACGTGAGATCCGATCGACGGTTGCCTCTAAGGAAACAAAAGTGTAAGAACTTTTTGAACAGCCAACTTATTATATTTAATGCAACTTACCCTGCTTTCATCTCTCACCGTTTAAGCTCCCACCGGTGCTACCGCTACTGCTACTAATAACAACACACTATGAGTAATACTGAGCTGTAATACTGTTAGGATTATCAATTCCACGGTGTAATTAATGTTGTCCGCCGTGGATTATCTGAATTTTAATAACATTAGCTACTGATAAGACTAACTAGTGCAGAATTAAAAACACTGATACTTATTATTACTAGGAAGTATTTCTGCAAGTACTGACTAGCAATAACTGCGGTAATGGCACCACAACCAAATTGGCTATTTCCGTGAGTTATAGAATACCTCGAACTTCTGACTTGGGCCAGAAGTCATTGGACACCTCAAGTGGAAGGCTGCAGATTCGGGAGGTTGCGTTAAAAATCATCCAGTTTTCCGATAGCAGTCACCAGTTGGAAGGTGCTTGAATCGTTCTAGTAAACATACGTCTTGTCGGATCCCTTATTTGTAATGATTTTTATCGAATGAATAAACAAAGGAGAAGGCTATAAAAAGGAAGAAATGGATAAACTAAAGCGGAGCATATGAAAATAGAGCTGAATGTAACACACGGTATCTGACTAGCAGTAAGGAGAATGAGGCAGAACTGAAGAAGATATTAGCGAATGAGTGCAAAAGAACAAAAGGGGGGAATTCATTGAATTAAAAGCTCAAGTTTACAGATTGAGATGAAATAAAACTTTTATAACTGGGCGCATAGGCAGGGGGAATTTTTGGCGGAAATGACTTCAAACGGCAAAATACTCTATATGCGGTTTAAACGATAGTGAAATGTGCGATAATCGCTGGTTAGGATGACGTTAGGTTTTAATAAAACAACCGTCAAGTCAGGCAAGAAAGTCGTCACTTCTCCGCAGAGGCCGGAACAATAAAAAGCCAGAAAGGACTTCAGGCAAGGATCGATTTCGATAGTTGAGATGCGAAAAGCAATGAAACAATTTCCGAAAAGAAAAGCGTTTTTGTAGACGTTCAGCTAAAGTCTCATTCATAAGGCTGCGAAAACTGTAACGAAACATGTAAACAATATTCATGGATAAGGCGACAATATGCATTTCAGTATCGACTTGCACCGTCGTAGCGAACACCCCACAAAACAGATTCTTTCTCGGAGATGCAACGACAGTGAGCCTTATTTTTAATAACAGTTTCACTGAAAATTCCTACGGCAGATTCACATCAGATCACAACTGCCATCACAGCATTAACCAGTATTTAACAGCCTAGGCCGTATAAGCTGCCAGGCTTTCAGCTGTTCATAAAATAATGCACGACCGCTATAGAGCTCATCGAAAGTACTCTGCACCTCACCACGGTTCGATCAATTTTGAGGTTATCAGCAAACAGCTTGCACTTATTTACAGTCCGCACACCATTAAAGAGAGGACCGGAGCCATAAAAAAAAATCCGATGAAAACACACATAGCGTGATCGATGTACACAACATCTGTACCAATCTTCGTTTTCAGGTTTGTGAAGTAGTAGCCCAATGAGGTGACAATCTGATTTGGCGATGAAAGCTGAGTTGGTTTCTAATTAGCACACTTTTTAGCATTTCAGCGATGTGCCTAGTAATGCGATAAGTCATTATTATTTAAAGCAGCCTACAGATCGATGAAGTGAGTCTTATGGCCAACAGTCGTAGAAGTCTGAAGATGGCGGCTTTTCAGCAATGGATCTGCAACAAAAGCCTGCCGCTGATTTGAAGTGGAATCATGATGCAGTTAAAATACGCGCTGCAGCAAGAGGCAAATGGCGTTTCTAGCACAAGGCAATTTTGATTTTGATATTGGAAGAGAGAAGGAAGGAATCTAAGAAGCAAAGTTCATGACTCTGGCTCGGGAGAAATGGGAGTAAGTCTTGGTCACTTCGACTTCCGAAAACAAATCGCGTCGATGAGCGAACTCTTGGACGAAGCCTCATAGTAGGCAGATGAATCAGCTCCTCGGAGTCAACTCCAGGAGGGGCCTGTCAGTACACAAATTTAGTCTGAAGTTGGAAAAAAGCACACCCCATAAGGTTCTCCGTTTCTATGGCTCTGAGAAAAGTTATTCCAAAGGAGAGTGGTATGAAGTTTTACAACCTTGAAAAGCAAATTCAGGTGTGCTAGTGAGGAATTCTTGGTTGGAAGGTAATTTTTTTTGCTGCGAAAAAAATTTTGCCTTTCAGTAAATTTCTATATATGTTTGTAAATGCCGACGTCAAAAAGGTGGTCTTTTTGTAACCCTCACTGTTTACGCATCGGCATGTGTGGAAACATTAAACAATGCCTGGGAGAACAAAAATAGGAAAGAGAAGTTCCGGCTCGTTCACATAAGGATTCTCTAGCTGCCAGTATCAGTTAGGGACGAACAGCGGAAATTCCAAGGTACTAAAATATCCTGAAAGCTGGTGAGCGACCCAAAATCGTGCGTTGCGACCACCAACGAAATCGATGCGAAGCGACGCGATATAAGCTGCAGCGATGGCCTCATAGTGAAGTAATCGTTAACTGCGCGTTCAGTTCGGCGTCCACTCGCGTCGATTCAGTCCCACATCGTCGCATGCGCGTTGCATGTCGTGGCTACTATGAATGCGTGAACGCGTTCCAGCCGGCTCTTGCTGGCTGCACTCATTTTTTTGAGGTGATGTTGTTACGTCGGCCTGGTTATTATGTGCAAAGTTCAACTGGTATTGCTTCCAATCCGTCCCGTTCACTAGAAAACGCTACTTCCGAAGCGACAAAATATTACGACGGAACGTTTCGGGGCAAAGCAGTTGTTTTGCAGCAAGGCAGCTTTCACGTTCTACACTCTTGACGTGAGAGTAACGTGGCTGCGGACTTCGCGGGGTTAATTGAAACATCTCCATCGAAAGCCGGTATGCTAACGTTAATTCCGCACGTGGATTAGTTACTCAAGAAGGAGCCTTTGTATTACGCAAACAAAAGACTGCCGTCTTAGAGCATGCAGTGGTACAGAGGCGGCGAAGGGAAGACTAAGCACTAACCTCCCGAGAATTGAAAATGGATGAAAAGTGCAGGTTTTTGGGCAGCAACTCCCTTCTACTAATTGGGGACCGTTCTCGGAATGGAGGCACGAAGTGAGTGTGGAAGTGGAAGTTTTCCACAGTGTCAAATATGTAACGCATTCTATGGGTCCAACAGAGTTTATTCATACTGTAGCATTGTACTGCGTGCCACCTGAATATTCGAAACGAACTGTTATATTGTGTCTTGAATTACCCATTTTTGATGTGCAATTCTTAGCTTCCTGTTCGATGCTCTGATAGATTGTTCTTATTTCTATGTTATTTGAGCAAACCCGTAGCAGTCGCTAATAAACTGGAGCGAATTATACATCTTCACTTCTAAAAGATCATTTCCCCATTTCAAAAAGTTACGGTCCTTTTAGACGCTGTTATGAGTATAGAACGACTGAAAATGCGAAAAAAAAAATGTTGCAGAAAGGTTCGTTTTATCTAAAGCAAAAACTTGTAAACTTAATCTTGCACACATTTTAGTTTCTTCGGCTCTGAAGTTTGGAATCTTCCCAGCTAATTTGCATTTGCCAACATCTATTACGTTGAAGGCGGTCGTGTCCTCATATCTTCATAGGTAAAACCAAGATAAACATGTGAGTGCAAAATGTCTTCCAACGCCTTGTTTCGCAGAAACTAGCAGTTAGAAGCTACATTTTAAACATAAGCCACCTTGTCCCATCCGACAGATTCTCTTTCTTCTGGTCATGTTTGGTGTAGCAAATGCTAACATGTTTCGAGAATGTAATCTATGGAAACAGTCCATAACACTGACTCGGGATTCGACTTAAATTTCACCGTTGTCAGTCGATTTCGGCAATAAATACCCTATGTGCGGACTGTTGTTGGTTTCACACACAAACGGCTCGCAGTCAAAATCGTCCATTAAAGCCTTGGGTGGCAGGGTCCTTTTTCGAACTATGCAGTTCGCAAGATAAATTTTGGCAAAGAATGGTGATTTCGAAGAAGCATTTAAAAAATCAGACACTTTAGCATAAATAATATTTCATCGGCATTCGCTTCGTGTATTGTCAGGGATTGCAAAAAACCTAGAAGACTGTTCGCAAAATGGTTTTGCTCGCAACTTCATTAGAAATTGTGGCATTTCATGCTTCAAGAATTTCGTATGTTAGTTATCTGGTCGTCAGGGTTGTCTTGCCTTGTGTTTACCCTTTCTCTCAGTTAAAGCAACTTTTGCAAGAAGTAAACCTACCAAAAAAAATTGTCTGCTGGTGGTTCGGCTTAGGGGTGAGCACAGGAAGCAGTCCTTTTCGCATAAAATAACGACGATTCATGGCGCGGAGCACGTGAGATAAAAAGTGAAAGAGCCCATTTGTTCCGAAACACGTCCTCGAAGGCAAAGTGCATATGACGCAAACGATGTGCGACTTCAAGCACAGCAGTCAAACATGTGGAATGAAGGCAGAAAATACGCAACATGTGGAGAGGTACGGCTGGGAGCTTGAGAAAATAATGTGGGGTGAGCAATGCGGCCACTGTTGCATCGCACTTGTTGCCCACATTCACGCTGACAGCAAATAATGAACGATTTGGCCGGTGCTGTGGGGTTTGGAGGTTTGTGGTCTGTTAGCGGGTGTTTTTTGTCAGTTTAGAATTTCCAGTCAAGTGTTTGGATAAGAAATTTTGTGATACTGGAGGTGTGCTAACCAAAAATTCACTTTTTATGCTTGTCGGAAAACCTGAAGATGATTGCACACATTTAAGCTTCCGGCTGAATGAATATGGTGCAGTGGAGCCTGAAGAGGAACGACTTTTTTATGTAAGTTGTCGTCTGTAGCGGGAAAGAAAAACGCCTATTTGGTCGGGCTATGTATGAGCACTTAGTCGAGTAGGAAACATATAAGTAAAGATCGCTGCTTGTTCTTTGAACATCGATGCATTCAGGTTAGTCGAAGAACCTGGGTGGTAGAAAGGTTGCACTATGCTAACTTCCCTTGTCCGTTCTAGCAGTGGCTGTTGGGCACACAGGTGCTTCAAAATTAAGATCACTCAGAGTCTGTTGTAGAAGCTGTGCGCAAAAATTACTAACTTCCGTCATAAGGAAAACACGTGTAATAGGTAAGTCAGTTGAGAATTTCGTTTTTTGCCGATGTCGACCTCTTAGGTAAATAAACTTGTTTCATAAATTTTCCATCGCCTTCAAGTATTTTTCAAGCCGTTCTGAGGAGGACGAAGGCGACTTACTTCCTACTGTTTAGAAGCTACAGCTGCAGGAGAGCTATGGCGATATCCCTATAAATAGGAAGAAAGGTGGCGTTCTCATAACGCACCTCTGATAGAATTTTCGAGACAACAATATGACGTTGTATTTGCGTGAATGGTTTGATATCGGAAGTAGGCTCGGAGTAGGCTTTTTGGGAAATTTATATCATTTAGGAGATTTTGTATAAAAAGTTATGCATCTTCGTCGTGAAATCTTTTCTCATAGATGTTGAAATTTGGCAGTTGGGGATTCTCCCCTGTCGTTTGAACATTTTCCTACCACAAGTCAAGAAGCTCGTCACACTGGAGTGTTGTTGTTCTAATTGTTTTTCATTTTCTCGATTTTTAAACATCAGAGTTTTGCAAAAAATAGTGGGGAACTCGATCTAAAATCTGACAGTGGCTGCTTTTTCTCCTCATTATACCAACAACCCACTTCCCAATTAAAGTGCTCATAAGTTATTTTAGGAGGACAGCCAACTTTTTTTTAAACGATCTGACACCGGAGATAGGAAGAATAATCTCCATTTGCTTCAATGAGCCTTCAGAATATAGTAAGCTTCCACGAAATGACTTTCATAAAAGGTGACGGAATAGAGTGACAGTGTTGAAAGTCAGAAACGGAAGTTACGTTGCACCTTTTAATCCTCCGAGCTCTGTATTACGAGAACTGCTACAGTGTAATGGTTGGGCTTGAGCGGCGTTTAAGGAAACTCTAAAAAGTTTAAGAATGCTTTAGGCTTCAGGCGTCATTTGGCTCGTTGTTGGGTTGAGGGGCGCCCATTTCTAGTGATGCGGACGAGTTCTTTCTTATTTCATCGATTCTGAACTCGTACTGCTGGTAACGAGTTTATCAGCATGTTGCGAAGTGACATTGGATGTTTAAAAGTCCACTCAAAAAGTGAGACAGTTGCTGTGACTATTAAAGCGAAAAAAAGCTTTGATATGAAACGGAATCGAGCTTAGAAAGGAACTTAAATCTAGATTTACTTAACTCACCATTCTTAAATTCACCATTTACTTATCATAACTCGTGTTCGTCGCCTCTTTCCTTTCGAGTCTATGTGAATTTGTTTCTCTACAGCCAGGGAAAACGGACAAGCTGTGGCTGGAAAGTTCCTGTAAAATCCTAGCAGAGAAGCGTGTCAAAGGAGCTACTACGAAAATTCACGATATGCGCACGCACCTTCTCCCTAAGGAATAACCGTTTTCCGAGGTCAGCAACAAATAGCGGACGTGCGGAATGATATTTGTTGACTTGGCGGCTTACACAGAAGATTCGCTTTTTTTCTCATCCCAACAATGGCAGGTGCATGCAACCTTTTAACCTTCAATCACCTGCAGCTTTTTTTAAATCGGTGGATTGAGAGGAGTTATGGTGCAGGAGGTTTACTTATGCCCATCACGCTCAGAATGGAACGTTTAGCGGATAGCGGACAGTTTTTCAACGAGGCAATTACCAAAATTATTTAACAATACAGGCATAAAGATACAAAGGAGCCAGGAAGATGTGACAACGTAAAACAAGGTTCATACGTAGGTTCGGCATCAATTGACTACTAATGGGAGTTTATTTCCCAACTCGCGGAACCCATCGGACATAATACTACTATATAAGTGGCTCCCAATTTCGCTCGTATTTTTTAGTATTCGAGTGGTTGTTAACGGTTGTTTTGGAGCTGCTAAAGAACGTCAATTTTTAAAAATTAGTGTCTGCGGCGAACCGTTAAGAGCTTCTGAACGGCTCAGCGAGCAGTACAGATATGAAAAGCCTGGGGTGCTTTGTCAGTGGGGGAGGGATTTGTGTCTTCTTTTGTTTTCTTTTTGTTTTTGGTGCGTACTTGCCGATGTTAAAGTTCTGGTTCGACCTCAGAGTTGGACGATGCCAGAAAGTGTCTGCAAGACCTTTTGAGATGGTTGCGCTCTAGGTATAAAACAGGAGTGGCAGGTAAATTGTATCAAAATAAATATTCTGAAAAGTTTCAATGGTTGAAGCAGACTCTCGAAAAACAAGTTTTTCATTTTGGTAGTACTACACCGAAATTCCATCGCGCTTCTTAAGCAAGGATGGCCCGAGTTGTTTCTTATGGAGCGACCTGCCGATCATTCCTGCTGCTGAGCTGGAGCAGGTAGATGTATTCCAGGTGCATGAAGTGGTACGCGTAGTTGCAGTGGGCGTACTTCTACGACCTGTCCCATTGTTGTTTCGTGCAACAACATGTGTCCTCATTTCCCTCCTTTCGGAAATCCGCAGCCCTCTTTATTGCATCATTCAGGCAACACGACATCGCAGTGCTATTTTCTAGCACATGCGCTATCTCTGCTCTTATAACCCTGGGCACTGAGTGTAGAATCAGAGCCAAGTCCAGTGGCGCTCACGATCATGACCACTACTTATCTGTAGTGTTGAAAGTAAAACGTGGGGCTGTGGGTTTCGGAAACTTTAGAAACATAATTGTGGTAAGGATTATGGGAAGATGAACTTGTGGGCTTGGTGGATGTATTGCGGACATTCCTCATAGGACTGCCGTAAACGCAAGTCATTGTTATCTATGCCAAAAGGGCAAAATGGTATTTTGTACGTTCTGAAGTATTCGAAGTTTTGTTAAACCATTGCGCGCTTAAATCAGCTATAAAATATGGTTGTGAGCTCAGCGCTTTGTGTAATGTTTAATGCGCACCATTCAAGGAGCGCGTCTCAAGCATTAAGGCGGCTTTTAGGTTTGTTCACACAGCTGTCGTTTTGTGGGAATGCTCTTTCTTTACGGTTGATTTGCTGTCCTGCTTGCGGAAGTCAAAAGTTATCAAGGTGCAGGATTTCACCAAAAGAGCTGTTAGTACATATTCAAAGCTTTGTTGTACCATCGGAATTAGTGTTTTTTAAGAAGTCAAAATGTACACCGTCTACTGCACTTATGGCTTGAAAACTTTTGCTGGTGAAATTTGCCTGTGACCTCCAATGTCGGCGTGGAAGGAGTGAGGAGAGGGGAGCAACAGGAATCTGGACTGGGTTTTTTGATTTTTCTAATAATTGCGTTCTTGTTATCTGCATGCTTGAGAGCTGTCGCAGTGAGGTTTGGCTATGGTATGACCAACTTCGGAATTCTGCTTCGGCAACCTGCATTCGGGTTACTCAATATCTCTAGGGTGTCTTCCTGAGGTTCTGCTATTAGAACGCAGCAGCGTTACTACTCATCTTAGCCGCATTGTTTATTACGCTGACAGTTGTTTATTTGCCTTGGTAAATTATAAACTTGGAAGCGTAGCCGTGGTCCTAGAGAATGGCTCTTTTGGAACGAGGCATGTTGATCTCGGTACCCGCAAAAAGTGGGAGTATTTTTTGAGGAGGCATACATTGAAAAGCTCTCCAAGCCACTTTAATGGGGTTTACTGCATGCGCGATAACACGTAAGGTTCCATGTTGCTACGTTAAGGTTAGAGTAGAAGAAGGTATCTGTAGTTGGTGAGATGTAAGCGGGATCAAGGTTGTTCATGTGGTTCGCGTTCGCCTGCAATTGCAATGCAACCACTTCATTCGTGTAAATGCCACAAAACGACATGTATGAGATAATTTCGCATTTCTTTAGATATTATTAGGGCTGAGGGAGAGGAAGTTGGTTTAATGAAATATGTATATGTGTAGTAACGTTCGTTCCCATCGGTGCTACTAGTTAAGATCGTGCGCTTTGCGCAGCCATTTCATCCTGTTTTTCGCATATATTTGCGATTCCCTTATGGGTTTATAATCATTTTTCTATATGTGAGTTATGGCAAGTTGCGTACTGATTAATCCGTTTTAAACTCTAACAAGGAACAATAGCTTTGCGTTGGCTTGATTTCAAATACGCATATTGGGCTCAACTTCTCATATTTATAACGCTGACTGTGGCAGTATGCGCGTCTTCAAAATCTCAATATTAAAATCATATTCCTAAGCTTTTAAACAAGGACACACTAATTATCGTCGAAGGTGACTAAGAACGAGGGTCCATAACGCACGCCGATTCTTCAGTTCCGCGTCTGCACTTTTCGATGAGGATTGCACTGTCTCGCTTGATAGGCATATCAATCGAGCTAGACCAGGCTTGCCGTTTACAAACATAAGTTACCTGATTTATCGTTACTAAGGCGTTTGCAACCTCGGTCCTTTGTTATGATAAAATGTGTACTGAACCTTATTTCACACAACAGTGGTCCACCAGATAGAAGGGACAGTCTTTGAAAATGTATAATGTTTTGTTCTAATAAATTGAGCCAAAGCCCAGCATCCACAGATGTGCCAGTATTTGTTTGGCTTCTTGCTTTTTGTTGACACCTTTTGTGCGCTCTTTTATTTAGTTCACTGATGGCTGATTTTGTTTTTTAAATGCGTTTTTCCTGCAGGCCTATGTGATGTCCTCTCGGTCTGGGCCGCGAGCAGCTGGAACCGACGGAACTGATTTTAGGCATCGGCAACGTGTAGCTGCTCACTATCAGTACAGGTACCTGCATATCTCTTTGAAATTGCAAACCTTTACGTTGATGGGAATTTGTGAATTGCTGTGATAGCATGATGAATGTTGAAGTGATTTCGATGAAAAAAGCTTTGAAATGATCGCGGTTGAAATGCCGAAAAATGGTCATTTAGCCACACCCAGTCGAATGAAGTAACAGTTATACGGCATCGGTGTTTCTAGCAAAATTGGAGCATCCAGAAGTTCAAAGTTTGAAATGGAAAAGGAAAACTATGTTCTCGAAGGTCGGCAACTGTGACGGTGTTTCATTCGCGGCATCTTTTCCCATGGCCTAAAAGCTGATGAAAACGGTATTTTTACTCGTTTTCATCAGCTTTTAAACGGTTCGGCTTTCATTTTTCTTGAACTCCTCTATATAAATATCCTATAGAAAAGTGTTATAGGTGCATTTTTTGCATGTTGCAAAAGTCCTTAAAAGCTTAGCGTACCCGCCAGGTGCGTGAAGACGATTGGGAACTCAAATGTTTATGACATCCGCCTTGCAAGGCTCTGGTGCCGGATCTAAGCTGCTTTTAACTCAGCTTCGCTATCAGAAATCTTCAAGTTCGAACGTATGCTTCAGTGCAAGCTTTCAAGCTCAAAGGCTACTAGCGGAAATACCTCTTGTGGATTTCATAGTTGGAGGTTATCGTCATGATGCTGGTGATCCTTTGCGCAGCATAATGGGCTAGATTTCCGGTGTCAATCATCTACGCTGCAAATGCTCGTTCGCAGTTCACAGATTTCGCAAATTTTTTATAAAGCAGATTTCCTCGGAACAAGTTCCTGGTAACAAAAATATGGAATTCAGATTTCGTCGATTCTTAAACGTTTGTAGTTAAAATTGCAGTGGTGCAAAACTCAGTAGCACGAGTATACTTCTCTGCAGCGCGTAAGTCCTGGTAGAAGCATGGAAATTATTAGGCATACGCAGGTTAAGGCATGCTAGTCTTGAAAGAAATTTGCTGACGTTTCACACATTAACCATCGTCTCGCATCTGAAGGTGCTGCAACTCGCGGTGCAAGAGTGCCACGCGTAAATTTCTATGCCGCAGGCACCCATGGCTGATATTCATGCCGTGAAAGTATTTGGCACTGCAAGTCTCGCTCAATATGTCTTTCTTATATAGCAGTGTAAGTCTTCGCGACTAACAAATTTTCGTTGCTGTACTCAGCACGTCATGCAAAAATTTTTCCTTCTGACATTTCTATCGTCCGTAAGGTAACTGCAGACTCTTTGGAAGCCATGAAATAACAGATTGAAGAGGTTATACGAGTCCTTGATGTTGATCTTTCTGGTATCGATATATGCAGTTAATCATCAATGAAACCTGACATCCCATTTTTCATCACTCCCCGTTTACTAGTAAGGGAGTGAGGGGAGGCGGTTGGGGGTAGGGAAGGTGGAGATATTGAGCAGGTAGAGGTTCACCAACAAATTAAGACACAGTAAGGTAAAAGGACGAAAAAAAGTTAGACTTTTCGCAGCCACGAAGGAAGCAACGCTGAATATTGAAAATAGAAGCCGTAATAAAAAGGTTGCGGCGATGTGATTAGGGATCGTTTTAGAAAACTATACATTTCAAGAGTGAGATTGAAGATGAGGCGAGACTTTAAAGTTCATCGCAGAAGGCGCGCATAAAAACTCTCTCAGCTTAACCAACGATTAACCCATTTTTTAATAATACGTATTTTCTACAGGATTTCAGTGACAATTCTGCGGATCAGTTGGAAGTTTTATACAAAGGGGATCAGTGCTTATGGGATGCGAACTTCGTTATTCCACGCAGTACAGTGTTGCAATGTTTATTTTTGTAGTAAATGAGAATAACATTTATAACGATAGAAGGTTTCAAGAGAGTTTTACAAAGAGTTGAATGGCTTTGAAGTCCGCAGCGTTGAAGGATCTTTATTCTTTTATAGCATATCTCCGGGTAACTGCGTTTGTATTTTCCAGTGGTTCCTCAAATAGGAGATATGAATAGTCCCTGTCATTCTCATACCTGAAAAAAAAAAAGTAGTCCGTATATGCATTTGAAAATGCTTGTATGTTTTCTGGTGAGCACTAGCTCGTTCTTATTTGTTGTTGACCACTCATGGATGTTTCTAGTGTGCAATACAAATCCTATCTGAAATGGCTGTTCGTGATACACTTCATGGTTTTGGTGGCCATGTGGGTAAAGGTTGGAGGTGAATTCCTCGTTCGAGAGCTCGGCGTCAAATGGACGTTTTATTCATCTCTCGACTTGCCAAGCGCCTATCCATGGGAGTACATCTGGTCGTTGTCGTTTCTTCCAGTGGTTTTCGCACTTTCTTCTTTTCAGCGGAATAAGGTTGGTTTTTTTAATGTAAGCTGAGGGTTCTTTCTGCAATTTTTAACTAAAAGTAGACCACTTTGTCCAGCTTTTTCTGACATGTTGATCTTAAAACAACCCTCAATCTTATTGATCATTCATCGAAAACCTTATCTCCTCTTTTGACAGATTCAAACTGTAGTTAAACGTTGTTCGGTTTAATTAGCTGTTCTCAGCACGATTCACGAAGTTATTGCCTCACTTATTATCATCCTGTACGTCTACCAATGAGATGACTGTCACTTTCATTTGGGTAGGAGCTTCGTCCTTCAGATATCATTTGTTGCTCTGTCATACCCATCCTTTTTCAAATTTCCGTCAGTCTTTCAATATACCTCGCTTATCTGATGCGAGGGCAGCGTTATCTTTTAAATTTCTCCGTGAGAAACATGAGAAAGGCGAGTATTTCGGACTCTACATTTAAACGAGTTAATTTCGTTGTCAGCTGATCCTTGATGAGAAGAGTTTGTGAGTGCACTGGTTACAGCGAAAGCGAAGATCCAAAAAGATCCAACGTATTGTTTCACATTACTACTGCAATTATAAACAAGGGCAGCGTTATTCTGTCACTACTGTTTGCTTGCATAGTTATAGTGAGCTCAAAAAAGAGAAAAGAAAGCAAGCCGAGCTAAAGAGCAATCATCAGATCGCATCAGCGCGGTCAGCGAAGCAGACGAGGTCGTTCTCCGCTTCCCACATATGCTGTAAAGTTCCGTCAGGAAAGCTTCATTCGTGCTGATTACGTTGAATCGCGGTGTGAAAAAACGGTAGTAAGGGATGCAAATTCGGAAGGGAAAAAAGAATAGAAAGTAGACTTTGTTCTTGTAAGCAGGCCTAAACTCATCCGTTTACTCAGCAGTTTTAGATGAATTAGAAACGATGACGCTAATGGGAATAGAGACGTTTTGGAAAGGATGTAAAACTTCGCACATGCATGGCCAAGCATGCACCTGCGTCAGCGCATTGCCGGATTTGCTCAGCTCTTGCTTTTTTCAACCCTTGCACCTACAGCCAAAAAGAACAAAAAAGTCTAAGGTCATTTCGCCTACCATTCTGAATATGGCATCACTCTTGTTCTCACATTTCTGTCATCTCTCTTTCTTTTATATTATTAAGCATATTTGCTGTCGTCATGAAGGAAGTACTTGGTGTTTTCTTCAGGTGTCACTGTTGCGGATGCATTACTACAGTCAGTTTCTGGTAGGAATATTACCGTGCGCTATTGGAATGGGCGGACAGCTGCCCGAATTGTTCGATTACCTTTCGGATATGGAGCACAGTCAAACACCCACTTTTAAAGGCACTTTTCCGATGGTTATTATTTGGTATATCTTCTTTCTTGTGGCTCTTCAAATCCATGGATTTGCCATGTATTTTTCTTATCATTTAACTGCTTCGTGGCAGCCACCAAAGAAGCGAGATTAGATGATGCATCTGAGGCCTTTTAAACATGACTGCGTCGTGCAGACGATTTTTTTGTTGCTTCACATCATTCGATTTTTTGTCGCTGCACATCATTCCTGAGCAGATCATTGAAGTGGAAACTATAAATGGATTCCATGTAGAAATCAAGCAGCAAGCTTCATTCATTAGAATGAAATTTTTTTGGAAAGCTGGGATTTTAGCTTTAGTACGAAGCAATTTTGATAAGATATTGAGATCTTGCTTCAGCACTTTGCTTCTCCCCGCGGTGTCGACGAGCTTCTGCGGCCCCCAACCTGTCCTTTTTCTCTTTAATTCTTGTCCCTTGCTGCTCCGCTTTTCATTTGTTGTTCTTATACATGAAGATATCATTTTCCTACAAGTCCAGTAACCATATCTTGAACTGCATCCGCTCTCACGTTTTTCCATCATGTTTATTGTCTTATTGAGAGCAGTTCCATTTTTTTGCTGTAAGAAATGAGAAGATAGTAGAGGGAACGATGATATTTAAAAAATTGCACTGAATAGGTAAGTTATGGTTCGTGCAATTTGCTCATGCTTGGAGCAAGTTGCACGGGAAAATTTGGCCCATGTGTATGCTTTATATTTTTGTGTTCTCTCGCCGCGCGATGCGTGAGAAATGAAGAGACGATGTTTGTATGAGCTCTGTCATTTGTTTTTCAACAGGAAAAGTCATCTTATCTCAGTTGTCGCATCATCTTTGCTTGGCTTGTGAGAATAGTGTTTGGTAATGAGGAATCCATTTTTCACCAAGCACCGTGTATACCAACCAATTTTCGTTTTACTTCTGTCTGTTCGATGGGTTTATGAAAAACATGAGGACAGAAATTGGTTTCCGTAATGTCAGTGATTTCAGCTATTACGTTTTGTTTGTGAATCTTCTTTTCTATCAAAATAAGTCGTCTTTAAATCAGGGCATTCTTCGTATGGTCGTTTCTTTTCTTTTGGACCAGATAGAATAACAATACATCCTAGGTGCTGTCAAGAAGGCATAAATATCTGCTGCTGGAGATGACGACTGAGCTCAGCGTTTGGGATGTTTATGTATTTTGTAAGACCGCACTGGGAAATCTGACTTAGTCCGTGGTCGGCCTACTAAAGATCCATGCATTACAGACTTGTTCTTTTGGAATGATTGCAGCAGTGGGAAAGATGACTTAAAGTTTTTCACTTATTCTGTGTTCATAGTGGTTGAAACAAGAGGTAAAAACATCTGAGGGATTGAGGGGGCGACAGAGGAGTGCGGTAATTTTCGACTTCGGTAAAGTGAACGGGCTGTAAGGGTGGGGAATATACAGGCCACACTAAGTTGCGAAATAACCATTTACTGGTTTTTGTTATTTAAAAAAGCATTGTGATGCGCCGCTTCTAGCGCAGTTCGGAGGGGTTTGTTGCACGTTTGCTTACTGTTTTTTTCGCTTGTTAGTTTTTGTGTTCGAGTAGTCAGTTGGCGGTGTTGTTGTTACGTTAATTCGATGAGATCAGAACTGACGAATTTGCCGAACGGAATGACGATGCTGATGCCGTTTATTTGTTCGATGTCGTAGAGTTCTCAACACGTGCAGTGATTGAAGGAAATTGGCTATGGTTTGAAGCCGTCATTTTAATAGTGCCGCCACTTGCACATTAAAGTACACGTCTTTGAGTGGACAAGAATTGGCATCATGACCCAGTCATCTTATATTGGTGAAACGCGGCAACAATGAGTTGTTTTATTGTAGTGATCGTTGTTTTAGTTGACTTCTTCTCTGAGAGCTTTTTGTTAAAAGTTATTAAGCGATCTGGCATGTTATGCATTCGAATAAACTTCTTCATATAACACGCAATTGCTTTTTCGAGCTAAAACACAACGCTTACAAATTTTTCCTGCTCCAACGGCAATGTGTTGACAACGATCTTTGCGCAGAACGACGTTGCACGACCTTTAACATTAAAAAAAAAAAAAAACAACAACACCTTTCTTTGGTATTGTTCTTAACTCGAGAGGAGTTAAAGAGAAAATTTCTGTTGTCTGTATTGAAGCAAAGTGATTTCGATTTTTTGACGTCAGTGTCGATTTTGACTGAAAAATGCTCACACCATCACCTGATGTTGCTTATCCGGATTTTCGTGCAGGTGCGAAAGATGACATCTGGTGTAGAAGCTCATGATGGGGATGATGTTTGAAGCTGCCTGAGGTCGGACACTGAAAAGTGGTCTGATTGTTACCGGTCAGAAGAGCAGAGATTATATACCTTCACTGAGTCTTTGCAGCTATAGTGTATTCAGTGTGGTGAATGGTTCGGAGTCAACTGTCGTCTCTTTTTTCATTGCAGGCTGATCTGCCACACAAATCACGTAGATGAATTGAATTCTTCTGTGCTCGTGGTCGGACAGTTTTAAGTCAGTGCTTCGTTCCAGCAGCGAAGCTTATAGAAGACTGCATCGTCATGACAGTGGGTAGCAGTTGAGAGAAATAGTTTCGCTGCAGGTGGCCCAAAGTGGATGTCGATTTTTGTTGCAGTTGCGGCACACAGTTATACCATCGACAAGGCGACCACGTGTAGTCTCAAGTACATCCAACGCCTGGCTGTCAGCAGCGAAGCGAACCTTTTAATCCTATACCTATCGCACTGAGATCTATTAGAATAGATCGCACAAGTGCTGCAAAGTTCACTTTTGAGTGCGTGCGCTTGTAGCGTGTTCTGATGTGAATCCTGCAGAGCTGTGTCATATCAAACAACTCACTCTTTCGACGAAATTTCTTTCGCAGCAAGCAAAAATTGCAGTACTTCGGTGGCAAATGGGTATAAAGGATACGTAATGAGTTGGAGGATGGAAGGGAACGGAAAATAAAAGATTGGCGATGAGAAACATAGCCAGCATCAGTGAGTTCGCTACTTATAGGTCGACACACGTGAAACGTCAATTGTTTTCTCTAGCCGACCTTTCTTGCGTCTTCCGTATTTGGAGGTGCTGTCGCTTCGGACCGAGGTGGGCGACTGATGCTACCATCACCCCACAAAAGAACTGCTACGATCTCTGAAGTGTGTTTAGCTTTTTTTAGTAGTAGAAGCTTAAGTGAAACATGTGAGGTGTATGTTGCACTCTCCAGTGGACTTATTTCATTTCGAAGACCTAGTTTTTCCGCGATTTCGTTGTGTCGATCTGCTGCATACAGTGGCAGGTACGTCCTGTACGACGATGTCGAACATCGTCGCTAATGATAGCCGAGAATGCAGCTCTGTGCAGACGATTCTCGTGACGTTTTTGCAATGGGCTGTATTCGGCGACATGTGACGCTGCTCGAAGATGGCTTTTTCGTTATTCCAAGTGGTGAGGTGTATATAGGCCTTTGCATAGCTGTAACTCCGGTGTCTGAATCCTAAATATGGCTGACAGAAGTATGCTGATGAAAATGATTATGCTTTTTTGACCATCCTGTAGCACGTGCAAGCATTTTGTGCCAAAGTTTTGTGGCCGAGTTCGATTTGGTGATCGCTGGAGCGGAAGAGAGGATGAGGGGGAAGGGGTACATTTATTCCCACGATTCGTTACACTGCGTAGCTGATGGTACTTCATTTCTTCCTTTTCTGTGACCTATTCTTGCATTCATAGCTCCCAGAGTCGATCCAGACGTTGAGCTCCTGTGTAGTTGCAGCGACTCAGCTCTTGTTCTCCCAGTGCATTTTGTATAAGAGACTATAAGCCACCTGAGCTTCGCGTGGTTTCAGCTGTCGCTGCTGATGTATGTAAGGTGTGCTATCCATGACTGCTTTGAGCTCGACCAGCATTGTTTCTGAATTCTTCAGGAAGTACTCTTCGTTTAAGTGGTGGACGTGTCGCGATGTCGTTTTTACGCGCCTCAGCAGTGGGTCAAAAGATGTTATGACGTGGATTGCAGTGTAGACAGTTTAATGCTCGGGGCGAAAGTTGGATGCATTCTGCAAAGTGTCAAAAGCAGCAAAGCCACCTTGGCGATGAGTTAGCGAGGAATATCAACGAAAGCAGTACCTGACAAGCTGAACACCAAACACGGGATAGGGTTTGCTAATCATATGTAGTATACGATCCATGCTTTGCGCTATCTGAGCTCCAGCGGTCCGAAGCAGTCTAGTCCAGCATTTTCTGAGGATCTTTATGAAGATTGGTCGCGAATATCTGGCGTGGTACGAATGTTGTAATAATACGAATTGCTTTTCCTTCACTTTTTTGCAAGCCATGGAATTCTTTCCGATAGGTTGCTTGATTGTTGCGCTACTTTGGACTACCCAGTATTTTTTTCCGTGGTACGACCTCATATGTGGAGTGCCAGAATGAGCAGCTTATTGCTATGCATAAAAGACTCGCAGCCTTGCAAGAGGATCTGACTGAGGCACAAGCACAGGGATGCATCGTTAAAACGGTCCGCCATTTTGGAATCGTCCCTTGCACCTGCAAAGGTCATCGGCATAGATACAGAGATGGGAACCGCTTCTACTCTCTTCGGCATTGGATAGAGTAATTAGTTGACTTTCTTCATTTGCACTTCTGCTACGCTTAATTCTTTGAAGAGAACGGTGTCTTCTTAGCAGTGCTTTGCTTCCGTCTGCTATCTAACAAATCGACCGCCTCTAGACCATTCTCTGAAACGGAGGGAAACTTCCGTTTCTCTGTGAGAAAAGACGAACTATCTTTTTCTACACTTCGCTGGTCATCAAGCTGGTGCTGATGTATTTTTGATGTGGATTCCACGATGGCTAATTACTATGAGATCGTTTTCACAAATTTGAGACGTCAAAGTATGTTCCGGCAGTTCTCGTTGTGTGTAGTCTGTTGTGGTTAGACACACAAGTTCCTATTTTGCGAGGACATAGAGGAATCTCTTGTCCTTGTGCTGTCGAGTTTCATCCGAACAGCGTTAGCAAACTTTTTTGATGCCATAGTTATCCCCTGGCCCCGGTGTTGCTACTGACCTGAAAGATCTGTCTGCAATTCTGCTGGCCTTCTTTTGCCGGTTGGTAGCATTTTTACTCTTGTGTTAATTCTTTGCACCGGTTTAGTTTTATTTTCTTTTTTCATGCTAATTGATCCACTGGTTTACCCATGTGTTTTGGTTATGCTCAAGGAAGTAAAACAGCTTTCTGCTCTTTGTCTTGTTAACTGCAGTTACTCACAACATTCTGAACCGAAGAATTCTGAAGTACTTCATTCCTGAGGAAGTTGAGGTTGTGCCCTCATACCTCTCATGGTAGTACCACTTGTTAAAAAAACGAGGATAATTATGTGCTGTCTCCCCCGCTCACTTCTTCTGTAATGTTTACCTCATGTGGGTTCCGTTGAGCTGCTACGGTCAC
Source organism: Parascaris univalens (assembly GCA_037576465.1). Classification (NCBI taxonomy): domain Eukaryota; kingdom Metazoa; phylum Nematoda; class Chromadorea; order Rhabditida; family Ascarididae; genus Parascaris; species Parascaris univalens. The sequence continues at coordinate 77,404,088 of CM075173.1, read as the reverse complement.
TAACGACTGCAGCAAATGAAAACTGAACAAATGCAGCAGTAACCTTGATTTATAATATTCACCTCTAGAGGAGTCGATATTCCTTTTAAAAGTTCAACATATTCTTAGCTTCGATGTTATTCTCTGTGAACACAAAAAATTGAATAAGCTCTGAATTCTCAATCCATCTCTCCTGTTTGATGTGATCATCCGTGATTTAAGCTGGGTGAGAGTGTATCGGAGGAACCGGAACAGGCGGGCTAAGCAGTGACCTAGCATTGTCGTCCTAAACCAATATCGTTTGTCCAGCACAGATCCACTCATCCTTAACTAGATCATCGGACTTATATCAGTAAAAGATTTTGAAAACAAAAACGAGTATTCAACTAAAGTGTTGACAGGAGTGCTTCTAAACTGAAGTTTGTTCTAGTTACTTTGTTTGTTTCATGGAATCAAACCAATTTCTTTTTCTTTCCTTCTTTTTTTGCAAAAAACTCACGTTCCTGAAATATCCAAGACTTCCTAGGACAGCACTCATCATATTCGAAAAGCCTTGTTTTTTGCAGAGACTCCAGAGTCAGGCATGCCATGCAAAAAATCAGTCGATAGCATTAATCTTCACTTCATTCGGGCGAGAACGAATAAGATTTGATGTTTCTCAACGTCCCTATTTCTATAATTATCAGAAAACATGGATGACGAAACAACGATTTCGTGAAGCGTTCCGTTGAGCACCATTATGAATGTTCTACAAAGGAAAGCAATTTGCCTCTTTCGGTCGCCGGTCTCATTAGTGGGTGCGGCCTCTTACACTCGACAAAACAATCCTCTTTCGATTCGGTTGAAGCAATTCCAACAATCCTCTTCTTGTCAGCGGCGATCTCTCTGTACTACTCCCACTAGGTGAGATGACAGAGTCAACAACACGTTTTCCTTCTGTGGGCACACCGATCACCTCACCCGCTTTCAGTTCTAGAAACCCCTTCTCGCTCATAAGACTGCTTATGGCTCATGCAGGATTAATTTTCGACTATATCTTCCAGGGATTATCATCACGGGATTCACATAATATCATCCATTATACAAACCTGGTCCAGGACGTCGAAAGGCATTTCACTCTTCGCATATTAAGATAACGCTTTACTGATCCAAAGGGCACATATTTCAATAGAGTCCATACTCCATGCTAATCAACCTCTGAGCTTCATTGCTTTAGTTGTGACCTCTGTATGGTATACAGTACCTTAAACGAAGTTCAGGTTCAGTTTGAAAAATTCTTTCAACATACCACCAATAGTTTTCGCCCCGTCTTGCTGATGCTCATGAATCCACCTCTAATAGATGCTGGCCAAATAAACACGAGCACTTTCCTTCAAATAGAACAAAGGAGGCAAGGAATCCACTCCCGTGAAGAGCGGTCAATGCTCCGTCACTGGCCACTTTTAGAAAGTGATTACCTTCAGGTTCAAGAGTGAATCGGCTTTACATTACTGTTTCATGTTAGGAAAGAAATATGTTAAAAAAATCTCGAGAAAATTTTAAAAAACTATTAATCATATCAATATTTTGTTTCAATTCACCATATTGTTAGAAACCAGCTCTGCAATTGTTTCGGATGCTGTTGTAACTCTGAGTGGCATGCAAGGATGACATTTAGAGTCGACGATGTGTTGATGAGGACGATGACTTCAGAAGCTAGCTTCGTTAGACGACGGTAGAGAAGCGTGACAAACAGAAGATCACATACACGGGCGCAAGCGCACACACGCATATACACACATAAAGCAGAGCCCACAATCGAAAAAAGACAGGTTATGTAGTGATGAGAAGTATTACATACTCCAAATATGATAACGATAACAATGAACGAACAGTTCTACAATATAACTTTAGTTCGAATGAAATAACTTCAGCTCATGATATCGGGCCAAAAGTTCCAGTACTTTGCTATGACAAATTCCATCACTTCGATAGCATACACCATAAAACACGAAATCGACTATCGAAATTAGGCGACTGATGAATATGAGTCGTGTGTTTACGACTTATCAAAAGTACTATCATTAATCGTCTGCAATTAAAGGATGATTACCTCGTCACATTGGTTTCCGAGCCATCGGCTGAAGGCATTGGATGCACTGTCGATCGTGTTAGAACACATGAATCCGGATGGCGTGAGAGCTTTCTGCAAGAAACTGGTTGAACCAGGTAAGTAAGTGGGAAGCAAAACTGCTCTCGTACGCTTCCCCACTCCTCGAGGTATCCACAGATATACACTCAGCTACTTAACTGCTCATGCCGTCCGTGATACTAAATGATAGCATTATAGTTGCGATATATGCTTCCTTCTCTAGTAAAATGCCTGAGGCGAGGAAAAAGGTTATAAAGGCGAAGTACGAGATATTTTAGAAGCAAGAAAACGAAATTCTGAAGGCGAAGGACAGAATAGTACAAAAGCAAGGAAAAGGAATTCCGAAGGCAAAGAGCAAAATATCCTGGAGGCAAGAGAGAATATTTCGAAAACCAGGAAAAAGGTGTTCTGGAAACTAAAGATAAGATATCCTGGAGTGTTTTAACTATCTAAACATGACATTTCGCTGCTCGTAATAAAAGGGTGAGGCAATAATGAGTTAAGATGCCCTCACTGCAGTCGCTCACTCCGAAACCTCATCAATAAGTAAGGTATCCTCTCAGCTGTCTGAGTACAGGCATTCGTTGTTATGCAAATGTACTGATTTTCCAGGGTCCAGTTTCCATTAATGTTGAAGTCAACCCTTCTCCCATTCCGCCTCCCTCTCCTGATGGTCGGAATATTTCTATGGGAATATCGTGCTGTCCCGAACGTCACTACAACGCAGTTCTGACTGTTAAAAGAGAAATTAAGCAGAAAGAGATGGACTTTGCTCTACTTTCTAAGCAGTGATATAAAACCGAATAATGTTTCTTTATGGTTTTACAGAGAAAGATGATAGCATCTGAAGCCTAAAACACAAAGACAACATTATTAGACGGGTGTAGGAAGACAGATTTGCAAATGAAAGGTTTCAACTCTTATTAATTGAAGTGTAGAGGTGAATTTTGTGCGGGCCATTGTCACAACGAAACGCCTAACCCTGTTAGTGGAGGGAAATAAAACAGTCACTGAAAGCACGGGTTGATGTGAAGTAGTAAACAATTGTGAGGATGATAAAGAAGTAAAGAAATATGCCGGTACAATTTTTGTTAGCATTGCGTTATGAACAATATGGGCCTTTCTCGTACTGAAAGAAACACATCAGAAAGTTTCCAAAAGAATTTTTGGGTTGAAAGCATTCGGCATAATGAGCGGAGAGAATTATAAGACGATCTACGTAATTACGATTATAACCTAAAAGGTTTCAATAAAAGATAATCCTACAACGAAGGGTTTAGAAATGCACAGATATCCAGACCTAGCAGAGAAAGAACATTCACAACTATGAGGGAACATCAAAATGAAATAAGCTCAAACAGCCGTATTCCAATAGTCCAAACGCGCTAAGTGAACATGCCAATAATAACACACGATAAGTCTTTGTCGAGATCACCGTCGTTAAAGCATCTTCCTAGCTACGTCAATATTCATATACAATGTGCTACCAGCCTCATGCATCAAATCAAGAAAACGGTGATGTAGAACAACAAAACTGAAATGTCGCACTATGAAAGAGGAAATATTGCATATACGATAGAAAAAGAAACTATACACACATAAATTCTCAAATGTGTAAAAAGTAAGTGATGTGAGAACGGATATTCCCTTTAGTTGGCAGAATAGGAAACAAACTAATTCTGCTTTACTGAACCTAATGCCTATGAACTAATGCCTTTAATAAGTATTCTTCACCAGCATAACACATAGACCTTCCTCTTTGTAATTTTGAAGCACACCTTTACATATATCCATAAAATCTGTAGAAATTAACATATTTTCCTAAATCGGAAGACCTGAGAAATTATAAGGTCTTTGTTTATGAAAGCTCAAGTACTACTGCCTAATTAAGTATAACTGTTCACTGCAAAATTAAAAGCTTCCGTCTTATCGCTCACGTTTGAAATGACATTTTTGCGCGCAATTGTTTACTCTGGTGAACGTGAAGCTAATAGGTTAACAGTAGCCGATGACGGAGCATTGATCCCATGTCACGGGAGTGGCTTGCCTCCTTTGTTCTATTTGAAGGAAAGTGTTCGTGTTTATTTGGCCAGCATCTATTAGAGGTGGATTCATGAGCATCAGCAAGACGGGGCGAAAACTATTGGTGGTATGTTGAAAGAATTTTTCAAACTGAACCTGAACTTCGTTTAAGGTACTGTATACCATACAGAGGTCACAACTAAAGCAATGAAGCTCAGAGGTTGATTAGCATGGAGTATGGACTCTATTGAAATATGTGCCCTTTGGATCAGTAAAGCGTTATCTTAATATGCGAAGAGTGAAATGCCTTTCGACGTCCTGGACCAGGTTTGTATAATGGATGATATTATGTGAATCCCGTGATGATAATCCCTGGAAGATATAGTCGAAAATTAATCCTGCATGAGCCATAAGCAGTCTTATGAGCGAGAAGGGGTTTCTAGAACTGAAAGCGGGTGAGGTGATCGGTGTGCCCACAGAAGGAAAACGTGTTGTTGACTCTGTCATCTCACCTAGTGGGAGTAGTACAGAGAGATCGCCGCTGACAAGAAGAGGATTGTTGGAATTGCTTCAACCGAATCGAAAGAGGATTGTTTTGTCGAGTGCAAGAGGCCGCACCCACTAATGAGACCGGCGACCGAAAGAGGCAAATTGCTTTCCTTTGTAGAACATTCATAATGGTGCTCAACGGAACGCTTCACGAAATCGTTGTTTCGTCATCCATGTTTTCTGATAATTATAGAAATAGGGACGTTGAGAAACATCAAATCTTATTCGTTCTCGCCCGAATGAAGTGAAGATTAATGCTATCGACTGATTTTTTGCATGGCATGCCTGACTCTGGAGTCTCTGCAAAAAACAAGGCTTTTCGAATATGATGAGTGCTGTCCTAGGAAGTCTTGGATATTTCAGGAACGTGAGTTTTTTGCAAAAAAAGAAGGAAAGAAAAAGAAATTGGTTTGATTCCATGAAACAAACAAAGTAACTAGAACAAACTTCAGTTTAGAAGCACTCCTGTCAACACTTTAGTTGAATACTCGTTTTTGTTTTCAAAATCTTTTACTGATATAAGTCCGATGATCTAGTTAAGGATGAGTGGATCTGTGCTGGACAAACGATATTGGTTTAGGACGACAATGCTAGGTCACTGCTTAGCCCGCCTGTTCCGGTTCCTCCGATACACTCTCACCCAGCTTAAATCACGGATGATCACATCAAACAGGAGAGATGGATTGAGAATTCAGAGCTTATTCAATTTTTTGTGTTCACAGAGAATAACATCGAAGCTAAGAATATGTTGAACTTTTAAAAGGAATATCGACTCCTCTAGAGGTGAATATTATAAATCAAGGTTACTGCTGCATTTGTTCTGTTTTCATTTGCTGCAGTCGTTAGTGACCGTAGCAGCTCAACGGAACCCACATGAGGTAAACATTACAGAAGAAGTGAGCGGGGGAGACAGCACATAATTATCCTCGTTTTTTTAACAAGTGGTACTACCATGAGAGGTATGAGGGCACAACCTCAACTTCCTCAGGAATGAAGTACTTCAGAATTCTTCGGTTCAGAATGTTGTGAGTAACTGCAGTTAACAAGACAAAGAGCAGAAAGCTGTTTTACTTCCTTGAGCATAACCAAAACACATGGGTAAACCAGTGGATCAGTTAGCATGAAAAAAGAAAATAAAACTAAACCGGTGCAAAGAGTTAACACAAGAGTAAAAATGCTACCAACCGGCAAAAGAAGGCCAGCAGAATTGCAGACAGATCTTTCAGACCAACAGCAACGTCGCAGCCAGAGGGTAACCGTGCTGTGCAGTATCAAACTAGTCGACGTTAGCAGTGCTGAGATTACAGATAGAGCACGAAAATTTCAGTGCTGTTCATCAAAAAAATGTAGTGGCTAAAGCGGCGATGAAACTCCCGCTCATCACCACGAAGAGCAAGAGGCCATTCTTCTCCGATCTTCTCTTCTTCAATGTCGACCTATCTTTTTCTCGGCTTATTATGTTTGGAACCAGCCGTGGAAACCATTTCTAAAGATTAACTCGATGAATTCTGTTGTGTCGACCAAGAAATAAGATGAATAAATTAGATTAAAGCTAATTAGCACAAACTGCATTTGTGAATATCGGAAACGGTATGGAACAATATCCTCCTGGATGTAGATAACTTCGATAAGGAATTTAAGCGACTGCCTTGTCAACCGCCAAATTCGCATTCGCTGAGTCTCATGGCGAGATCGTCAGAATCACTACTGTCTTCGTCATTCCAGTCCTTCAAATAATATTAGCGTTCATGAGAAGGAATAAATGAGACTGAAGATCTTGATAAAGTATTATAATTAAGCTGAACTAAATGCGCAGAGAACGACTGAACCCACGGCTCTGGAGTGAATATCACTGACTTAACAAGAGCTCGGAGTGTATTTTTGAAACGGCTCTTGCTCGCCAGGAATGGGTATCAACTTAGACCCCTTCAGGTTCCACAAAAAAAAAAAAGAAAACGGACAAAAAACAAGTAGATTTTGACGTATTAACCGCGTATCTGAGAAAGATTGCAGTCATTACGAATATTCAAGCGGCAGCATATTTACTACGTCGCAACGGTGGCTCACAGACTTTACACTGTCAAACACTCTCATATATACTCCGTTTACTGAGCGAGTTTTCTTCTCCACCAGCATCGCAAAGCTTTCTATTTACATCGGTGCAAAAAATTGCAACAACGCTACGAAGCCTCTTGCACACAACACAGGAAATCGAGAGGTGGGGGAAGGGGAGGGAGAGGGAGTATATGCGGCAAAAACAAATGATGGAGTACAGTCCTCCTCCCATTTCTCTTTCTCGCCATCACAAAAGAAACGATAACCCTTATTTGGCGCTTTTATAGCGCAGAGTCGTCTCGGATCGATAGCATTCGTCAGAATATCTTGAATGCAAACTCGAGGAACAGGAAGAGTGAAAAAGTTGTCTGCCGCGCAAGGAAACCTCGAAGCATAACTGCAGAACAACAAGGGGATAAGCCCTCTTGATATTTTTTGCAATATCGTTAAAAATATGGCCAACTATATCGCTCAAGGTCGGAGTGCAAGCTGACGGGAAGAGAATAGCAGGTATGATCTCGCCTTGAAAGATATATACTGGAATATGCGACAGTATTATCTGACTAACTCGCGATGATTTGTTTCGCCGTGGCAAAATGCTTTTGCATGCGGGATGTCTACAGTTCACAGCTGTTAGACAGCTGCAGCATTTTGCGAGCAGATTGTCCGCAACCTCGGAACCTCAAAAACAGGGATATCGACAACTTCAAGAATTTCCATTCCTTTCTCTCAGCTCAGAGAAGGAGTCCAGATGTTCTTCAGCCGAAACTAAAACCATTTTGATTCTTCGAGCCAGTCACCGAAACTCGCCTCGAAGAATGTGCAGTGCAGCTGCAACAGATTCCTCGGGAATGAACCTAACTTTGAGTTCCTAGGCTCTTCACATACACATTTAAACTATGGATCCAGAGTCCAAACTGTAAAAATCCCCAGAATTGAGGACCCTGAATTCGAGCGTAGCTGCAGTCATTCGTACTCATCTGTGACAGAGAACTGAATGAATGTCAGATAACAAAAAGCAAAAACTAAACGCGCAATGGTTCGCCAACCTCGATGTCTTCATCATATGGGTATTGATCACTGCCATCACTTTCTTCACCTGAGTCGTCGTCATTGGAATCTGCGTCACTGTCCGTGTCGCAGTCAACAAGGATTTTGATGTGACACTGGTCCGCAAGAAGAACCTGCATGCAAAACCGCTAGGAAATGGAGTACAGAATCATTCGTGGGTATGCGCCTAAGTTTCTCAACATCGCAAAATTCCGAGGGTTCTGTTGTTCTCGCCAACCTTGCCATTCGCTTTATGAATAAATCTCAGTTGGTGCAGACATGATATTGAAAGAAGCTTGATGCCAAGGGAGACTGGCAAGCTGAACGAACAATGAATTGACGTTGCTCCAGACCACTACCATAGCATGAGCTATAAACTGCAAGAAGTTTTAGCAAGCATCCAGAGGTTACGTATTCAGCGAAAGCGTCTCCATTCGAAGACAGACAAACAGCGCTTGAAACACGCAAGGAAACTATTGGACGGGTCATTGGTGATGCAACTCAACCACTCCATTTATTCCTTTCGCCCTGTACTATCCTACTGAAAAAAAAAAAAAAAATTGAGCGAGAAAAAACACATCCAGCAGACATAACAATGCAGATATTCCGAGAAAGAAACTGAAACAGAAACAACTGGATACCTCATCGTCTTCAGGACTACATGACACAGCCGTCGTGTCCCGATAAGAATCGAACGTATGATATGTCTGGAAACGAAGAAAAACTGATTAGTCAGAATACTACTGAAAAAAGGTTGCCCAACTTTTGAAAATTTCAGCAACAACTTAGGACAATCATAACGTGGGACTGCTACGCATGTTTGGTTATTGCTAAATATTAAATTGAAATAAAAGTGACAAGGAAATAATTTAGGGATGAAGCATTTGATTGTCTCCGCTATCCGTTAACCAGCAAGCAAAGAGTAAACCTATATTCTTCTTCAGCTCCATAAAATGATATTAGCATCATATCCTAAGCTACATTTTCCTACTGCAATTACATGCAAACGGCAATTGAGCTTCCTTACAGAAATTATTGAAGCCTCACCTGGAAGAACTAAATCAATGAAAATCAGGTTTCACTCCAACCCTTATACGCGACCGAAGTGGTCCGGCCATCAGAAAAACACATCGTTACGCAACTCCGAAGTCTAGTTGGTTTCCACCTGTACTCCGTTAACGATCACTTGATATGACTCCTTGGACATCTGCTTTTGTTCCGCATCGCCATGGTCTACATCATCACGAAGGTCGCTGAAGTCTTCTCGAGCGTAAGAAACGGCCTTATGGTTCGCAGTCATTTGCACATCCATTCCATCAGACGCTTTCGTCGGTTCAAAGTGTGATTGACTTGAAGGAAGTCCATCGATTTCACTCATTCCCTTAATACTGCTCATTTATCCCTTCTACGAATGTGGAAAAAAAGGCCAAATCAAGCACTAATTGAAAGCTTTAATTAAGTATGCATCGGCCAGGACTTCTGCTGTGAAGGAAAAGTAGAACATTATGTACAGCCTTGCGAAAATATGAGACGGCTTACATGCTAGATATGCACCTCACTACACTCCAGTTTTTAGAAAACATGGTTTTCGCTCTTTGCTTTCACCTCTTATGTGACCATTTAGTCTGCAAATACCGTGCAAGGAAAAAAAGACCCAGAAACCCTTAAGCACTTGAAAGCGGATCACATTATACGCCCTTAAATATTAACATAATGAAGCCAGTCACCACTGCAAGAGTACAGTGCCGTGCTATGATCGTCGCGTGTTGCATTTCGCTTCACGTATCTGGAATCCGGCGTATCAAAAGAAGTAATTCCAGAATTAACATCGCATATTAATTTAGCTGACCTTCATGTCTTCAAGAACCAAGAACAAATTGCCTGGCAGAACATGCCACATTTATAGGAACGAACAGTAAAAGAAGTGGAAGGACAGTGGAGTGCAATAAACAGCTTCATCAAACCAAAAATCTTTTCCAATGAATGAAAATAATAATTTTTTCAATGAAAATAAAGTTTTCGCTCTCATCGTCTTCGAAAATAATAATCTCACCGCATCAGTTATTCGTGCACTTCTCTGCATCATAGATTCCCAGTAAAACATTAGTGGTTCCAATAAAGACGTAAAATTTACGAGTACATTCGTAGTGCCAACTAGTGAGTAGAGCGATGTTGTGGCATCTCTTCTCTCAGCTCCACTTCCACACGACCTCTTTAATGAGACTGCCAGCTCTTCCTGAGAATCGCCGCTACGCTTTCGTCGGATGCTCACCGCGGCGGCCACCGTCTGTTGTTCCAAAGGACCACATCCATTTTCCATATTATGTGGAGCTTTGAAAAAGGTTTTATTCAGACTTAAAAAACAACGAGGAAAGAAAAAGGTGATAATCAATGAAGCAAAAACTCATCTCTAAGTGAAAATAAAGACTTTTTTAACAGCCGGATGAAACCACACAGTCATTTCGGTCGTCCGTTCCAATGCAGTGAAAGCAATTATCTGGTCATAAGACATATTTAACGTTGCACTACATCGAACACATGGGCTTGACAATTATTCACCCAAAGCTTCCTTGAAGGCAGTCTCTATCCAAGATCGAGCAGGGTTACTAAAGATGAGTCCAAAGAATTCATTCCTTCTAAGAATCAACAGCAAATGCGAAACCTTTTATTATTTCGCCTGTTCCCGATTATTCACGGCATTTTACGAAACTAGTAGGTGCATGAACTTAATTCGCGAGAGCGCACTTCAACGAGCTTGTACTTCAGGAGGTCCCAAACATCTTCAGATGAGTAACAGCAGATCGAATGCGAAACCGTAGACGTTCCATTATACAAGATGAGGAGGTGTGGTTGTGGAGATATAAAGAGGGAAACAAAGAGGTGGAGTGGTTGTCGACCGAGCCAAACACTTAGGGGAAGGTACAAAATTTTTCGGCATTAAGAATGACGTTGATGTGTTGAATAAAAACTAAACGTAATTTGATGGGTATGAAGGCTGCATACATAATTCCGAAAATGTCCTTTGTATAGCAAAGGAGAGGAGGTCTGCAGAAATACCTTCACAATCATAGCCTCATTCTGTGGCCAAAAAATAGAATGCGTCCTCCTACGAAGTTCAGTCAAAACTATGAAACATTTATAAAAGTAAAAAGAGGAAAGAGGAGGAATAATGCGAAATCAAATGGCCAATTCTTCAAATCTGTCCGCCATTCCGTCACACATAAATGCTCATCGAGTTGTACTAAAGAAGAAACAATGACATTATCCTCGCCTATAAAACCGCAATGAAAACATGCGCAGTTGGCCGAACAGCCGACTCGGATGCGCACGTTTGTGTGAAGTATTGCCAATTCTACCTTTACGGCACGTCATATGCAGGCCACCACTTCACTAAAACGTGTAATACCCCAATATTTAGTCCATATTTATTAATAAAAGAATGACCACAAACATAAGCAGACAAGATGGCATTGTACTGGCTGGAGACAGTGTAGCTGAAAAGCAGAACAAAGGGAAGGCAGGAAATATGTTACGCTACAATAGAAGAGACGAAAGTATGAGGGGATGAAACGAGTGAAAATGGGACCGGTGGCGTGGATCCAAAGCTGCCACAAATACGTCCCAGCAAATCTTCCAGTAAATGACTGCCTGAACAACTAACTCGTCATATAACGCGAATGAACAAAAGAAACTAGAGAGCAAATGTTCGACTTGAAGCTTCCAAGGGCGCGATACTGAACACAAAGAAGTCGGCTTCTTTTTTTGGTGTCTTTCACATCTGTGTCTTTTGGAAGGCGATTGTCTTCTATCAAAGATTCGCTGACGATTGGAACATAACCAACATCCTTTTTGATGTAATCCATCTCCAGCAGCCTTCTTATTGTCGATGCTATGCAAACACACTATCTACGCAAGGAATGTAACATGTCCGTTATTACGTTCTAGATGGAAAGGATTAGGGGTCGGCGCGTGGATTGGGGGTTTGGGACTGTGCCCAGGTGTTCTGGCCTGGCTCACAGGTTGGGGCGTGGCTTAGAAGCTTGGCTTGGCTGACGCTTGAGGCTTAGCTTGGAGGTTAGGCCTTGGCTGAGCTGTTAGATCCTAAGAATTAGGGCTTGGCCATGGGGTTCGGGCTTAGCGGTAACGGGTAGGCTTATGGGGTAGGGCTTGGATGTTAGGGCAGGGCTCGTGCGTTAAGAATTAGCTCACGGGCTGGGTTTGGTTGAAGGGAAGGGCCTGGCTTCGGTTCATGGTTCAGGGGTTACGGCTTGGCTAAAGGATTTGGACTTAAAGGTTAAATCGTGAGTTGAGGTTTAGGGCTTGGCTTACATGTTAGAGGTCGGCTTGGAGGTTAAGGCTCAGCTAAGGCTTAAGGCTTGACTTAAGAGTGAGGCTTTGGCTTAGGGCTGCGAGTTAGAGTAAGGGCATTGCTGAAGAGTTATTTATGACTTAAAAGCAGTACCTGAGCGGAGCCCTTACTTCTAATCCGAGCGAAATTTTCTTCTCAAATGAACATTTCGTTAAATTGGGAACTTGGGGATAGGTCGTGTCTGAAGGGAGGGTGTTGCTCATCAGTGACAATCTTCATAATCGCAACTCTAAATCTACATGAGTATATTTTACCACAATAAGCTTAGGCTGAAGTCACAGGTTTGCCCTTTTGCTTTGGGCCTTCGGGTTTAGGTACACAGGTTTTGGCACTGACTTTGGTCGTTGGATGTTCTGCGCCCGACAGCCCCCGACGGCTCCCAACAGCTTCCAACACGTCCAAACAACGCCCTGCAACCGCCATCAGCTCCCGACATCTTCCATCATCTCCCGCTATTCCCAAGGGCTAGACCAAGCAGTAAGCTCTAAGAACTAACGCCTAGTCCAAGTCCTAACCAGTAACCATTGACCCTGAAGCCAGGCAATAACCTTTAAGCCAAGCCTCACTCTCAGTGCCAGGGAGTGACCCGTAGGCAAAGTCCCAAATTGTAAGCCAAGCCTTGACTCCGAAGCCACTCGACGTCTGTGCCTAATCGTAACCCGTAAATCCTAATTCCTAGGCCAAGGTGTCGGCCTCAAGCCAAGCCCTGTGCTCTAGCCAAGCCCTTGCCCCAAGCCAGGGTCTAACTCATAGGCGCTAACAGCCTTAGCCAAGCCGTGGCCACTAAGCACCAAACCCTAAGCCAAGCTCCAATCAGTAACCCTGACTCATGAACCAAGCCCTTGCCTCTTAATCTTAGGCTTAAACCGTAAACCAAACTCCATCCTATGAGCAGCAACTCCTAAGCCGAGCTCTAATTCCTGAGCCATTTTTGTGGGTACGATGTTTAGGTTGATTTATTGTGAAAGGTGTTTTTCTGTGTTGATTAATTCAGGTTTAATACCTATTTCTTTTTTTATGGTAACTGGGATAGGTGTAGAAGAGGTTTGAATACTGTTTTGACTAATCCTTGGGATAATTTTTTTCTTTTTTCTTTTCTAGAAGGGTGTTTTGTGGTTCTTATCTTCGGGGGTTGCCTTTGTTTTGTAGGTTATCATGTTAAATGCTTTTATTGGCCCTTTTACTAAAAAGGCTGAGTTTCTTTTCAGTGGGTGGTTGGCTGAAGCTGTAAAGCCCGTACACGTGTTAATTTCCTTGAGCATGGTATTTTGGTTACAGCGGGTTTAGTTTTAGTTATGAATTTCTCGGAGATAATTTTTAATGTGGAGGTGCTTGTGATTTTGACGGTTCTCGGTGTCTTTACTATGTTTTTTCCCTAGAATGGCAGATTTAAGAGAGGAGGATTTAAATGAAATTGTGGCTTGGATTACTTTGTTGCAGATAGGATTTTCTTTGCCTACAGTGGTTACTAATCGTAATTTCGTTTCTTTTGTTTGCTTATCAAGACATGGTCTTGTTAAAAGTTACTTTTGATACCTGTGGGCTATGTGATTATCCGTTGTTTGGATCAGCAGGATGGCGGCATGTATAGCGATTGGGGGTATTCTGCCGTTTTTTATTGAACCTAAGTTGTTGGTAACCTTGTTTTGCTTGCGTGGTGTGGTATTTCGTGGCGGTTATTTTAGAAAGGCCTATATTTTAGAATTAAACAAAAAGGTTTTTAATCCGGCTATAGGGATCGTTTATAAGAGGGGTTCCTTGCAGGTTTCATGTGTCCTATTCCTCATCTTGTTTAAATTTTTAAAGTCTTTTATTTATTTCATTTAATTTGATCAAAGAACTTTAATATGCTGTGTATGCGGCGTCTTTTTTACACGCTTCTTTTTTGTACCTTCGTTTTTTGCAGTTATAATGATTATTTTACGGATTTTTGTGCGAAATTGTTGCTGATGGGCATTGTTCATAAGTTTTTTATGGCTTCTGTCATACTGATATTGACCCTGTAAAAAGTAGCTCTTGAAGTTTTTCCTTTATTTGTAGTAGGCCCCTCAAAAATGTTTATATTGTTGGGCAACAGAAGTCTTTTATTGCACATCTTGTTCCGAATTGGGCACTTTTTTAAACAGCGGAAAGGTTAAAGGCTTTCCAGTTGTCTGATTAGTCTTCTGGTGCGAGAACTAATAAATTTTGATGGAACGTTAGAGGAGCGCCTTATAGTTTCGTAAGCCCCAAAGTCGTTGTGATAGTTGTGAGTTGTTCTCATCAAAGTTCTTTTGCTGCTTTAGCTTTCGTTACTTCGAACAGTACTGCAAAGCGGTAACGATAGCGTTTTGCATATATTATATTTATCACTTTGTTTTTTTTGCACAGTAGATGATGAGCGCATGAATTGATTTCGGGTTACTTATTTCGTGCGAACTGTTGTGAAGTTGTTCGCTAGTTGAATCGTGCCCAAATCGTCAGTTCTGGTGATCGATGAAGCCGTCGCTAAAGATAAGAAACATTCCAACGAGAGCCAGTTGAGGCTCTTATGAAATTTTGCTAGCGAATAGGATAGCAGTTGATTTTTAAGAACGCGTGCAACGCTTTCAAATAGAAAGTTTAAAAAATCGGTGATTCTGTGTGAATGTGATAACATCATCTTAACTCACGTTGAAATTGCTTACGGCAACCTTTGTTTCTGTGGATTTCCATCATTTTCCTTCTTTATCTGACTGTCGTGAAATTTCAAGACTATCTCTGTCGGAAATCCGTGAACGAAATAGTGTTTGTGTCTGTTCAAATTTTCATGTATAGAATATAGGAACTATAGGAATGCTGCAGGTATTTTGACCTTAGCAATTTTAGCTTCATTCATTCTGCTTCCGTGCACTTCTTACATAGCAGCACTCAGTCCTGAATTAGATCATAATATTCTTCTCGTTTATTAGTAATAGCACTTTCTTCAGCCGACATATGTATTCAGTTCATCCTCTTCGATGATTTACTACGAATATCCTCCATCACAGTGTCCGTGAATTATTCCTGATAAAATCGCGGTCAGATTTCACACCAGACAGGCTCCTGCAGTCCAACTAAATATACAGTGCACCGCCGAATGGTGATTACTTAGTAGTTTTTATGGTAAGCCATTAACCACATACCGATAATCTCTATGTGAAATGTGTCTACCATCTGAGGGCAAGTCTAAATTTCTGTCGATTGTGATAGTTTTCCCAGGCGGTTCATTGGTGTTGCCTTCAACCACTTTTCCACATTCTGATCATTAGCGGTTTAGTAGATGGGAGAATTCTTATCATATTGCACAAATATGATTTTCATTATTTTCAGTAACATTTATAGTTTGCATAGACTATAGGTTATTAGAAGGCGAAGTGTATTTGAATGTTGAGTGGTCTTGGACCGTAACGAACGAATAATGATGCCAATTTTCCACTAACCTCCTAATGAAAGTGTTATCGGCAGTTTCTCTCATTTCATAATTGCATAATTTCTTAGCCATAATTTATATCGCTGAAACTGAGGTAGACAGTGACTATTGATGGAAAGGAATTTACGTGTGATAGAGCACATAATATTTCCATAAATCGTTAATGATGTTCCATCGAGGGTTTTGACCCTTACTGCTTACTATAAACGAAAGAGGACGTTAAGAAGCATAAGGATTAATTGAAGTAAACCATACGACAATACCAAGAGTTATAGGTGCGCTAAAGTGATTTCTAATAAAAGGTAGGAGAATCCAAAATTTTTGCCATCTGGAAAAGGAATTTTTCTGAATTTATTATCCTCTTTTTTGCTTTATTGTTATTGTTTTTTCATTTGCTTTTGTGCCGAACGGTTAATGATTGGTGAATAAATAAGAGCTATAGTAGTGGCAGTGCTATCTAGAAATGACAGTTGTAGAGTAATGCTTCCGTCATCCGTTGAAACCGATCTACATGCCAGGTTGTGTTAAGTTCTACACTCAACAGTCAGCTTATTTCAACTTTTTTGCATCTTCAGGTTTTGGCGTGGGTGAGACCTAGGGGTGCAGATTTTGTTTGTTATCTGCGTTGAAATCAAGAGACGCTTCTTGTTATGGTAGTGAATGTTGAGAAAAAAAAGTGTGTCCGGCTTACAGAGAGTCACAGCAGCTTTAATAGCCGATGTGCAAGAAAAAAAGAACTTCAAATAACGGCTTCTCGATATTGCAACTGTGAATAACTCCATAGCATTTCCGAAGGTGATAGCGTTCTCGCCTTATAGCTGAATCTTTAAATTTCCAATAGCTTTTTCTGTCATACGGTGTGCATGCTGTCGACGCAGGACATTTTAGTTTCCTTTTTTTTGAATCCACACACAAACTCCATGTATGAAGATCGAATTAGCAGCTGTCAAGTGCCGGCAATCTGCCACATAGAAAATATCAGGCTGATGGAAACTGAAAACATCAACTTTGAGGATCTTATTGGGGGTCTTTCTTTGCAGAAACCATTAGGATATGCTAATTGTGATTGTAAAGGAATCTGCGAGCAACCACCGCAAGAAAATGAGGGGAATAACTTTCGTAGGCAGGAAAAATTCAGTAGAGAAGCCAAGTTTTGAGGAAATAAAAGTTACTGTTGGATGACTTGTAAGGTGACAGGAAGTAGTCAAGTTTACTTCAATTTTCGTTAGTATAGACAGTGAGCGTTCTTTTTGTTTCAAGGATAGAGATGAAGGAAATAAAATAGTCGCTCCTATGTCGAATAGAGAATTCACTGAAGGTGTTTTCGTTTTATTGCTTACATGGAACGTAGGGACAAACATTTTTCTTCTTCACTTTTGGGCGACAAGATCACCTCGTTCAGTTTAAAACCAGTTTTAGCCTGTGTAGTTGATGGTTCAATACAGTGGTCGCTGAGGTTTATGGTCTGGTAATTTAGATGTTTTAATTTATTTTTACGCAAATGAATATTTAGGGAGCTTTGATATTGCGGTTTATTCTCAACCTAAGCAGATGCACATTTGGGTAGTTTTTAAAACTGCGATGTATTTTTAATGGAATCAGGCTCATATGAGGAATATGTGGATAGGAAGACTGAACGAAAAGGATTTCACACGTCGCGAAGGAATACGTTGTAGGAATCCCTAATGCAACATGTGTTCCTATAATGGAGAAGGAATTCTTTTTCATTCTGCTCATTTCCTCTTCAAGCTCTCATCTGTTCATATTTCCGTAGTTGTTCCCTTGTGAAATAAGCGAATTTCAAGAGAGAATTTCCATTTCACTCGTTTTGAGTTATTCGCTCACAGTCGATATTATCAAATTTTACCGCGTTTTAACGATACGCTGAATTTCCACACTCATCGCTGCTTGCGATCATCTCAGTTAATGGCGATGGAATGGACTTTCCGCAGAGGAATTTCCTTGAAAACACTTTTATATTTTTCTTTCGAATTTGCGACGTTTTCATAAATATTCAATTTAATTTATCCTAAAATCATGAAATTATTTCCTCGGAGCGGTGTAATTTTTTCGAGCTTTCTACATTTTTTGAAGAATTTCCTTCCACCTTTTTCTTAAAAAATGGTTCAGACGATCTCTGTATCTGCCGGCTTTTCTGTTTTATTTATTTCTTGCTGCCAAATTTTACTGTTCCTTGATGTGAGCTATTATTTTTTAATGGATTGCGGGCGTAGTCGCTCAGTTGCCTAAACAGAACAGTTACGAAGAATAAAAGGGACAAGTAATGAATGGAATGAAAACAAGTGATTAAATGGAATTTGAATATCGTCTGGTGGTCTCTCATCTAACCACAGATAATTTAAGCAGTCCGTGGTGGTAGTTTTCTTTTGTTTTGGGTGTTAATGTGTAGGTGGATCACATTGTATCTCCACTGTGAAGCATATTTTATTAACTTAATTATTTATTTAATAGTGGAAATGTAAGAAAATGTAATGGACGTATTGAACTTTTCTAATTAAACATCGTCCCTTAGGTAGTTGTTTATCAACCTTTTTGCCTTTATTGTTCCTAAAATTTGATCTTTTTCATCCTTTTAGATCGTCTTTTTAAAAATGCTCTTTAATTTATATATTTATCGATATAATTTATATTGTAATGAACATTGTTTACTGTAGCGGAAAAATTCGATGATAACATTAGTGATGGTTTTGGCATAGCGACCTTTTCACATTGTAATTTCGAGTAAGGTTAAAGAATTTTTTAACTTGTTTGTATTTTAACAGTTTCAACCATTTTTGGGTATTAAATAATTATATTCGCCTTATGGACTTATGTTTATGCAAATCAACATTTGTTATTGATCATCGAAAGGTTAAAAAAAAGGAGGAAGGGAAAGAAGATGAGAGGAAGAAAAATTCTCAGAGGGCGATCGGTTTAGAGTGAGATAATGTGAAGGGAAATGAAGCGAGATGAACATATTGCTTTCTCTCAATTCTCCTAATTCCATCAATTCTATGAATTCAGTTCTCCCAATTCTCTCAATATTAAAATTCTCTGAACTCTCAGTTCTCGCAATTCTCGCCATTCTCTCTCTTCTCTCAATTCTCTCAATTCCCTCAATTCTCTCAATTCTCGCAATTCTCTGAATTCTCTCAATTCCGTCAATTCTCTGAACCCAATTCTCTCAATTCTCTCAATTCTCTCAGTTCTCTCGCTTCAATTCTCTCAATTCTCTCAATTCTCTTAATTCTATCAATTCTCAATTCTCTCAATCCTCTCAATTCAATTCTCTCAATTCTCTCATTTCTCTGAATTCTCTCAACTCAATTCTCTATATCATCTCAACTCTCTCAATTCTTTCAATTCTTCTCAATTCTCTCAATTCTCTCAATTCTCTCAGTTCTCTCATTTCCCTCAATTCGATTCTTCTCAATTCTCTCAATTCTCTTAATTCTCTGAATTCTCGCAATTCAATTCTCTCAGTCATCTCAACTCTCTCGATTTTCTCAATTCTATCAATTATCTGAATTCTCTCAATTCTGCCAATTCTCTCAATTCTCTCAATTCTCTCTGTTCTCTCAATTCTCCTCAATTTTCTCTTTTCTCTCAATTCTCTCAATTCTCTCGATTCTCTCAATTCTCTCAATCCTCTTCTCTCAATTCTCAATTCTCTCAATTCTCTCAATTTTCTCAATTCCCTCAGTTCTCTCAATTCTCTCAATATTCCAATTCTCTCAATCCTTTCAATTCTCAATTCTCAATTCTCTCACTTCCATTCTCTCAATTCTGTCTATTCTCTCTATTCTCTCTATTCTCTCAGTTCAGTTCTCTCAATTCTCTCAATTCTCTCAATTCCATCATTTCAATTCTATCAAATTCTATCAATTCTCTCAATTCTCTCAGCTCAGTTCTCTCAATTCTCTGAATTCTCTCACATCTCTCAATTCTCTCAATTCTCACAGTTTAATTCTCTCAATTCTCTCAATTCTCTCAATTCTCTCAATCCTCTTCTCTCAATTCTCAATTCTCTCAATTCTCTCAATTTTCTCAATTCCCTCAGTTCTCTCAATTCTCTCAATATTCCAATTCTCTCAATCCTTTCAATTCTCAATTCTCAATTCTCTCACTTCCATTCTCTCAATTCTGTCTATTCTCTCTATTCTCTCTATTCTCTCAGTTCAGTTCTCTCAATTCTCTCAATTCTCTCAATTCCATCATTTCAATTCTATCAAATTCTATCAATTCTCTCAATTCTCTCAGCTCAGTTCTCTCAATTCTCTGAATTCTCTCACATCTCTCAATTCAGTCACTCCAATTCTCTCAATTCTCTCAATTCTGTTGATTCTCTCAATTATCTCAATTCTCTCAGTTCAGTTCTCTCACCTCTATCAATTTTGTCAATTCTCTCAATTCTCTCAACTCTTTCAATTCAATTCTCACAATTCTGTCAATTCAATTCTCTCAACCCTCTCAATTCTCGCAATTTTCTCAATTCTCTCAATTCAATTCTCTCAGTTCCCTCAATTCTCTCAATTCAATTCTTTCAATTCTCTGCATTCTCTCAATTCTCTGAATTCTCTGAATTCTCTCAATTCTCTCAATTCCCTCAATTCTCTCAATTCCTTCAATCCTCTTCTCTCAATTCTCAATTCTCTCAGTTCTCTCAATTCTCTCAATATTCCAATTCTCTCAATCCTTTCAATTCTCAATTCTCAATTCTCTCACTTCCATTCTCTCAATTCTCTCTATTCTCTCTATTCTCTCAGTTCAGTTCTCTCAATTCTCTCAATTCTCTCAATTCCATCATTTCAATTCTATCAAATTCTATCAATTCTCTCAATTCTCTCAATTCTGTCAATCCTCTCAATTCTCTCAATTCAATTCTCTCAATTCTCTCAATTCTCTGCATTCTCTCAATTCTGTCAAATCTCTGAATTATCTCAATTCAATTCTCCCAATTCTCTCAATTCTCTCAATTCTCTCAATTCTCTCAGTTCAATTCTCTCAATTCTCTCAATTCAATTCTCTCAACCCTCTCAATTCTCGCAATTCTCTCAATTCTCTCAATTCAATTCTCTCAATCCAATTCTCTCAATTTTCCAATTCTCTGAACTCTCAGTTCTCCTAATTCTATCAATTCACAATTCTCTCAATTCTCTCAATTCTCCCTATTCTCTCAATTCTCTCGATTCCCTCAATTCTCTCAACTCTCTCAATTCTCTCGATTCAATTCTCACAATTCTCTCAATCCTTTTCTCTCAATTCTCAATTCTCTCAATTCCCTGAATTCTCTCAATTCTCTCAATTCTCTCGATTCAATTCTCACAATTCTCTCAATCCTCTTCTCTCAATTCTCTGTTCTCTCAATTCTCTCAATTCCCTCAACTCTATCAATTCTCTCAGTTTATTTCTCTCAATTCTGTCAATTCTCTCAATTCTCTCAATTCTCTCAATTCTGTCGATTCTCTCAACTCTTTCAATTCAATTCTCACAATTCTGTCAATTCAATTATCTCAATTCTCGCAATTCTCTCAATTCAATTCTCTCAACCCTCTCAATTCTCGCAATTTTCTCAATTCTCTCAATTGAATTCTCTCAGTTCCCTCAATTCTCTCAATTCAATTCTCTCATTTCTCAACTCTCTCAATTCCCTCATTTCTCTCAATTCTCTCAATTCTCTCAACTCTCTCAATTCAATTCTCTCAGTTCTCTCAATTCTCTGAATTCTCTCAATTCTCGCAATTCTCGCAATTCTCTCAATTCTCTGCATTCTCTCAGTTCTGTCAATTCTCTGAATTATCTCAATTCAATTCTCCAAATTCTCTCAATTCTCTCAATTCTCTCAATTCAATTCTTTCAGTTCTCTCAATTCTCTCAATCTAATTCTCTCAATTTTCCAATTCTCTGAACTCTCGGTTCTCCTAATTCTATCAATTCACAATTCTCTCAATTCTCTCAATTCTCTGAATTCTCTCAATTCAATTCTCTCAATCACCTTAACTGTCTCGATTCCCTCAATTCTCTCAACTCTCTCAATTCTCTCGATTCAATTCTCACAATTCTCTCAATCCTCTTCTCTCAATTCTTTCAATTCTCTCAATTCTCTCAATTCCCTCAATTCTCTCAATTCTCTCAATTCATTTCTCTCAATTCTCTGAATTCTCTCAATTTAATTCTCTATATCATCTGAACTCTCTCAATTCTCTCAATTCTTCTCAGTTCTCTCAATTCTCTCAATTCAATTCTCTCAATTCTCTGAATTCTCTCAATTCAATTCTCTCAATCATATCAACTCTCCCAATTCTCTCAATCCTATCAATTCTGTCAATTCTCTCAATTCTTTCAATTCTGAAAATTCTCTCAATTCTCTCAATTCTCTCAGTTCTATCAGTTCTATCAATTTTCTCTATTCTCTGAATTCTCTAAATTCAATTCTCTCAATTGTGTCAATTGAATCCTTTCAATTCAATTCTCTCAATGATCTCAAATCGTTCAATTTTCTCAATTCTCTCAGTTCTCTGAATTCTCTCAATTCTCTCTACTCTCTCAATTCTCTCAATTCATTTCTCTCAATTCTCTCATTTCTCTCAATTCTCTCAATTCTTTCAATATTCTTTTCTCAATTCTCAATCCTCTCAATTATCTCAATTCCGTCAATTCTCTCAATGCAATTCTCTCAATTCTCTCAATCGTCTCCTCTCAACTCTCAGTTCTCTCAATTGTCTCAATTCTGTCGATTCTCAGCTCTCAATTCTGTCAATTCTTTCAATTCTCTGAATTCTTTCAATTCTCGCAATTCTCGCGATTCTCTCAATTCCCTCAATTCTCTTTATTCAATTCTCTCAATTCTGTGAGTTCTATCAATCCTCCCAGTTCTCTCAATTCCGTCAATTCACTCAATTCTCTCAATTCTCTTAATTCTCTCAATTGTCTCAAATCTATCAATCCTCTGTATTCTCTCAGTTCTCTCAATCCTCTCAATTCTCTTAATTTCCCCAATTCTTTCAATTCAATTCCCTCAATTCTCTCAATTCTCTCAATTCCTCAATTCTCTCAATTCAAATCTCTCAATTCTCTCATTTCTCTCAATTCTCCCTGTTCTTTCAATTCTCTCAACTCTCAATTCTCCCAGCTCTCAATTCTCCCAATTCTATCAATCCTCTCAGTTATCTCAATTCTCTCAATTCTTTCAATTCTATCAATTCTCTCAACTCCCTCAATTCAGTACTCTCGATTCTCTCAATTCAATTCCCTCAATTCTGTAAATTCTCTCTGTTCGATCATTTATCTCAATTCTCTCAATTCTCTGAATTCTCTCAATTCAATTCCCTCAATTCTCTCAATTCAAATCTCTCAATTCTCTCAACTCTCTCAACTCTCTCAACTCTCTCAATTCTCTCAATTCTCTCAATTCTCTCGATCCTATCAATTCTCTCTATTCTCTCAATTCCCTCAGTTCTCTGAATTCAAATCTCTCAATTCTCTCAATTCTCTCAATTCAATTCTTTCTATTCTCTCAATCCTCTCAATTCTCTCAATTCTCTCATTTCTCTCAATTCTCCCAGTTCTTTCAGTTCTCTCAACTCTCAATTCTCCCACCTCTCAATTCTCCCAATTCTCTCAGTTCTCTCAATTCTCTCAATCCTCCCAATTCTCTCAACTAAGTCAATTCTCTCAATTTTCTCAATTCTCTCAATTCTCTCAATTCTCTCAATTCCCTCAATTCTCTCAACTCTCAATTCTCTCGACTCTCGATCCTCTCAGTTCTCTCAATTCTAACAATTCTCTCAATTCTCTCAATTCATTTCCCTCAAATCTCTCAATTCTCTCAAATTCTTCCAATTCTATCAATTCTCTCCATTTAATTCTCCCAATTCTCTCAATTCTCTCAATTCTCTCGATTCTCTCAACTCTCTCAATTCAGTTCTCTCAATTCTCTCAATTCTCTCATGTCTCCCAATTCAATTCTCTCGATTCTTTCAATTCCAGGATATTAGTGATTTTTGTGAAAAATTTAGCATTATATCAATGATTTTCCTGAAAACTTTGCATGTTTTCAGTGATTTTATTGAAGAATTTTGCAGGACATCAATGATTTTCCTGAAAAATTATGCAGGATGTCAATGATTTTAATGAAAATTTTTGTAGGATTTGGGCGATTTTTGTGTAAAATTTTGCAGGATGTCAAAGATTTTCCTGAAAAATTTTGCAGGATATGGTTGATTTTTGTAAATAAGTTTGTAGCATATCAATGATTTTACTGAAAATTTTGCATGTTTCGAATGATTTTAATGAAAAGTTTTGCAGGATACGAATGAACTTCCTTTAAATTTTTGTGGTATATGGTGATTGTTGTGAAAAATTTTGTATGATATCTATCATTTTGCTGAAAATTTGCACGCTATCAATGATTTTCCTCAAAAATTTTGCAGCATTTCAATTATTTTCTTGAAAATTATTGTAGGATATGGTGATTTTTGTCAAAAATTTTGCAGGATATGCATGACTATCCTGATAATCTTGCATGTTTTCAACGATTTTCCTGAAAAATTTTGCAGGATATCAGTGATTTTCCCGAAAATTTTACATGTTTCCAATGATTTTAATGAAACTTTTGCTCGATTTCGATGATCTTCACAAAAATTTTGCAGGATGTCAATGATTTTCCTGAAAATTTTGCATGTTTCCAATGATTTTAATGAAAAACTTTGCAGGATATCAATGATTTTTCTGAAGATTTGCATGCTATCAAGGATTTTCCTGTAAACTTTTTCAGGATATCAGCGATGTTCCTGAAGGTTTGCATGCTATCGATGATTTTGAGGAAAAATTTTGCAGGATGTTAATGATTTTCCTGAAAATTATTGTAGAATATCTTGATTTTTGCCCAAAAACTTTGCACTATATCCGTGATTTTCCTGAAAATTTTGCATGTTATCAGTAGTTTTCCTGAAAAATTTCGCAGGATGGCAATGATTTTGCTGAAAAACTTGCACGTTATCAATTATTTTTCTCGAAATTTTGCATGTTTTCAATGATTTTCCAGAAAAATTTCGCAGGATATTAAGGATTTTAATGAAAAATTTTGCTGTATATCAGTGATTTTCCTGAAAATTATGTAGGATGTGGTGATTTTTGTCAGAAATTTTGCAGGATATGCACGATTTTCCTGGAAAATTTGGCGTTATTAATGATTTTCCTGAAAATTTTTGCAGGATATCGTGATTTTTGTCAAAAATTTGGCAGGATATCAGATTTTCCTGAAAAGTTTTGCAGGATATCAATGATTTTAATGAAGATTTTGCATCTTTTCAATAATTTTTCTGATAACTTTGTAAGATATTTGTGATTTTTGTAAAAAATTTTGCACGATTCCGATGATTTTAATGGAAAATTTTGCAGGATATCAATGATTTTAATGAAAATTTTTGTAGGATACCAATGATTTTCCTGATAATTTTTGTAGGATATTTCTGATTTTTGTAAAAAATTTTCCACGATTCCAATGATTTTAATGGAAAATTTTGCAGGATATCAATGACTTTTAGTGAAAATTTTGGAGGATATCGATGATTTTCCTGAAAACTTTGCATGTTTTCAATGATTTTATTGAAGTATTTTGCAGCATATCAACGACTTTCCTGAAAATTTTTGTAGAATATCGGTTATTTTTTGTA
Organism: Parascaris univalens; assembly: GCA_037576465.1. NCBI lineage: Eukaryota > Metazoa > Nematoda > Chromadorea > Rhabditida > Ascarididae > Parascaris > Parascaris univalens. The sequence continues at coordinate 77,378,826 of CM075173.1, read as the reverse complement.
AAAAAATTTGCACGATTCCAATGATTTTCCTGAAAAATTTTTGCAGTATGTCAATCATTTTCTTGAAAATTTTTGAAGGTTGCTTTTGACTTTTGCCAGAAATTCTGCAACAGATCAATGATTTTCCTGAAAACTTTGCATGTTTTCAATGATTTTATTGAAGAATTTTGCAGCATGTCAATGATTTTCCTGATAATTTTTGTATTATTTTTGTGGTTTTTGTCAAAAATTTTGCAGGATATCAGTGATTTTCCTGAAAAATTTTGCAGGACATCAATGATTTTAATGAAGGATTTTGCGGGCCATCAATGATTTTAATGAAAATTCTGCATCTTTTCAACGATTTTCCTGAAAATTTTGCATGTTTGCAACGATTTTAATGAAAAATTTTGCAGGAAATCAATGATTTTCTTGAAAATTTTTGCAGGATATGGATGATTTTTGTAAAAAATTTTGCAGCTTATCAACGATTTTACTGAAAATTTTGCGTGCTTCCAATGATTTTCCTAAAAATTTTGTAGGATATCAACAACTTTCCTGAAAATTTTGCATATTTTCAATGATTTTCCTAAAAAATTTTGCAGGATCTCAACGATTTTCCTGAAAAGATTTGCAGGATGTCAATGATTTTCCTGAAAAGTTTTGCACGATATCTGTGATTTTCCGAAACATTTTGCACGTTTTCAACGATTTTCCTAAAAAATTTTGCGGGATATCAACGATTTTCCTGAAAATTTTGCATGTTTTCAATGATTTTGTTGAAGAATTTTGCAGCATGTGAATGGTTTTGCTGAAAAGTTTGTGCGTTTTCAATGATTTTCGTGAAAACTTTTGTAGGATGTGGGTGTTTTTTGTAAGATTTTTTTTAAAAAAATTTTGCAGGGTATCAATGATTTTCCAGAAAACTTTGTAGGATATTTGTGACTTTGTAAAAAGTTTTGCAGCATATCAATGATTTTCCTGGTAATTTTTGTAGGATATTTGTGATTTTTGTAAAAAATTTTGCAGGTTATCAATGATTTTCCTGAAAAATTTTGCAATACATCAATGATTTTCCTGAAGAATTTGCAGGATATCAATGATTTTCTTGAAAATTTTTGCAGGATGCGGTTGATTTTTGCCAAAAATTCTGCAGGATATCAATGATTTTTCTGAAAAATTTTGCAGGATATCAATGATCTTCTTGAGAACTTTTGCAGGATATCAATTACTTTCTTGAAAATTTTGCATGTTTTCAATGATTTTCCTGAAAATTTTGCATGTTTCCAATGATTTAGTGAAAAATTTGCACGACTTGAATGATCTTCATAAAAACTTTTGCATGTTTTCAATGATTTTCCTGAAAATTTTACATGTTTCCAATGATTTTAATGAAACTTTTGCACGATTTCGATGATCTTCACAAAAATTTCGCAGGATGTCAATGATTTTCCTGAAAATTTTGCATGTTTCCAATGACTTTAATGTAAAACTTTGCAGGATGTCAATGATTTTCCTGAAAAATTTCGCAGGATATCGATGATTTTCCTGAAAATTTTGCATGTTTTCAATGATTTTCCTGAAAATTTTGCATGTTTCCAATGATTCTGATGAAGAATTTCGCATGATATCAACTTTTTTCTTGAAAGTTATCGTAGGGTATGGTAATTTTTATCAAAAATTTTACAGGATATGCACGATTTTCCTGGAAAATTTGGCGTTATTAATGATTTTCGTGAAAATTTTTGCAGGATGTGATTTTTGTCAAAAATTTGGCAGGGTATCAATTTTTTTTATCAGAATTGGTCTAGTGGTTTAACTAGCGAACGCGTGATCAAGACTATGGACAATTTACGATATCACCATGGGTTCCCAGAGTTTTTATGGTAACTTCGTTACAGTTTCGATGCATTCAGAGAACTCACTGTGTTAACTTTACTTCTTTTGCTGCTTCTGTGCTCTGCTCATCTGGAATGACGCGAGGAGGAAAGGATAGGTCAGGAGCGGAGAAAAGGTCGGGAAGAATATTTTCCTGGGTTAGTATGAATAAAGGTGGCAGCCTTTATTAGGAATCTGCATTATTAGAAATTTTTTTCTTTCAAGTTTCCTTTCAAATTTCCTTTTTAGAGAGATGATAATCGGCGGTCAGGCGCCATTAGAAGTGGGAAATGAAGAATAGCACAAGTATTGATATCATTTTGGTGTTGTTGTAACTCCACAAAATTTTCTGCTTTGAAAACGTTTACGGAGAGAGAAAGATAGAAGAAAACTGCGAGAAGGGGAATTGGAAAGTGGAGGTAAAAAAAACCATCGATATCGGCCTTTCGTTAATCATTGTCTCTAGCTTTGTATTTAGAAAATTCCTGCATGAATTTGCGTACTAAAATGGTTCAATATTTTCAGAAAGAATTGGGTTTTATAAGTCGTTTAGAGAATATCGAAAATTTGACGCTGAAAAAGGCCTCTCCTTGTCCGATATTCGTTTGTAAGCATGGAACGAGATCGCAGATAGCAGTTGACGATGGTGACGAAGAAAATGGTTTGTGGCCGAAAACGCTACGCTTCACATCGCTACAAAAAGTGCGTCGTTTCCGCATCATCATATTTAATTAGTTGGTTTTTGATTGAATGCATGTTTGGATTTCCTTTTTAGAGATACGCCATTTAATATTTTCTGTGGAAAATTTTGTCGTTCAATATATCTGAGCAACATTCGTAGCAGAGTGGTGGTCAACACGCTTTATTTAGGTACTGCTTAGAAAGGAGCATTTCAGTGGCTCGAAAGTGAACAGCGCAGCAGTTCATCAACTTAAATGAGAAACTGTATGTGACGAAGACTAGCCTGCAATGTTCTTATGAAAGAGTATAGCTGCATCTTACTATTGACCTCTATACTGAATGCTCGTGAGTGAGCTAGCCAAGATATATAGTGTAGATTAAGCGTGATCAAAACCTTTGCACTACGGATCGAATATGATTGGATTCCGTTGAGCAAAAAAGATATTAGAGAGGAAGAAAAGAATTTGCACGATGAAAACAAGTATATCATCGAGTGTTTTCCGTCTTTTAGTATTCCCTTTCATTAAAGAACATAAATAAAATTAAGCGTAATCTTCTGCTTGGTTTTAAGAGTTTTTACTACGTCTTAAGAGAAATACCTACAAGTAATTACAGGCGAGAAAGTTATGCACAAAAAAGTGGCAACATATCGCTTTGATGAAAAGATTCAGTTTGAGGCGATTTCCACGCATCTTGTCACATAATATTTTGAGTTTTTTAAACTCTTTTATGGCTATCTTCGTCGTTCATATAGAGCATCCATTCATTCACGTACCAGTAGTCACAGCGGTAATTGCATAAAAACTTACAGCAATCTGGTGGCTATTAATTGCAGTTATCATTTCCTATGTAACTGCAGTTAATCATCTTCAGTGGTTCTTTTGAGGAGTTCTGCAATATTTGTTTTCCTCCGCGAAGCATTATTTGAATTTCGTCATTTCAGAACGGTTTTACTGACAGTGAGGCAGAGAAAGGGCAAAAAGTTGAAGAACACGAGTCAGACCAAGATTCACAGGCAATAGTGACAGCAATGAAGAGGGTGTGCTGGCTGGAATGTTCGATGAAAGTGCACTCGAATCGACGAGTGATGATGATGTTGAACTCGCTGTTCTCGTGATGAATCCACAAACGAGAGTAATGAGGAGAAAAATAATTATCGGTGATAAGGACGATCTATTTATGTTATGTCATTTCACCAGACTTGTCCATGCGGGTGTGCTCATTTAACTGATTGAATTAAAGTTTGGGTTACTTAAAAATAAATGGGGACAATTTGTTGCATTCCTAATCAAGCGTCACTTTATCCGTCTTTGATTGCATCTACGATAAAATTTGATGGAATTGCTCTAGAAAGGCCATCAGATAATGCTCAGAACTGTACTCGAGACTGAAACGAGCAGAGGAGAGTATTTCGAGGTGGGCGTAAGTTGATCCATTCAACACTATTGATGAGCAGAGAAATTCGAATAAGGCAGTTCACGGTATCTCTACATTTGCAAGTCATTATTTGTGAAATTCTGCAATGATCTAAGCGCTCTAGTGCAGTGACATCTCAATGACGTTCAATGACCTCAGAATCATCTGACCTTATGTTTTATTGCGGTTACTGCTTCATCTCATTGCATCGTTATGCAGGCACAGCTAAGCAAGTGTTTGTAAATTCACCAGTGGCGGAACTCGAGCCTGGGAGCGCTAAGCACGAAAAGCTCCAGAGATACATGAAAAGCGGCGTTAGAAGATAATGGATTGATTTTTTGGGAATGTGATCAGAATCATTCGGAGATTGTACTGCAGAAATCTGCAGCGAATTTAAAATTGAGATGAGATCTGAACAGACAGGATCTTCACATCGTCGAAGTATGATGTACCCAAGTATCTCAAGAACATCAGCTAGAAATCTGACCATAAAAAAGAGGACGAGGAGGAGGCGAAGTAGAGATAAGTGGTTAGATTTGATCCACTTGTATTACTCAGCGCATGTAATCGCCTGCAATGTAAGATGTGCCTTTATAGCTTCTGTGCCTTTGTTTCAAGAAGGCATGGGAAAGACGGTCGATTGAGTTCAGAACGCATTGAAGCGGTGCATTAGAGGTGCAGAGAACGATATGAATTACGTATGAGCTAAAGTGTAGAGCAAAGAGAGGCATATGATAGTATTGGTCATTGAAGATCAGTTAAATGAACCCGAAGTTGGTAGCTATTAACCGCTCATGTATAGAGCAAACGGTTACGTTTTTGGAGGTTTCGAGCTTATCAATGGAACAAGTAGTAATTACCTGATCTAGATGGTCGTACTAAGTTGCTACGATCCTGACAACAGAGAGGTTCCTTCTTATATCATTTCCTAAATACGTTTCACTTGGCCCGTTTATTCAGTAGTTTAGTGGAAATTTTCCTTTCGAATCAACGTTTGAAACCCGTAGATCATTTTACGTGGTTGCAAAGGTCGTGTTTTTAAGTGTTTGCACTCATGTTGATCAATATTGGAACGTAATGCCGTCAAGTCGTAAGCAGTGCGTCGCTATTTAGTGCTCATTCATTGCACCGAGTGTTGTCTGAAGAGGTCTGTTGAAGATTGAGTGCTTCTTCGTGTAGTTGAGTGTTATGGATGAAAGAAGTTGTGCGTGGGTATTCATTTATCGTTATAGGTGGAATATTTGCATTATTTAATCGTAATTAGATTACTTCTAGATTGAGATCGTTCCATGATGATTGCATTATTTTCAGAGATTGTTGATCGATTTGTTCTGTTGTCGAAGATAATTCGATTCGAATCCATTTTAAAATAATGCTTGAATATTAGATATTATCATTTCGTTGATTTTATATCTGTTCATGCTGAGAAGATCAAGGATGAGATAACGGTCATATTGCAATGATTGCTGAGAAATCAGAAGACATTCTTTTTGTGTTTTTGTGGAAGTACTATTTTCTTTTAATGAACAAGTCCCCTCCGGTAACATTTCGAAAATAAAGTGGATTGGAATCGCCAACGACGCAAAAAATAGCGATGAAGAGGCAAAAAGGTAGTAGTGAGTGAGTGCATTCTCGTAGCTTTTATTATCTTCTCAGCATATTTTTTGCACGTACCTTATATTGCATTTTTTGTTACCATTTTAAGTTACCACTTAAATTGTTCCTCTCAGTCAGCGAAGGTTCATGCATATCAGTTCACTGAGTGTGAATTTATTTGTTCGGAAGTTGCGCAGAAATGATACTGCATCATATTGCATTCGAATTCTTTTACGCAGAAATAATCTTATCGCGATTACTGGTCATCCTGCAAAGCCGTTTTTATAGATTGTGATTGTTCTAGGTATTTTGTGGCAGCAAGTCATGCAAGCGATCTACGGGTGCATGTGAAACCTTTGTTCTGCCTTTCCAATATCGTTTAAACCCCCGTCCCAATGGAGGCCTTCAGTTAAGCCCTCTCCATCGGAGAGGGGTTCAGCCGTAAATTACCATTCCTTAGTAAGAATTTCCGGCATGAAATAAATAAGCATTTTGCAGTATTTCGATAAGGAGCATACTGCAATAAAAGTTGTGCCATGAAGAGCCGTTGTACGGGTAGAGCCCGCACGAAATAGATGCGCAATTTCAATTTCAAACGCACAATGCTTATGAATTAATAGCGAGTTTGATAAGGTGCTTAATGATTATTCTTATACTGAAGTTAATTGAGTAAGGGTTTCTGGATGATATTTATGGAAATATTGGTATGTTTTGCCGCAATAGTAAACAGTGGATAACTTTTTAAGGCAGCTTTTTAATGCTGGTGCTACTGTTATTGAAGACAAATAGACCATGACGCATAATGAATGAGTCATCTCATCGATCGATAGATTATATCCAGGCGGGTTGCTGATTTTTTGATCAACAATGTTAGATTATCTCTGTTCGCTGATGTTTCGATGTGAATGGTGCGCACATTTTGATATTTCGCATGTAATTTATTGGTCATTACTCACTCATATAGTACACTCCTATAAGTTGAGATAATCGGCGACTCTTTTCATATCATTTCTGAAGGGTGCTTTGTACGATTCAACTGCTATGCAGCGCACGCAATATGCAGTCATTTTATTCGTTTTCTTTCGTTTGGTTCCGTACTTATGCTCGCTAAATGATAAAACGATAATAAAAAATGTCGAAGCGAACAGAGTCGATCAGATTTTGGGAGAACAAATCTTCTCCTTTGAAGCTTTTTCTCTTTTGGATTGTGCGGCAGTCTCTCTTGGATTGAGGGAATCCGCTATTGCGGCATTATAACGCTGCGTCGCTTTAGAAGGATTATTACCCGCACTTTATTCTTCTACTTCCTGAGATGCTCGCAGAACTCGGTTTCGAACTGTGCTTCATCTGGGACTTCGTTCATTGCAATCTCTGTCGGAATTTTTCTGTGAAAAGCTTATCGAAAATGTGGTGTTTTCGCTCCGTTACGACATAAATTTGTGCACAAGCATAAGTTTCAAACAGTTGCGATGTGCAGAGCAGTTGCAGCGTGGATTTATTGTTTGGCGTATTTTTTGCCTCCTTGTGCATTACACTTACATTCGCGGGAGTTAAAGTCTCAGGGGGTTTCCCCTGATACCTTTGACAAAGATGCGATGGTTGTTATGTGCACTGAAAACACTCAGCTTAGGACGATGCACATTGTAAGAGAGTACCATCGCTGGACTGTGCTGCTCATTTCAATGCAGGTTGGCATTGCTAGAGGGTTTTTGAGTTTCGTGGGAATTCGTGCAATTTCTTTCAGGAAAAATACCAGATAAGGGACGTTAGAAGGGATCAGTAATTGAAGTGGGTGTCTAAAAAAGACTGAAGAACGATAATGCCATAGATGAGGACGAAAGGAAACGAGACAGTATGACTGAAACGTGACAAATGAAGCGGTAGTGTTCATGAAGGGGTTGGTGGAGAAGGCGATTATCGCACTTAGCGGAATATACGCAGGTAACATTTTCATTGAATATACTTTCTTATGTATTTTTTTTTACAATCTGTGCAGTCTATTTGCATATTGTTTACTCGTTTCCTTTGCCCGCTTTTGCAATAATATTTGCGGTGATGTTTACATCGCTAACGATACACTCGTTGTGTGCGATAGAACTTCCTGTCGTCTACTGCGAGCATTGTAGTTGCTGATTAAGACTCGAAAATTGAAATTCTTTTCTGAAATTTAGGGGAATTATTGGGAGAAGTACGGTGTGTGAATTGCTAATCATATTCTTGTTGTTTGCTGATGAAATTTGCTGATCTGATGAATGAATTTGCTCCGTCGCGACTCGTGTCAGCTCTTTTTTGTTTTAATATCGAAGCGGGAAAAATATCGGAAATGAAAATATAAAAATGAATAACCGGAAATCTGTTTATAGATTTGGAGAAATATATCTTTGGAGTATAGCTTTTGTTATTTGCTCCCATCAATAAATTGGCGGAGAATTCGCTGGTTTTTCTGCTAGATGTGACAGCTGATACATTCGAAAGTCGGTTGATTTTTTGTCTCTTTTTCAATATATGAGAATGGCCTTGTGGCGACGCACTGTCTATAAACTCATACATATGCGCATGTTGGTTTTGATAATTCATCTTAGCAGAAAGGTAATTAATTGGCGACACAATATGATGAATTCAGTCGATGCAGTTGGGTGCTCACTGCTCTAGATTTTCGATGAAATTTAAAGTCTCAGAAAATTAGCAACACAGTTTTGTTTCTTTGATGAATTTATGACTGGGAAGCGGATTAATTAATTTAATGACTGTCGAATCAATCAGTCACTTTCGCAGGAAATATATTATTAGCAGTTTTGCGGTTTTTTTTTCGTTTTTCAATATTTCAGCAGTGTTTAGTAGAGATATACATATCATGTCAGCCAACTATTCAAATATGCTTTTGTATATATAACTTTCTAGAGGTTGTTTTGCTGATGCTCAATTTAATAAAGGCAAAGTAATCCTTTTCTTTCCCGATATATATTGAATATCAGAGCACAGCGTTAGTTTGCCATAGGAACGTTTTTTTGCGTTGTATTTGCAGTTCTTTGCTTTAGATTTTTGCCCTATATCGTTGAACTAAGCTATCTTGAAAATCGAAATCTATTTTTCAATGATATTCCGATTTTTCAGAAACTTAAATTAATCTTTTTTATTCGTCTCAACTCAAGTCAAAATTTACTGCTCTTTAAAGTTTGCCAATATCGAGATTTTGGTAATTTCATAACAAGTGCGATCATTCATAGGTGATAACATCACGTGATAGTGATGCTTTTATTCGGCTTTTTATAAAATACAAAAATATTGGAATATAAAAAGAGTCAGATGCTGCTTTGAAACACTGTAAGATCTTGATGGTTGAATTTTTCGCGAGCTACTTTCATGGACTTCGGGAAGCGTTGTAATCCTTCTGGAACCGAAAACAAACTTCATCATCCCTTAATTGTTTAATATTCTTTAGTTGTATTCTTATGATCCATCTTTTTTCTTTAATAGTTACTTAAATTTTCTGGAATAGGAAAAGACATTAGCAGTTGAATTTATTATGAGCGAGTAAGATATCCTGAACAAATGACTTATCTTTCTGAAGCTTACTGGTTCGTACATGAGAAAAACTTTTTGCGGGCGAGTGCATCAGTTGGATTAACCACGACGGGCGTTCTCACTACATTGGGATAGGGTAACAAACAG